>PKRV01001461.1:1096434-1781872 GCA_003709505.1 Hyphantria cunea
AAAAAAAAAAAAAAAAAGGGCGGTGTGTTGGAATCGAACCGACTAAAACCACACGGTGTGCCACTCTGTGCCTCAGACGGAAGGGGTCCGGGAACCGCTTTCTTACGGCCTCCAGCCCCTCTCAGCAATCATAATATGACCAGCTCTAACCATGTCTGATATAATTAATTAACTATCTTATTCGATAAAGCAATAAATAGGTCAAACTTACACAATTGAACGCATTTAATCATTGAAATGAAAACATTTAATCTATGTCGGACCTGAGTCGGACCAAATATTTGCAAATCATACAAACCTCATGAACAGCAGTCGCATACGCTACCACTGCGCCACCGAGGCAGTCATAGAGTTTAATCAATAGATGCTCGTTATTTCTTAACATCATCATCTCAGTTAAATGACGTCCATTGCTGAACATATAAATCAAGACTACCGCATCACGATAAGAACTGGATTTAATGAGGTGTAGAAGCACTAAACGTTATTTTGTTAGCTTATAATAAAAAATATAATAATTTCATTTTGATATTTATTTAGGCACAAAAGAGATTTGTAAAACTAAAGAGGCACGTGTCCCCTCACGTTGCAGTCAAAGACCTCGTTGCGAAAATATACTCAATTTTTTATTTTCATTACGGCCGTTTACTCGTTTAGCTAAATAATGGATTAAGTTATCCTATTCATTTAGCCTTGGTTTATACTTGGGTTTCAAGCTCCGCAATATTAAGTTAAGGCAATTTACATTAAATCCTAGCTCTTCCATTAAGAGTTTACAGGACCCTCTCTCAGTTTACAGTGTATTTATGAACTAATTGCACATTTCAGACTTAAAAAAAAAACTGATTTATTTAAAAAGGTTTTTATAAAAAAAAGCAAAATTGTATTATTAAAAACAATAACTTGGTGCCCTTTTATTTCATTGTCATCATATATGTTATTGTTGTATATTTATTTGCATTGTACTCAGAACTAAAGGGACATTTCAAATTTCAGCTCAATTTGAAATCAAGAAGGTTCAAACTTAGCTTGCAAGATTTGACTACAAACAAACATCGGGACAGGTGAAGCTAAATAAAAGCTTGTAACAAAAAAGTAAGTTTTGAAATAGTTGCACTTATTTTTTACATTTGAAATTATCAACAATTCTAGTTATTTTTTGTGTGTGGCATTACTATTAACACACACGTATATAATACACAAAATAAATGTAATATATTATATATTACATTTATTTTCAAATTCCGAATTTCAATGACGGGGCAGTGCCTGGTCTCGACAATTGTCATTCTAAAGTAGGATTTTATGTGGTTCTATTATTGCCATTATATCATAATAATTTTCTTTATATCTAAAACAGTGTGTGTATTTATATTATAGCTTTTAATTATAATATTTATTCAACAGGATTTTAAGATATCTTTTAAAGATTATGTCCTTAATGATTGCTTTCCATCAAGTCAGTAAATTAAGGCATATTCGATCAAAGTATCCCAAAAACAAATAAGTTCTATGACATGTAAAGCATATTCGATCAAAGTATCCCAAAAATAGTAAATGTGGGAATATTTAAAACCTAGCAATCAAGAAAATTTATTAACAAGTCTTGCTAAATAGTATCGGACATCATGATAGCTTTTACATCTGAAATAAATGTGTTTGTTTTTAGTTATACTGAGTATGTAAGATTAGGGTGACTGATACGAGTATTAAATTAGCGTAAAAAAGTTTCTATTAAGAAAAACGCTCGCTCTCATATTCTCAGAACTTATGCGGCCACACGTTTTCTGAAGGCATTTATTAAAATGAGATATACTCTTTGAGTTCTCAATTTATAATATGACATGTTTCACGTATTTTCTTTCTTGATTAGAAAATTGAAAATTGAAATGGAAGAATGAGGGAGACATAATATGACACATGTAAGAAAACGAGAGAGACAGAAAGAGATTAGTTAAGGGCAGTTTCTGAATCATATTAGTGGCATATCAAAACTTATCATAAGCCTATTTACAAGCGTCTTTGGCAAAATTTCCAGTGTAATGTGTTAAGTCTTCAAATATATATTGATTCAAAATAAGTTTTGTCGGTTCAAAAATATAACCTAAGAGTTTATTTTTAAAGTTTATTTTATTTTGACTCGATAAACTGGAATATCAATTTGTTTTGTAGGCGCTTAACATCTGCCATTTAGATTTTGCCTCAACTCTATATTAATAGGAATATGATAGAGTATTGCAGTCAACATTATATAATATAACTATACCTTAATTACAAACATTCATATAGCCGCTCAGTAGTATACTATATAAACAATATAAAATACATATAAAATGCTTTAAAATTAATATATTTAAATAAATACTTACAATTAATTAGCTGTCGGAACATGAGTCATTGTACATTTTAATCATTATATCATCATTCTTCTGACCAAGGAACAAAACACTGGCTAGCACAAGTAAAACACAAGCTAAAAAACTAAATTTTTAATTTAAACGTATATCGATAATCCAACTCTTCATATACTCTCATTAAAAAATAATAATAATAAAAATAAAAAAAATAATTGAAATATTTGGATTTATCTCACGAGATTGTCGATATGTGGGATGTAGATTCGGTGATCATTGTTCCGACAGTTGTGTCTGTTCACGGATTGATAGCCAAGAGCCTCGACCAACACCTCAAGAGGCTCACGTTAGATGGTTGGATCAAGGGTCTGATGCAGAAGGCAGTCCTTCTTGACACGGCTCGTATTGTCAGGAGGTTCCTTTCTTTGGAGCCCTAACCACCGGTTTCTTGGTCCCTGTACCCGAAGTCGGTGGTCTACTATTTTTTATATTTTTAAATATATATTAGTTTTTTTTTATGTATTTAAAAATGTAATTAATATGTATATATAAATTATAATAGTAATAATAAAAATAATAATAATCAAATATATGTTATTGTTTATTTTTTATGTATTTAAAAATGTGATAAATATGTATATATCAGTAATAAAGAGAATAATAATACGCTCATGGTATCATGCCACCGGTGGTCACCCACCCAGGTATTGACCGCGATTATTTATAATCACCGCGTGCATTAGGCGAAGCTATCTGTTAAGTTATAATATCGAAGAATGAATATTATAAATTCTATGGCTTTAAATCTTTGTGTAATCATGTGGAAATGTGTAACAATGGATAAGGATGAACCATGAGCTTAAGTTTACGACTACATTATTACCAAGCGAGGGTTTTATTGTCATGATGCAATAAAGAGTGCTGCAGTATTCTTTCATTTCGTACATCGAGTTTTAGTGTACTTGAAACTATTAAAACTCTAATGGCTGTAATCATCTGAAGGGATATTGAATAGAAATCGATACGTCAATAATGTTAGAGAGTCAATCCATTTTGATTCTTATGAGTAAATACTTACGACTATCATGAAAGCCCTTCTAATATTAACTGTTTTGGTATCACAAATCACAATATTTTTAGAATGAAAAACAAATGAGAGTATTATAATAATAATAATAAAGCTCTATTTTCTCTCACAGGAAAGGTACACTTTAAGTTTCATGAGATAGTAGGTAGATATATAACATCTTTTTAAACTAAATTTTGAGATATAAATACAGTTAATGGAACGAATACCACAAGGAAGGAACTACGTAAACGAAAGTTTTTTTAATCCAAAAAATATCTGTAAGGTAAACGACGGTGACTCTTAACACCGCGATTCAGGTTCTATGGTTCTAATTAGTACATCGTCATCTATCGACATGAATGTGAACCAAATTAATTGACTCCCTATTACTTCTAACATTTTAACAATTTCTAAAGCTTGAGGTTGAAAGTTGTCATTTGGTAACACGAAATTGACAATTTCCAATATAGTTATATTGGAAATTGTTCACAGTTGTAAATAACTAAATATCGGTTTTATATGGTAATAAAAATTTCAATACACAACAATTTATACCTAAAGTTGTATTAGTTAATCATATTTGTTCTCTTATAATAAGATTAGCACGTTAAACAAATACTAGATCTGAAGAAGCTCCACAGAACAAGGGCTTGCTAATGTAAAATTTTAATAAATTTTAAAAAAGGTACTCCATGTTAAAGCCAATTTATTTATAAAATTGTTAAGTCACTTTTCAGCTACAGATTAATCTTTCAGAAAATTCCTTTTTCAAAGTCATGTCAAACACTTACCTAGAGTAGGAAATAATATAAAAGTAGGTTTATTACTCGCGTCATTCATCGCTCCAAAGTAGAGTGCAAAAAATATTATACGGTTTAAGGATGTATATAAGCTTAAACTGAATCTAGCCACAATGACTATGTAGATCCATTACAGCCATTTTGTTATAAATTAATTTTAAACATGCATAGTACAAATCACAAGTAGGTTTAGCTGTATCTGTCAAAGGATTAGTCGAGGATGCTGTTACATCTTCCAATGTTCATCAACTTATCACTAAGGAAACCTTAAGGTTACCCTCGATGATACTATCATCAAAATTCAAAAGCATTACATTAGTTATGCTTTGTATTAGTACAACACAAAAAATGTCAGACTTTGTTTAGTTTGGTTTTCAAAACGGCTTTTATTAGATCGCGACATTCTCCCACAATTTTGTAACTTACATATTAATATATAAAAAACATTCTTTGTTTCCTTTGAAAGTAAATTCCGAGTGCAGAGGCATTTGAAATTCGGTGTTTTAAAAATGTATGTTGCGAGGAAATAGCATTTTTAACAATGTATGTCATGGATTTAGACGCTATGAGAAAATATATTACATACACGTAGCTCAACACATATGCGTTAACATGCGTGTCATCATCAACAACGCGTAATGTCCCACTGCTGGCTCGGGTCTCCTCTCAAGAGAGGGATAAGGCCATACGTCCCCACGGTGGCCAAGTGCGGGTTGGAGACTAGTAAGAATACATTGTGGCTACGTTTCTTGCCGTTGGATGTTTTTAAGCCGCCCGAAGGCCTCCAACTAAGCTTCACGGCTGTTATAGTATGATAACAACCGGGACCGACTGCTTAGCGTTACCTCCCAATCACGGAGACGCTCATGGTAACATGCCACCAGCGGTCACCCATCCAGGTACTAACCGCGCCGTCGTTGCTTACCCTCGGTGATTGTTTCTAAACACCGAGTGCAACTGGGCTATGAGCGCCGCCTTTTCTACGTGAATATCATATAATACAGTTCCGATCGCATTAATTACAACTATCTTTTTTAAATTTGCAGGTGTTTTGTCTGAGAAAAAGGCTCCAACGGTAATGTTAGCCGTCCATAAATAAGGCAGTAGAAGTTCTGTAAATGGCTGAAGTTCTATTGAATCTGCTGTCAAACTTGGAATAGAGATATACTGTTTTTTTTTTTTTTTTTACAACTCCCGCATTAGGAATAGAAATTCCTGTGTCGCGGGGATTTTTACAAACATACATGACGGACACAAAGTATACCCAGACTTAGAACAACAATTTGTGGATCACACAAAGTGTTGTCCCATGTAGGATTTGAACCCACAACACTTGGCGCAGTAGGAAGCGGTGTGGCGACCACTGAAACCACTAGGCCAACCGTGTAGTTTATTTCAAAATGTCAAATTAAACAATAAATACTCTAATTGCTTTTGTTTAGTCTCAAGAAGACTAAGGTTGTGTATTACAATCTCCGAATAAAATAAATGTATTAAGAAGTAATTCAATAACATTATAATAAGTAGGTTTATACAAAGCATGCGTTGCTCACAATGTAAAACTCATTACAAAAATTATATCTATGTAAAAAGTTAAAGTCTCGCAAACACATAAATAATCATGGCCAATCAAATCATGTTACATCTTTAATCTATCATCAATCATCTTCTAAATCAAACATGGTAAGTATTAGTAAGTTTTTACACTTTGTTACTTGTTTTTATACTTTAAGATAACCAGCTGTTTCTCAAGTCATTTACTTCAGAACATCACTAATTTAACTATAGAACATTGTGAATCAATTCTAATATCTTTCAAGGTTCTATCAATTACACATATTATGTTTTCAAATTACCTTCATTCAAACAAAACTACCATAAAAGCCAAAAGGCCACTAAGTATACCGCAAAGTTTTAACGAATATTGCATGATATTTTTGCTGCAGTGAGCCACAACTGACCCAAATGTATTGAATTGGGAGAGGTCGCATATCGCCGGCTAAGTGGGTAGGGCTCGAACAAGTGACCCTTTGATAGACTAGCATGCGGGCATTTTATGATCGATATCTAAATTAACCCAAAATATAAACTTACCTCTACTAAAAGGCACAATACAATCTTTTGTACAATAGTACAAATAATCATGAGAAATATTGCACTTCCAAGATTGGAAAATTAAGTGATTAGGAATCATTATTTTTTTTAATTTATTATGGGTTTAAATCTATTAATATTAAAATAATCATATCAGTGACACTTTTAAGTTAGACGTTTTTAAAGAAGGTAGGTATATTTTATTATTTTTATAAAGAAGGCTTTTATAGCTATATAAAGGATCAAATCACATGACATCGAGAGCCTTTAGTTAACCCTTGCTAGATATAAGCCTCTCCTTACGTCCTAATTAAAGTAATAATTGAAAAAAAATACTAATCTTTGCTATCAAATTTTTCTAAACAAAACTGATATTTATAATTTAATCAACTGATGCGGATTGCGTAAATTCAACGAGTTTTTACTCCATAAACTAATTGTAGTGAATAGATAAAAACCAAATTACATATTCGTAATGACTTCCCGCCACAGACACTGCAGAACAATAGTGCTGTGAGGACGTTATTTGCATTATGTAGTGTTGTAATATCCGTGAGAATTATCCCACGTCCTCCAGCCTCTATCAGACAGACAAGCAGACAAATTTTTTACACCACAATTTGATTTTATAACCTTTTTTACTTCATTTGTTTTGTTCTAGAAGCAATTAAACAATAACATAGGCAAGTAATGAATGAAGTTATTTATATATAACAGATATTTTCCTAAAGGTTGTTTAAAGGTTAAATTGACACGACAGAATATTCTGAGCTACCACACAATTATGTTTAATTTCATACAAAATATTGTGTACTGACGTCTGTGTCCGGTCCGTGCATAAGTGGTGACTGAGTAAGCCAACACATTAATAAATAATAATAATAATAAATATTTTCAGACATTTTAACACACAACGCCATCTAGTCCCAAACTAAGCAGTGCTTGTACTATGGATACTAGACAACTGATATTTAATACATATATACTTTTTTTTTTGTAAATACATACATATTATACATAGAAAACACCCAAACTCCGAAACAAATATTTGCAGATCATACAAACATTTGGTCCGACTCAGGAATCGAACCCGAGACCTCTAGCACAGCAGTCGCATTCGCTACCACTGCGCCACAGAGGCAGTCAAACATTACAAAGTTAAGCAATAATTTTAATCAGTTTATGGATAGGTGAACATTTTCAGAACACGTTAAAAACCCTCTATGCCTCGGGACAACACGTTAAGCCGTCATAACCGGTTGCCCTACAATCAAATATAGCCTCGGTGGCGCAGTGGTAGCGAATGCGACTGCTGTTCATGAGGCCTCGGGTTCGAATCTCGTGCCGAACCAAATGTTTATATGATCTGCAAATATTTGTTTCGGAGTTTGGATGTTTTCTTTGTATAATATGTATGTATTTACAAAAAAAAATGTATTTATGTTTTCATATCAGTTGTGTAGTACCCATAATACAAGCTCTGCTTAATTTGGGACTAGATGGCGTTGTGTTATATGTCCGAAATTTTTTTTTACTTATATTTATTATATTAAAATAAATAATAAATAATTTGAAGTATGGAATTAACGTTCAAGTGCCGCCACCGGCGATAACTAGTCTGCAGTAGGTACCTACAGATAAGCTGCAGCACAAGAAGTTCCTACTCTCATTATTCTTAATTTGCTTTACAAAAGCTAATTTCCTTCGTCTAACTAAAGAGAGCCGAAATTCTGTTGGTAAAATATAATTAAATTAAAGTTAGCAGACGTATCATGAAGCAGATTAATGGATAATCCTCAACAATTATTTAATTTTAACAAAGAAATAATAAAACGTTAATTGGTTTAGAATGTTCCTATACATTTTGATAATATTAAATATATAAATAAATAATAATAAATATTTTCGGACATCTAACACACAACGCCATCTAGTCCCAAACTAAGCGAAGCTTGTATTAAGAGTTTATATTAGACCCAGATGGCGTAAGAAAGCGGTTCCCGGATGTCTCCCGTCTCAGGCGCAGAGTGGCACACCNAAAATAAAATGGTTTATATTAGACAAATGATATAAATACTTTTTTTCGTAAATAGTTACATACATAGAAAACTCCGAAACAAATATTTGCAGATCATATAAACATTTAGTCCGACCAGGAAATCGAAACCTAGATCTTAGAACAACAGTCGCATACTCCACCAATGCGCCGCCGGGAAGCGCCAAAATCAAATAATCAACATCTTAACTACAGCCAATAGTATTTCACTAGCGGACATAAGCCTCTTTCTAGAAAGGCAGTTTTGTTTTACCATATCACACTAGTGCTGTTGCCCTACGGCGTTTGCTCAAATAGTTCAGATTTTCCGTGAAGAAGAGTTTTTAGGAGAATCGAAAATAGTGCCGCTAACGTATTTTTGGCTAAACGAAAAACTTTATAATAAATTAATAACTTAAAATACATTATCTCATCTACCTCGTTTAACAATCCTATGCCTAAACTAGTTTATGAAAAAGTACGTTTTTATTTCGTATCGTTCAATCGATCAGGGCTTACATTCATTATTTTTTATAAACTCAAAACTATCATAATGAATCCATAGTATCATGTTTATTTCATGTTTGAATTACGCAAATATAACCATGTCTCCGACAATCGTAAACAGCTTAAGTGGTTACCCACCCGACTACGCCGGAATGCTCATATTCTTCCTATTTTACATTATATTACTTTCAATCCTTTTAATTCATTTTACCTTAAATTGCGGTTTACCTTTCTACATGATTCACATACCGAATTGTTGAGATCATCAGAAAACTTGAAATTAAAAATGCCTGGACACTCTGCCAAATTCTTAGACCATTCCTTTTCTGTCTAAGCGGTACTTTTGTGGGATGCTCTACCAGTCGCAAACACTTACTGCCTTCAAGAGACTGTTAAAGGAACATTACTTGAGAGACAGTATTCCATAATTAACTATTATTGTAGTCAATTA
This sequence comes from Hyphantria cunea, assembly GCA_003709505.1. Taxonomy (NCBI): domain Eukaryota; kingdom Metazoa; phylum Arthropoda; class Insecta; order Lepidoptera; family Erebidae; genus Hyphantria; species Hyphantria cunea. Next base: position 1,105,745 of record PKRV01001461.1, read on the forward strand.
GGTCACCGTATTTAATTTCATGATTAGTGTTGCTGTCCTGTCTGCAGTTTCGACTTGTCGAATTAGTCGATTAATAGCACGAACCGTTGCAGCGTTTTAGTCAGACCAATACTGAATATATTTCATACACATAATAAGTTACATAGCCGGTAAGTGATCATACCTACAATAAAAATATATGACACAACATTTTGATATTCGTGTGCGTGACAGCCACGTCTTACCCTCGCCTCGTGTTATTTTGATTTCTTAGTGTGAGTGCATATACGATACCGGTTGTTGATTTTTATTTAAGAAAATGGAAAAAATTATAATACTGTTGAATAAATTTTGTATCTAGAAAAATATATTACAAAAACAAAATCTGATTCAGCCTAATATGTAATGTTATATAATAATAATAATATGTCTATGTTTTTTTTATATTCATTAGCAGGGGACTGTTAAAGGCTGTTGGTGATGACATAAAATATGTCGTACCAGACATAAATTTTGGTATAGTATTCTGAAAGCCAGTTAAAATATAGACGATATATTTAACCCGCCTATTGTTATTTTGACCGATATCTTTTATCGCATAGTTCACCATTCTTATCAACACAAAATATGACAGCAACGTGTGCGTATCCACTGACAGTGCGTTTGATAATAAAAGGGGGAAAACTATGTTTACGGCAGTAGTAGGCGTAATTCTTTTCCTCTGTTTTTACAGCTTTGACTGTCCATCTAGACATATACATTATCTAAGTTATTATGTTACAATTTGGAAATATTTAACATGTAATTTGCAAAATGGTAAATGTATGAGAATCAATTGTTGAGTCTTCCTAAAACTATTATGGGTACTTAGTTTAATGTACCGATACAGCAATGTAACGAAAATATTCAAAATTTGGAGTCTAAATAATTTGTGTTCAAAATGCATGAAACTTGTTGTAATGGTGTATTACTAATTCTATAGACACAATTATATTTCGTACAAGTGTAGCATTGAACTCATGTTAAATCATTTTTTTTTCAGAACAGAACTAAAATGTACCCATTTTTCACGTGCACGCCATCGCGGGTACTAGGAGCCGGGGAACCAGGTGCACCCTAGGAAGGAAAACCCTGAAACCCCGAAGTAACTAAAATGTACCCTACGTTTAAACTATCACTGTCTATATATAATACCTAACTTGACTAAAATATCCTCAGTGCTAAATATCAATTATAAATCCAAAGGCATATCTTTGACACCTAAAATACCCGTAAAGGTTACCTTTCTATTTAAATTCATTCCATTTTAATTCCATTCTTCCAAGAATGCACTATGAACAAAACATATTCGTTCTCTTTGGTTCCGCCGAGCTACACCAAGCAAGAATAACGCGAGGTAAAACTGGCAGGTTGCCAACTGCAGCGTTCGACTGATGAATGATACAAGTCTGATATTGTTAGGAGTGTGCTTTAATGATAGCAGAACAATTCACTGCTAATAAATCAGTGCAGATTTGCAAGACAAAAGAATGTTTGATAAAATTAATTTAGCTGTAGACGTTTAATGGAATTTAGAGGCTAGTAATCTTCATGAAGCTTTGGATAGAATTATGGCTTGAGATGCATAATAGTAATGAATTCACCATTTCTGTGCCCTTATCTGTCCGTAGAAGTTTAAATTGTCGTTTTCAATGAACCCAAAACACTATAAACTTTACGTATTTGAAATTTATTATTCAATTTTGATGTAAGAGATTTGGAGACAAAACAGAACTAAATAATAACTGTTATTGTAGTTAAATAAATTTTTGATATTCATTCTATAGCTATAAAGGGCCATGACATAAGTATGAGCTATGAAGTGATTGCGAGATCATTGAATTGATTCCAATTCGCAGTCGAGCAAAGCTCTATTTGGATTTCTCTTTGTCTCACAATGTTTGTCGCAATATGTTGAGCTGGTTTTGACATACCGCTTTGATTTACAGTGCTACTTCTAAAATGTGACATACGGCAATGTCATTTTGTTCTTTTATATTGTCTTTGGTATCTTTAAATTGTGGATAAATATCTCTCCACGGCTTTTAAATTTGAGTTGTTATTAATGTATTATGTTTTACTTTATTTTATCTTTTACAGAATGTACTATAATCTATCTGATCTATTATTACCTGTACTGTAATTGTAATTTTTCAAATAAATTCATAATAAATCTACTTAATATAATTTTTAAAAAGTCCAACACTTTTTTAATATTGTTTTGTTTCTATAATAAAATTTAATAAATAATAATAATAAATATGTTCAGATATTTTAACACACAACGCCATCTAGTCCCAAACTAAGCAGAGCTTGTACTATGGGTACTAGATAACTGATATTAATACTTATATACTTTTTTTTGTAAATACTTATATATTATACATAGAAAACACCCAAACTCCGAAACAAATATTTGCAGATCATACATACATTTGGCCCGACTTAGGAATCCAACCCGAGACCTCTTGCACATCGCACATCACAGTCGCATTCGCTACCACTGCGCCACAGAGGCAGTATATAAACATTAATAGCACGGAATATGAAAACAAGAAAGGATTGGATGGTGGGTCATTTGACGTCACGTTTTGTTCTTTCGTTATACCTACTAAGATTTGAGGCATTATATATTGCATGCATTATTCGACTGCCTCTGTGGCGCAGTGGTAGCGAATGCGACTGCTGTGCTAGAGGTCTCGGGTTCGATTCCTGAGTCGGGCCAAATGTATGTATGATCTGCAAATATTTCGGAGTTTGGGTGTTTTTTATGTATTATATGTATGTATTTACAAAAAAAGTATATGAGTATTAATATCAGTTGTCTAATACCCATAGTACAAGCTCTGCTTAGTTTGGGACTAGATGGCGTTGTGTGTTAAAATGTCTGAACATATTTATTATTTATATAATGTAACATTTTTACTGCAATAAAAATTTGCGATTATTTTTTCCAATAGTTTTATAAAAAATCTTACTTTTTAAAAAATTTCAGCAATTATCATCATTATCAAGTGACTTTATATGTTCTACTTTAAGTTTTAATAATAAAAATAACGTTTTATAGTTCAGCCTGTAAGATGTTTAACTTAAGACTATAATATCCGTGATACTGGGTTAAATAAATAAAACTCGAAAATAATACACAACTTTACATCAAAAATATCTATGGCAAAACAAAATATCTACATAGGCCGCGTCGCCGGTTGTAACTTGTAAGTAAGCGTTATAAATGCTGAATATCAATGTCGTTCTGTCAACGCAGTTCTGGAACGCAATTTTGGCGGATTGCTAAATTTGGCGGGACTCCAACTACTTAGGGCACTGCTCTGAAATATCGCTATTCACACTGAATTTGATTCAACAATAGACTTAAGTCGATATATTTATTCGGCGGTATCGTAATAGCGTTCTAGTTAGATTATGTTTGGAAAAAATATCAATATTTTTGTTGTGTGACACGATTTATTTTCTTGTAGACGTCATAGTCATTCCATCCAAATGTTTTATTTTCCTTTCATATCAAGCTTTCAAATGTGGCTCGTAAATATATTACGATTAATACAAAACAATATCAATTATGTTCAAACATTCCCTGTCAAATTAAATCAATTTTATTAAATTTAATATCTTTCCAGGTGTAATTTAATGTTGCCTTATTTGGGACGCTACTTGTGTCAACATTGTCGCCAGCTATTTGAGTTGTACCATCCACTCCCCGTCGGCCGCCGCGGAGGTCGTTTGCTATAGAAAGAGGCAAAAATATGCGGCTTTGGAGCAACAGTATTATTTTATTCCGGTGACAGTGGAGACTATGGGAAGCTGGGCTGCCGATACTCTGAAGTTTGTGGGGGAACTGGGCCGTAGACTTGCGGAGTGCAAAGGTTGTCCATTGCCATTCAACGCAATGCTGCAAGTATAATGGGCGCCTTTCCACCGGAAGGTTTTAGGGATGGGTAATATTTTCTTAAAATGACCTGTAATATTTTTCTTTCACTATATTTAATAGTGTTAAGTCAATGTGAATTAAATTCACATTTATTTTTAATATTATTTTTTTTATAAGGCGACTCCCACACTTGGAATAAATAATGTGTCGCGGGACATTACAAACTTACATGTAACGGAGAAAAAGAACATCCAGACTTAGAACAACAATTTGTGGATCACACAAAGTGTCATCCCATGTAGGATTTGAACCCACAACACTTGACGAAGTAGGAAGCGATGTGGTGACCGCTTAAACCACTAGGTCATACGTGCAGTCAGTACGTACGTGTAATGTTATTTGTAAATGTCGATTGAGCTGTAGAACGCAAACAAAACAAAGTGGAAAAAAATATTTAGTTTGTTTTCTTCTCCAAATATAGTAGATACTCAATTGAAATATTTTCAGTTCATTATTTTTTCCGACAAAAACATTACAATGACATCAATACCTCTGCTTTTTCATAGAATAAATTAGAGTCGGATTTCTCTAAAATATTTTTATTTGTACATGTTTGAAGACGTAATCCCCTTTTAATTTGCTTTGTTTTATTTGTGACTAGCCCTAAGTCTCGTTATTATATACCATTCTATTTCTTAGGGTTCCGTACATCAAAAGGAAAATAAAAGTTATCATTTTGTTGTCCGTCTGTCTGTGTGTCAAGACCCTTTTTCTTAGAAACGCGTTGAGTTATCAAGCTGTCATTTATATCAACTACTAAGGTCTACTGTCAGTAGGAGCTGTAAAAAAAATTAAAGCCAACGCAATCAAAAGACAGCCTTTTATGCTGCAAATTTCGACGATCGCAAGCAATCAAAACCTACAGGAAAGACAGCGTAGACAGACAGAAAACTCTTTATTTGCACACCATATTACAGAGTTAAATAAGTACATAATACATAAAATGTGCCGATGTGTAGTGTACAAAGGGCGGTCTTGTTGCCAAAACCAATCTCAATAAGAATATGTGTATTGCGGTGAGAACGAATCGGAAAGCACTTAAGTCGTAGACGGAATTCGGAGACGTGATCATATTTTCGCAAGCCAAAAACAAATAATATACAGAGATTTTGCAGTCGCTCAAGCTTATAGAGCTGTGGTTCAGTGAGATCTAGATAGCAGATCGGCATTGTCGAGAATCGGGAGAAGTGCTTGTGCAAGTGCAGCCCTTGTTGCAATCGGAAAAAAGTTACGCTGTCTTCGGAGAGATTTGACAGCAGCAAAAATCTCAAGACTGACTTCTTGTATATGTAGGTCCTAAGATATAGTACTATCAATGTATATACCTACATTTTTGGCACTAGCACTAATCTCGACTGTGGTGCTATCGAATTGTATTTTTATTATTTCTCGATGCGACGTAAGTCAGCATTAATTTTGTCGAAAGTTTCTGGTAGCAAGTAAATCTTAGCTTGTGTATGTTGAAATTTGGTACGAAGCAACGTCTGATAGCACAGATAAAGGAAAATACGTTAGTACGGAACCCTCGTTGCGCGAGTCACGACTCACACTCGGCCGGTTTTTTGTATTATAGGATAAACATACTTTTCTCGGGAATCCAATTAGAAACTGAATTAACCACGAGGGATAAAAATATCGCACTACTATTTTAAGGCGAATGTTTTTACATAGCTATAAGTAACTGTATATGGATCCATAGTTTTTTAAAATGCTAATAAAATATACCAAAGCGGTCTTTCCCTACAGGCTATATCGCTTTTTATATCTAAATATTGAACGACATTCTATTTACGGTGGTCAGTCGTGCCGATTGCTTTTTAAGGAAGCTACTTTTAAACTATATTTAGATAACCATTTTTATCCCTGTTTCAAAATGGAACAAGAATAAGGTAGAAAGCTTGTACTGTAAGTTTTCAATATGCTTAATGGAGGTAGATATAGTCTATACCATTTTAGAAACACAATAGGCTTTTGCTTTTGTTTGGTTGTAGTATGTAGGCGATAATTAATCACATCTATCTAATACACTACTCCATTTAGAACAAAAAGTTAATCCATTGTACAGGAACGTGTGTTATATAGCTACAACACTAAGGAAGGATCCTCCGACCAGGCGACTTCAAAATATCTGATTTTCGGTCCATACGGACCCTGCATTGTAATCACTGCGAGAACTTTCATTGCGTGATGCAGGATAAAAAATTAGTATGTAGTTCGGCGTGTCTTCGATAGATGGTATTGATGTATAATTTTCCGTTGCATTCACCGACCAATTATATCCTAATGAATTAGTTATCTGCTTTCAACACTCAATAATAGTATCGTCATAGGTTGAGTGTAGTTGTAGGGAGATTTGAATTCGCCAACCTTTAATACTAGTGTATACGCAATTTTTATCAATATTATAGGGTTTGCTTCAATACACAAAGTTAGTAATGAATAGTAATTTCGCCAACCAAAAGGCATCCCTTAGCCCTTGTTTACATTGTTCCATCAACATTGTAGCCCAAACTTTTCATTATATTCCTTACATCATAACACATATCCGATTTAGTTCACTATCTATGAGCAATATCGTTTTGAGGAAGGGCGACCCAGTATCGTGGCTAATCTGAGCATTTATCTAATTTTACGAGAATCGAACGGATAGTTCGAATATCAAAGTACACATTGCCAGCTTACATATTGAATAAGGTTTAGTTACATGATCTAACTATGCAATGTATAGTTAATGAAATGTAGGTTTGAGTTTCTTTTTGTTTCTGTTAATAAAGGGTTATATGTAGATAAATATTCGGCATTCGATGTTCAATTATACATAATATATAACAAAGGTTAATTCACCTGATTTGACATTCACAGGCTTCAATGGCCGTGTTTGGCTGTTACCCAAATATGATTTGTTTTTTTCTCGATGTTATTGAAGTATGAATGTTACTTTGGCTTTGATGGAAAATATTTTCCGCTATTTCTTAGTTTGGAATAATAAGATTTTGTTTTGACTCAAGTTATCATTGAGATTTTTTTCATGATTTTTTTTCATTTAATAACATGCTTATTTTTTTAAGGCAGATGTTTTAATTAATTCCAAACGTTTGATAGCTTAAAACGTTACGCCCCACACTGTGTATTGAAGTATGTTTTATGTCTATGTGTATATTGTTGGAACGAAGTTCCTTACGGCAGGCTTGGAGGGGATAGGGAAATTTGCTGCGCGACCGAACTGAAAAAAATGTGATAGTAAAACCGTAAGAAAAAGTGCGTGGAATAAAACCGTTAAATGAGCGGTGCGCAGGCGCGACAGTCGCATACACAAGCGAGTAGTGTATAATACCTTTCTCTTTCACTCCACCCCACCAATGCATAGTATATACTCATAAATTCATGGTCAAGCACGTGGCGAATACTCACATCATAGATACATTTTACTCGTGAGTAGCCACGTTTATTTTCATATAATTTCATATCGTCAAAACAATAATAAATATAGTAACAATGGCAAGTGAACCAACAAGTGACTTGAATGCAATTGACAGTGATAATAGTGGGAAATTATTATTAATGGGGAATTATATATTTATAAATATAAAATATTTTACATTGGTTAACTAAGGTTTTCTAGGTTATCTTTCTTGCTGTTTTGAGGGTTATACGGAAAAATTGAGAAGAAAACTACAAAACTTCATAGAGATTATATATATATATATATATAACTTCATATAAAAAACTTCATATATATATATATATGAAGTTTTGTAGTTTTCTTCTTAATTATATATATATCGCATGGGTCGTCAATTCATTCGCAGTAATGTAGCCCCCACTGTTGGATTCCACTTAAGCTTTCCATCTAGAGTAGAGAGGCTGAGTTAGAGTCACTTTGGCAGAATGCGAAATAAAAAAAAAAACTACATTAGATCATCGATTACGTCATTAAATCGACGATTTTATCATGGAGGTTATCATACTCCTGTCAAAGTCCTAGTCGAAGCTAAACCCTGCTACTTTCAATGCGAGTACCTTTTAATAAAGTCAATAAAAGACGTGAATCTCTCTCCATTTAATTTTCTAAGAGATTATATTTAACTATTGCAAATTGTCTTCGGTTGTTATAAAAATTGTTTATTTGCTGAACCGAAGTGAATCGCCGACTGACTCAGGAAATATATATTAATTTTGTAACATAATTTAGACGGGAAAATAAGAAAATTGTTACAAAATATTCTGCAGTCAAAGCCTCGAAAAGTTATTATAAAAATTCTAAAACACAAACTTAAGTAGGCCTAGAAGATCTAAAACCTTAAACTGAAAAACATTCGCACCGAATCTGACTAAAATCATGAAAGGAATAGACACATTTCTTAAATAAATTATGGAATGATGAGTTTTCGTATAAAATCAGGGAAAGATGATCTAAAATTATTACTGCTGAATAATGTCTTACTGCTGGGCTCGGGTCTCCTCTCAGGAGAGGGTTAAGGTCATACGTCCCCACGGCCAAGTGCGGGTTGGGGACTGGCAAAAATATGTTGTGGCTACGTATCTTGCCGTTGGATATTTTTTAGCCGCCCGAAGGCCTCCAACTAAGCTTCACTACTGTTATCGTATGATAACAATCAGGACCAGCTGCTTAGTGTGACCTCTGATTCACGGAGAAGCTCATGGTAACATGCCACAAGCGGTCACCCATCCAGGTACTGACCGCACCGTCGTTGCTTACCCTCGGTGATTTTTTATAATCACCGAGTGCAACTGGGCTATGAGCACCTCTATACATACCTATCTGTATTTGCGTAAAAAGGGATTTATCCACCCAAAGATAAAGACATGAGGCCTGAAGGATTTTACTTTTAAATTTTATTTCTTGATCATTAAATTGGATCACTATTTAAGTTTTGATATTATATTGTATTGAGTATTCTAGTCTTCCTTTCGAACTATTGGCATAGGCCTCTCTTAGGTTTTTGATGATCGTAAAATAGGTCTAGTGGTCTATTATACTGTCATCATAAACCTAACATGTTAAATATCGCATTGTGAAGTTCATTGCTACTGAAGATTTATGTTTCGATGGTTCCATACTCCTAGACTACCTACTGATTGTATTTAAAAGATCCATTCATTCAACCTGATCCCTACAATATTTCTTTCAGTGTTCTTGGTGTCATATATACTTTAAAAATGTGGTTGGTCTGTCTGTCAGTCACGGAACCATTAAAAATCTTCAAAGCGTATCATAATTTTTGAGGATGACCTTATTATTATTAAAAATATAGTTCGCAATATATTATAAACGAAGGCATTGACTTAGTAAACAGTTTAGTTTACGACATATTTCATTTCAAAAGTGGTTTTACAATCTATTGGATACGCAAGTAAAATAGAAGATAAAACTTTATGGGTCCAACTTTATTTTGTAAACGCGTAAATAGACAGACAGACGAGCTATAAAATAAGATAAGATACGATTTTAGAAAATCCACTGTGCAGAATGTAAATGTTTGCTCCGTAACGTTTGAACAATATATTGCTTTTGTATTTTTTTTATGGAAAAATTTACTTGTTCTTTTTAAAATGAAATAGTATTTCATACAGTCGTATTTGCTTTCTTATTAGAGTAGCATTAATCTATATATCTTAGTTTACAAAAATAGAGGTTAAACTAATTGCAAACTGTAATTCAAATGGCTGTAGTTCAAACATGACTTTTTTCAATTATCCTCCTTGTTGTAACAAGGAGGATAATTGAAAAAAGTAATTTAACATATTAAAAACAAATCCAGACAATCTAGACACAATATCCTGTTTTTTTTTCATTTTATAGGTTAAGACATATTAAACATTCGTTTGATACACAACGTTAATCACAAAAATCTTTGATTGGAAATCGAGATCGTCTAAAAATCTGTAAAATATATTATATTTCTCCGTTCCGAAAGATTTCCCTTCAGTTGTGCTACCCTCAGATGGCAATTGAATGGCTAATCCGACTTAATGGCGAGTGAACGTCAAAAATACTTTTTTCTTTCACTTGTTACAAATATTTGTAAGTCAGCAAATTCTAGTATAAGAAGGCACTTACGAGGATTTATAACGACTACATTTAACTTTTTTATCATCAACAAAAGTCGACTCTTACAACACACTTGGGATGAATATGGGGTGTTTTCACACTTCGTATTCTCGATCCGTCACTATACGAACACCATACGAATATCTAGTTAAGATATCTTTACCAAATCTAAGCGAATATCCGTCGTCCGTCTTTGTGTTTATACAATTCAAAGCAGCAAATGATTTATACATATTTTCAAAACAAAGCTATAAATCTCGAATGGGGACGCAATACCTTCTTTACGTAAAGTCTAACACATTACTTATTCACATGTATTTTCTTTCTTACAAGAAGTCTCTTGAATTTATCGACAAGAAATTTCGCTTTTCTCTTTTTATTTTCTTCAGTTTCTAAATGTGTATTCTTATTTGAAGCGATCTAGGATCGTATCTGTAAACGTTGAAGAAAAGCAGAAATTATTTTTGTAGGCGTGTGTATTTATGTATATTTATCTATATAAATAAATAATTAGTATTTTCTGTTCTGTATCATTGAGTTCAAATTATGAGGTTTTAATTAATGGCATCACGCAGCTAGTATAAATATAAATAAATAAACGATTTTTCATATTAGAATTTCCAAAAAATAACATGGTAACAACTACTTTATAAAGTTAATCTTAAACCAAAACCTTTGAAGTTGTATTAAAGATTAGGTTTTTCCAATTGCGGTCCAGATAATACATTCCGGGAAACCCAAATCTACATAATATTTTTCAATCAAAATATACCTTGCGGTCTGGTAATTACATTCAGTTGTAAATCTTTTTATAATTCAATATTAAGACTTGTTTGTTTGTTTTTCTGTACGCTTTTGAATTAACATATAAAATAAACAATCAAATTTTAAAGCATTCCATTTTACCGCTACATAAATTTATTTAAAAAAAAATCATGAGTTGTAAAATTGAGATTGCAGAAAACGACTAGGATTGGCGGATAAAGAAAGTCTTTCTACGGCGTTCTTTTAATTATTAATTAAGAAATTAAATGATTAAGACTATAGTCAACATACAATCCCTATTTATCCCATAAGTGACATAGAGAACTAGCTACTCAGGACCTCAGAACTGCAGAGAAGAAAAATTTGGATTTGAATTTGCATCAATTCGTCTGGACAGCCTGGTATAGTACATTAAAATCTCCGCTTGTATAAGATTTAAGTCCTCATTAAGTGTTGATGATGATGATTAGCGATCAGGCTACGTCAGTTCTCTTGTTTACAAATTAATTCATAAACAATTTATGTACCTGTATAACCACATCACAAACACAATGGACAATATTATGCAATGTTATTTGTTATGATAATGAATATGTTCGTTGATGTTTGTGGTTTAATAATACATTACACGGTAAGACAGTAAAACCACGCAGATTTCAGCACGAATGGGCCGGCTCGACCGCTCGGTACTATCCTCGCACAGAAGATCAACGTATAAGAACAGCGTTGTGGGTCACCATGCTACATTGTTGCATTGTCTGCATTCGCAATGAGTATGGTGACACCACTTTTCTATCAGGCAGAGTAGACATTTTGGTAGGCCCATACACAATGAAATCCCAATATATATAACCCGTCTAATGCGCGTGGCACGGTTGGGCAAAACCTACTTTCTAAGAAGATTTATATCCAGTAATAGATTATTAAAAGCTGTTAATGATGTGAGTGCTGTGTTCAAATAAATTGCAGATTCACGAACCACATTGCTCTTCGAATCATCAGTGTTTTATAATTGTAAATTGGTTTTATTTGGAAAAAGGTATGGCGAAGGATCAGACAAGTTTCACATGATATGTGACTGATGTTCTTTAGCTTTTTCTTTTAGCTCAAGAGACATATACACCCCACACTATGGTCCACCTAACCGGTCTTAAACGGAGGCAAGGCCACAGGTAATTTCACGCATTTGGTAAAATCCAACCGTGGGAGAGCCACGCTTCGGCATGAATGGGCCGGCTCGACCGGAGTGATACCACGGCCTCACAGAAAACCGGTGTGAAACAGCGCTTACGCTGTGTTTCATCGAGTGAGTGAGGATACCGGAGGCCCATACCCCAATCCAATGCCCCCTATCCCCCTCACCATCCCTCATTCCCCCAGGCCGCCATAGTGTGGGTCACCATGCTGCATTGTTTTTTTTCGCATTGAGGATGGTGACCACCACTCTTGGATTCTGCTCATGCTTTCCATCAGGCAGGGCAGAGTCATTTTGGCAGCTTAAATATTAAAAATAAAAAAAAAGGCAAATCATTGGTGAAAAGTAACTTTTACTCGTTAAGTTGTTCATTGCTGGTTTTCTGTGAAGACAAGGTAACATCCCGATCAAGACAACCCATATGTTTTTCCTAAAACGTGACTCTCCCAAGTTTTTTTTTCATTATACTGTCAAACTACAACGATGTTATTACAATGAGTTTAAGAATGTTTCTTTCTAGCAGTTTTTTTTATCTTAATGCATAAAGTACAATATAGTAAATATACGTAGTTTAATTTATTATATATTAATTGTTACCTTAACAGTAATTAATAGAAAACTAACAACCCATTAACCATTTAAGGAAATACGTAATGCGAAACGAGGGAAATTTAATAGCGGTATCGTTTAAGGCAAGGTGACAAGCAAAAACTCTCATGCTTAATAGAGTAAAAACCGCGACCATTAAAGGTGTTCTATAAGTTTAAATTGCAGTATTTTCTTGTAACATTTTAATAAAAACTTTTTAGCAAAGGAACCTGAAAACAAAGACAATTTCCTGTCTATGTATTATTTCCTCCGCTAATATCCGGAACAAGTCTATCGATTGCCGCGAAACTCTTACTGTCATATTTTTCGGTTATTTTTCTTTTAGATATAGAATTAGGGTTTAACGTTAATGTCTATAGATAATCTTACATAATTAACTAACATAACAATAAGTTAGGCAAAGTAAGAGAATTATATATTACTAGCCGACCCGTGTCCACTTCGTTGGGCGTTAACCGCCCGTTTTTATTCGACTTGATTTACAAATATTATTATTTTTAACTTTTTTTTTAATTATAATAAAATATGACCTATGTCACTCCTGTCACTGTCAATGTCAAAAATTTTGAGGTCGGATCAGTCTTTCCGAAGATTACCTCGTACATCCATACAAAATTAGAAACTTTACCTCTTTATAATATTAGTATAGAAGAATTATTGAATTGAAATTAACTTCTTCTGTTCTCTTCTTTAACTAAAATCAGTGTGACTTCACAGGGGATGAGTATAAAAGCTCGATTTTTAGAGTTTCTAAATATTAGTTGATACCTTATGTTAGAAGTTTGTACTATCAATTGAAATTAATAATACAAGATACTTATTTCTATATTATCTTACCTGACTATTTGGGAAGGTAGCAAATGCTGATTGCACTTTATGGAGAGCGTGGTCTTGTTGGTGGCCTGGAGGAGGTCGACCTTTGGGGAAATGGAAACGCGGGATGACACGAGCTGGTGCACCGCTACTCGCTGCACCTCGAACAGATCTTTGCAACGTGGTGTGAGGCGGCGCTGACGAAGGTTTTGGAGGTGTGGACGCTGCGTAACTCTGCGAAAGAAAAATTAATTTGTCAATTACGGTGTTCTGTGGTATATCAAACTGGTAGAGTTGTTGGGAAATGTCAGAACTAAATATTTTTTAAGGGTTTCTTTGAAATATTCTATGAGGTTATTATGTAACTGTAGATAAGGGTAAAGAGCATTCAAGTAACCTAGTAATATTTTATGAATTTGGAGTAAATGTAATAACACTATGGATATTTGTTATTATATTTAGTCTAATCCTTTTTCTTATTTTTAATGCAGACATTCGTCAGTTCTTGACGTAAATTAATTTTTCAACTGATATATAATAGATACTGCTATAGCTATTATTCATTGGGTTAAAAAATGATAGGGTTTTAGTTGGCTCATAAAATACCACACCACAAAAGGTACTATATTGTGCACTGTAGACTAAAGTTTGTCTTAAATAAACAAATGAATATTTCAGACATCTAACCCACAACGCCATCCAGTCTCAAGCCAAGGAAATAATTTCTTTTTCGAAAATACATACTTATTATAAAAAGAAAACACCGAAACTCCAAAACGAATTTTCGCAGATCACACAAATATTTGGTCCGACCCGGGAATCGAACCCGAGACTTCAAGCACAGCAGTCGCATACGCTACCACTGCGCCACCGAGGCAGTCGATGTTGATAGTTTAAATACTTACAGTTTCAATGTATCATTTATTAATTTAATCTATTGATAATCTTCAGTAAACACTGTTTAAAACTCAGAAATTCTATTCCTCATATGATTTCAGTATCTATTCATCAGCAGTGATTGAGATTGAAATTAGATTCGTCACACTAAAAACAGACGTTATTTTAATACACAGCATACATTAATAGCATTATAGTTTCATTATCGCATTAAAAATAATAGAAGATAATTTTAGAAACAGTTTTAGTTTAGTGACCTAACAACAGAAATAGCACCAGTCTAGACTTATCTAATAAAACACTCCTAAACAGACAACTAACAGTTAAATAGGGTACTCGACACCTTAGTCAAATCAGTTACTTTTTATCACCTGTCAAAAGGATCACCTAATATGAAAAATGTACTAGGAACTAACTTGTGACGTCATTGTTTTAGACTCCTTAATTGAGCAATATATTTCAATGTTTATTTGATTAAAATTTGTAATAGAAATGAAAAGCTGTAATAATTATATTTTCCGAGATGTTTTTCATGTTCGTTTTAATGAAAGAGACATCGGTATTTTTTTTCGACACAGTTAACTACCCTACTCCATAGACATTAAAAGTATTACAATTAAAATATAATGAAGAATTTTAAAAGTGCTTGGATATAAACCAATATAAAGTAAGTACTATCTTTGAATTATGTTGCATTAAAAGTAAAGACTCTTATTAAGTCCGTGGCTCTTACAGGCCGCCATTTGCTTTTTATCTGAGCTTCTAATTTTCACGCCTTTTAATGTTCTAAATATCTGAAGGTTATGATGGATTTTTTGCGGTTTTATTTTTCATCATACTCAGTAGAAATACTCTAGACGGATCCGCGTTGGTTGTAGACCTTAGTTCTTTAAAATTCTGTGTTGATTAGCCGATGAATATTGATTATTGAGAGCACAAATCTCAGTGGTCATTACAAAGCTTAGGTAACCTAGATATAAGTTGTTAATTTAAGGCTTTATTTTCTTAAGGATTACGTACCCAAGGGGTAAAAACAGGACCCTATTGCTAAGACTCCGATTTCCGTCTGTCTGTCACCAGGCTGTATCTCAACCGATAGTTGGATAGTTGAAATTTTCACAGTTGATGTTTTTCTGTTGAGGCTACAACTCGTTGATATTATATTATATTAAAAACAGAATAAAATACATATTTATTTAAGGCTCTCATACAATAAACGTGATTGTTTGCCGTTTTTTGCTTGATAATAATAACAGCAACAGGTAGACGCTTGAAATGTATAGATGACGGTACGGAACCCTTTATGCGCAAGTCCGACTCGCACTTGACCAGTTTTTACCCGTTTACATTTCATACACGCGAACTAAACAAGTCGTCTGCCAGTTGTACCAAAAATAGTACATTCGGAACATCAATTTTTCGTTACCCTCCTTTCCCTTTCAAGGTGCCTCAGAAAATTGCTTTAAAGGAAATATAAAGAATATATATATCTTGCAGGAAGACGAGAATACAATTCCTTTGATATATTGCCTTCAAAATTGTTGATATATTCAACTTATGCTGCCTTGAGAACGATGTCAACGAAAAGATTCCGACTAATGCATTACAAATGATGGTACAGTTGAGTGCTATTGTTATGTCCATGTATTAGTTTTTATATAACCTGAATAACCATTTACTTAACAGTTTTAAAATATATTTTTGTGATATACAACGATTAGAGGACCCGCGAAATTTCTCCCGCGACTCTTAAAAGAAATAAATTTTGCTCATTTTTGCAACATTCCTACTTTTATTTATAGCCTATTAGTTTGTGTGGTCGCGGCAAATAGTAGCCTATGTATTATTCTGAAGTATCAGCTATATTACTGTAAAGTTTTATCCAAATCCGTTGAGTAGTTTTTACGTGAAAACTCTTTCATAAAACAAACATCCATCCATACAAACTTTCGCGTTTTTAATATTAGTGGGATATCTTTCCTATTCAAATGGGCTATTCGACTTTAAAGAGATTAGCGCTTTGAACGAAATTAACAAACCCTTCAGCGTTATAATGTTAATATAAATGTATAATCAGCTCTGACTCGCATTTTGAGGGTTCTCAACTAACTTGCAATATACGTCTTGAGTCGAAATAATGACAAAAACAGACAGATCAACGTTGTCCTTCTAAAATATTTCTCATACTTACGTCAAGGGTTATTTTCCACGGAGAAATGTAGCTTACACAGCTACATTTCATTCTTTTCTATCTTAATAACTACTTTTTCGATATACGCGTACACACTCAAGGACGTACGCACCCAGGCACACACGCACGTACGCACACACACTTGCACGCACGCATGCACACACACACACTCGTACTTAACACTAAACACACTCGCACTTTTGTGTCCACTTGTCATTGTCCTATTTAGTTTGTTTTCAGGAAGCTTTATACAGGTTACAAAGAAACTAGATAAGTTTTATTTAATTCCTGATGACAATGGAACACTTGGCCCGAATAGCTTGTAGGACGTAAGTAATTAAAGAACGTAAACAACAACTTTTAGGTTATAATAATAATAATAAATCGTTTTAGTGTACACCAGATAATTTAGTACATAACTTTAAGCTAGGTTATGAGATAAAATAAATCAAATATAGCAAAAAAAAACCCGTGACGTGTTCTTATATTATTACTATTGTTCTAAGATTTTCCTATTTATTCTGCATAACTAAGAAAATCGTTTTTGACATTAATTTATAAAAAATGTATAGACTCGTAAAGAAATTGAGAGAATGTTATCATTTATTTAAAAATATATATAAATTAATACATTAAGCAATAACTTTCTCCTCTTTTAATACGAAAATTCTGCTGCTAGAAGACGATAAAATTTGGTAGAGTTATAGTTAAGAAGAATTGTAAAAAACTTTGAAAAAGTTAAATGAATTACGGTCTGTTTCGACCACAGGGCGACCACAAGTTTTCATCAATTTTATAATATGCTTTATCGTTCACCAGGACTGAGAGTACATATACAAAGATACATAATTTGGACATAAATTGTTTTCAATATCTAAATTCAATCCAGATTGTAACCAACCAGCCGTATACGACAGTAGGATTCCACCTTAATAAACCAAAAAGAATATTACAAAACAAATGTATTCACTTTCTCTGTATAATACGTAGGAATTGCCTTTGTTAACCCTGTGAAAGCTTAATAAAAAAAAATTCAGACTTTTTTATATTAAGTGAAACGTGAAAACATGAACGTAATATTCCTACATCAAAGAATAGAATAAAACCTTAGTAAAAAGTTAAAAGAACGTACTGAGTATATATATACTCACTAAATAAATATGTATTTAGTCTTATCACACGGTGAATACGTACACAATTTATTCAAAGCAAGATACGGTCCATTTATTTTTATTTGGCTACAACAGAAGGAGGGTTAAGATATTCGAGGGTATGTATATTTCTTTTTCCACGCTCTGTAGTGTAAACGGATTGACAGATTGTAGTATTTGACGTGTCGCATGTCATTAGATTCGTCCTAAATGTCAAAGTGACACTGACTACATGTCTTCGATATAAAAACTACTATGTGCATTCCAGGGTGTAAGCTATCTACATACCAAATATTGAGATGTAGATACCTCTTCAAAAGTACAGTAGTTTTAATGTTAAGAAATAATAAACACCATATTAGTGTGAGTATCAATCTATTTCGCTTTATCTGATTGCCCAATTCTTAAATTCATCACAAATTATAGTGATAGGTAGTTATTTACTTTTATAGTTATATATTATAATGTTTCGACAATGCAACGGCCGCCATTTTATTTTTATAAAAATATTGAATAGCTTTTAGATTTTCATTTAAAGAGTTAGAGAAGAAAATTGTGAAAAAAAACTATATTTATCTCCGGTCGTAGCAACACTTTGTTAGTTTTAATAAACACTTTAATAATATAGAATATACAATTAATGTTTCCTGTCTTGAGAATTTTTCTTTATTTTTAAATTTAATTTCGGTTGATTCTTACATTTTATGTAATCTCAGTATTTCACGTGAGTCGGCGAATGACGCCGCACACATGTTATTAAGAAGGGCCTCCCGGTGTGACTCTCGTCTGCGGTCGCTTTCGTGTAAGTAATCTGTGCAAAGGTTAAAGGGTTAAGTAGCAAAGACAAGCACCTTGCGAACACGTTTGCATATTTATATTCCCATCTCGTTGCTCCAATTCTGAAAAATTTGACAGCCAGGCACAAAACCCCACTAAGAAAGGATTTTTGGAAATTTAACTCCTAAAAGGGTAAATAAAGGAAAAATGGTCGCATAAAGTTAAAAGGACGAATTTTTTTTTGCTAGAAGAGCTATTCGGCTCGTAAATTTTTTACCATAACATAATGAGTAGCGTGTATTAAAACACATGATAGAACAATGTGTTAATTATCTTTTATATTTAATCATCAAGTTCACTGTCCTTATGATATTTTCCAAAATAAAATAGTCTATGGAGGTGTGAAATTTGGCATGCCCAGTTGGCGCCATTGCCAGAACTGTCCCGCCGTAGTACAAGTTTAACAATAGCGAGACAAAGGTCGCGCGGGATAATGCCGGTTACCACAGATTAAATAAAATATTCGTAAAAAGTTCGTTAGGTCTTGATCGTTCTCACTACGAAGTTAATCGTTAAGAATGAGGTCAATCTTGCTAGCTTGACCTCATTCTTAAAGATTAACTTCGTTCGAGCTAGTAGATTCTTTAATATAAGAGTACTCGTGAAAATGTCTTTAATCAAGAATTTACCCTATTGTGGTATATTTGAAACTTGCATTTGAATCAAACTCGTAACGTTAAGTCCTCCGTGCTCACTAATAATAAAAAAATATTATTTATCTAGCTGAGCCTCGCGCTGTTACACACAGTTCTTTCTTTACAGTAATCAAAGTGAGTAACGCCGCGGGGAGAAGCTAGTTTATAAACAAGTAGAATTAGTCACCCCTTCTATCATCAACTATCTGACACTGAAAATCCCGTCAAAATCGGTACAGCCGTTCCAGAGATTAGGCTGACAGACAAACATGTTAAAAAATATTTTTTTGACGTATATACCTTCCATATACATATAGTAAATAGCTGTTAATTTGAATTTACAAACAGACACTTCAATTTGACTGATAAATAAGTGTTTATTTGTACAGTGTGTATTTGATTATAGAACACAAATTATCGAGTCACAGTCTCGTTTACATCCCTAGCTCATTAAAGTCGTTACGCAAAAAAAAAATTTTTTGTAACAATTGACAAAAGAAAAACCTAAAAACTTCGCTTCAATAACATAATCGCTAACGCTACCATAGAACTGAAAATTATGTAGCAATTACATTAAATGTGGCAAGAGAAAATTGCTTTTGTAGAACGTAAATTTTGTTTCTCTTGGGCAAATGTTTGATATACAGCTGCTACGAAAGTCATTTTTCTTTACTATTTATGAAGTTATTGTTTTAAATTATTGTAGGAACAAGATCACTTCTCTCAAGTGTTGTGTATCGGGTTAAAATAGAATATCTGAGATATCACATCAATCTGTAATTTTGGTTATTCCTTGAATTTCGGTACAGTAAGTATTTTGCAGTCTTATAATAGTTATTTCTTCTTCTTCTTTCAATGAGATGACAAGCCAGCTAATCAGCTACTTCTGCCAATGACAAGTATTTAAAGTCTTCAAATCTTAAGTCTTTGAGTCTCCAAGTCTTCGTCGTGATGAAATTAATTAGTAAAAATGTGGTTGAGATGAAATGGGGACTGTCTTTCATGAAACCAAAATAATCTTTTTTTTAATGGAATCGCGGGTAAACGAGCAGACGTATCGCCTGATGATAACCGATTACCGCCGCTCATGGACATCAGCAACACCAGAGGCATCACAAGTTGCCGGCATTTGGGGGATAGGGAGGAGTATAGGGATGGGGGAGAGGTTGGGATATGTGCTTCCGGTATCCTCACTCATTCAGTGAAATACAGCGCAAGCGCTATTTCATACTGGTTTTCTGTGAGGCCATGGTATCGCTTCTGTCGAGCCGGCCCATACTTTATTAATTTACACTACAAAATCAGTCATATTTCAGTGTTCACAACAACTTCTTTAGAAGAAACATAAACATAGATAGTAGCGCCTCCTCGAGAAAAAATCACTATGGTATTAAAAAAAAAAAACACGATTCGTCAGAAGGTAACACAATAGCCATTTTAATAATACGTATCATGTCACTTTAACACTTTTTTATGCAGAGGCTAGGAGATCGTTTTTTGATTTTGCTAAAGACGGTCCCCATTTCATGTCATCCACATTTTTTATATTTTTTATCATTAATTTCATCCCGACGAAGACTTGAAGAATTGAAGACTTAGAATTGAAGACTTTAAATACTTGACGTTGGCAGAAATAGCTGATCCGGCTGGTAGCCATCTCATCAAAAAAAGAAGATGTATACAGAGATTAAAAGCTACCATAAAGCGTGTTTTGTGTTTCTTATGGCCTGCATGTGGGCGCCACCGGAGCAGTTTAATCAGAGAGATTCTTTTCGTCGTATCGTTTGTGGGTAGTTTCATATTAGGTATATAATCTATGCTTCATATGTATACTTATAAAATGTTTTTTTTATGTAATACTGATTTTTCTTCTACATTGATAGCTACTGTTTGTTGGTAGTGTGTGTGTTAAAAGTCAAAATGTTCCTAATATTTGTGCACTGTAATCCGAGATAACCAGTGTTAGTTAACATTTATAATACTTTAGCTTATATTTTAATGAAGTCGGTTAAAACACCTTAATGCTTTCGTGATATTCCTTAAAATAGCGAAAATGATTCGTACAGAAACGGTATTTATTGTACATATTAAGTTTCGTTTGTATTAAAGGTTGATTTTTATGAAAAATCTATTCTAAAGTAAAGTAAAATCGTAAAACAAAATGGCCTTTATCTTTAATATTTTTGTAGAGTATTGTAGGTATAGATAATACTCTTTAAAGCGTGTATTTAATCTGTTAACATTGAGAAACATTCAATTTAAAACCCCTCAAGTAATATTACTATGAATATTGGAAGATACAACTAAATCCAAAGAATTATATATATATTCTACTCCAAACTGCGAGAGCATTTATAACAAAGCACGATTCGGGTCGTCCATTTTTTACAGAGATTACAAGGGTCGGGCTATCAGTCTAGAAACTTCGAAATCCACTCCAGTTAGACATGGAAATGAAAAATCTTGGTATAAATCTTTTCAATCAAGCTTCTTAAGTCATTGTAGGTTGATTTTTTGTGAGAACTCTCTAAGATGTACGTCCTTTTTTTACGTGTGGAAACTCCCTCGGGCCTACACCCCAACGAGGTTTGCGGCGGGGTAGTGTGTCGGAATCGAACCGACTAAAACCACACGGTGTGCCACTCTGCGCCTGAGACGGGAGGGATGCGGGAACCGCTTTCGTACGTCATCCGGAGCCCTCCCAGAAGATGTACGTCCTATTCTAGCCCCCTCGTTCGCTCTTGTCTTCTTATATTATATACACAATATCTCACCAAACTTATACGGTTAACGGCCTAGTTACATGAGTGTGTTAGGTTCGGATAATTACTTATGGAAAGGTTTTCAAAACTTTAAACTCATGCTTCGACTATTCGAGTAAAAATTAGAATGAAATTAATCTATACTAATACTAGCTGACCGGGCAAACGTTGTTATGTCATAAAAATAAAAAAAAATATTTAAGGGTTGATCGCAGAACGTTGAAAATTTAGGGTTGTATATATTTTTAATGCTGTATCATAAAAAAGACAAAAAATATATCTAAAAAAAATTAAGGGCGGACTACCCTAATTATTTAGGGAGATGAAAAATAGATGTTGTCCGATTGTCAGACCTACCCGATATGCACACAAAATTTCATAAGAATCAGTCAAGCCGTTTCGGAGGAGTTTAACCCACAAACAACGCGACACGAGAATTTTATATATTAGATTTTATAGCTGAAGAGTTTGTTTCTTCTCACAGGTACTATTGGTCCGATTTGATTTCTTCATTGAATTCTTTAAGTATTAGATAGCCCATTTATCGAGGAAGGCCATAGTCTATATATCATTACGCCACGGTCAATAGGATACGAAGGCGAACTTCAGCGGGTAATCACGTTTAGTAACAAAAACAAACTACAATTAATTAGAAGAGTACAACACATACACATTAGTGTTTTCACGAGTTCAATATAATAAAATAAAAAGCCCCTACTTAGTGTACAAAAGTTGGAGGCTGGACAATGACAAAATAGGTTTTAAATCGTCAGCAATTGTTTATAATAATCTACACAGCAATTCTTAGTATCGAAGAGTACAAATTAAATTATTAATAATACATAATACGTATTTGGAGAATTAATCTTTATCTCAATAAGTTTTATCGAGCCTGTTTTAACTTGTCTTAACTAAAACTTGTAAGTTTGTGTAGCCGTTTTAAAACAGTTGTTAAAAATAACATGTTCAATAATATTCTTACATAGCAAACATATAATTCAAACATATGTATACATAGCTATACTTTCGCATTTGAGGCAATCATAGCAACAAACAAGAGCTATAAGCCAACCGCAACAAAGTAAACACGCGATGTGTATCACAGCTCTTAATAATGAAGTTGCTCGCTTAGTATTTTCTTTGGTAAACTTGGCATAAAGAACAAATATGTACAGTGTTATTGAATAAAGACCTACGTGTGTTTAGAGAAAGCCAGTGTAATTGTGTATCCAAATGAAGGGACTTCGCAACAAGTACGCATTGTATGTGCAAACGCTTTCTACTTTTATATAGCCCATATAATTGTTAACATACGAGTTGTTAGTCGGGAACATCATTATATATTTACTACTAACGATCTGAAATATATCATTCAAGTTGATTCTGCCCATTTGTGCTTATTTATTCATGGAACTCGTAGGAGTTTACTCCTTTCATCTTCTTATTTAGAGAACCCGAATGAATAAATCAATACTTTCTTCAAATTTAAGTCATAGCTTAAGCTTAAAATAAGTTTAAATTATGATCTAACATGTTTCTATGAACTTGGTTGCAGTCGCTCTATGAGAACTTACGCCATCGCAGTCCATTTTTACTTGCCTTGAGAGAAACAGTCGTACCAACATTATAATGTGACAGCATATAAAACTTAAGCAACATTGTTAGTCGTAAGTAAGTCGTAACATGTACTTGCGATGTACAAATTCTATTACATTTAAAAATAGAAGAACGTTTTTTACTGTCTCCGCTTTGCGGAATACATCCAGAACCAGTACCCATGCAGATATATCATTACACGCACAAAAAGGGAAGTTTAAAACATTTTCATTTCAATTTTAGTGAGGTCTAGTAAAAAAAAATAATGTATGAGAACTGATAATTCAATAGCGTTATTAAACCCTTACCCGTTTTAATAGAAAAAGTTGGTCATCATTAAGGCACTTCAGAATGTTAGTGAAAAATACATATTTCAACAATATTAGTTTCTAAGAATACAACAGCAAAGGTTTTAATTTGTGATATTAACTGTCGAATTCAGTCTAAATATAATGGCACAACAACCATAAAAAAAATCAGCCAATTGCGAGTCGGATGCGCACAGGAAGGGTTCCGTGCCATTATTTATATATTTAAAGTACCTGTTACCGTTATCAATATCGAGGAAAAAATCACATTTATTATATGGGAGCCCTCTTAAATATTTATTTTATTCTGTATTTTAGTATTTGTTGTTATAGCGGCAACAGAAACACCTCATCTCTGAAAATTTCAGATGTCTATTACGATTCATGAGGTACAGCCTGGTGACAGACGGACAAACAGACTAACAGGCAGACAGCGAAGTCTCAGTAATAGAGTCCCGTTTTACCCTTTAGGTACAAAACCCTAAAAATAAAACAATTTTGTCTTTTTATACTTAATTTTAACGGTTTAAATACTTTTTGATTTAAGAATCAATCATTTTTATTGAAAAAGTATAGCTTTAATCTTATGTAATAGAGTATCAGATATTTCTCTGCTCCGAAGTAATATTTTTGACCCTATATTGATAGATATCCCTGGGGGCCAATTTGAGTGAACACGATTACAGCATGTTAGGCAAAATTTACATCGGCAATTTGATTGCTCAACAATAGTTTTACCGCCGACTACAGGGACTGTACCATAGATGTACTTTATAAAGTCTGTTTATGATTTCTCAACATAAATCTTTGTATGTTTATGGGCCAAAATTTTGTAAACGAGTTTTATTTGTAGATGTTAGTGGTCATTATGTATTTTCTTTCTATCAATCATGTAACTGGGTGAGATACAAGCACAGATAACTTAAAAGAAGTATACAAAACTTAATTTTACTTCTGAAGTTGTTTTAAAGTACACGTTATTTAAGTAAAAGTGTAAACCCAGAGTAAAAGTCGTTTGTGTTTATGCAAATGAGAAGTTTTGGGTGATTTAGTTTTAGAGAAAATTTAAGACATAAAATAAAACTGAGAGTTCCACCATCTCAATTACAATTACAAATAATTATCTATTAGTACAGTTTTTTATACTTAAGAACATCTTAAAAGAGAATAGAAACATAACGCTGCAACCAATCAAGGAATGATAAGTGTACGAAATGAATGATTAAAGGGTGATTGATAGAAAATATAGTTCATAATTTATTTCAAACAAAACCTAATTTTTCCTCACATATTTCATTATATAGTGTAAAAATATTGCTACAGTTTAAACTATAAAAGTTTCGTACGTTTATAAGTACGCATCCGACGTGAAATGCTTCGTCTATTTACAATTTTACAATCTGACTCACGCAAAAACGGGAACATCGCACATTAATAATCGCCATTGTGGTATCTACGTAGGCAATCTGTGTTACGTACAAATGACTCGCAATGGATTCCCTCAGTCTATATTTATAAAGAGCAAGATAGACACGGGTATGTGAGGGGAGGGCGCGGAGTGTGGAGTGCGACGCCGACCACGTGGTATAAATAGTCGTATGCGCATGATAGTGCGCACCCGAGCACTCGCACCACACCAAATCGGGAGACGAGCATAGTCGAGCGATGTTTGGGCTCAATACTAGACAGAAAATAAATATTAGGTTATTTTAGTATGCAGTCGTGTCCAATTCCTTGCTGAACTACGATTTATGGCCTTCTTAGACTATTATGTGTATGAAACATAGCCTGTTAACATGTTATGGGCTTAAGGAATACTATACAGATTGAAATGATATTTCGTTTCTGGCTCTGTAATGTTCAAGGCTGGCTCTGGAAGATGCCTGGATTTATTTTTCATTTAAGATTAAACTCTTATTATCTTACCAGCATCTAAAATTTCGCGTTCTAAGACATAGAATCTTTAAAATCAACATATGTTACATAACTTTGAATTATTTGCTTATTCGACAAGGTTGAATCGAATGTGGTCCCAAAGGTGGTCGTCGATTGAACACGGCCAGTGGAACTCGGTCGAATTATCGATTTATCGTAACGACCGCGTCCTCTTTTTTAAGAAATATTAATAATAATTTAGTAGACATTAAAAGGGCGAATAATAGTACTATTAAAAAAGTTATAAATAGATACCCATTTAATTTTATAACAGTTGAGGTCTAGACAAGGATCGCAATAAATTAATTGTCAAAGTTTTACCTAAATTGAAAAACGACAGATGAATAAAATATTTCTCTTTAAGATTTGAGTCTAAATCATTCTCTCAATTGGCTTGATTACTTGTTTCAAGAACAAACAAGGTTATGACTACTATTTATTTGAAGAACCTTCAAAGTTAGCAAACACATACAATCTGTTGCTAAAAATAGTCTAGTCCACTAACAGTTAAGTACCACTAATGATAGAGTGGGAACATAAAGTTGTTTAGTCAAAATAAAACCTAGTCAACGCCTCACGAAGCAAGAAATGTCACTAAATGTTTTTACGATTGCCCAATTGTCTGCGGAACATCGCGTTGCGAAATTACTGTTCACTTTTATAGTTCCTTTGGAGAAGGGCATTTGAAATTACACCTTAATGGCTACGGCTCGTACTCAAGATGTTGTTTTAACACGGAAACGCCATTAATCTCGCTTATTGAGTAAACGAGGATAATTCTTATCTCTAAGCCTATAGACGAAAATCGAGTTAGAAGTTTTGCTGTCAAAAATAGACTTGGGCTGTCAAAAATATTTAAAATTCTGTGAGTTATATGGGGAAATAATGAAGGTGTACATTCAATTGTTTATTCCTTAAACTATATTATATAACTATACTAAAAGTTTGTAAAACTCCAGGAGTCTTTGTAAGTCGGATAAAGAAAAATGGGTTGCACTCCGGGAGTGTCCGCCGAAGTGAAAACTTGAATATTAAACTTGTGTATTATTAGTTGTGCATTTCTTATATTTTGGAATGGTTAGGGAATAATTTAGCGCTAATTTCCTTAATTATCAGTATAAAAGTACTATCATTTATGTGGTAAAATACAATATTCATTTATTGCGCTTTCGTACACAAACTGACAATTTATGGTCTTCTCTTCCTCCGTCTTACGACTTTTTGATCAGGTCACGTGTCATGACGCGAGTTTAACATTTTTTACTCATCACAAAAAAGTGCACAACGCCGCTAAAGATGATTTCACTTCAATAATTGCTTTATTTTGGACAGCTTAACTTGTGAGGGAGGTAAGGAATATATATAGCCGACCGACCTGATATATCCTTTCAGGCATAGCAAACTTTTAGGTTCAGCGTCGTAAAACGATTACTATTAATACGATTTTCGTATAAAAATATGAATTAAATTCCAAAATAACTCCGATAAACTCTTTTCTACCTCGCATGGGAACAGTTTTATTCTAGAGACAGTTCAATGACAGAAGTATCACTAAACCTGGAATATTGTTTACTGCTATGACCTTCAACTAAACCTGTTCGAACTCATAACATGACCTAGATTTCACATTGATCGATAGGAGTATGCAAACGTTTTTTATAAAATAGGGAGCAAACAAGTAGACGTAGCGCCTTATGATATCGCAATACTAGAGGCGTCAGAAGTGCGTTGCCGGTCTTTGGGGCATGTGGACGGGGATGGGGGAGCGCTAATTCACTCCGGTTGTCAGTGACGCTGTGAAAGGAAATTCTGCTCATTTGAATTGAAACCCTAGTAGTTTTTGGCTTAAGCTGTAAACAAACAGCGGTAAAATTGCAGCTTATTTAGCTTCTTTACTAAGATTTAATAGTTATGGAGTTAAAGTTACTTGTCGTCGCCAGGTGCTCGAAATTCGACCTTAAGTCATTATTTTTTTTGGTTTTCTGTACTTCTCTTCCATATAAACTTTAACCGTGCCAAAATACATACTGGGAACGGAGGCGTTAGCATGAATTTCGTAAATAGGGGTACAACATTTTCGCATATTATGTAAATATTTCACCTAATTCTAAAGTAATACATAGGAAACTCGAATTATGGTAATAACTTCTCATATTTTACTAAATTTACATCGAATAAAAGTATCAGATTACACGAAGTAGCCGCTAAACAATATACCAATCAAAAATTTCCCATCAAGATAGAATTAAAAAGCCTCACCTGAAAAAGAAACATGAATAATTCACATTTAATTTGTACAACGATCGTTTTATAATAATTTATGTGACATTAAATTATGCGTAAAGATAGAGCGTGGCTCAATTTTCTTTTTAAATGGTACAATTAGTTATTGTTGTTGTTTGGCGTCAAATTTATAACGCCTGAAAATTTATTATCTATGAATTTCTAACGGTTCACAGATCAATAATGCTTGTAGTTAAATTGCAATTAATGAAGTAAATATGCACTATCAATTGATTTAAAAGTAGTCACTCAATAATCCTCATGGTAACGGAGACAATGATCAGAATTCAACCATAATTATATCATTAAAAATTTGTTGTACATTGTTTTAGCTTTCTGCAGTCCTCTATATGAACTTGAACTACGCTAAATTTGATACTCCTCCGTCCGCATAATTATCGAAAACAAATTCCCAAAAAAGCGACTCCAAGAACTGGACCAATTGAAATTGGCCACAGGGGAAGCACCGGCTTTCAAATAAAAAGAATCATCAAAATTGGTTCACCCAGTCGAAAGTTCTGATATAACAAACATAAAAAAGTGAAATTGAATTGAGAAACTCCTTTTTATTATAATAGATTACTTAATCTTTGCCGGTAACTACAGAAGCATCAACACCCTTATTCATTCCGCCTGTCCATTAAACCGACTAAGGGAGCAAGTACTGTAAAACAAAAACAGTGCAGAGAGAAGGACAACTTGACACCAACCCGTTCTGCCAGCGTGGTATAGAAGGACATAACCTCCTTCATAATGAGAAGTCTGTGTCCAGTAGTGGATTATTAAAGGCTTTTGGCTATGATGATGAAAATCACGATGAAGACCCAAAGCTCTGCACTCTATTCTCGCCTCGTACCTGACTACACCCCCTATCGGCTCACCGAGCTTGAACGTCATACTGTTATTTAGCATAAGGGTAAGTGTAAGAATGTTTAAAACAGTACTTTGTTTTAAAATAATTAATAGCTTTACGTCCCTAACAAAGACGAAAGTTCAAAGTATAACATTTGCTTAAAAAACCCGTCTGTGAGTTGTTTAGCAGTGCCGTAAATCCTTAATGAATAAAGTTTTGGGAAAGGGTCACATTTTCGTTTAACTTTTTTTGAACTTGTTGTTTATAGGGATCTTCCTTTTATAACTGAAATCTATATTAATGTTATAAATTCGAAAGTACCTCGGTCTGTCTGTTATGCTTTTAGGGTTAAATGACTGCAATGATTTCAATGAAATTTGGAATGAAGACAATTTGATTCTTAAGGAACTACACAAACTACTCTTTACAGCGACGCACTCATCGCGGTATAGAGTAGTTTGTATATACATACGTACACGCGGACATATAATCAAGAGCATAATATGGTAAAAGTTAACTGCGCTTGCAATAAGATTTATATACTATAATATTCATATATGTGGACACTGCTTTGATGATCATGCTTGTCCTCATTGGCTAGAAAAGTTAAACAAGAATTTTTATGTTGAAATCTTTTTATAAACTTCAACATATTCGATAGTAAAAAAAAAATACAGAAGCTGGCATGAAACTGAAAAAAAATATTTTGATCTTTTTATGTTTAATTTTTTCCTCTGAGTGTAGCTTAGATACTTTATAATTCAAAGAACGCGTCCCGCGTTGAGTAAAAACTGTAGCTAAGCCCCTTGAGTCCTATAAACTATTCTGCTAAGGTGCTAAACGATTAATTTATCGGTACACTTCGGGAGAAAGGAAATATACCACTATAGGTAAGTAGATTGTAGGTAAAGTATATATTATATATCATGCACATAATGATATGATGATTTACATAATGTTGTCAGTACGATAGGAAAAGTACTGCATGTTTTGTAGCTTGTTCGATTTAATGGGATTCTTTTGTCTTCCAAGATATTTTGGACATGCAGTATGAATAAGTAAAAAGGGTGACAGATTCAAGGTTGTATTTATGTGTGTACTAAATGCGTCAGACTACACGTTCCAGAAAAACAACTATTAACTGTAGTTGTTTTTTTTATAGCTATGGAAACACAAAAACAGAAGAAAAAACATACTTTTGGGGGCGATTGACATTTCATCATAAGGCAACATAAGGGAGTTAGTTGCCTTATATACGTTAATAAAGCTGATGTACTAATGTGAAACAAAGAACGCCTCCACAAAATGAGAATGCTATATTACAAGTTAATATAGGATCAAAGTTAAAACAAGTAATAAACAGTTTAACAATGTAAGGCAAAATCAATATTGTATGTGATGAAAATCCATACAATTCGCAGAAGATTAAAGTTGAAACAAAGTTTATAAATATTGTTTTATAAAACGACTGAAATTTGAGTAACGTTCAATTATAAAGGTTTGTTTTGGTCATTAAACGTTTGATATTGTAAAAGAAACCATCGCAAACTTCATTCACAAAAAACTATCGCATTTCAGTTATTAAAATGAAGCAAAAAGGTTTTAATTTAGTTATAATTAGTGGGATATAAATATGTCTATGGTAGTCTGTGGATGCAGCGTGGTACTTTTTTAAGAATAAAATTTTTCAAATATTTATGTCTGGTTTTCCTTTCATTTTCATGGTCATTTTTAGAACATCGATATGCGTGTCACACAATGATTAATTTAATGAGAAATATTTTTAAAATACAAAATTTTATTGGTACAAATATGCGCCATGTCTGAAAGTTTTATTTTGACAGCCAAATGTCACCATAAAAAGAAGATGTTTTCTGAAGTTTAATGACGAACAACGGGTTGGTTACGGGATTAAATTCACATTTCTGTTTCACTCTTAAATTCCAATTTTTACTAGTAGTGACAAACTTAAACATTTTTATTATAATACTTTTTTGTTCTAGTTTATTCCTTAACGTCAGAAATATTTTGGCAGCCGTACACTCATTCAAGTTTGATAATAAACATTTATGTAGATACTGATGACGTGATGACGCTAGACATAATAAATTTGGTTTTCGATAATATAAACACAATCAAGTAATAGGTATTGTCATACATATAAATTGCTTGATGACGTTTGCACCAAGCAGCTGCATACACTAGCACTGCGCCACCGAGGCAGTTAAAGTCGATTATGTTCGTCAAAATCAGTAATTTTTTTACCAGAGTTTTGCATTTGGCCCCCAACTGGAGTCCTATGAAACTTAATTTCGGCATAAACGAGTCAGCTCGACCACAGCGATATCACGGCTTTCCAGAAAAGCGGAGTTGTGAAGTTGGAACCTCCTGCCTATTTTAGTCAGCAATTGTGTCAAAAATCATGACACAGAGGGTCAAAGCGAAGACAATGTTTAGGCGATTCAGTTGATGGTAAGCGGTAAGCATATATCCATGTTGTACCGGGTGAAGTGTGTGTACCGGGTGTAGACGCTTATTTCCAACAGTAGAAGCGCATGTTACTCATGACTATTTTCGCCCATGGAACTCATAGTCACGGGTATGCTATCGGCGTTGGAGGTAAGAATTATTAATCAATTATTTATGACTTCCTCGGTGGCGCAGTGGTAGCGTATGCGACTGCCGTGCTTTGAGATCTCGGGTTCGATTTCCGGGTCGGACTAAATGTTTGTATGATCTGCTAATATTTGTTTCAGAGTTTGTGTGTTTTCTATGTATAATATATGTATGTATTAACGAAAAAAGTATATCTGTATTCATATCGATTGTCTAGTACCCATAATACAAGCTTTGCTTAGTTTGGGTGTGTTAAATATCCGAAATATTTATTTATTTAAATATTGATTTTTATATACCCAGATATATGAACTACGTAAGTACGATGTCTATTTACAACCAATGTCAAGGAGCTCCTATCGACCTTACATGAACTTTACCAATTACTTCCACTAATTTGATTAGCGCTTTTGTAAATAGCACGATTAGTAGCTTTGCATACACGGGGTTTACTCTATAAATAGTCTGTTTGAAATATATTATATTATGGAATAATACTTGTATTTCCATTATATTACTGTTATACCAGAGAATAATTATTTTGGATTCAAAGATATCATTAATCCAATTTAAATTAATGTGTCAAGAACAAAAACATGTCGTCTATATTCTCTTATGAAATAACGAATCATGTTATAATTTCAACATATGTATTTAAATCTAGATTTACTTGTACGACACGAATAAAAATAGAAAACAGGCACTTCACATTAAAAAGAATTATCTAAATCAAGAAGATGTATGGCGTTATCCGGATGCAAGACAAGAATCAAGAAACCAAGAAAAATCAAGGTCAATTTTAATAAAAGGTCAGATAGTAAATGGAAACGCGAAGCCCGAAAGAAGGAAAAAACTCTCATAAATATGGGACCAAACGCTGTTTAAAGCAGAAAATTATTGAGTTGATAACAGATGGGATTTGAAATCCTGACGTTTCCATGGTCCATCGAGAAATAGTTTTGTGATAACGTCTCGATGAATGTAAACATTTGTAGAATATTATATTATACGCCTTGTTAAGTCAAGAAAATCATATAATAAAAATAATCACAATGACACCTGTTTTAACTTTAACACGCATAGTATAAAACTTTTATGTCAGTCCAAATATATTTATTACATTTTTTATTTGAACGAAGATATAAATATACAAATACTATCAACGTGTTCATCTTATGAATTATTCTGCATTACACGTGGACGTAAAGAATTCTCACATCATCAACATCAATAACCTTTAATAGTTTAATACTGGACATAGGCCCCTCCCTAACAAGAAGATTTTGACCTTACAGATTATTTACGATACCCAGGTCTCGGGATGAATACGTTAATGAGACCGTGTTCTTAATCCGTCATCATGGATCATCACCTTTGGCTATAAGCTTTCTGAAATAAAATGAATTTTATCTTACTATTAGATAGAGGCAGCTTTCTAATGGCGAAGGAATGAGATTTGAAAATCTGCTTTGTAAGTTTATCGACATAAAAACATAAGCTCTTTTTTCGCGTGAAACTTAAAATAGTGCGTTTTCTCTTAATACGTAAACAATATGGTGTCCAGTTTTTGCTTTGAATAGTATTAGATACGAAGGTCCTAACCAGTTGGTTTCAGGCAGTTGCCTGAAAGAAAAGAAGCCTACCAGGTATCATCAGCTACTTTGATCGAGGAAAACCTCTCTTTTAATTGTGAGTGAAATAAATAAATAGATAAATAATAAATATTTTTTGGACATTATAACACACCACGCCATCTAGACCCAAACTAACAGAGCTTGTACTATGGGTACTAAACAACTCATATCAATACATATATACACTTTTTTTTTGTAAATACATATATACACTTTTTTTTAAAATACATACATATTATGCATAGAAAAGAACATCATCTTTCCCTCTATCTTTTCTACGTATAATTGTTATTTCTACATATCATATAAATACACTCACATATTATTGTCAGTACTATCACGAACATATACATTTCTTTATATATTCTGTAAAGTGTTAAAAAGGATGAGACCAAAATAAATAATTTATTTTTGTAAATGACTAGGGTAGAGCTTATTGTAGTCGTTTGAAGTTAGTGTGTTGAATGACACATATAAACTCATATCCGTTGAAATTATTTTGAGTTTATGGTGTAACAGGAAAGACAGACGGCCGTTAACACGAAATAATTCGGGACAAAGAACTTTAAAAGGAACCTAAGACATGTGATAACTTGATCATCAAAGGATCTTGAAGGTTGATTGCGTGATCCTGCAGGACTAACTATAGTTTGGCTTGTTTTGGTTTAATGTCAGCGATTACATAGCCACATACATGGATATTATGAAATTATATTACAAATATACATATTGTGATTGAATATATGCAATCAAAGGATCGCTTTTTTGGTTACATCAATGTTTTTTTCATTAACTTAGCTGATGATGGGTTAAAATACCTGCCTGAGAGCCACAATAAAAAAATAAAAAAGTATTGTATGTATATGTTGTATGTATTGCATGTATTGCATGATTTTTAATGGGTTTTATTTTTTCTTTACAAGATTTTACTCAGTAAAAACATACATATCGTTTTTATCTTTTGCCATGCGATTTAATTGATTTCGTGTCCAAGTCTACACTGCGTTGCTCATATTCTTCAACCTTGGCTCAAGTATTGGGGACAACGCGACTTCGCCCATCAATCAACTCTTTATTCATTTTCCGAGAATCATTTGTATACAGATACATTTTGTTAATCACGGTTAAGATAAAACAAATATTTTGTAATCTGGATGAAGGGAATGTTTAGTGTTGAATGTAAACGTTCGTCTAGACAAAATTAATAAAAAGAAATACACTTCTAAATATTTAAAAACTTATGAGATAGGTACATTTTAGTCACTTATGGGCCGACTCAACTAGAGTAAAACCACTGTCCCACCAGAAAACCCATGTTACCGTGACACACAGATGGCGTAGTGGTTTAAGCGGTCGTCATGCCGTTTTCTACTGCATTTAGTGTTGTGGGTTCGAACTCTATATGGGATAACAATTTGTGTAATCCACAAATTGTTGTTCTGATTCTGGGTGTTCTTTGTGTCCGTTTCATGTATAATTGTTCAGTCCCCAGGAAACCCTAGATCTCAAGTAGAATTCATTCCTAATATCTTTCGAAGGGGTATATTTAAAAAAAAAGTACAGTTCTTTCTGTTTCCCTGAGTGAGAACACCGGTAACCTATACCGGTGTTCTACACCTGTTTGTCAAGAGAAGCAATTAATGCTTCATTCTTTTTCACAGTTTTATAACTACTTACATAAGTTGACTGCCATTTTTTTAGGTGTAGGTTGAACCAAAGGTGAGTAGTTGATATTGTTGCACAAAAGAAAGCAGTAAATTATATGTAAAGATTAGTTCATTATCGTAAGGACCTTCCCACTTGTGAACACCTATGTCTTATAGTATACTAGCAAAACCACACAACTCTGCGTCTCTTTTTGCAATTATACTTGGCTCCTATTAGTCTAAGCGTGATGTTAACTATCCTATCTTAGTACGCTGCAAAACACACACTAAAAACATGGAAATCGGTTAGATAGTTTCGGAGTTAATCGTAAGCAACGACATGACATGAGACTTATATATAAAAGATTGTTTAATTTCTGATATGAGTACACAATCTGAAACAAAAAAACGCCGCAGCACGTTCTCACAGAATATAGACGTGTGGTGACAGATCAACGGGCGCAGACATCCTCCAATTAACATCGCTCCCGGAAACTTGTAGTAACCTGAAAAGGCTACATACCCTTTAACCTTCTGGGATAATCTAGGATGGTTGGAGTAATCGGTTATGGCGTAAGAAAGCGGTTCCCGGATCTCTCCCGTCTCAGGCGCAGAGTGGCACACCGTGGTGGTTTAGTGGGTAGTCTGGCTGGAGTCAGTCAGGAGTCCCACACAAAGCGAACCTCCTGTCCCCGCGGGGGGGAGCGAAGTGCGTTAAGGCATTCCACCACGAAAAAGAAAAGGATGGTTGGAGTAAGAAGATGACAAACCCACGCACAATGACCCAATCAAGAGGCTAAGTGCGGGAAAACCAAACCCAACGAATTTCACTGATATTATATAATAAAGAAGAAGTAGTTATATATAAATTGAGATTGCATTTTACAGTTCCTTGGATCGACAAGTTGATGTACATTATAAACCACTGTATTACGGCAAAAAGCCGTATGACATTTAACTTCTGTTTTGCGGTCACGAGTCGAACTACTGATATAATTACCCGTTATTATTACGCATTTATGGTCATAAACCTTATTGTGTAATCATTTAAATGTCATCTTAAGATTGTGATTACGCGAAGTTGTTCTGATTTTAACCAAGTAGGCTATAAATATTGAACTGTAGGTGTATAATTTATTTTATATACACCTTTGTTCGCGGCTCCGCCTACGTGTCTTTCGGTTAACGCGGTTAAAAAGTAGCTTATGTCCTTCCTCAAGAACCAAAGTATCTCCATAATAATTTTTATAGACAGACAGTAGAGTTAATTTCTATATTCTTTTGAATAACGTTATTATATTTCCTGTGGCTTTTGCTTTCGTTCAGGTAAATGTATTTATTTTGTCCGCCCCATTTGACCTCTTTTTTAATTCAAGGTCCACTGTGGTTTATGGCCACATGTACTGGCCGCGAGTAGGCAAAACTTCATGATGACCGATGTAATACGAATGGAATAGGAGTTGTATGTTGTAGGTTGTATTTCAGTATATATGTAGTTCTGGAGTAAGACGCGTCAAGAGTCTTCCTGGCAATAAAAATAAATTGCACTAAAATTCTCAAAGGTGGGAACCTTTGAGAATTTTAATGCAATTTATTTAACACTAAAAATTAATAAATTATGAAAAAAACAAAACTTAACACTCTTACCCTAATTCTTCTCCAAGGTATGTTAATTCATTTAAATCGGTTCAGCAGTTAGACAGTTACTTTCGAACTTATAATATTTAATATGAATTTATACCTTAAGTTTAATTTAATTATATTTCCTGACGTGAAATGTTACGCAGCAATTACCATCCAAATTTTATATTCCATCATTAAGAGCAGGTGTTATAGTAATTGAAGAATACTGTAGATATATACTTTCCTAGCAAAATATAATGAGTTGTGCTATGTTGCGTTCTTCACCCGGATCACGTAATGTTGTTTGCATACATTAGCAATTATAATTACAGTCTTAAGTATAATTAGACTCTAAGAACGGCATATACAACAGTTTTTACCACTGCAAAGAGCTGGCAGGTTTTCACATGTAAAATAATTGAAATCATTACCATTTCGCGATGTTTGTCGAAACTTTACATTGTGTCTGGGTAAACAAAACCATGTAAGCAAATATGTCCTTTAGTGAATTAACTGATCTTTCAAAATACTTTTAATATCACTTGAACTGAAACATGAAAATGGAACTGCATCTTATTGCTCAATGCTATATTGGCCTCTCTGTTAAAGGATTCTTTGGTCTACTAGCGAGAAATATTACAAGCTGATCGGACAGGTTGTTTCAAATTTACATTCTCTTAGCTGTGATGTTTTTCTGCGTCCCTTAGTTGCCTCTTACGACACTCATGGGAGGAATAGGGGTGGTGCTACACTGTGATCTTAATCCATCTTCACATGGTGAGTCTCATTACAGATATTTTTAATACCTACATTGTTTCTTGTTCCTCTGTGTTTTCGATATATTTATAGTTGCCATACAGTTTTTTACATAATCAGGTATGTGGCGACTTCCACTTAAAGCGGCAACAAAAACATATGATAACGCCATCTTCCAAAGATACAATGAATTACGGAGTAACGTAGCGTACGAAGAAGCTACCGATCCTGCATCGCGCAATAGAAGTTCTCGCGCCGATTAAGATATATACAACTTCGCAACATATCAACCATTCGGCAGCGGCCCGCCAGGCATAAAAAACAACTCGCTTGGAAGGAGGATCCTCTCTTTGTGTTGGAGGAACATGTGACCCGTTCCTCCACAACGTGTATTAGTCAAATATCATGTGAGACAAAATTTAATACAGTATAAACTCTTCAAAAGTGAAATGAAAGCGAGATAGTTACCGCCATTTTGAGTGAAGAGGGAAAATCAACCAAATTGATTGAATCTTGAGATTTCCGATAAACATTTTTCATATACCTATAATCTATTACCGATAATTTGTAATATACCAATAAGCAAATTTTATATAAGCTCATACTGTATACAGCTAAAGCTGAAAATTACCGTTCGTTTCTGGTTATTTGGGTATGACACTGTAAATAGATAGAATTCCGCGAAGTTTGTGAACATGTTAACAATCTGTTCATTATTGTTCTATTGGTAAATGTCAGATTAACGAGTGGGTTTTTCGGCTGAAAGTATAGTTACTATTTCAGGTCTA
Source organism: Hyphantria cunea (assembly GCA_003709505.1). NCBI lineage: Eukaryota > Metazoa > Arthropoda > Insecta > Lepidoptera > Erebidae > Hyphantria > Hyphantria cunea. The sequence goes on from PKRV01001461.1 coordinate 1,143,678, forward strand.
GTTACCCGATACTGTTTTGAGTTTCATTATAAGTTAAATACAAACTGTTCATTTCAAGGAATTATTTAATTATAACTAACTGACCGACGCAACCTGTCTTATTGCCCGTAGTGTAATGCTATACAGTAGAAACAAGCTTGTTTACCATTGATTTAGAACGTTTAATATGAAACAATCAAGCACGCAGCGCATGCTCAAAAGGAATAATTTTGATTCAGTTCCCTTCTACTTAAGATTAGCGCGTTTAACCAAACAAACAAACTCTTCAGCTTAATAAAATTTGTATAGATTACTACACAAATTTAATACACGGCAGTATGATCTTAAGCTAGGTAGAGCCTGTGCTATTCTTATCAGACTAATGATTACAGAAAGAGTGAGAGTAAATTTGTGAATACAAATTTAACCCACATTTTTCAAATTTTCTGTCTTGGACACCAATAGATAATAGTTTGACAAAACAGATTTACTGAATATCCTACGTGTTTATGGTTCCTACTTTATTATTTTAAATAAATACACACAGCAACTATCAACATCTGACATTGTTATAAAAACCTATGTGAATATAGAAATCTTTGTAAATACAACTTAATTATCCTTATGGTGTCCTTTTCACACGTTTCCCCCATGACTTTCTCCTGAGTTTTCCATCTCCGTCATACACAGCATTTATAATATAGGTGTATCTCTATCTGGGTTTGGTTTCAGAATATTTCAGGCCAGCTGAGCGGTCCCGACGCGTAGCCATGGTTACCATTGATCGCCCGCCATATTGGATGCAACCGTCTGCAAACGGGTAACGTAGACAAAATAATGGGCTTTAACACTTGGTTTGAAATGGGTGTGGTAAGTATGAATATGAGTTCAAAGGCCAAAGTGAAACAGAACTGAAATTAATTAGAATATGTAAGACCTGTTAGAGGAGTACATTGTAGTTAAGTTGTGTTGTATTGATTGACAAATTGACAAAGACAGTTCCTTTTTTGAACAAATGTTATAGTAGAAATGCTAAATCTTATTTTCTTAGTTCATTAATCTTTTACTCATTTTAATGAAATTTACGTATGTGCCATAATATAAAGCATACTTTATATCGTGTCTTATACCAAGTAAAAAATATGTTTACTAAAAAAAGTGACGAAATATTTATGAATTAAAAGGAAGACGTATATATTCATGGTTTTAGTTTTATAGTAGCATTTATAGTTATATGGTATTAGGTAAAGGGGTCATACTGCCTTTATTATCAAATGCTGAAAATCTCCAAATTTGTCAAATCTATCATAAAAGCAAAGTAAACTTTAGCACCTCAAAGCTATTTGTAGTTAGACCATTCAAAGCCAAATCAAATGGCTTTTTGTTTATTATTTGAAGCCTATTCAATTATAAGTATTGATTTAGATATAAAGTTTACTGCTCAGTGGTGATAATTTCTGTCGTGTATGATGTATTGCTTTTTAACACCTTAAGAAAATATTTTATTAGCTTACCTAACAATTACTACTAGCTTCTGTACTGGGGTTTTGATGATGACAGATTTTAAAATAACATTTAACTGCTTGTGATATCTGTAAAGATGTATAATATATATTTAATGAAGACAAATTCAATACAACTTGATAAAACCTACCTCTTGCTTACTCGTATATTTGCATAATATATTTTAAATAATATATATATACCAGATTTAAATAATCGTGATGCTCACTGTAGTAGTAATTATTTTAATTACTTGAATACTTAACGGTTTTAAATTTGAATTTTACGTGGCAATCTGAATTGTACAGAATAATAATTATTATACGTCTACTGTTGATAGATCATAAAATATTTACAAGAACCGTGTCTTATGAAATAACTATATTCTCCCCCAATATTTCGGAAATACAATTTTGTTTCCCGTGATTTCACGAGGAAACCTTAGTATGTACGCTGTTGAACAAGGAGGTTTCTATAAATTGGACGTCGTTGGGATGTCGCATATCATTATCGACCCAATCCGCCTCCTTCCAATATTAGGTTACGGCATAGAAATGCCTCTTATAACTACGTAGATATTTTAAATTGAAAACTAGATCGAATTTTATGAAATCTTTGAGCTTCAAGCTCGTAGGTAGGTGTGATGTGAGTGAAAGCAAAAATGTGAAGCGTACTCCTTGTTCAGGTCTCGAACTTTTTAGATTAAATTTATTTGTCATAAACTGTTTCATGATTTAACCTGAGGAATTTCAATTTGTCAAAAGTATATTATACCCGTTGATAGCGTTTATTCCCAAATTAATACTGTGTATCCATATTTATTTAAATAAGTTACGGTCGGAGATTAAACAAATCAGCACCTCATTTTAAAATATTTTTTTCATAAAGTACATGATCCAATTTGGACTTACGTTTAAGTCTTATAATAAAATTTTCCGAAACGATACTTGAGTATCTTATAATTTTCCTATATTACAACAATTTATTAAGGCACTGTTTCAACCTTTACAAATAAAATTCAGATAGCTTATCAGACAGATAATTTGACACAATTCACATGGAAGATACGTCAAATTATCTGTTTAACCGGTTGCAGACTACAGATTCAGGCTTAGCCATTCTAATTTTAAATCTGAAATTTGACATTCATAATACGTTCTAAAAAATAATTCTTTAAAACCGTCTACGTTTATCGATATCTAATCGTTTATCGTATTCAAACTATCTGCAAGACAGAATTACTGGAGATCTCTATGTATCTTGTTTTTTTATGGGAATTCCTCGACAACGTGATAAATCGTACCTCTGTCGACCATCGCTAAAGAAATCAATACCGAACTCCCGAACTGGACTAGACGGGCGGACCATCTAAATTTTATTGCAACGCTTTTCAACACGAATATGATTCTACTTACATATGTCTGGTCCCTTTTTTTATCCAACTTCGGCGTTGACTAATTATGGTTGTTTTTGCAGTTTGCGTGTATTCGTATGTTCCAACGCAACTACTAATCCGATTTTAATTGAATGAGTTGAATTAATAGATTCATAATAATGGCCTGACTGGCATGTGACATATATTTTTAATAAAAAAATCTGTTCATTCCAAGATTAACACCATTTCAAGATTAGGTATTTCTTTAATTCATATTACCTACTAAGAAGTTAAATTATTATTTAACTTCATAAGATTAGATATATATCGTTAAATTGAAATCTTCTATTTTCTCCAACTTAAGTAAAAGGCTACAAATCTCATTGTTTAAGATAAAAAAAATCGCACGGTAAATAAAACATAATGATGACTGTACAGTGTCAACAGCCAGATCAGCTATTTCAACTGGATCCGCTTTTTGTGCCAATGTCAAGTATTTAAAGTCTTTAAATCTTAACTCTTCAATCAATCAATCTCAACTCTTCGTCGTGATAGAATTAATGACAAAACTATAAAAAAACTAGCTGAGCCCCACAGGGTTGCTTGCGGTACAACAACAGCCGCGGTTAAACCCGCGGCGATAAGCAAAAAAAACCTGTTTAAAAGTATCCTATGTCCGCCTCCTAGTTCTAAGGTGCCTCCCCACCAATTTTCAGCCGAATCGGTTCAGCCGTTCTCCAGTTATAAACAGTGTAACTAACACGACTATTTTTTATTTATATAAGAAGTGGATGATATGAAATGGGGACCATTTTTCGAAAAAACAAAAAACGATCGCACCTTATTTCATTAGGCGGGTTAGCGATCACTTCATTTACGGCCTGACAGTTTTATGAAAAAAAAACATCATACTGGGTTGCTAGTTGAAAGAATATTTTGATGTAATTGAGTGTTACTTTCGATGAAAATATTAAACCAAAATAAAGGTTCCATGTACAATAGTTTATGAGGCCATTTGTTACCAAATGTGCTGAGAAGCGAGCGCGAACAGTTTAATTAACATAAGGTACATCGTAAGGTGATTTTTCGCTGTAGACGGGAATATATTTAGTGCAAAATGTAGCTGTGGGCTTAACTAGCACACTGCTTGAATATTATTCATACTAATATTATAAAGTCGAAGGGTTGGTTTGCTAGAACGTGATAATCTCAGGATAATCTACTGCTTCGAATTGGGATAAATATAACGGGTAGCGTTACAAACCTTATGATGAATAAGAGCCGAGAAATAATGAGCAAATTGAGGACCTTCTCCTTTTCTAACGTTAGTTCAAAATATTACAAAACCGGAAAACTTTTTCTTTTTCAATCATAGTCTTTTAGCAATATAACAGTCGCACCAGAAGAATAAATCACTGTTTTTTTCTTATATACTAGTGAATTGACTACTTTCCTTAATTTGAATATTAAGCAACAAATCATCATCTTCCTAGCCTTTATTATTTCCCAAGATTCGGAGTCGGCTACTAGTTCAACACAGAGCGACTGGCATCAGGCTCCACACCCCTGAGGGTGAACTGAATTCGAAAGTTCAACTAGTTGTCAGTATATTTGAGGGCACTGACTTCCCAATAATGATTGCCATAGATGTTCATGACAAGCGAGACCGACGGCTTAACGTGCTCTCCGAAGCACGGACGGGAAACACCGTCATAATCCATACTCCAGGTTGCTATTAAGAATTTCTGGTATGAAAAACTCAACAGCAGTCCGACCTGAGAATCGAACCCGAGATCTCTTAATCTGTAGTCGCTTACGCTAACCACTAGACCAACGAGGCAGTCTCATTGCGAGGCAGGCAATATTAAGGTACTTCATCCTTTACGTAAAAATAAACAGCGTACAAGTTTTATATAAAAATAAAGTTCCTAAATTGAGAAATGTAAGCACATAACAACACGACTTCGAGTTTTTAATTGTTTTTAATGAATTTGCTTGTAGTCACACTTTAGTTGGCGACTCAGCTTCATGAATATTTATTGAAACTGAACGTAAGTTGAACACACGAGTGATTTTGTATATTCACGTTCTTGCTGACTCTCCTTAATAAAATTTAATATTTAACATGAAGGCTTTAGTGAAGGCGCTCGGGGCACTCCACGCCGGTCAAGGGCGTTGCACCGATGCAGTGGATAACCCTGCTAAAGAATTATCAACCTTGAAATCACGATTTAAAGCCGGTTTTAGATTAGAAGTGTACCCAGGAAAATGGCTAGCATTTTCCAACAAAATTTACTCTCTCTTATTACATTTGACTAATACTCAAGTAAAATTGTGCGAATAAACCTTTAAAAAAATAACTCGTTTTAATTCAACAATTTAGGAAATTGAAATATTGAAAACGAGTTAGACTATTCTTTATCTGTTATTGCTAGGAGGCGATAGGAATTTAAATCGTTTCGTCTTAATAATCACATTGGTCAGACCAGTGTATCAGAGTTAGGTGTCTAAATCATATTAGTATAGTCGCCATCACTTCTTCCAATGCAATTATATTGTTCTTAATGAACCACACAAAGACTTACATGAATAGGATTAGTGAATGTGGTAATCAGCTCTTATTCTGCTTCTGCCTGTCAAATTTGACAGTTGGTATTAGTAATTGTCAGTTTTGACAGCGTATGTCAACCGTTATAACTATATTGCGAATTATTAAAAGGATCGTTTTTTGCTTTTGCGAAAGACGGTCCCCATTTTATGTCATCCACATTTTTTTATATTTTTTATCATTAATTCCATCACGACGAAGACTTGAAGACTCGAACACTTAGAATTGAAGACTGGAAATACTTGACATTGGCAGAAATAGCTGATCCGGCTGATTGCCATATCATCAAAAGAAGAATTGTTAAAACTTAGCAAAGATTGTAACCCTAGTATAGTCGTTCATCAGCGTGTATTTATTCCTATAAATTATTCTAAGTTGCGCATTATCTTAGAACTTACGAATTTGACATGTTTTTTTTAAAATTAACTTTATTATTATTATTGCTTGATCCTAACATGGTAAGTTGTAAGTAGAAGGTATTCAACAGGATATTCTTCACGATATGATGAGCGCTTTTTTTGGAAACAAGTCGTGTTTCGGCTCCTAACAGCATTGATTGCTTCATTTTAACTGTCAAAATGTTGACAGTAAGTCACTGTGAGATTGATAGATTTTATAATTGATTCGAAAGGTAATTCTAAAGGACCATCTTTTACTTAACCCCACATAAGTGTGTCTAAAATTTAGTTTCCAATTATTAAATTAATTTATTTGTTAATTTAGTTATTGCCATGTAGTGTGTTAAACTTAGTGTTCAATACGTGACCAGGCGCGTATCATGAGTATCAGGATTTTATATGTTAATGTATGTTATATTGTTTTGTGACTATACGAATAACTTTTCTTACCAACTTCAAGAAACCCACAGATGGCTGGATTCTCGACCAACTGTCGATCTTTACGAGCGGTTGGTAAGGTCGATAGTAGCTTACTAAAGTTTCCTTTGTAACCTACAAGGATCATATAAATAGTTGCGAAGTTACTTCGTTGTAAGAAAATGGTATTTTAGTTGGTACTTGGTTCATATATTGAACTAAAATAGCATTGTTTATTTCGACATGATATTGAGAGCTTAGGAACTGCTAAGTGAAGTCGTGTTGAGTTAATGCGTTTAATAAGTAATGAAGTTCTACTACATATATGTTTTGCAGAGTAGCTTGTGCTTAGATTGTACGAACACATTATTATAGTAATACTAAATCATTTCAAAATACAGTAGGAGACACTTGTTTACCAAAACCAATAAATTGGATAATTTGACTGTTTTTTTATGTATGGTATCCTCACTCACTAACTCGATGAAACACAGCGCAAGCGCTGTTTCACACCGGTTTTCTGTGAGGCCGTGGTATCACTTCGGTCGAGCCGGCCCATTCATGTTGAAGCGTGGCTCTGCCACGGTTCAAATTACCTCTGTGCAAGGTAAAAATGACACTACAATATGTGTACTGACTAGGTCAGTGGGTACTAAACCAGATATTGTGGGTTCCTTTCCAACCCCCCATAACTACATTTAAAATGAGCAAGATGGTTTGTTTTGCAAAGATTTGATACTACAGTACTAAATATCGATCTATAACTAAATTCGATCGTACTGTAAATTTTATAATTAATCGTCATTCATTAAACATCGTTATTCCTTAAACGTTTAAAGTTCCTAATAAAAACTGTTTAATGTTTAAGTACAAAATGGTCCTTTAGAATTACCTTTCGATTCAATTATAAAATCTATCAATCTCACAGCGACTTACCGTCTACATTTTAACTTACTGACAACAGTTGAAATGAAGCAATCAATGCCGTTAGGAGCTGAAACACGACAAGTTTCCAATAAAACAAGCGCTCATCATATCGAGAAGAATATGAATCTGAATACTTAATCTGAGTTTGAATACATACATTTTTCTTTTTAAAACAAGAAGATCTAAACAAAAAATATCTACATCTGTCGGCAGGTACACTGTCAAACTTCACTGTGGTACATTGTAGTTGCATTTATTATAAACGAGGAACAAAACAAAACAATACTTAAAATTCGTTGTTAAAATTTGAACTTACTTGGTGCTTCTGTATTAAATTAAAATGTTAAAATACTTTTATCTTAACATTTTTATTACTATAGATATTGCATTTTTATGATGTGCAATATAAAAAATTAAAACACATAAGCCATAAACCTCTAATCAGCTGAGGAACTATGCCGCGACCACACACCTGTCACCCTTCGTACCACCGATGCATACAAAATACAGAGCCTTTGTTTTCCAAAGACGTGACCCTTCACTCAGAAACGGTTAACCAGTCCACCTGAATGAATAATGGAGGCGATTATTGTTTCAAACACCTACATAACATAGCAGTATTATTATGGACGTTTGGTTATTGCAAATTGATGGCACTAATTGCGTGACCATATGTAATACGGTAGATGAGTGTGTTTTAAATAAATTCTGATGTCTCCTTCATTAAAAAGAATATAAGAAAACACCTCGGAACAATATTAATTTCTATTACATATTACTACTATTTTTTATTTCGCATTTCTATTACAAATTTTAATAGATAAACATTTAAATATATTCCCCAATTGAGTAGTCTAAAAGAGTGACGTCACAGCTTTGCAGTTAGTAATTTTTTCATACATTTTTTTCGTTTTAACAGATGATAAAAAGTAACTAATTTGACTAGTGTCGTCTACCTCATTGAAAGATAATGTTGCCGCGAGAGATTTTTGTTGCCCCCAGCTAATATTGGAGGTTTCTAAATACGGTTAAACAAATCATAATCACTCGATTTTTTATTATTATTTTACATGGGCTACTATTTTCCCCTTACTTATTTTTATTTATGTATATAAGCGGCGGATTCGCGGGCATAAACTAGTTAGTAATAAAATCATTTTCGTGAGCATTATGATATCAATTATTGTATTTTTTACTTCCAATCGAAAAATACACATGATTTTTAACTTTAGTTCTTACTTATGATCTAAAGTCTGTTACTGAAAACCAAAAATATCTTCTACAGCCTTTGGGTTATAGGTACGTACAGAATAAAAGAATATACTTATTCAAGTTTTTGTGGATTTACGTTTGACATTTTGAGTTCATTATATATTCAATTCCTTTCAAACATATTTGGTAAGAAAATAAAAGATGAATATTTTATAAGATAAAATTTAAAGCATTTGTTATTCGTTAATATACAAGAATGATTGTAAGTTTACTAGACTTCTTTTGATAAGGCTCAATGATTTGGAAATGGGTGGTTGAAAAGCTATACACACAGAAAGTATTGCCTGATATCAATTTATCAATCAATTTGAATAATTCTAGTATATTTGAAAAAGTAATCGGTCGTTGCAGTTGGTGTCTGTTTATTGTTCAATTTTAATATATAATATATAATGAAACGAAATATAAATATATTTCGTTTCGTTACATACATTTCATTACATTTCAATATACCGGACTGTGTTATATAAAGGGTTATGTGGTTTTTTGTTTTAGTAACGTAATTAATGTGAAAATTACTTGTCAATCAATTAATCAATCAACAACCCATAATGTCCCACTGCTGGGCCCGGGTCTCCTCTCAGGAGAGGGTTAAGGCCATATGTCCTCACGCTGGCCAAGTGCGTATTGGGGACTGGCAAGAATACGTTGTGGCTACGTAATCATGCCGTTGGATGTTTTTAAGCCACCCAAAGACCTCCAACTAAGCTTCACGACCGTTATTCTATGATTACAACCGGGACCGACTGCTTAACGTGACCTCCGAATCACGGAGACGCTCATGGTAACATGCCACCAGCGGTTACTCAACCAGGTACAGACCGCGCCGTCGTTGCTTACCCTCGTTGATTGTTTCTAATCACTGAGTGCAACTGGGCTATGAGCGCCTCTATATTACTTGTAATATTTAGTAATCTATTAATTAAACTAAAAACGAAAACAAATAGGGCGGAACAGAGCTGTAATTATAATGTTTGTTTATCTAATTTATAATTACACAAACACAAAAAAAAAACTGTTAAACCACCAGTGTCAAATTACCACAAAAGATTCATGAATCTTTTATAATAGTACTTTATGGAGCAAAGGCTTAAAAAGGTATTGTACAGTCAAAAACAGCCTCCTTATATTCTCTTCCTACAATCTCTAACGCTTTTAGTGTCATGTAATATTGGCTAATATTTTGTTTTGAACACGTAACATGGTATTGAGAGACCTCATTTCCATACATTTATTAGTTTTCTATTAACGTTCACGTTCGTAAACGTAAACTTGGCTAGGGGCAAACATATTTTCGTAAATTTTCCCGAAAATAGTTTTACAGAATATATGAATTAAAATGTACACTATTTCATTCATATTTGCTATTATTACGTACAAATTACCATTGAAAAGGAACACTTCAAAAGCTAACTAATTGTGAATAGTTCCACTAATTATTTTGTGGTTGTCGTCAAGGGAAAATATGCTGGAACTTTGGAGCCTGAATAGTTCAGTAACATTCATTAAACACGAGAAATACTTGCATATTTAATATTGTAAATGGCTGAGCACAAGTTTTGAAATGAAACGTTTATATTAGGGTACAAGAAATTTCACTTTTGACCTTTTTCTTTAAAATAAATGAAAAAAATTCTTATGTCGAGGACTTAACGCGAATGGACGCAAAATGGAGAATTTGAGACAGGGATATTACTTGTTTCTATTTGTTTATTTCTGTGTTTTTCTTCATACGGAAACGGAAATAAATAAATATTATTAAAATTCAGAATAAAAAAGACAAAAAAAAATACTTAGATTACGACATTAGAATAACACGTGAGTGATAGCTATGGAAACCACAATGAAATCGCCCTTGTTCATGAACATTGCTCAATAAGTGCAGATAAGGCGCGTACGACCGATAGTGCGCAAGCGCAGGTAGACGACGCAGTTCCATTCGTGCGCAGGGTAACGGCCTATCGTGTTTTATCGTGTTACAACACTGGTTATGGACTTCCGTGTCTATTATATATCAAGACGATTTGTTTATAAATAAATCTATAATAGTATGAAGTTTGAATATCTAGCAATGCAAACTTAAATTATTGCTGTCAGAGTACTGACACTTTCGAATGTTTATTGCTATACTATAGTTGAATGTATAAAAGTAAGTAGGTACATTCGACTGTCTCGGTGGCGCAGTGGCAGTATATGCAACCACTGTGCTTGAGATTTCGTGTTTGACTCCCGGGTCGGACCAAATGTTTGTACGTTTTGTTAAGATTTGTTACGGAGTTTTCTGTGTATATATTTAAAAAATGTTATATATGAGTCGATCAGTTAATGTAGCTGTCACAGTACAGCACATAATTCGAAACTAGTTTAGACACTATAGTGGCATCTAAAAATAGGGTTAGTTTAATTGTATGACCTTTACCTTAAAACTCGTATTGTTTACCTGTAAGGAAATTGTAAAAGGTTATTTATAATACAGAGATTATTACTATTATTGATTGCCAAAAATATTACTCGTCATTTTAGGCTTCGCTGAAGTCAGGCAAAAAGTCGTTATTATATGAAAGTTAGATGGCGTTACTAAAGTGTAATTTCAATTCTTTTTATCAAGTTTTATAATAGTCACTTATTTTATATTAGAAAGTTACTCATTTTCCATTTAGTAATGTATATCGCAGCACATTACATTATACTAGCTGATACATTAAGTGATTAGAAGCGCTATATACGTAAAGACAACATACACGGCTCGTTCTGCAAAACATACCGATTTAGAGGCTTTTTGTTGCAAATGTATAGACCGCGAAGCATTCACAAGATCTCACTTCGAAAGCTATATCTAAATGAATAAATAAAATCGATGGATCTGTTTTTAATTTCAATATAACATTTTTTTCACTAAATGCATATGAAAGTATATACGGTACTTATATAAACAAAAATCAATTTTGTAAGTTTTCTGTCATGTATATTATCCGACTAATCTTTGGAACGGTCGGAACAATTTTGTTGTAACTTTCACGAGTACATAAGCAATGATATAAGGAGTAATTTAGACTAGCTGCACTTCGCGGTATTTTATGACCCGCGGTTGGTGTGTACAACAACCGGGAGCACCTAGTGGTTACATATTCGAGGTATTGAAATGGTCACCAGAACATTACTTTATTACATTACTTTATTATTTTTACCGTGGGAGAGCCACGCTTCGGCATGAATGGGCCGGCTCGACCGGAGTGATACCACGGCCTCACAGAAAACCGGTGTGAAACAGCGCTTACGCTGTGTTTCATCGAGTGAGTGAGGATACCGGAGGCCCATACCCCAATCCAACGCCCCCTATCCCCCTCACCATCCCCTTTCCCCCCAGGCCGCCATAGTGTGGGTCACCATGCTGCATTGTTCTTTTTCGCATTGAGGATGGTGACCACCACTCTTGAATTCTGCTCATGCTTTCCATCAGGCAGGGCAGAGTCATTTTGGCAGCTTAAATATAAAAAAAAAAAACATTATTATTCCTTACACTTATTATTATAGTTAAGGAATATTAAGAATTTATGACAACATTACAGGGTTACATACCTTAGAATTTATATCTGTTATTTCATCAAGTATTGTGGAGTTTAGAGGAAGTTCCTATAATAAACACATAAAGCAACTATAAAACGTCATCTTCATCTTCCTAGCCTTTATTATTCCTAAGATTATTTGGGGTCATTCAACCCGCTTTATCTGAATATCTGTTTTTTTACGGAGCGACTAGCATCGGACTTTTACAACCCTGGGTGAACTGAATTCGAAGGTTGAACTAATTGAGGACACTCTGATTACCCAATAACGATTGTCATAGATTGGCATTGATGTTCATAGCAACCGGGACCGACGGCTTAATGTGATCTCCGAGGCACGGGTGTGGTACACTGCTTATCTGCTTTAATAATAATAAAGCCATTAATTCCCAAAATAAGATTACAAAACCCAACTAATATACAATCACTATTCAACTTTGCATGCATAATTTTACCGAATAGAAAATTATGAACAATAACGACTTTAAGAAAAATTATCATTCGTTTTCTGAATTTACATAAACATGAGTTAATTTGTCATTCTTCTTTTTCTTTTGATGTGATAGCAATCAGCCGGATCAGCTATTTCTGCCAATGTCAAGTCTTAAAAGTCTTCAATTTCAAGTCTTGGTTGTGATGGAATTAATGATAAAAAAAAAATGTGCATGACATGAAAGGGGGACGTCTTTGACGACACTTGAGTGTCAAGAAAGTGTCATTTTTAAAGTATTACTAAAAAATATTGTATAGTCATAATGAGGGAGTCGTCTTTAAAAAAAAAATTAGCTATGTATTAATTTATAGGTTACGTACAGCAATAATTTTGAATTTTATTTCAATATACATATCGGCTAATCTATATAATTATAATAAATAAATAATAATCTATTTACATAAATAAAAATAAATTGGCAAATGTGTTTATAAGCGCAAAAGTCGAGGGCGGCTCAATCGATTTGGTTATTTTTTTTTAAAATGTTTTCGTTAAGAGATAAGAAAGGTTCTAGAAAGGAAAAAAGGACAGAAAAAGCGTAAAAATTATTAGGAAAATAGTAAATACAACGCTTATTTATTAAACTGCGACAGGGTAATAATTTTTGGCAGAACGAAGTTTGTCGGAGTAGCTTATATGTTATAAATTCCAAAGTAACTCTGTCTGGTTGTCACTTTCACGGCTAAACTACTGTACTGATTTCAATGAATTTTGGCATGGAGATACTCTGATACTTGAGGAAGTATATATATAGCCTATTCTTTACCGCTAGAAGTACCTTATGTAGTCACATAATATACATTTACTGAAAAGCTGTTACTTTTAAATTACAAACAGACAACTTCAAGTTTTATTTACTTGTAGACTATAAAACAGAATGAACAAGTAACGTCTTTTATATTATTTACTTATATTATTCTTCTATTTTTATTAGATATTATAACAAGATGAATATCTAGGTATGTAGGCCTGAGATTGTAGACCTTACACATTATAAGATATTTAAATACATTTGCAGAAAAAAAGCAAAGATCAATCACACCGCCGATAAAAGGCGGATGTCGTTAACTAGAATTATCTTGACACACTTCCGTTCAAATACATATACGTCTAGGGTTGCCGCGCGTCAGACACTTTGAATCTTTCACGATATTTTCTGAGAGGTTTATCTCCACGGGCGAGAGTATCGCAACCGATCCGCGTTTCTATCGTCGATTAATTTCCACGAACAAACGATTATTCCTTCAGTGTATCGTCGCGACTCGTAAGGAAATATAAGTAGCCTAGTATGGCAATAATATCGCCGCGATTCCTTCGCCCTTGTAGACGGCCCATCATAAGGATCTTCACTACTAAGTCAAACGTCGTATGTTATGATTTCTACAAAAGACAAATAATTATGTGATGTAATTCATGTGGCATATAAGTTTTAGAAATATGTGTATTAAATAAGCTGGTAGTATCTTTACTATAAAACAGGTTCTGCTTAATTTATCCGTGAATTAGATACGTGAAATTATTATTATTCATTATCGTCAACAGCTACGAGCTGGACGTAAGCCTCTACTTAGATGAGAAATTCGGCCCTACTATTAACATAAGTAAGTAATACTATTAAGATCCATAGACAAATACTTGTATCGCAATACTTTAATACATTAAATTATGGCTAGCATATATTCCTCATACATCGTAAACGTGCTTATAATATGCAGTCCCTATAACATCTCTCATTAACGAAATAAAGTATTACTCACTTTACTGTGACCGTACTAGGTGTAACGTTCCTATTTATCCATAATTATTGCGCGAAGGGGCTCTCCCCTTTCGACTCATATAGATACATCAATAGAAATAGAATCATTAAAATATAGGCGAAAAAGTTGATCTATAAAACATATTCAATATCGGGTCCTTGTTTTTCAAAGTTTATTGGTTTTATTACAAATGAGAAAACATAGCCGAGGCGCTCATAGCCCAATAACACTCGGTGATTAGAAACAATCACCGAGGGTAAGAAACGACGGCGTGGTCAGACCCTGGATGGGTGACCGCTGGTGGCATGTTACCATGAACATCTCCGTGATTTGGAGGTCATGTTAAGCAATCGGTCTCGGTTGTTATCATACGATAACAGTCGTGAAGCTTAGTTGAAGGCCTTCAGGCGGCTTAAAAACATCCAACGGCAAGATACGTAGCCACAACGTATTCTTGCCAGTCCCCAGCCCGCACTTGGTCAGCGTGAGGACGTATGACCTTAACCCTCTCCTGAGAGGAGACCCAAGCCTAGCAGTGGGACATTACAGGTTGTTGATAATGAGAAAACATGTTCATAATATTTTGGTAAAAATACTCTTTCTGTGTGGGTGTAGGAGAGACAATCAGAATTGTGTATGTATTGGTAATGATAACATAAGATATTAACATTGAAGGTACTATTTTATGTTATTTTTCTGTTTGAAAAATGTGTATGTCTCAGTCAAGTAGCTTAATTAGCCGTTCAATCAACAGCCTAGCCTCTTTACTAAACAGCGCTGTTCAATTAACAGCCGTGTTAGGTACTAATGGAGGAACTAGGGAAAGGTAGTTACACCTTGCGATGGCAGGAACGGCTAGTTGAACGGCGCTGTTTTTAGTACAGAGGCTGGGCTGTTGATTGAACGTCTAATTAAGCTAATTATCTGCGATATATATAATATTAAGTAACATCTGAGTATTAGTACTGGTTTTTAGGCCTCTTAGCGTCACTGACAAAATAATGATAAAATCGTATTAAAAATTTCCCAATGTGATCAGTGTAACATGGATGCACAGATGTTTAAACGTTAACCTCCCATCTTCTTACTGCGCTAAGTGTTGTGTGTTCGAACGCAATATGGGACAACATTTGTATGGTCCACAAATATTGTTCGAGTGTGGGTGTTCTTCGCTTACGTTTCATATGTATACGTGAACTCCCTGACGTCACAGGGTTTATTCCTTGGTGTCGTCTTTTTAAAGAAAATAAATCGATCTAACTATCAAAGCAGAAAGCACTAGAGACCAAACGACCTTTGTAAAACCACAAGTCATATCCTTTTTACAGGAGCTTAAGAGGGGCGATAAAAACTTTCCGGATACATGTTTCCGTTAGAAAATACGATGACGACATTCAGAACGTAACTTAGGAAATGAACATAAGGGAATGAAGATTGCGTTTAAACATGCAAAAGGAAGTATAGTCTTTAGGTGACAGATTAAAAATATGGAGTGTCAACACCCCTATTTACTTCATAGCAAGCCGCGGCTAAGGGAGCGAACTAGGTAGGAAAACAGTGCTTTAGTGGCAAAGATAAAGAAAAATTGAAAACCTTCGTGGTATCCTACTACACTACAATAGGCCCAAAGAGAGGCTTATGTCCAGGAGTGCATTGTTAAAAGCTATTGATATGATAGACGAGTATATAAATGTCTTGCGGTCAAGTCCTTGATTTAGGTTGCCAATATATTCGCAGAGTGGCACACCGTGTGGTTTCAGTCGGTCCGATTCCAACACACCACCCCGCCGCGAACCCCGATGGAGTGACGGCCGATGAGGGTTTCCAGAAGTTAAAAAAAAGGTTGCCAATATGTTCAATGAGAGTTGTGTTATTAGGGTTTTCTTTTTGTATTTTAATATAAACTCCTTAAAAGTAAGTAAGGGGAATATAGTAGCCTATGTGTTATTCTGATATATAAGCAATATCACTGTAAAGTTTCTTCTAAGTGACTCTTCTGAGTCTTAGGTCTTGATCATATCCCAAACACGACGAATAATTTTACATTAAATACCATAATTTAACAGAAGTCACTGCCCCCATATTCTATAAGATCCTTTAACCTACTCAACGAATTTCAATACAGTTTTCTGAAGTAATTCAAGAGGAAATGCCTCCCTTACCGTGGGAGAGCCACATCGACATGAATGGAGTGATCTACTACGGCCTCACAGAAAACCGGTGTGAAACAGCGCTCGCGCTGTGCTTCACCGAGTGATCCCCATCCCTCAAAGACCGGTAACGTCATTGTGATGCTTCTGGTATCGCGGGTATCTATGGGCGGCAGTAATCGCTTACCATCAGACGATACGTCAGCTCGTTTGCCCCATATTTCATAAAAAGAGTAATGTTTATATGTATAACTGCGCCCCACAATGTTACCCATGGTTATACATTTAGAACATCATCGTGCGTGAGATATATAAGATTATTAATATATTTTTGTAAGCTATTCAGTAATATGATTACAACTCACAATCTGGTACAAACACACATACAGCAAGTAATTAGATTTGCAAATTAACTTTGTAATAACTATCGCAATAAGGTTCAACAACACCTGTTATCGTAGTCGTAGTGATAAAAACGTGTGTTATCTACGGCAAACGTGTTCTAACTACACTGGGAATGGTATTTTTCCAACACAGAGATATGGTGCAATTCCATACATACATAGAGTTAATTTATACGTAATTTTATTTAAATTTATGACCTTACTATACCCTGCGGTGTTATCTGCGGTTGTTGGTATACCTTTAAAACGGGACAGAGGTAGCCTAAAGCAAAAGTACCCAAGTTACACTAAATCTTCAGCTACCTACCAGTGAAAGTCTCTTCAAAAACGTTATAGTCAGTATATATTATAAGTAGGTATGAAGACAATCTTAAATGTCGAAAAATCTAGTTACAAGTTCATGAATTAGGAGTGTGATTTACTAAAATAGCGAATGAAGACGAAGGGCATAAAAGAAATATATAATTTTTAAATAAGGTTGTTTAAACTCGGTATTTTCTCATTTCATCTTTTTTATTAGCGACTAGCGCTCGGAAGTCATTGAAATTCTCGATTTTTTTCTACTATAATATAATAAATAATAATAAATAAATAAATATTTCAGACATCTAAACTAAGCAGAGCTAGATTGTGAGAGTAATTTAGTTACAAAGATCGGAAAATAAATAACAGGATTCGTGCGCTTATTGTTCCAAAGGAAAACGCGTGAATCAGGTGAAGCACGCGTTTTCCTTTGGAACAATAAGCGCACGCAGTTTTAGAATTATTAACGATTTGATAAGTTTCTAATAAAAATTACGAAGGACTATATCACGAAACATACCAATAAAAAACAACCAATAGAGCAGGAATCCGTCTCACCTGTAACAAAAGATATCATAATAAATGCCTGTATATTCTAGAATTAACTCACTTGTGCTTTCATTCCATAACTTAAATTATATAAACATCTGTACAATGTAATTTTATATATGACAAATTGTGAGATACAAACTATACACTTAATTCCCTTATAGTTACAAAAACATTTCGCCAAAGATCTTCTATCTATGGAGATACCTATTTTGCTGGTAATTGCGAGACCCGAGGCCTAATGAACTATGAAAGACCAAAAAACCAGTGAAGTATAAAAGTCTGTTGATGATAGTATTTAGCAAAGATAGCACTACTTATATATTCATATAAAATATAATGTCCAATGTATAAACTCGGTACTATAGAGTTTTCTTTTTTAACGATACAAACTAACATTAAATTAATTTATGACTGGCTTACTCTACGAATGACAACAGACAATGACGGGTGAGAGCCGTAAACAGATTAATTGTTGTGATTAAATTAATTGCCATATATTAAATAAACGCATTAGTTTCGGTCAAATAAATTACCTAGTATATCACTTATACGACCTTTAGATTATTTGTACGACTTGAAAACTCGCGACTACAGTTTCACAGTAATTTGTACATTTCACAATATAACTACAATACAAGAAAATTGTATCAACAATTGTGATATGGTTATGTAAGAGATTAGCTGTGTTATCGGGTGAAATATCGGGAAAGCGAGGTATATTAAGTAAATTTATAAACA
This sequence comes from Hyphantria cunea, assembly GCA_003709505.1. NCBI lineage: Eukaryota > Metazoa > Arthropoda > Insecta > Lepidoptera > Erebidae > Hyphantria > Hyphantria cunea. Next base: position 1,162,120 of record PKRV01001461.1, read on the forward strand.
GCCAATCAAATATTCTCGAAATGCCTCGAAGTAGACGGACACTTTTGTCCGTCTTTGTGGTTTTATCTTTCCATGTAAGTCTGATGAAAATAGTTAATCACGAAAATTTTCTAATCAGCCATTATCATTAAATTTCTTTTATTTTTTTACAGGATATGTTTGTCTTCTGTCAAATAAGGCCAGGAACCTCGCCCACTTCTTCAGAAAATTTCCAGAATTCCAAGAGTCTAACAGGTCAACCGGGTAATTTGAATGCTGATTATTTGACAACTGCTCAAAGACTACGGGCAGAATCCCACCGGCCGACACTAAATGATTTTAGTACACAGCCTTTCATAACCATAGCTCCGGTTGTCACAATCGAACCTTCTTATCATCAAGTTCCAGTAAATGTCAATTCTGCACCAAATTTGCCTAATCCCTTTACACCAACAACTTGTAATACGGATTTTCCTGTTATTTCTTCAACTGAAACTACAACCCTGGAAACAAAACCTACCCCATCCACTACTGTATCATCAGTAGCGCCCTCAAATTTTGACTACCCAGATGTCGATCAGAACTATATACAATTTAAACCCATCTCATTCAGTCAAATATCACAAACATTCCCTATGCCAGAAACCTTATGCGTTGACAATTTTGTACAGCAACCAGAGGTACCACAGTTTTACCAGCCACATGTAACAGTACAAGAAACGCCATATCCAGTGGTTACACCATTTACAAGTTATACCAATCCAGTTTCTAGTATTTTTCCTCAAAATGATTTCACAGGAGTCAGAGAGTTACCGGTAGTATACCCAGACACTTTTAATAGTCAACAAACACCAATTTATTTACAAGCAGGAAATGTTCCAGTAAGTTATGGATCGAATGTAGTAGATTCTGGATCAGGGTATACTGTACCACTCAGTTTACAAATCAATATGCCACCAACGTCTGAACAACCCATAATCGTGTTTTCACCTCCTACTCCAGCTCCTGTTTATCAAGATACATCTTACACGTCATCTTTGCAATCCATGGCCCCTCCGTTAATAGTAATGGAAAGATCCAAATCCAAATGGAGAAACATTCTTCCTTTATTATTAATTGCTTTGTGTAATGGTGGTTGCTGCAACAACTCAGGAAGTAATGGATGTTCAAGGGGCTCTTATATACCCATTCCGTATCCTATACCAATACCTACAAATAACCCCATAATACTTAGCCGAGGTAACAAAAAAGGAAAAAATGATGACTAATGTATTTCTTAGTTAAAAATCTTGGCAAGATTTTTTATGTATACCAATGATTTTAAATGTAATTCGAAAAGAATAAGTTACGTGCTGAGCAATATTGAAGATACTCGAAATGAAATTTAAACACATTTGAACCATTACGTTTTTGAATTATTATTGTTACAAGCGATGCCATTGCTACTGTATATAATCACCCTACAAATTTTTATTATTTAATTCGTTTGTGTATATTTATATAAAACGTCTTACGCATAAAAATTGTGAGAAATATTCCCGTTTTCCATAAGTATATGTGGTTTTAATTGTTTACTTAATAAAAAAACAAAACAAATATTTAAATTTTTGCTTTTTATTTACAAACTTTTTTTTAAACAAAAACATCTCAAACCTAAGATTTCAAAAATACAATATTGCAATAAAAATAATATAATAGGTTATTTAAAACGTTGATAAATCACACACACAGTCAGCTTTGAACAACCTAGGTGGCGTAGTGGTAGCGTATACAACTGCTGTGTCTGATGTCTCGAGTTCGATTCCCGGGTCGGACCAAATGTTTGTATGATCTGCAAAATGTTTGTATGTATCTAGTACCCTTAAGCTCAGTTTAGCTTGGGACTAGAAGGCGTTGTGTGTTAGATGCCCGATATATTTATTTATTTATCTAACTCCAAGCTAATCAGAACCTGCATTATGGTAGCCAGACTGCTGATAAACATGTTAAAACAGATCGAAGGTCCCTATTAATAATATCGCATCTACAAAAAGATGATAAGAAAAACAATCAAAGTACTATGGATGTCCAAATTTTCACTGAAACAAAAAACAGTCAGTGGAAATTTGAACATCCGCAGTTCTTTGATTGTTTTTTTTCATCGCTAAAACAAAATTTGAACTACTCTAGTCAAAAATTGTCTTTTTTCATTCCATTTATCCGAGATTATTAATAAGGACCCTCGAGATACATATTATATATAAATAGCACCCGTACACAAAATAAATAAGTGTACTCGTCGCACAGTCATTTATCCTGGGTTAGAATCACACAAGATCTGTGACTCATTTATAAGTGTTACTAAATCTTAAACATACATGGAATAAAGATTGCGGTTTTTGCCTTATTTCTTTTTATTACTAGGTTTTGAACGCGGCTGCCTTCGCGTATGTCGGTTGTCGTGGTAAATAGTAGTCTATGTCCTTCCTCATCAATCAAACGATCTCTATTGTAAATTTCATCCAGATCGGTTCTGCGGTTTAGCAGCCGTGAAAGCATAATAGACAGACAGTTACTTTTGAATTTATAATATTACTATGGATTCAAAGACCTCACCTGCTAGCATTTGGTAGAGTAATGCTAGGATGGGAACCTTAACGATTATTTTGTTAACGCTATCCTAGTACTTCATAGAGGCGCTCATAGCCCAGTTGCACTCGGTGATTAGAAACAATCACCGAGGGTAAGCAATGACGGCGTGGTCAGTACCTGGATGGGTGACCGCTAGTGGCATGTTACCATGAGCGTCTCCGTGATTCGGAGGTCACGTTAAGCAGTCGGTCCCGGTTGTTATCAGAAGATAACAGTCGTGAAGCTTAGTTGAAAGCTTGAAGCGGCTTAAAAACATCCAACGGTAAGATTACGTATCCACAACTTTGTCTTGCTAGTCCCCAACCCGGACTTGGCCACCGTGGGGACGTATGGCGTTAACCCTCTCCTGAGAGGAGACCCGAGCCCAGCAGTGGGACATTATGGGTTGTTGATCGTTCTAATACTTATACTTCTCTCTATTACTATTAATATGAATTGTTATTATATCACTGTAAAATAATTTGAAAATACCAGAATTGCACCATCAGACAAACCATTTAAACTAAATACCGTGGGGGAGCCATGCTTCGGCATAAATGGGCCATCTCTACCGGAGTGATATCATGGTCTCACAGAAAACCGGTGTGAAACAGCGCTTGTGCTATGTTTCACCGAGTGAGTGAGGATACTGTAGGCGGCTCATACCATGAGCCCTCCTCCCATGTTAAATGACCTGACAAAATTTACACTATAAATCAATCATTGCTACATTGTAAAAAAAAATGATGGAGTTATATCAGTAGAGTAATCATTTGAAATAAGAACAATGCAATTTGAATAAAATAAAACAGGACAAGATTCTGTTGCATAACAACACAATAAAACTTACAATAAAACAAAATAACGCCACAGTCGTCTCACAGTCGGTAGGGGTGGAATATTTCGAATCTGTCTCGCCAGATTCCACTGAGCCCACAGCCACCTAAAATTCCACACAAAACTCTCCCGCATAAAATAGACACCACAATTTCTTTGAATATCAGTTTTTCTTTGTGTTTTTTTTTGCATTAACGTGAAGGCGCTTCGTAATATCGTACTAAAAGTAGCTTTTTTTTATACTTTTTGAAAGAAACCTTTGATAATACGTGTTTTTATTAAAGAAGGTTCTGACTTCAATATGATTAGTTAGATACTAGCCCAACATCAATCAATCAACAACCCATAATGTCCCACTGCTGGGCTCGGGTCTCCTCTCAGGAGAGGGTTAAGGCCATACGTCCCCACGCTGGCCAAGTGCGGGTTGGGGACTGGCAAGAATACGTTGTGGCTACGTAAATCTTGCCGTTGGATGTTTTTAAGCCGCCCGAAGGCCTCCAACTAAGCTTCTCGGCTGTTACCGTATGATAACAACCGGGACCGACTGCTTAACGTGACCTCCGAATCACGGAGACGCTCATAGTAACATGCCACCAGCGGTCACCCATCCAGGTACTGACCACGCCGTCGTTGCTTGCCTTCGGTGATTGTTTCTAATCACCGAGTGCAACTGGACCATAAGCGCCTAACATAATATCGTCCAAAAAAAAAACCACGTAGTTCTGTACACTAACAAATAAACATAAGTCTTATCATCGTTAGCAGCCTTTAAAAGTTCACTGCTGGTCATAGGATTGTCTCTAGCAAGGTTTTATGAAATATATATTAATTACTAAAGAATTTATTTCAAGATGGCGGATCTTTTTTATCCTGTAAACGAGCAGACGTATCTGTTCTGTTTCACACCGGTTTTCTGTGAGGCCGTGGCATCGCTCCGGTCGAGCCAGTCTATTCGTGCCGAAGCGTGGCTCTCCCATACAATTTTTACTCATAAATCGGTGTGTCGACCACTGAAACCACTAGGCCAACCGTATAGTCTTGGTATAAAAGTTACATACCCATTATACTTAAAAAGACAATTACGATTTTTTTAAGAAAACATTTTAAGGTATTTGGGCCCGTATTCCTATCACGTAAACAGGTCTCGAGAACGATTTCCAAATAAAAATGTATACATATTTACAATTGTTTTCATAACTTTTTATTACGTGTGTACAAAACATCGCTACCAACGGTTGATCAAAAAAATTACATCTGAATATTTTTATCGGTAATCTGAGAAATTTCCTGAGAATATTTCTTGCGGCAATATAAAAGAAATCGACCAAGTGCGAGTCGGACTCGCGCAGGAAGGGTACCGCATCATTATCTATACATTTTAAGCGTCTAATTGTTGCCGTTGTCAATATCAAGCAAAAATTACTAAAAAATATCACGTTTGTTGTATGGGAGCCTCCTTAAATATATATTTTATTCAATTTTTTTATATTTGTGGTTATAGCGGCAACAGAAATACATTTCTCTGTCAATTGTCTAACTATCACGGTTCATGAGCTACAGCCTGGTGACAGACCTACAGACGGAAAGCGAAGTCTTAGTAGTAGGGTTCCGTTTTACTGTTTGGGTACGGAATCATAAAAATCGAGATATATCATATTCGTAACTTTATTTTTATCGATCTCTACGTGTCAGATAATGTTTTGAAGATGTTGTAATATTGATAACATACATACTCGGCATACAAATTCAGTATAAAAAATATGTCTATGAAGAAATTTTATTAGTGATATAAAGAAAGTAAAAACGTTCTACGCACTAATGTTACTAAATATTACATACTTATATAGTTTTAAAATCATATTTGTACTGAACAATTTTTGAAGTCATGCGATCGTGTAACGTAATGTAATACCAAGTAATAAAACGCGTATTCCTATTTATTCTTTCTTTATATTTATTAAATAACAAATAATATGAAGACAATATTGTATTGGGCTGCTGTATTTTCTGTTTTTCTATTAAGTTATGAGGTAAGAAACCGTTTATCGGATTGCTGTTATAAATTCAAAACTAACAAAGATAACAATACAAAAAATAAAATTAAAGTGTGTAATTGTAGTTTCAAATAAACAACTTTTCATCGAATGCATGTACTATATACTATATACATACGGCACTAACAACCAAAAAATATTTTTTTTAACATTTTTGTCAATCTGTTTGTTCCGGGTAATCTCTTACGGCTGAACTAATTTGGACGGGACTTTCCCTGACAGATAACAGATATACTAGAGCTAGCTCGAGATCCATTTTTTGATTGATTCTCTTTTAGCTTTCTGCACTCCGTTTTATATAAAGTTTAAATGAGCAACATTTAATATTTCTCCGTTAGCATAATGGTAGATTTATTACCAATCCTTTGTATATTTTATAAAAGTAATAATCAACACATCAATCGCCCTTGGATAGCTTTTAAACGGAATGAGTAAAGTATCCCTATTTCGTAACAGCTGGAAAGTGTAGAAAGTTTTGAAACCTGTTATAACTTTGCCATCGAAGTGTATCGAATAACTATCGTGTAATGTAGTTCTGTTATTCATCGAAACATTAAACAAAACCGAACTTTTATTTACAAAATATACAATAGGTATGACCTTAGTCAAATTAGTTACTTTTCATCGTCTGTCAAAATGGTAATTTTGTTTGAAAAATGTACTAAATACAAACTTGTGACGCCACTTTTTTAGACCACTCAATTAAGCGATATAATTATATGTTTATTTGATTAAAATTTATAATGGAAACAGATAGCTGTAATAATTATATTCATTTTAAATATTTTAATGAAAGGAACATCGTTATTTAGTTATATCTACCCTATTATTTTTAAACGACTAGTAACTAGAGGAACAAAATACTTGAATATGTATAAACGTATTTATTTACCTGTATATCTACATGGACACAATTCTTGATATTACATATAGGTTAAATTTTGTAGCCTTATGTCCTTCCTCAAGAAACAATAAATCTCCATTGTAAATTTAATCCAAATCGGTCAGAATTTTAGAAAGAGAAGAGAAAGCGAGACACCTTTAATTTCGAACTTAAATTTGATTTTTATTTACAGGAAACTAAAGTCTCGTGCCAATCAGTTTTTCCATACTACGGAGGCGGTCTTTTCCAACCGAATAACGACGATGATGACATAGGAATCCTACTCACAATATTACTTCTAGCCGGCAGAAACAGAGGCAACAACGGCTGCTGTAACTGCTGCAATTGTGGCACCAATAACATCCCTATACCATACCCTATACCTATACCAACAAACAATCCTATCATCACAAGGTACGGTAGAGGTGGAAGCGATGATGATGAGGATGATGATAAAACAAGCGGTAGTAAGAATGATAAACAGCCAGAACAAGAAATAACTATAGTTACTGATAATCAGAATACCTCAGGCAGTACGGCTGGGTCCACAAGTAATGCACAGAATCTTAGCAATAATAATGCGAGCAGTTAAAGTGTTGCAGCAGGTCTTAATAGATTTAAAACGTGTTAATGTAAACAGGATTTTTACAACGATGAAAATTATTATAATTATAACAACACCTTCTATTAAACCATCTAAGTTCATATCGAAAGGATGAATAATAAATAGACCAAATAAATTAAATCAGTGTTTTATATGATAGATTTAGATAATAACATAAAATTATAAAGATAAATTCAACGAAGTTAATTAGTTTTATTCTATCAACCCTAATCTCAGGTGTACCCGAATGGATTTCCGCACGGGAAAAAAAGGTGTGTCAAAATAATTTTTGGTGTTTGTGTTATTAGTGATGTAATAATAATATTGAGTTAATTTACTATAAACATATAACATATATAAATACGACCTATTAATAATTTGTTTATCAAAATAAGTGAACAGAAAAATTATCACGTGGTTATAAAGAGACCCATTATTTTACCAATGTCACTTTGTTAACAAAAAAACTTGAATATTAAAAATATATATACTGTGGAGGAACGGGTAACATATTCCTCCAACACAAAGTGAGGATCCTCCGACCAGGCGAGGTGATCATGCCTGACGGGCCACTGCCCAACGGTTGATGTTGGGAAGTTGTATATATGTTAATCAGCGCGAGAACTTATATTGCGCGATTTAGGATTGGTAGTTTCTTAGTTTTCTTCGTTGCTCCGTAGTTCGATGTTTCTTCGGTAGATGGCGCTGTTGTAAATTTTTATGTTGTTGGGCTGTATGTGGAAGGCGCCACAATACTATTTTGTCTTTATAATGTAGTGGAATTGGCAATATAGAAAGATAGAAAATCCAAAGAAAAATAACTCATTTTGTGTGAATAATTACAAGAATAACAGCAGTAGCCCTTTTGCATCATTTATAAATACAAAAAGCAATTGTAATTTTTGGAATTTCCTTACAAATTGGAAGCTTATTACCTAATCACTGTTAATCCATTAAACCCTTCTAGTTATATTCAATATAACATGCAATTTACTACATAAATTTGATGATACATGATGAGAAAGTGCTGTTATCAATTTTCATAGACAAGCAATTTCCCTTAATATGCATACGTCAGTCTTGTCTTAACGCACCTTACTAGTAATAGGAATACCCATCAATTTTAATTTATCCCTAATGATTAATATTAATAGGCGTTTTAACTAGCTTATATGCGTAGTTTTGCTCGCGTAGAAGTTTTTTTTGATAAACGGTTCTTTATACTCCTGGTAATGTGTATACAACATTTTATGATGACGAATGAACGGTATCTGAAACGGTATATATAGGTATCATTATCGTTATCAGCCTACTGCAGGCCACTACTAGACATAGACCTAATTACATATAACTGAACTCAGGTATGGTTAATACATACAAAACTTTAGGAATTATATTCCTTCAAATTAAAAATGTTTTAATGGCACAGCAAAAAATACACAGTAACAATTTAAAAAAACCCTTACGCAAGCACTATATACGCCAAAAATGCCTTACATCGTTTTGGATAAAAGCTGATATTCTTACACTGCTGGATCGATATTAAACAAACATTAATAACCACCGCAAGGAAACTGACTTTCAAATGAAAAAAACTGGATAGAAATCGGTCCATCTGTTTGACGGCTACAATGCCGCAGACAAACACATATATACACAGACAGACATCGACGTCAAACTAATAACACCTCTTTTTTTGCGTTGGGTGTTAAAAATACTTTTGCGCAGATTGGGATGTGTCCAAATAAAAATAGTTCCATTTTTTCGAACTTATACACCGACAGATATATTTGCCTCTGTCATTGGCCTAGAACTGTAGCAAGACCAAAATGTTTTTGCACAAAATCATGACTAAACTTAACCGCACTTATATATAACCATAGATAATTTTTGGTACCAAGGGCTCAAGTTCAGTTTCTGCTTTCAGACTCAAGACAAGGATGGTCCTTTGCAGTGAGCTCAACAAGCTGATTCTTTCAGTAGATAAAACAATAATAAAAAAAAACAAACATAACCTTAGAACTACCCAGTAGTGGTGAGGAAAAATGGTAACCAAAATAAGAAAACAAACCCATTCAGTTAGCATTTCAAAGGAAATTTAACAAAATATGTGTGGAGGCTTTCAAGTACTTCATCCATCAACTGTTTGTTTCCAGCCCATTTCGTTTTCTATTTCGCGGGTTGGTACTGTTAAGAACATTGTTCTTCAAGAAAAGCAAACAAATAAAACACATTTCATGTGAATTATCTATTGCAAAATCTTTACGATATACTAAAGTTACATGTAGTTTTAATTTTATTTGTGGATGGCGCTAACCTCTTATACTAGCAGCAACGTGGTAGTATATATTTTTTTTTAGTTTTGATTGCTCCATGTTAAAATTGAAGTTCAACCGCAAGCAAACTTAAATCCAACTTAGTTTGGAAAAAGGCTTAGACGATGAAGGTTTTGATGCGATAGTTGTGTGAGACGATTTCCATATATACAGAAAACCAGTGAGAAACAGCGCCGGCGCCGAGTGAATGAGATAGCAGATATCATACCCCAACCACTGCCTCCATCAACCTCCCCATCCCTCAATCCCTGCCTCTACCCCACTCCCCATCCCTCAATCCTTGCCTTCATCCTCCTCCCCAAAGGCCAACAACGTACTTGTGATGCCTCAGGTGTTGCGAGTATCCAAGGGCGGCGGTAATCAATTACCATCAGGCGATAAATCTGTGCGTTTGCCCCCAATTCCATAAAAAAAAGAACAAGACTAAACTCTCTGTTTGTGACAACTTGCTATGATGATGTAACAAGATGGAGAAAATTGACCTTAATGGCTTATTGACACACATGTACAACTACAATTGACAAAAATGATTAATCGTTTCCAACGCCCGTTGTTGTACGCTAGCCGAAGTCACGCCTCAGAAAATAGGGGGATAATGAAACGTAACTAACACTTACAAAAATGCTCTGTTTCACCGGTCACAGATAAGTTTTGGAAAGCTTATCTGAAGGATTACTTTGACGAAACTTATATGTAACCAGTGAAAAAGGGCTTAAATGTAGTAACATAATAAAACACCACAATTTCTTTTGAGTCCATCAAAAGGAATATTTTTTCCTCTTTTTGAAACATTTTTCATTGATGCTTGCCCTTCCTCGATCAAGGCTTACCCTCACCAAAATATTTTTTTCCATTTGAACCAGATTTGTGCGTTCAACCAAACAAACTCTTTAGCATTACTGCATTGAATATAATCGATAATTGTCGTTTAAATTTCAACTTTATTTATATGCATTTACAGTCTTTTATAAAACCTCTTTCAATTACAAGCACTTAACTGTGGGTATATGAATGCCATTCCCATTTATTCCGAAATCTCCCCTCGTCGGTCACGCCTAAATTGGTTTTGGTATAAGGTATCGATAAACGTGACTTGTTTTGATATCTGGAAAGTTGATATAGGAAATATAAAATACAAAAGTATAATTACTAATAATAAAAATAATGTTAAATGCCTGTATGTTTTTCGTTGACGACTGTTAAATTTATACGCATTATAGTACATATAGGTATATACATACATATAGGTACGTTAAATGTCTTTTAAGAATAAAACAACTTCTATAGATGTAGCTTCTATAGGTATGATAGGTATGGAAATTATTTCTTGTTTTTGTACGTCCATTTCCAAGATATTCTTCTCTTCTTTCTTCTATTTGTCTCTTTTTTCGTAGCTTTTAGATGATTTGTATATGTTTATAAATGATACGATACGATATACAAGCCTTTGAAATATTGTCTTTATGTATTGCTTTTATCATTAATCGTCGAAGTTTATGGTGAGGGTATAGGAAACGATCACAGCGCTTACCGTGGCAGAAATGTACAACAACAGGGGCATATTGTTGTTTGCCAATGTTGCTTTAAAAATGATGCCTTTTTGTTGTCGTTGTAAACTGCGAAAATAACAGCAGATACAGTCAGTGGAACTTTTATGTTTTTCCTAATGCGGCCTAAAAATTGCATCAAAGATTTATGAATAACTGCTGTAATAAAAAGTATGTGATATTGGACATAACCTTAAATAACAATATAATTAAATGAATTTTACTAGCGCAGCTTTTTTATAGAAACAAACAAACAAACAACAACTCATAATGTCCCACTGCTGGGCTCGGGTCTCCTCTCAGAAGAGGGTTAAGGCCATACGTCCTTTTTTATAGAATATTTATTAATTATTGTTGAAGTGTTGATGGATCGCCATGCTATCTAAAACCCGACGATAAAAATTGGAATGAATATTTCATATGAGGTAAAAAACCAGACGCGCAAGCAAATCCGAGTTATATTTCCACGATATTTCCTAAAGTATATAAGCAGAAGGTAAACGTGTCGCATATTCTAGCTTGATATATTAGCCTGATAAAACGTAGAAGTAAAAAAGCTGCTGATAGCACAGCAACAGAAGTTTCGGATACCACAACAAATACCATAAAAATTTAAGAAGCTCCTTGTCTAGCCAGTCAAGGATGTCCAGTAAATGATTTTTCAAAAATAAATTTAAGGGAAACAACCTTTATTTGCAATAGTTTTATCCACACTGTGATATTGATACATGGGCTAGCAACATTTAACAAACTTCAAGAATTGTTACAACTAATAATTTCTCAAAACCAGTTATTATAATAACATCCAATTTTTATATTACTGTTTGTAACAAATGCCTCTAAAAACACTATTTATTGTCTTTCTATATAATATTTCTTATTTAATTTATTTTATTTAATATTTTTTTTAAATAATAAGAACTTATCATTCACTTTTTGACGCCATTTCTTAAACGCCCCGAAAGTTGCGTTTAAGAGATGGCGCTCCGATCGTGCCAGTTCCCAATAACAAAGCGTGGTAGGGTAAGCTTAACAATTAAAAAAACAAAATATACACTTATAAGCAAATATATAGAGATTATATCGTAAAAAAGTTTATATGATTTTTTAGACCTTTTCACGTGATTACCAAATCACGTGAAAAGGTTGAGATTTATTCTCGGAAAGCTTTTGACTGAACTTTGACATTTGAGAGGCATCTCCCTCATTAACTTTTGACGGCGCCTTATTCACGTTACATTGGCTTTAAGGTACCTCGATATAACATCAGCTCCTAACCCATTAGAGTAAACAAAACAGCATTATTTATAAGTATTTTTATTTCTGTGGTGACTATGGATTAAGAATCCAGGGTGTCACTACTCATATTCATCCCGTGGGTGTCGAAAGGTCGACAAGGGCTCAAACTATACGGACAACACGCATACAGAAAATTATTTGAATAAAGAAGAGTCAAGTTACGAATAGGCTAATCAAAAAAGTATGCTCGGCCAAAAAAGACTGAGCGTTACCAATCAGAAATATGAGATCTTAAATATGTGTGCCCGTTACGTCCGTTCCGTACTTCACAAGGAAATAACGAAACGATATAGGCTAACTTTTTGGTTGTCTGTCTGTCTGTCAAGACCCCTTTTCTCAGGAATGCGTGGAGATACAGCCATTTATCTGCAAATTTTCGACATTTACAAGGGAATCAAAACCTACAGGGTACTTCCCGTGAACTAAAAATTTTGAAATTTGATACGAAGCAACTCCTTATAGCACAGATAAAAGAAATATTGCGAAATGTAGTAATATCTTTATAAATAAAAATGAATCACATTTTAGTGATTAATTTTTTGTTGTTGTGTTGGTTGCTTTTCCCACCACTAAAACTTTATTTGGATTTTCGTATATATTTCAAGATTAAACTCAGCTAAATCGGTCCAGCCATTCCCGGTTTTAATGTGACTAGCGAACAGCAATATAAATGTGCTATTAGTAGCCTTAAATAATAGGTCTGATATTATCCATGGTATCATCATCATACCATCAATAATAATGACAATAATAAAAAACAGTCTTCGGTACGGCATTCATTTATTCCGTAAGTACAAAAATAGACGGACCTCCGTGAACAGTAAACATATGGAAGCCCATTATCTCATATTTATCTTTATTCATCGGACATTTCATTTGATTTCCTTTGTAGGAACGTGACGAGATAAATAAACGTACTCATTCGCTAGAGATAAGTGATTCCGAGATAATTAAAGCGCGATTAAGTCACATCTCTTCGGTAGATAATTATTCGTATATAAGAAGAAATCAAAATGTTTTGTACAGATTTCACGATGGCATCAGCCAGACTTCATTGTATTTTTGTGTTGTTATTATACTCTCAGGTAATTATTTTATCATATATCAATCGATTGAGAAAAATGATGGTTTTGTGTTAAAGCAAGACGATTTTCAAGATTTTATAAAGCGACTGCGACTTAGTGAGAAAGAATACGTATTCATTTTAAATATGTGATATTTGGAAGTGTGTTGATGTAAACAAACATTAAAACTATCGATAATAATTTATTGCAATTAATTCCATTTGTTATAATTTATTGTATATTATTGTATATAACTAACAACAACTACAACCTATTAAAGTAGTTGAGTATAGATACATATAGCGGTAAATAAATAATTAATAACGTATGTAATATATTTTCAGAGCAGTTATGGACAGCAATCATCGGGTAATAATCAAAATTGTTGCATGACTAATTCAAATGGTATGCATCAACAAAATCTACAGCGGTATCCGAGGAATTTCAATCAACATCCAAATGGTGTCCCTAATGTTAATTTGTCCCAGCAATCCAATTCTCAACAAGCTAATTTGCAGTCGCCTTCCACCTTGTATAATCTGAATCAAGGAAATTTACAACAAGAACTAAACCTACCGCCTACTTTGCAATCTCAATCTTCGCCTGGAAATCAAAATAACTTCCAAATAACTAAAATTGGATTTACTCCAGTTTCACCGGGTATAGTAGCTAATCCATCTACTTCTACTCAAGAATATCAAAATGCAGGTGTCAAAAACGCACAAATAAATTCAGGAGTACAGGGAGTGGGTCCAATGTCTAACACACCTATCTCAATGTCAGCCTTAGCTGAGTTAGCATCTTTGAAAGGACAACCATCATTACTATCAATTTTCAATCCCCAAAACAATGGGCAATTGCAACAAATTCCACAGATGATGTTGAATTCGCAAAATCAACTAACTGATGCTCAGAAACAGTCGTTAGTGAGATCATGTCAAGGACAGAATCATCAAGGAATAAACGTGATACAAGCTCAACCAAGAATAGTGACCATGGATAACCAACAGGCTATTGCTGTCCATGCTTTATCCCAACCTCAACAAGGCCAGCCCATAGTCACCTCTCTGGGTAATCAACCAGCATATATAACAGTTCAAGCTCAACCACTGACCACCTATCTTCAAAATCAAGCACCAAACGTTATAGCAGAAGAAGAACCCTCAATAACGTCTTTAATTCTATCGGAATTAGGTCCACAGTACGCAGTTAACTCTGGGTATGTTCCGCCAAAGAAGGGATCAAAAATGAACCTAAAAGCTCTCATTCCTTTTATTATAAACTTGCTTAAAGAGCGAAATAACTGTGGCTGTCGAAATTGCGGATGTGCAAACAACTGCCCGAACAATGTTTGTTCCGGCAAATTGGAGTTAGAACCTCAAATGGCTCAAATATTTGGAGGGTATTCCAATCAGAAAAATTATAGTCAAGACTCGGATAATTTAGGTAGAGTCAAGAAGAATGATGAAAATGAGTTTAGATATGATAAAGTAGACAGTAAAGACGAGAAAATAGTCAGTGTTGAAAGCGAAGAGATTTCAGGAGAAGATAATTCGGAATACACAGATGATGAAGAAGAATGAAGTCTTGTATTTCAGTATTGGTATTTTTAGCTATTTATTTAAATTGTTAATGTGATAATAAGATTTAATTATACATGAGTTTTTTATACCCAGTTCAACAAGTATGTTGTGGTTAATTAAATTACAAAATAACATGTTTTTTTAATAGACATTTTACTTATACTAAAATTTTTATTTATTTACTGAGTTTATTAATTTTGGAATACTCAGATCTCATAAAGAAAATAAAAGGGTCGAAAGAAAAAGTACTGTAAGTAGACATTGTAACAATTATCTATACATTAATACGCGAAAATAAAACTTTGCACCCCTTTTTACGAAAATCATGCAAATGAAGGAGTATTTGGCACAGTTAAAAGCTTACAAGGAGAATAAAAAAAATCGTCATATATCGATGACTTATTTGTGAAACAGGAATTTTGTCATTAAAAGAACATCAGTGATTATATCGAAAGTAAGCAACAACCCCTATAATAAAATAAAGTGTAATAGTCGATTCGAGTTATAATTTTTACATTCTAGCTTTATATCAGAGTTAGTAGGCATACTTGTGAGATGTATCATTATAAAAAAACTAGCTTTTGCCCACGACTCAGCACTCGCCCCGGCAAAAATCAAAGTATCTCCAAGTCAAATTTCATTGAAATCGGTGCAGGGGTTTAGCCGTGAAAGCATATCAGATACACCGAGTTACGTTCACGTTATAATATTAGTATATATTTAACAAACGTTTGGATTAATGCGTGTGTCCTACCCGTAATGACATACGGAGGAATTGGGGTATGGGCCTCCGGTATCCTCACTCACTCGATGAAACACAGCGTAAGCGCTGTTTCACACCGGTTTTCTGTGAGGCCGTGGTATCACTCCGGTCGAGCCGGCCCATTCATGCCGAAGCGTGGCTCTCCCACGGTAAAACCACGGTTCGACTGGTCCATAAGTTCCAAGTCGCTCAACGTGCAATGGAGAGGTATATGCTCGGCGTTGCTCTAAGGGATCGCATTAGAAACGAGGTGATCCGACAAAGAACCAGGGTCATCGACGTAGCCCACAGGTATAGCAAGCTGAAGTGGCAGTGGGCTGGCCACATTTGCCTAAGAACCGATAACCGTTGGGGTAAACGAGTTCTTGAGTGGAGACCGCCTCTCGGCAAACGTAGTGTAGGACGTCCATAAGCCAGGTGGAGATGGCGATGATTTGCGCAAGACGGCTGGCAGGAGCTGGATATGAGAAGCCATAGATCGAACTAAGTGGCGTGAAATTGAGGCCTATGTCCAGCGGTGGACTAATACGTACTAATTTCCTTGCATTTATTATCATAATAGTATTCTTATTACAGCAATTTACCGCTCTTAACAGTCCACTGCCTGAAATAGGCCGTATCTCCGTAGAAAAGAGAGTTAGACCTAATCAAGTTATATTTCAAGAATTTTCTAGAAAAAAACTATGTGTTAAGACCAGCCAAAGTAGATTTTAAAGTAAATCATTTGCAAAAGCAATCTTTGACATAACACGTTTTTATAACAAAAAAATCTACAATTTATAACAGAACCAACCATTTTGTCCTTTATTAAAGAACAACTCGTTTCATTTGACAGAAAGTACTGTTGTCCGAGAATTTAATTACAAATAATAATATTACTTTATGTCAAACTTGACTTAAATTTACCAACGTTTACTGCATTGCGTCAAATTCTGCGGTTTCAATAGAATGACATCTTTGTAATTTTAGCTATAAATCTTAACTTGATTATATGACGAGCTATTTTTGTCATGAAAGAGTAGGCTAAAGGCTTAAGATGCAAAAATTTTAGCACTGCAGTTCTACAGATTGACTACCAAAGATGAAAATTATATTATAGGTTAAATATGGTTGATTTTTACCCGACTGCGAAAGAAAGAGGGTTATGTTTTTCGAGTGCATGTATGTATGTTTGTATATCTCTTTGGCACGCACTAGAACTTAAACGGTTTGTTGTTTTTTGATATGAGTTGTATCAATAGACTCGCCTTAGTCGTGAGAGTTACTCAAAATTAAACAAACCGAAATTAAGGATTTTTGGAGCCTAAAAGTAATCTCAAAACAAATATGTTTTCAAAATACATCGAGTTTTGTATCAAACAAAGATACTTTAACGGTCTACTAAACTAACTAATATATGATATTGATGCAGTCGGGTTTTATTTTCATAACTTCTTGAAGAATTTGTTTTTAGAAAAGAAGTTGTAAAATTGTGCTGCATTTACATCGTAGTACTACAAGCTTCAAGAATTGCTAAGTTAACTTCTGTCAGAACAGCTTGTTGACAATTTTATACTTCGAAATTTTGATAACAAATATACCTTTGATATTAAAATATACAAGCAAGGAAAAGCAAAACCAAAACTGCACTTAAGATATGTCCAAAGGACGGATGAGATTGAAAGAGATTGGATGAAAAGATTTTCATCCATTTAAACCAACTTTAGTCTGGGCATATAATGAAACAATTTTGATTTGAGAAGCATGTTTCAATTAATTTATACCTAATAACTTCACACATCATATATACGACTGCCTGCTTGCCTAGGCAAAGCCTGTACTATGATGACCAGACTGCTAATAAACATTAAACATACATAAATAATACATGCACAAAAGAAATGAACGTGCTTATCACAATGTTCGATTACTAACGTCGCTAGACCAACAACCCAATAAAAATAATTAAAATCCTACTTACTACAGTATTATAAATGCGAAAGGTTGTAAAGATGTATCTATTTTTGTTATTCTTTCACGCAAAAACGATGGAGCTGCAGGCAATATCCAGTAATATTTACATTTAAGAACACAAAAGTCCCCTTAAAACGATTCCTAGTAAGAAATAGAACGTGAATATCGCCTACATGACATAATGATTCACTCTTTCTGCGTCGCTTATGTGTATTTATGACGTTCTGCTAATATTTTTTTTAATTACAAAGAGATTCGGGAGACAAAGAAACGATTTGGTATATAATAATCTGAGGAGTGTTGGGAAATATCAGAAAAGAAGCAAATACAATGGTGTCAGGTGGTTGCATTGTTATTCTCAGCGCCGTTTGCATTTTAGGGGTAAGTTAATATTAACCGTATCTTATTTCCTTAAATAAGGGTTTGGCATATGAATTAAAACAACTTTGCGATATAAATCTCATGTAACCACAATAATCTTTAACAAATGAATTAGTAGAAGACAGGTCAACTGCGTTTAAAATATATAAATAATGTACTTGGGGTCTTGATAGAATCATTCGAGTATTGCACCCTTAAAAAATTCTATTAATATTATAAACGCGAAAGTTTGTAAGTATGGATGGCTGTTTGTTACTCTTTCACGTAAAAACTACTGAATGGATTTTCATGAAACTTTACAATAATATAGCTTATACATCAGAATTATAAATACGAGTAGGCTACTACTTGCCGCGGCAACCGACATATACGCGGGTGTAGCCGCGGGCAACAGCCAGTTCTCAATAAATAAATACTTAAATTGTATTTTATCTATATTATGTGTATCTTAACTAACTAGACGCTATGCTGTTAATTTGCAATAATCGTATTTCAATAAGAGAAGGATATACAACGCCAACTCAAAATAAGCATTAGAGTTTATCTTAAATTATATTACTTGAGGCACTGAGAGATATAAAGTTTGTGGTTGGTAGCACTGCTTATTCATAAGTCGGTAAAGCCTTATTTATTTAGGACCCTAAACAAAGGTCTGGATATGAGGCCGAGTACAACCTAAGATTGATCACGCAGCCCGAAATAACATTTATACATGACTAGCTTTTGCCCACGGCGACCCGCCTGCGTGTATGTCGGTTGTCGTGGTAAAGACTGAAGATTTCTTTGTTAAGTACACTGTCACTATTTTTTACAATAAGGCGAGAATCATCCGATTATTCTCTTCTCGTATGGTTTCTTTTCTAAGATAAGCTTATTATATAACATGATACAACTATCGGAGTCCATAAACTTGGAAAACTTACTAAGTTTATGAGACACCCGAACTATAATACAACCGCAATAAAACTAGTAGCTTTATTTAGGATTTCTCTAAACGTTACTGACTACCCCTGTTACGAATTATATTACACAAATCTTCAAAGCAATATAAAAACTGATTTAGTGTTTTTCGTGCTAATCTGAGAAACTTGGTGTTCTAAACGCTGAAAATGATGTGCTTGTTGAGGGCCGATTGCTGTGGAGAACCTTTGGGGAAGCATATGTCCAGAAATGGACATATTTCGGCTGAGATAACTAAATATTTTGTACATGTAGACGCCATCTAGTCCCAAATTAAGTAAAGCTTGCACATTTTTTTTGTAAATACATAAAAATTATACACAGGAAACAACCAAACTCCGAAACCCGAGACCTCAAGCACAATAGTCGGACAAGCTACCACTGTGAACAACGGGGCAGTCAGACGTGGTTAATCTGCAAATTCTCTATTGTTATATTCACTGTTATACTCAGACATCAAACTAATCCATTATACATGAATTATTGATTGTGTATTTACTTTATATTGTGTATTTTTCAAAGGTTACCTCGGTGCCCCCGGGCTATCCATACGGTAACCCTGGAGGGTACCAAGTTCCATTACCGGGGCCTGGTGGCAATCCATACGGCCTACCACCATACCCACCACCACCAATCCCACCATACGTCTGGAGAGATGACAACACACTGGAAAAATTGTTGCCATGGATATTAACCTTGATAATTTAATTGTTTCTTTGTTGTTTTGTTATTAACATTTGGTTACAATGGTGCTAATTCTGTTGTTGACCTCACTAAACTAAAATTCACTAAAATTTGTTGTTGGATTTAGAGATTAGTAAGATCATTTTTTTTTTTCAATTGTTTACATTGAATTTTTAATTCTCTTAATTTTCCATGCATTAAATAAATAAAAAATAAAAACTTATTGAAAACAAGCTTGTTAAATTTGTGTAGTGTCTCATACCCTGTAAGGAGCACAATGATTGAACTTCTACAAAAAAAACATAATTTAAGCGTTTAGAAATAGTAAGAAAAACAAAAATGCACTTGTGACAAAACTAACTACTTATACAAAAAAAAACTTTCCTCGGCTCAATCTACTGTCTTTAAAATATAGCTTGATCTCTATGACAGTTGTTACAACTGTCATTTTAACAGTTACGCGGTACTAGGTGCTTATGTTTATAATGTAGTCCAGTTCATTTGTAAATAAAATAGGCACATAAAAAATGTCGATTTAGGTGATGCAAAATAAAATTGTTAACACGCCGCTTGTTCAAAGCTATTTCGGCAGTTTCATAGCCATATGTCATGGAAATTGAACTATATTTTAGGGAATATATTTGAGGGTAATGCGTTTTCGTAGACACTGTCTGAATTTAGCACCGTCACTTAAAAAGACAGGAGGCCGATCTAAAGATTTTCGTTTTCTTTCGAGCCTTTCTCCAAACTACGCTGAATTCTGAAATGATACAGCTGAACTTCAATTTTTATGCGCCATCAGACTTCCATCCACAACCCAAGTGCAAGGTGATATGAAAGTTCTGTAGGTATACTCTATTGTTAGACATTTTAGGGTTCCAACTACCCGTAACGATTATCACATATGTTTGTATGGCAACCGAAACAGACTCTCAGTATTCTCGGTACGGTACGGTATACCCTCAATGTGTTAATGGTTATGGTTGGGTCCATAGCCTGCGTGTGCCGTACGTCGCGTTAATTGAGAGTTTACCATCAGACGACGGAGCCCGCTTCAGTGCGGGCAGGCGCTGGGAGGGGTCCGGATGGCGTAAGAAAGCGGTTCCCGGATCTCTCCCGTCTCAGGCGCAGAGTGGCACACCGTGGTGGTTTAGTGGGTAGTCTGGTGAGTCAGTCAGGAGTCCCACACAAAGCGAATCCCCTGTCCCCGCGGGGGGGGGGAGCGAAGTGCGTAAAGGCATTCCACCACGTACAAAAAAAAAATGGGTCCATAGCCTGACCTGGCTAAGGTTGCTTAATTTTCCAATGTGTTCACGATACGCTTGTTCTTAAAAGTATGTATGGTATTAAAACAAAAACAAATTTAGTCTGTATTATGTTTGTTTTTCTGTTAAGATGGGTACTACAGCGCTAGGTGCAGACATCCAGATTACGAAACCAACTGTGTTTCTAGAAGCAATTTATTATTCTATAAACAGTAAGAGTAATATAAACCACATTTCATGATGATTACCTATTATCATCAGTATTAAAAGATTAATAAAACTAACACATACTTGTTTCTTTGGTTATTGATATTCGTATTTATTGAGGAATGTCTGCTGAAGGAGATTCTTAAAAGCATTTGTTTTTAGTTGTTGATCTAAGGTCTGTGTGGTAATGGATCAAAAATACGGAATATCTTCTCCTCTATCTATAAGAGAGGTTAGGATTAGAGGAATCACGATCATCAGTCTCGTGATTCCTCTCAAACCAATCCTCCGTAACGGGTTTTACAGCCGCAATAACAGTGTGCCATTCATTATTCATTCTGCTGGTGTCGTAGGAGCCGACAGTACTGAAAAGAGCAGAAAATAGTGACACAACCCCTATGGTAGGTAGCCCACCTGGTCAGTATGGTACAGTAGCCCAAAAACCCCTACTAAGGAGAGGCCAATCTTCATTTATGAATTATTGAAGTCCAGACGGATAATCTTCGATGATGTATTAAGTTCTTAGATAGTTGAATAACTTATTATTGCCACGTCTAAGTATATCTTCGAAAACCAGATAAAGGAGTGCTATGAAAACTTGTATGATCTGCTCTGAAAAATAAATATTAAGAGCTTTAAGATGTTTAAGTGGTGGACTTTCTGAAACTTTTTTTATAATCTAAGCGAAATTAGTTGTAAAAGATTGAGAGATAATTACTTCATAATTATAGTAAGGTCAGTCTCGAGATATCTGTTTCCGTAAACATACATTTTTTAAAGACATTTCCCAAATTGTAAATTATTGAACGAGATAGTTTCAAAGTAGGTAGCCAAGTATAATTCAATTTTTTAAAACGAGTATTTTCTTTTGCATGTTAGATCATATTCACATTTAATGTGTTATGAAATTGAACTCATAGACGTAGTATATAGGTACCTCTCGGCATAGAGCTATACCAGTTGTTTTACTGTACCTTACTTACTATACTATGCCTATTATATTATTTTATTTAGGCTCTTCTCTACGCCTCAGCACGTTTTTTTGGAAATAACTACTAAGTACTTATACAAAGGCTTCTTTGAAAAGGTTGCTATATTATTATTTAATCGTATTTGACGTAAAATGACATTAAATATTGTATGTTTTTTACATAACTTTACGTGCTAACTATCAGCGTTAAGTAATTTCGGTAATACGATGTATGATAAGAAATGTATTGTTCAATGAAAATTACTAATTTGTTTGATATAAAAAAGATGTACGTACAAAAGTGTGGACTATTACTTTCGCGAGATATAATCGATATGACGTCGGCGGCGGGGCTCGGCTGTCTATTAATCCTGACGAATGTAAGAAACGATTAATTTTTGTATGTCTTCAACCTTTGCGTAAATGTTAATAGTTCTTTTGTCTGTCTTTTTGAATTTTGACAAATGTTAAAAAAACTTTTGAAATGGTCTTATCGTGTTTTTTTAACCCTACCGATGAGAACATTAATAATGCAAACATCTGGTTAACTGAGAAAATTAATTTGTGTTTACATGTATTATATTTTAATAAGTTAAGCAGTGGCGTTGGATAATCATACTTAATAAGAAGCTTTTTTTATTCAACTTTTTAATTCCTACTTTTTAATATTTTTTTGTTTAGTACTTTTTATAGCCCTCGTTTTTGATTTCCAGGCTTTCCTCATTCAAGCTCAATATGCTGGAGGCTATCCTGGCTATGGAGCACCACCTCCTTACCCCATCATAGTAAGAAATAATAATGACGACGATGGTTTGAAACACATCCTACCAATTCTACTTCTCCTTCTCTGCGACGGTAGTATCGGTGGTGGTTTCGGTGGCTTCGGTGGTTGTGGCGGTGGCTTTGGTGGTGGATGTGGTGGAGGATGTGGAGGCGGCTGTAGTAACGGAGGAGGAAACTGTGGCCAGAATATTCCAATTCCATATCCAATACCCATTCCTATAAATAACCCTATAATCAATTAATTTAGAATCTATGTTTGATATAAATTGTGAATACTCTTTTAGTTTCATTAAAAACTCAATATTGCATTTTAATAGTTATTAATTGTGGCTCTCTACAACTTACTTACAGATAGACAGGTTTTAGAAAGCTTTTCCTACAATGAACATTTATTACTCTTTCGGAAACATTGTTTAATTGTGTTAAGATCACATAATAAACATGAAAAAATTTAGCGATATACATCAAAGAAGTATCTGTAACTTGGCCCATATAACTATTTTATACAAAAAATAAAAAAGTTACAAATACCAGCAGACTATTTCATATCACAAGGAACAAGAAGGCCTTATGGCGATTTCCACATACACCGCCAACATCAACATATGACAGCGCCATCTACCGAAGATACACTGAACTACGGAGTAACGAGCTGTACGAAGAGGCTATCAAACCTACATCGCGCATAGAAGTTCTCGCGCCGATTAACATACATACAACTCCCCCACTGCAAGTTTCAGCCAGCCAGCAACCTCGGCCTCGACAGGGATACACCACATGCTGGAAGCAACCGCTCCAGCCTGATTACCCCTACGCCCTCAACAGCATCCAGGCACAGCATACTGCACCTACGGTCCATGCAGAGCATCTCTCTCCCGTCTACGTACCTGTCAGCCACTACGGAGCATTGCCCTGACTCATTGGGAACCTTACCGCAGAACCGCGCACCGCATGTATTCCCAACTCACTGGGATCAGTAGACTTCAGCCCCTACTCACTGGGACTAGCGGCATTCAATTCCGACTCACTGGAACTTGCGGCATTCAGTTCTGACTCACTGGAACTACTAACTCCCGGCACTAGCAAGCGCCACAACAGAGTACAGACAGCTGACTCATCCAGATATCGACCTCCGGTCTTGGAGAGGAAGGATGTGGCGACTTCCACATACAGCGGTAACAGAAAAATATGACAGCGCCATCTACTGAAGATACACTGAACTACGGAGTGACGTATTGTATGAAGAAGCTATCAATCCTGCATCGCGCAATAGAAGTTCTCGCAACGGTTATCATACACATACGACTTCCCAACATCAACCGTAGGGCAGTGGCTCACCAGGCATAATCACCTCGCCTAGTCGGAGGATCCTCCCTTTGTGCTGGAGGGACATGACACCCGTGCCTCCACAGCCTATTAACAAATCCTTGAGCCCAGGGTAACCAGTTGACACATAATTTTAATAAAAACAATTTATAAAATTCTCTCAAACAAAATTTCAAACAACATTACAAAATTATGTCCTACGGTGAAACGATAAATATTTTTAGTAATATTAGCAATATTCTTTACAAGAAACGTGCTCATTCTATCAAATGGAGGTATTTCGCCATCAAATATTACATTTAGTAAACAGTTTTGAAATACGTAGTATATAAAGACACCTAGTTTTATTTACTAATCATAAGTCAACTCTTCAAAATGGGCTCCAAAAAGGTCCTAACCTTAACGGCAGTGCTGTTAATTTTAAAAGTAAGTGTATTTTTTATCGAGTTATCAAATGCTAGACTGTTGACTACCTCGTTAGTCAAGTGGTTACCTTAAGCGACTGCAGATCAAGAGGTCATGGATCCGGATCCGGGGTCGGACTGCTGTTGGGTTTTTTCAAACAAGAAATTCTTGATAGCAGCCCGGAGGACGGAATATGGCGGTGTTTCCCGTCCGTGCCTAGGAGAGCACGTTTAGCCGTCGCTCCCGGTTGTCATGAACACCTATGGCAGTCGTTATTGGGAAGTCAGTGCCCTCAAATATACTGACAACTAGTTTAATCTTCAAATTCAGTTCACCCTCAGGGTTACGGAGGTCCGATGCCAGGCGCATCGTGTAAAAACTGATATTCAGGTAAAACCGGTTGAACTAGTAGCCAACCCCAATTTCGAGAATAATAAAGGCTAGGAAGATGATGATGATCAAATGCAAGACTGCCTTTCTTTTTCTTGTAGAATAGCAACTGTGCCAACGTTGTGCTAGACTGTCAAAAATGTAGATTGAATATCTTTCATAATGTCAAATGTAATTGAACGTATAATTCAATAACCGCCTTTATCTTAAAATCAATTTTGCAATTTACACATTACATTCTTAAATTTTTACTTGTTTTAATCTATGTCTATGTCATCTATGTCATCCAAATGGAAATTGTCAGAATTACCTATTGATGATACTGACGTCTACTTACATGATTTACATGCAATTTTTAAGTCAAGTGACTGACCACATATTGTGTCAAGTACTCAGTGATTTTCGCTGTCACATTCTTGATATTCTGATTGTAATTTTCCACCATTTTTTATTATTTACATATAGAAGTTAAAGTTTACCTTAGTGGCACAATGAAAATATTAGCTAAATTTGAAATAAAGCCTATGAGAAATATCGCTTTGAGATTTGCATCTAATCGATCTCAATTTAATTTATCCAGGTATGTAGTGTGCTTGGCCAAGTTCGCGTGGAATACCTGAACCAACCATCTTATTGCACAGCAACAGTATCTACAACTCCAGTTATTCAAGCTGCACCTCAACTAGTGGTACCGGCTCTCATAAAATCAGTCGTGCAACCCTCTGAAACCTGTTCACAAGATATTGCACCAACCGTGCCTAATTTCAATAGCGTCGGTGGTTTTGGCCAAGGATATTTCCCCGGAATGCCCCCTCCTATGCCTCCAATCATCCTGGAGGACGACGATGATGATAATTGGCATCATATTTTGTACTTCTTACTCTTTGCTTTGAGGAATAGACGTAGTTGTGGTGGATTTGGTGGAGGTTGCGGTTGCGGTTGCGGAGGCGGTTATGGAGGTAATTCCGGTGGCGGTTGTGGAGGTGGTTACGACAGGGGTTATGGAAGCGGTTGTGGTGGAGGTTATGGAGGAAACTGTGGAGGCAACTGTGGAGCTAGCTGTGGAGGAAATTTTGGTTCCTACGGAGGTGGTTACGGTGGAGGAGGATGTTGCGGAAATTGTGGTGGTGAACGTGGCGGATCTAGTGGTGGTTATAACGGTGGTTTCGGTGGAGGATGTAACAACAACGGTTACTTCCCTTATATTCCTTACCCTGTCGCCGTCCTTGGACCCTACGGTGGCGGAGGTTACTTTGGTGATAACTCGGGTGGGCCTATCGATGATGGCTCAGGTTTTCAAAATGGACAACCGAATGAAATCAATCTTATTATAAGAACAGATTCTAAGTAATCGTATTGTGATAATAAAAGGAATAAATACATAAATGCGTGTTTTAATTTTTGCCGAAAGTTAGAATAAAATGTTAAATAAATATAAAATATTGGACGTCCATGATTTGTAGTATATTAATATTTACTTTTGAAACCAAACCTAGAAAAAAAATTGCCTAATTATTATGAAATATTATGTGATAGACTTGCCAATACCACTAGAAGGAATATAAACAGGAATTTAATAGCTTTATAGACATATGAAGTAAAGTTCATACAAGTGCCAGATGACTCGTTTTAAGGAAATAACGCCATTAATACTGTTCACTCAGGTTAGTAAATCACAATTTTTTAAAAGAACTCACCATCAGGAAGATAAGTAAATGCTTTTATATGAATAATCACAATGAAGTAAACCCATTTAAAGTCGTCAGCAGTTGGGTTATTGTAAGAAAAGACTACAACTCAACCTTGGAATATTTGATAGTCTGGTCAAAATCAAACTAAAATCTTTTTCTATTTCGAGATCGCTCACTTCCAAGTAGTAATATTCACTATTCTGATATTGGCCAAAATAATTATATTTGATGTGCTAATATAGATAAAATATTCCAATACTATTAATTTCCGGTAGGTTCCTAGGATAATTTATACCATAAGAAAAATGGTTTATCGAGGGAATCACTTAAATATACAATCATATTTTTTTTTACAGTTACTTCTAGCTCAATGCCAATGGTTCGGTCACCGTCCATACGCACTTTCCGGATATCCATACGGAGCTATACCACAATTGCCAAACCAACCAGAAAACATAGCAATTCCAGCGAACTCTAACCAGCCTAACATTATCATTATAAAAGACGATGACGATGAAAGACCAACAAAGAAAGACAAATTTCGATTTGAAGAGATTCTCACTTTGTTGTTGACTAGACACCTAGGAAGGGACAGAGATAGAGAAAGGGAGGCACCACCACAACAATCAGATAATTATAGATGCTGTTGTGAATGCTGTTGTTGCAAAAGCAGAAATGATGAAAACGGAAACAAATGTAGTTGTTGTAATGATCAGAATAATAATGATAAGAGTAATGGAAATCGAGGTGGAACTACTATGCATATTACTATTGTACTACCGAACAACGCTGTGAACAAAAACGATAGTAAGTGACGGAGGCAAATAAAGGAAATAAACATGGTTAATGTTTTTATACTCCTACATGTTATTCTTAAATAACAAGTGTGTAAGAATAATAAATTTTTATCATAGTTTTAAAGTTTATTTTCACTCTACAAATTTCAAATTTTATGGAATAGTAAATAAAATTTTTCTAGGTAACATAAAATGTTTATGAAATGAACCAAATCTATATTTACAACGATACGTAGAAAAGCAGCATCTTTTGTACAATAAAGATAAATAAATGGGATATGAAAGAGCCACGCTTCGACATGAATGGGCCGGCTCGACCGGAATGATACCACGGTCTCACAGAAAACCGGTGTGAAACAGCGCCTGCGCTGTGTTTTACTAAGTGAGTGAGGTCATACCCCAACCCCTCCCCATCTCCCAAAAGCCGGCAACGCACTTGTAACATCTTTGGTATTGCGGGCGTCGATGGTGCATGGTGCATGGTCCATGGTCTATCAGGTGATACGTCTGCTCGTTTGCCCACAAAACCATAAAAAATAGCAGTACAGACGAGTCAAAGCAATGTAGTCACTTAATGTATATTATGCATGTGGTGACCCGTCAAGGGATACGAAGTGTTACCCCTTTTTCTTATGAGTGTCGTAAGAGGCGATTAAAGGAGCAAAATAGGCTTGCGAAAATCGTTGCCAAATAAAAACTGAAATGAACTCTATAGACACCCATCCGACCAGCGTGGTGTAGCAGGATAAATCCTCATTTCCAAGGGTCTCCTCCTTATGTCTGGTAGTATAATACTATCAAACTGGGGCCGCGGTCTTTGACCGGTTGTGTGGTTTATGGTTAGGGTTACCCGTGGCTCAAGCTATAAAAATTTAAAATAGAGTTTTAGTTTTATTATTTAAATCGATTTAGGGAATGAAAGAACATCAAAATTTATAAGTTTTAATATTGAATTATGTTTTACGATATTTCTTCGACTTAGTTCGTTTTTATTTTCTTATAATTGAATTTCTTTCAACGTCCACGATTTAATTGTGGAGTATAGAAAGTTTTATAGATAAATTAAGTGTATGCGGATTTTGATAATTATCTTACACCTAATCGTTTCCGAATAAGCTTTTCATGGTTTTTCAGAGTATGAGTCAGTATTACTAGGAATATATATTACTAATTTAACTGTTTTACAAGCTTCTAAGCTACTAAAGTTTAAAATTCTACAACCGTAGACTAATATTTACGTTTAAACCTACCCTTGAAATAGTTGCAAATAGTTTGGTTTACGACTGTGCGTCCTGTCAAATTCGTGGGAAAACTGCTGACACAATATTGCGGCATTATTTAGACGAACCATATTAATAAAGCAATAGAAATATTCATAATCGTTATCATTACAAGGTTAGGTGACTAGTAGATCATTATATATATCTTTACCAATGTTATAAAGCTGAAGAGTTTGTTTGTTTCGTTGAACGCGCTAATCTTAGGTAGTACTGGTCTGATTTGAATAATTGTTTTATTTTAGAAAACCTAGCTATTGAGGCAGGCTACACATTATTACGCTGTGACCCAAAGAAGCGGAGTACCAATGAAATATGTTGCAAAAATGGGGTAAACTTGTCTTTTGACAGCTACTACTGCGTGCGCTGCGTCAAGGATTAAAGCATCTCAAAAAATGTGGAAATAACATGTTCACCCTTAAAACTTTTAAAAAAAGTCCGCGATAGTACAATAATATGTCTATCTTTTAAGGGTGGCTCATTTTAACCCGTTTTATGGTTGATAAATCTGTTCTGGCTTTAAACTATCACGCTACGTGCAATAGGAGGTATAAATCCTCTCGCTTCTTGCTTTATTTGTTTAAATAATAAATACCCAATTCATACACATAAACTTTTAGGTCTGGTCTGTCACAAGGAAAACCAAAAAGTGCAGGTTTAATAAATTTTCACGTAGATTTTCCAACTCCGAACTCAATCTCAGATGAGTTTTGTTCTTGACCTTTCCGTGATACACAAATTTTACTTCGTAGTTTCAAAAATCATCCATTAAATATCGAAGTGTATAATATCTAAGTAACGTTTAAAACCACAAAAAAAAATGTTTCAAAGCAAAAACTGAACATAAATCGTGATCAGTCTCTCAAAACCTTTTTTCGTGAAAGGCTCAGGGTATCAAGTTGAAATTAACATCAAATATATAATGTCGTCTGTGGCCTTCTTAATTGTAAATAATAAATTGCAAAATTCAAGCTTTAAGTCAACGAAATCAAAGGCCTAGTAATTTAAACGTATATTTTAATATTACGTGGGTCCTTGCCATTGACCTACTAAATTAGGGAATAAGGTGAAAAGTAAGGTTGCGACCTTATTATTCGCCTAATTTCAACGCAAGTTAGGGAAGTAATCTGAAAATTGGTCATTTGCTGTCATATTACGCTTATATTTAACGTCAAAATATATTAAATATTTTGGAGGAGGAAAATTGACAGTGACGTAATTCTAAGCATAAGGGAAAATGCGAAATGATAAAATTTCAAAATGAAATCTGCGAACTAGACTCGCAAGCACACACTTGACTTAAAAAATTGCGGGTATCGGTGCCCTTTCAAATTAAGGGAAAGTATTTAAATGTTTCACTATGATAGTAATAGTAACCATATTAGCTGCCTCTGTGGCGCAGTAGTAGCGAATGCTACTTCTGTGCAAGAGGTTTCGGGTTCGATTCCTGAGTCGGACCAAATGTTTGTATGATGTTTGTTTCGGAGTTTGGGTGTATTCTATTTATAATATGTATGTATTTACAAAAAAAATATATAAGTATTAATATCAGTTGTCTAGTAACCCATAGTACAAGCTCTGCTTAGTTTGGGACTAGATGTCGTTGTGTGTTAAAATGTCTGAACATATTATCTGAACAATATTTTAGATAGCTACTTAGTATGACTGCCAGAAAGATAATGAAAGAAGAGAAAAATAATGAAAGACAAGTCTAAAAAACTTTTTATTCGTAATATAAAACAGAAAGAGTCAGCCAGTAGATATATATATATTTGTAAAATAAAATAATCTATAAAATTTTAACAAAAAAAAACCGACTTCAAGAACTGAACCAAATTAAAATGGGAACACACGGGCACTTTTTTTCATTTGAAAGCACCAGCAGTCAAATGAAAAAAGAATTATCAAAATCGGTTCACCCAATTGAAAGTTCTGAGGTAACAAACGAAGAAAAATACAATCGAATGGAGAACCTCCTCCTTTTTTGAAGCCTGTTAATAACATATATTATAACATATTCCGTCAAGAATAATGGCTTTTTTTGGGAAATTTTGCAGCTATTGGTTCTAATTCTGTTATTCAATAACTGTCTAAACTAAAAACATCGCTTATAAAATAGTTTGTTCTGCAGAACGACGCTCTAAATATCAAATATTGAATAAAATTAAATATGTTCCATTAAAAATGGACATTACCTAAAATAAAATAAATACATACAAATAAAAATAATATTTTAGGATACGCTTCACTAAAATGAAAGGATTTTAGAGAAATTTTAATTTAGTGATGTAACATCGTCTCTTAGTTTGTCTAGAAGATATTTCATAAAAAATCATTCATAAATATACAAACTACTGTAAATATTACAAATTGTTTATAGAAGCCGTTCTTATACCGTGACATTGATAAAATCTAGAGCAAAAACATACTGCCGATGTATTTCTGTATGCTGTTGCCGAGAATATTACGTCAGCGTTTAAAAAAGTCATTGTTTATTATTGAATTTAGATATACTACAGCAGTTGTTTTAGGTACAGTGACAAATATGTGATATACAATAGAAGAAATCTTTTTTATGTTTTGAACCACTAAGTTTTAACTAAAGAGGTGATTTAATTAAAACGTTTTTTGAAATTCAAGCTAATATTACTTGTTAATAAAAACAAAAAAGGATTGTGTGGTTTTATGAAACCACGGTAAAACTGTAACTTTTTTTCACATGCAAATAAATAAATGTAATAAAGCAAATAAATAACAACATTTACATTAAACACTAACAAAAACAAACAAATTAGCGTGGAGCACTGGCACACCGTCCGACTGGCCACTGGTCGACCGTCACGCGTCATGCGACATGCGATACACAGACCAAAAAATTTGAGACGATGTAATAAAAGTTTCACTTTAATAACTTTAAGCCCTTTCATTTGATACCCATATTGGGTGGATTGTTCAGAAATATGTACGCCGCCGTTTTGTTACGGCGGTCACTTTGGATTAATATAATAATAATACCTATTGAAAATAATTGCATTGTCGTCAGAACTAAAGGTATATTTCAACTTTTGGCTCAATCGGAAATCGGGGAGTAAATCAAATTTAACTTGGAAGATTTGATTACAGACAGACTAAATAAAAACTTGTGAAAGATCAATACTAAATCAGTCGACACAGCATTGATCTTTTAAGGATATTATTAGTTGTGGACGAGAAATGAGATGTAAAGAAGCTCTTGGCACGCAAAAGTGTAAGGTTAGGGAAAAGTATTTTAAGTGTTCACAGATTCCTAAAAAAATTAGTGGAAACCCCATGAAGAGCTGTACAAAATCATTTGAGGTTCATAGTAACCAAAAGTTGGAAGAAAAAGTAAATGTTTTTTACAAACAAGACATTCTACTTATAATTTGAGATACTGACCACGGCCGGGATGGAAATCATTATATCTTTTAATTAAAAAGCTATCGTCTTTAACGTATTATATTGTTATTTCGCTTATTAATTAACAATACTTCTACCATTTCTTCGAAACATTTTAATCCATCCTAAGGGTGTCTGGAAGATACTGCAATTGGAAATAAGGCCGCCTTATGTACATTATACATCTGACATTGTTTGTGCTCTCTTGTTAATCTATAATGCGGTATACAAATGAAGAGTTTTTTTATCTATTTATCTATCGACGGTAATTGTTTTTCTGAAATATACTAATTTATTTCATGAAGAAAGTTTAAGACAAGAATATCTATAACGGATTATGAGTTAAATAAAGGGTTTTCAAAACCTTGAAACATTTAGACGTTTAAGTTTTTTTTCGTCTTTATTCTTTACATATTTTATTTTATGTAGAGGCTTTGAATCAAATATGATTATGCCAGCCTCATTGTATCCTATAGTAACTACCACTATTAAAGGGTTTCAAAAAATTATAAATACGTAATACCATGCAATAAGGACTCAATCAAAGCACACAATTAGAATACTCACATTTTACGTTTAAGTTACTTTTAAGTAACTTGATTAATATTAGAAATATGTTACAGAGTTAGTTGACCGACTTCTTTTAATTTTGACTTGTTGTTAAAATAAAGATGAAAAGAAGTTGCTTGTTGTTTAACATAGTATCATTTGCTTGCGATTACATACTTTAGGGAAATGATTTATGGCATACCTATCCATACTATGCCGACCCTGCCTCCACAGAATCCTTTAATACTTTGGCCACATTGGGAGGAGAGAAGGCGATAATCTTAAGAGACTGATGGTGTCGGGTAAGGTAGAGGGGAAAAGACCCGGGGCTCTGGGCAGACCAAATTTGCACTACTCTCAGCACTACGATCCATGCTGCCCTACACACTTCTTAGGATAGAGCTATCACTAGCACAATAGCTCCAAATTGAGGACACGACCCTCAGAAATGGGGGTAACGACACAAAGAGGAGGATCCATACTAAAAAACCAACCGTTTAATTAAGCCGTTTGTTTCCCATAGTATTACTTCAAAAGACGTTTGACTGACTGCTAGAAATACCGTCATTGTACTGTATTATTTTACCCATAGTATTTTAGTATTATAGAGCTATTAGTATTATAGAGCATTTTATTCCCCATGGTACTTTTATACTGATTGGTACTACACGAAGAAAACACTGCCCGTGATAGTACTACGTATTGAAAATCTTACAAAGATAAGTTTCCTGTATTATTGGGTGAAAATTACTAAAACAACATGAAATACAACTTACTTGTAAATTAATTAATTATAATGTGAACAGTTGTTCATCAAGGCCATACGTGCTTAAACTGTTCTAGATACCTATTTACGAAATAGCACAAATTACTCAACCATATGTTTTGATACTAGAATAATATAAAAGCAAATGGTGACTACGCAAAAGGAATCGAGTTCGCCATGGCTTCTCCAACTAAATTCGTCGCATTTGCAGCACTCTTGTTGCTTTTAAACGTGAGTTTTACTTTATTTACATTTTTCTTTAAATAGCTAGCTGGTTGTGTTAACTTTATAAAATGCTATTCACTCTTTGCTATAGAATATAGTTGTTGTTTTGATATGGAATGAGGAACAAAACTGACTCGAAACATAGATAAACAGTGTTAGTAACGGATTGTATATCGTTGTATATCGTATGTCAAAATTTGTACTTAATCGGTGGAGAAATTTTTGAGTTTTTGGGATAGGGATTTACTAAACTTTTGAAACATTTAGCTGTACCTTCAATTCTAAAATCAAACTTACAAAGAAGAATAGAATAAAATAATCATCCTTCATTTTCCGTTGAGTTTGTTGGACGAGTTAAAAAGCGCGCCATCTATTGTCCGCGGAAAGAAAAACATGTGTTTGGTTTCGCTCTATGGCATTATCACAAATAAATTATTAATAATAGCAGAATAAGTAAAAGCGAGTTTAATTCTAGAATGTACTTACTAAACTAGTGCCGACAATCGAGAGTATAAACTACATGAGATATGAGTTATTATTATTATATACATGATCTGTACAAAATATCTCTTGACATAGATGCACTGGGCAGCCTGCCAGTTCTATCCGGGTTATGGCGGTTACGGATATCCCGCATTCTACGGAGGCCGATATGACAACGATAACGACTTGGAAACTATTCTACCCATTTTGATCTTGGCCCTGTCTGGTCGTGGTGGATTTGGCGGTTTTGGTGGCAATGGAGGTGGATGTGGTTGCGGTGGTTGCGGAGGTTGTGGCGGATGTGGACGTTGTTGATTACAGATAGCTACAGTTAAAATGAAAAGCCTGTTAGATTTTCCCTTGTGGTAAAATTTGATTCAAGAACTTTTCATTTTAAAAGTCGATAACATTTCTATAATTTACAAAGTCTAATTATTTACTTTTACATTTATTGTAACCTATTTAAACTAATTTACTAAGGTATTGTCGGTATTATTTATAATAAAAGTTGACTATGAATAGTAAAAAAAAATTCCACATATAAAATTCCATGTATAAAATTCCACATACTACTACAGTAGACATTGCAATGCCTAATGTAGTAGTAGTATCTGGAATAAGATGATGCCTCAGTAAAAAACCATAAAAAATATATGCAGGTGACGAGTCCTGTCAATATACCAGGCGCTGAGGTGCTTGGTTTCTATCAATGTTAATAATTTTGGAATATTTATTGTCAAATTTGCAAATCATACCTATTAAATGAATTCTAATATTCGTGACTTTTATTTACTGGCCAGGGATCAGTAATTCTTTTTTCAATTTAATCATATTATTGTGAAACTTACTGCCTCGGTGGCTCAGTGGTAGCGTACCGGGACTGCTGTCCATGAGGTCTCGGGTTCAAATCCCGGGTCGGACTAAATGTTTGCATGATCCGCAAATATTTCTTTCGGAGTTTGGGTGTTTTCTATGTATAATATGTATGTATTTATTACAAAAAAAGTATTTATATGTTCATATCAGTTGTCTAGTACCCATAATACAGGCTCTGCTTAGTTTGGGACTAGATGGCGTTGTGTTAGATGTCCGAAATATTTATTTATTTATTGTATTTATTATAAACTGTTGTCGTGAGCATTATTAATTTTGGGTTAGTGATTTACAGCCTGTAATAACAAGGATGCAAAACAAAAACATACGTAAGAGTTGCTTCACGAACCAAATTTTAGTACGCGCCCAGAAACTGTAGTCTATGGATTTTGCACGTCAGTCTTAGGGTAGTTTTACGTTAGTTGCCAAGCCCTAACCAATTCCTTTAACCCAATTGCATTTCCAAAGAAGGTTTGTTGCACATAGTCATTAACGTAGATAAAAGCCTGAAACAGCTTTACAATGTACTACTCGTGCGCGATAACTTGAGACCCGCGTGGAAATGACGCCCGCAGTGTTCACACTGCGGGCGTCATAGGGTAGGTGCGCGGGTATGAGGGGAGGGGTGACGAATTCCACGCGGGTCTCAAGTTATCGCGCACGAGTAGTACAACACTAAACATATTATATATTGCGCCGAACTGACGCCCACTACCTATAAATATTATAAATGAAACTACGTCACTTACACAGCTCAGCTCTTGTGATGTCTACCTCTGTGGTGCAGTGGTAGCGTATGCTACTGTTAAGCTTGAGGGTTCGATTCCCGAGACGGATCAAATATTTGTATGATCTGCAAATATTTGTTTCGGAGTTTGGGTGTTTTCTATGTATAATATGTAAATATTTACAAAAATAAAGTATACATGTATTTATATTAGTTATCTAGTTCCTATAGCACAAGCTATACTTAGCTTGGGACTAGATGGCGTTGTGTGTAAGATGTCCGAAATATTTATTATTATTATGATTCATAGTATATTAGGCCAAGGAGAGGGCTACTAGACGCTGATTTTGAAATGGATTTTAAAAGTAAAATACTTTTTTTCTCATACGCTGTATAAATCATATTTTTTTAATTATTAGATATGATTTTGTAAAAAAGAAAATAACATATAGTAAGCCACGTCCTCGTTTGGAAACCAATTTTAAGCCCTTCAAACTCAGAAGCGTATAAATATATTAAAATTAAATTTTGTATTCGCCTATGGCTCTTTAAGCACTCTTGTCACCAAATTACTTCAACTCTAATAGTTTACAAAAAATACACGTCTTAAAATAATAAGTTTTAGGGGTGAGTTCAATAGGTGACTTCTAGACAACCTAGAAACATAAACGATACTAAGGTCAAAAACAAGCTTTTAATGAGAGAACTTTTTATCAATTAGAGTAAATCAGACAGAAATCATTTTACACGAATTGAATATTGTGGCATTCAAATAAATACTACAGTCTATAAAACAAAGCTTGATCTCTGTGATAGCTGTGACACCGACTAAATAACTTTGAACAAGAGATTTTGTACTTCAGGTCTTACCAAGATCAGGTAGATAACTAATTTGAAATGTTGATCTTATTAATAATGTGTTTAACAATTGTAATTTCATAGTAAAAAATAATAAATACTTAGTTCTAATCGTATAAGTACTTTAGAATTAATATTTTGCTTATTTTAAGTAAAGTCAACTCTTAAGAAAAACACCCAAATATACATTGAATACGGATTTTTTTTTTTGTCACACACAAGCAACTCTTTGCAGTTACTTACACCTGTGTAGTTCCTGCTCTCGTGGGAATACGAAACTAAAATGTACCCTAAGTCACTCAGGGATAATTTAGGTTTATAATGGTGGAAGATTTTTTGAAATCGATCCAGTAGATTTTGAAATAATTCAGTCAACAACCCATAATGTCCCACTGCTGGGCTCGGGTCTTCTCTCAGGAGAGG
This sequence comes from Hyphantria cunea, assembly GCA_003709505.1. Lineage (NCBI taxonomy): Eukaryota > Metazoa > Arthropoda > Insecta > Lepidoptera > Erebidae > Hyphantria > Hyphantria cunea. The sequence continues at coordinate 1,199,089 of PKRV01001461.1, forward strand.
GTTAAGGCTATACGTCCCCACGCTGGCCAAGTGCGGGTTGGGGATTGGCAAGAATACGCTGTGGCTACGTAAATCTTGCCGTTGGATGTTTTTTAAGCCGCCCGGAGGCCTCCAACTAAGCTTCACGACTATTATCGTATGATAACAACCGGGACCGACTGCTTAACGTGACCTCCAAAGCACGGAGACGCTCATTGTAACATGCCACCAGCGGTCACCCATCTAGGTACTAACCGCGCCGTCGTTGGTTGCCCTCGCTGATTGTTGCTAATCACCGAGTGCAACTGGGCTGTGAGCGCCTTGAAATAATTCGTTACATATAATACAAATCTTATCTCTTTATAATATTCATGTAGATCATCTATATCATTCTTTACGTGCCATTTTGTTTATTATATGTCTTTAGTGTGTGATTAGCAAGCTGAAGTGGCAGTGGGCCACATTTGCCAAAGAACCGATAACCGTTGGGGTAAACGACTTCTTGAGTGGAGACCGCGTCTCGGCAAACGTAGTGTAGGACGTCCACAGGCCAGGTGGAGCGATAATTTGCGCAAAACGGCAGGAACTGGATGCTAGAAGCCGAAAATCGAACCAAGTGGCGTGAAATTGGAGAGACCTATGTCTAGCAGTGGACTGCGATAGGTTGATGATGATGACGTGCCAGTTTTGTTACAAATAAACGCACAGAAGTCTTTGAAATTCTCGTATTGACTCTGATATAACGTGCTAGATTACACATATATCTTTATTCAACAAATTTGCAATCATTATAAGTTTTTTTATTTTAAAAGTTCGCTGATAGACAGGCAACTCCTTAAAAAGAAGATTTCGGACGTCGACCTGATGTTTTGCTATACTCGTATATAGTTAATTTCAAGTTTTCCTTCCATTTTTCCTTTATGAGATGGAAACCAGCCGTTAAATAACAGCTATTTTTGTTTTAGGGTCAAGCATTTAATCTTCACTTCTAAGGTTTTATATTTATAGTCTTTAAATCATTGCCGTGATGACAAGGGTCGTTGACTGTATCGTCAATGAATACCGATGTCTCCTTTATTAAAACGAATACTTCAAAAAATCTTGGGAAATATAATTATTACAGCTTTTCATTTCTATTACAAATTCTAATCAAATAAAAATTGAAATATATTGCTCAATTGAGTAGTTAGTTAGTATCAAAGCTAGTTAATGATAGTGAAATGTGGATGAAATGAGTTAGGGTCGGTATTCGAAAAAAGAAAATAAAAAACGATCCCCTTTTTTCTACTAGCAACACTGTTGCCTTATTGTCATTACTGTTCATCATCAGCATGGACTGCTGTCGTAGTCGGCCGCTGGATGTAAGGCTTTCCTTGTTATCAAAAGCTTGGCTTGTTATCAAAATCATAATATTGGTAATTAGTATTTCATAAATATTATGAAACATTAAACGTAATAAGTAATATTGTATAATACAATATAATCCACGTATGATTACTATATAAATAGATAGTTCATAACTGATATGATTTAAAAGATATCACACGTCTCATAAGGATACGAAAGAGTTGGTATTTTGCACAACAGCTCGAAATAATCTTGCAAACATATAATAAAACACTGGTTTGTTCCCTTCTGTATCAATTGTGTCCTGCCAAGCGCTGTACAAGTAATTACTAAGTGTCAAATTAAAAAAAAACTACAATGTTTTTGGTATACTCTGTAGTATTTTGCGTTTTGGCTAAAGTAAGTTGCATTGATAATATTTAGCTAAGGTTTTCGTGGTTTTTATAAAAAGTCTGATACTGAAATAATCTGGAAATATATATTGTTCTTATCATGCCCATTTCGGATGCTGTTTTAGACCAGTGAGATGTCGTGTCTCTTATTTGTTTTCGGACAAAGAAAAATCCTTTTTGCTACAATTTTACACTGCTGATCATAAAACAACATTGTAGGGAGTAGCCATATATCAAAGTATATCCCTTCTGTCAAAGTAAAAATGGCCTAAATGACCCGCATTATACTGTTATGACATAGAATGTATTTATGTGTACTTGAAATTCTGAATATTTAGTTTTAATGGTTGTGTGTGAGTTCGTAGTAACAGGCGATTATTTTTCCATGTAAGTCTAAAATGTGTATGTATAAAAATTTCCCCCAGGCAAAAAATGAAAGAGCTTTTTGTATCAGAAAAAGACTATGTTACGCCCCTATGGTCCGACGGCCTGTGTTGCTCTATGTTGCTGGTTAACGGACTACTATTTGCAATTCCTTATTTTTACATAACTTTTATTGTTACAGAGTATTGATTGCTACAGTCCAAACCGACAACCAAGAGTAACTACTACAGATAGCGTTTATATTGACAACTTTCCCGAAGTTGAATATCCAGGCAGCATAACGGATACAATAAAACCTTTTTATTTGAATTCCAACCCATTTTCTAGCGATGTTCAAGCTTCCTTTAAATCCCTCAAATCTGGTGGAACTACTAAACCAAGACCCACTATAATTCTTAACATTAATGCAAGCGATAATTCTAAGGATAAAAATAAAGAGGATTTATCAGAAAAAGCAATCACAAATCAAGTAAAAAATTCTACGGCGAGGGATGTTAATTCAAAACATGATAATATTAATGCTAAACCTTCAATAGTGCTTTTCGAAGATGATTCTGGTAGTGAAGAAATAAATGAAGAGGCAAAAAGCCGCGAAGAAGAGTCAAGTATTGAATCAGAAATCGAATACATTATTGGGTTTATTAACAATGAAGACGACATAATAGCAGCTCTAGGTGAAGTCGAGACAGAGTTTGTCGATGTTACTAATTCTAGTATGCAAATATTTGACGATGAATTCTCAAATGCAACAATAACGTCGGATGCACCATCGGTAAACAATTTTGTTGAAGAATCGAATGAAAGTTTTACAAATACTGAAACAAGTCTACTTAACGAATTAATAAATAACTCAACAGCTACTAATTGGTTAGAAAACGATGGATTAACAAATTCGAGTGATTATAACGATACCGGTTCGTTCATCGAGGAGATATCTAACACAGACGTACTATAAGGTTCAAAATAGTAAGAGTTGTAAAAATTTCGCAATCACATGTAAAAATTGCAAGCAATGATAATAAATAGTCTGATTATTGGCGTACGATGCATTCGATATGAGTTACATTCTTGGTTTCGCATTGATTTGATTATTGACATTTAGTTTTACATATATCCGTATATTTGAAGGGTTTTCGTTAAATTTTTAAGTTTTCTAACTCAGGGAGGCGATTTTTTTATGAATAAATTAATGAAATTGCAACGGTAGGGTAAAGTTTTTAAAATGATAACGACTGGTATTGAATGTAAGTTGTTGTTCAATTATATATTATTAATATGCGTAACATGTACTGAAAATAAATTATTAAATTAAACAGGTGCTTTTTATAACCATATTCGAAATACATTCATACTAATATTATTAATTATCAGTAAACTGCTTCACCAATTTCAATGTTTGACGTGGAGATACTTTGTATTTTGAGGAAGGATATAGGTTACTTTATACCGTGATAACTAACTTACAGGTGGGCGGAGTGATGATCAAAAACTAGTGCTGTTATAAATAGGCTCCTATAAGACTTCTCAACTAAAATTAGATGTAACTTTTGAAGATTTCATCTGTGATTATACATTTAAAATTGGAGTATCTGTTTGGAATATTAAAATACCGCTTTTTACTAAATGCATATGTATGTGTACGCAGTACATAAACCAAAATAACATTTTTTAAAATTTTTGTCTGTCTGTCTGTTTGTTCCGGATAATCTCAGGAACGGCTGGACTGATTTTCACTAACGGATAGCTGATGATATAAGGAGTAACTAAGGCTACTTTTTTTAGACTAGCTTCTACCTATGGCATTGTCCGCAGCTGCAACAACAAACGCGGGTGACACCGCGGGGCTCAACTAGTTACTAAATACAGAAATAATACCAATTGCTCGCCCATAGATACACAAATAATTAGGAAAGAAAAAATAAATCTTAAAAATTTATATGTACCTCCAGGGCCCTTGAAGAAGTTTCAAGGAGTGGTTTGGTTAAAGGTCAGATATACAAATGTCAAGAGGTGGTCTCCAAAGACTCAAGAATTCGGGAGTTTCGAGTGTAGATTAGACGACCGCAATTTAGAGCACATGTTCTTTAACTGCATGAAAAATAATGTCTCCTAGGACCTCTACGGCTATTTTACCGTGGGAGAGCCATGCTTCGGCATGCAGGGGCCAGCTCGACCGGAGTGATACCACGGCCTCACAGAAAACCGGTGCGAAATAGCGCCTGCGCTGTGTTTCATCGAGTGAGTGACGATACCGAAGGCTCATAATCCAACCCTTCCCCTCATCCCCCTCCCCATCCCCCAAAGCCGGCAACGCACTTGTGATGCATCTGGCATTACGGGTGTCCATGGGCGATACGTCCGCTCGTTTGCCCAGTACACCATAAAAAAAAATTTAAAAAAAAAATTAAAAATCTTAAAGATCCCCACCCTCATTAAGGTTCCCTCTCTCTTAACCTCATAACTCTTCCAAGTGCTCATAATTTAACCTGTATTTCTTTTAATTGTACTAATAACAATGAGAAGATCACAATTATTGTTGTTTTATCTCGGGGAGGTTGTTGTTCCTTCTACAAATACACTTTTCCATCGCATTGTCGACATTTGCAGGATTTTCGACATCAGCACAGTTTGTCATATACAAAATAGAATATATATTTTATTCTTACCAACCGCAAACATATCGGCAATCAGATGTTTACCTGAAAGACAAAATATTATTTATATTTAAATTACAAAATAAAACATTACTGATAGTATTGGATAATATAATCTAAATGATTTGTTATGAAATATTCGTATATAATAGAAACAGTTTCTTGTAGAACAAAATACAATAGTCACGTATTTGAAAGTGAATCGATCGTGTTCATGACTAGTTTTTAATTACGATTAATATACACTGAGCGTCAAAATTATCTCACAGCGTGGTAAGATGGGGGTTCGAGAAAAGGTGGCACTGATATTGACTGCAGTGCTTATTGTTCAGGTAAAAACTTGTACACTGATGTTCAAATCTCGGGGTGGGTTTCTACAACTCGACGACTTTAATGCGCCTATTTTGCGTGGTGGGTCGGCATTACTCATGCCAACCCAGTTCCTCCAGGAAGCCTAGCTAACCCTTTATGTTGCCGAAGACTTCTGGAAGTAATCTTGTATACTAATTCTTGAGTACATAATAGGATATTATTTAGTTATTTTAGTTTTGATTTGAATTAATATCACTTCCATCGACTGCATGAAAGGCGTGTTTTAATTTAAACGGTTTCCCATGAGAGTAATAGTACAATCTTTATAGGTCATTAATAGAAATATGATATATCTAACGTAATTTAGAGAGTAAATCTACATGTAAATAAAACTATAATAAGTAATGAATTATAAAAAATAAAACTCGACGGCTTCAATATCATATAGAAAACATATAAGTTATGTATATATATTCGTAATCATAGTTAAAAAAAATATTTCGATACCACACAAGATGTATTTTGAAATATTTTTTTTGTTTTGTTTTTTTATTTTGATGCACTTAGTGTCACTCTCACGACTAAGACGAATCTATTGACACCACTCACATAAAAATACGACTAGCTGTGTCGAAAAAGATAACCCTTCTTTTTTCGCAATCGGGTAATAAACGTATATACTGAGTTCAAATGTTTTAAAATAATTTTATGTAAATGTATGTTGAATTTTTAGATATCCACATCATATTGCGTGACAAGTGCATACAAACCGGATGCATTGCAACGTTATCTAGACAAGGAAAAATTCAAAACGACTAAATCTCCTTACGTGACGGGTAACAGTGTTAAAATGAATAAAAACGCCTCACTCAAAAAGTCACTGATAAAGGCATTCAATTTCCCAGAAATTGAATATCCATCGGACGCTTCTGCCAGAGATTATTATACTTTAGGAAACAATTTCAATACAAATTCTCTTAGACCTGTACCAAAAAAAGTTCCTAGTTCCCAGAATAAAGCTGTTGAGGACTTCAAGAAGGATCTGCGAATGAAACGCAAACTGGATAAGATTTCAGAACATTACCACACATCGGACGCAGCATCTACAATTATAACATCTTTATCCGGACCTGAATCGGTTATATTAACAGATAAAGAAGTATTTCCAGAAGTTCAATATCCACTGAATGCCCGGGAAACATGGGCACCTCATTATTGGAATCCACCAACGATAGCTCAAAAACAACTTGAGTATGAAAAACCAGAATCCCTAATTTTCAATCCAAAAGTCTCTGCCAAAAGTAATAAATCTTATGCGCCTTATAAGAAACAGGTAAAATCTAAGGTAAAACAGTTTATGGAAGATATTGACAAATTGAATGAAAAAAGCCACAGCCAAAAAACACGATACAAAGAGACACTAGAATCGAATTCTAAGAAAGAGCCGCCAGGGCTTTTTAAAAATGAGTTTAATAAACCAGGTGAGAATCTATATCCATTTACGATTTCTGTTCTTTTAATCATAAGTTTTAATATTACTTTCTTTATATTTTCAGTTTCTAATAACAGTAATATTTCACTTGTAGACCACGAAGGTCTTCCAAATAAAACAACAGAAGTATCAAGTTTTAATATACATAACGATTCCGCAAATATTAATATTTCTGAAAACCAAAACTTAAAAGATCTGCTAATAGGAATTCATGAAAGAAATGATACATCGCCCCAAACAGGAACTTCGCAACTGAAGACTGATATTCCTGGCTCAACACCGATTTTACACACAATACAAGAAGAAAGCAATATTTCTTCACCGTCGGTGTATAAAAGCGTAGAAAACGAAGATTCTCATACATTAAAGGAGGAGAAAGATTATCTCATTCCTAAAGTAGAAGAAGAAGTAGTCCAGGAGGTTGAATTACAAATTCCATTAACTATGCATATTCCAAACGATAGTTCTGACCTACAAGCATCGACAATAACAACAAGCAACACGGGAACGGTTAAAACTACCGCTACAGAATCTCTAGAGCAGACTTATAATGATACAGTAATAATATCAAATGATGAACCACTGAATGTCAATATACCACTACCAGAATTGGACACATGTAATGAAACATTACCAGATTTTTCCAATAAAACTATGCCATTGTCAGATATAAATAAGAATCCAAGTACTACTATTATTGTGGTTCCTGTCGATGAATATGTAAACATGATGCAAATACCGAACTTCAACAGATTATCAGACGCGTCTATTATAGTGTTGACACCAACTAAGAAAGATGTGACAGCTATAGCAACATCTATCGACACTTTACCAATTAATAATGAAAGAAATACTATTACTAATACAAGATCAACGTCAGATTTTGAAATGCTCCCAAATAACTCAATGTGTCATGTCCTATCAGATGCAGTTACCTGTTCAAACTTGACAACTCAAGACTATACTGTTAATGAATTTACTGATGCATTATCCATATCAGGAGATAATAATAATATTCAGAACACAACTACCCTCTTGTGTGAAACCAACAACTCAAGAGAAATTCATTCAGAAGTAATATTACCAGGTACATCTCATAATACACCGATATCATTACCAAACGACTTCACAAACAGAATGCCCTCTAATATTGTACCAGATCCGACATCACTTCACAGAATTGACGACACAGTTATAAACAATAAATCTTCTGAAATACTTATAGATGAAGTAACTAAACAAGGAGTGAATCATTGCACGTCTTTTAACCTCGCAGAAAAGAGTTTACTATCATCTAGAGATCATGTAGATTTTTCTCTATTTAATTTTGACAATGTAAAACATAATTCGCCAAACATCAACAAATTAAGTGATATTCATAAGGCTAATCCAATACGATCGGTGAATAAAGTATTTCAACAAAAATCTGTGACAGAAAGTATAAATGTTTTACCAGATAGTCAACTATTTGAAGAAGCAAATAATACATTTTGCGAAGATGCCACTTTGCCACATTCTACAGAGCAAAATGAACTTTTAATCAATAATGAAAGATCAGAACGTAATCAAGCCATGGTTATTTCTAAGGATGTACAAATACCCACACAGGAACATTTGAATGACTCTCGTAACAACGTTGCTGGCGGTAAATGCTATGAATGTATAAGCAATGCTAATATTAGTAATACAGAAGAAGAAAACCCTGGGTTGTCTGAAAACAATCAGATTCTAAGTATTCCACTTATTGACGATGCTAAAAGTGAAGAAACATTATTGGAAAGAAAAATAAATGAACTAACAGATGAATTAACAGTAAATAGTAATGAGGTTGATCAAACTAAGGATATACAAGAAGCGTCAGAATCTATGACTCTCCCGCATGAACCACAACTAATCATTACTTTAACTGCCTCTACACCAATACAAGAGGATTCATATTCAATTGAACAAGATAATTTTGAGGACACGACATATTTAAATTGTCCTACAGATAACAATACTTCAACTATGGAGAATGCCCTGCAACAATATGAAACTAATGATACTACTATGAATATCCCAGTGTCATATGAAAAACAGTTTATAGACAACTTCTATCAGGCAGTGCCCATCTTAAACAAAAATTGGTTACCATTATTTCGTGATTCAGACTATGAAGAAAGATTAGCGCCTAAGAGTAATGTAGATTGTTTTCATAGCCTTCCTAGCTTTACAGACAATTCGACTCCAAGTAATACTAATTATGATAATGATGATAAATCGTTATTGGATGATAGCAAAATTGTCGATGAAGACGATTTTGAGCAAGACCAAAATATTTATTTAATATTTAATGACACGATAAGAAACCCTATATATACAGACTATATGACAAGTTTTGAAAACAATTCAAATGCTGTAGAATATCAAAATACTATACAGTCTGAAACAAGCTCAGCTGAAACGTTGTCGTTAATCACTGACAAGAAAAATGTTGTTCACGCAGAAGAAAATGTGTCGTTACCACCAGTAGACAAGCATCAAAATGAAGTTATAGAAAATGAATTAATTGTGGATTCATCCCCACAATACAGTGATAATGAAAGTCATGAATCATTGAATGAAATAGTGACAGAAACTATCCTTAATGATATAATGGACGATGTCATGCCACACAACGAATCTACTACGCTTCTTGATGGCAGTGAAGATGCAACCCAAGAAACATATACAACGGGTGTATCTTCTGACTTTATTCATAGATTAGAACCAGATTATTTCACCGGAGGAGACACGCAATTATTAGCCATAAGTAGCCCTTCAGACCCTCCAACGTCGGAAAACCAAAATGTAAAGACAAACCCAGCTACTATACTTACTGACACTGATAGTTTTAATCCATTAGAAGAGTATGAGCTGGATTCCAATAAATCGCTAGCCGATTACGTTATAGAAAATGAAACCATCAATGAACCATTCGATATGAATTCTATTAATATCGATAGTGAGTACAACCCTCTTTTGGTAGATGAAATGTTAGCAGACACATATTATGATGATGAAGAATCACCAAATTTCACCACCAAATGGTTAAACTACGATCACAAAAATGATTATTATTAATTGGCATGTAAGTCTTAGGTCATGCTTCTTACAAGTAATAGTAGTTTAATTCTACTGCGAATATTACGGTATATTAATTGTACAGTTATTTATTTAATTTATTTCTATTATTAAAATTAAATTATTTCTGATTATTTTCGTTTGCTTTTTTTAAGGTAACATTTGTCCTTTTTATGCTAATAAACAACATGATACCATTGATTAAAAAGAAATTAGTCAAATTCGTCTCTCGAATTGCAGCATAATAATTTTGTGATGGCCTAACTCTTCTTTTATCTTCATTCTATCTTTGAATGTTAAACTATTTAACGTTATTTCTAGTAATTCAATCCGCTGGTCTAATTTGGAATTAGCGATTTCATTAAACTATTATTATTTCGAAGGTATTATTACATCTTGAGGAAAAATCTATTATTCAATTTCATACTCGAGTCTACTACTACTACCAACATCATAACAAAAATGAATGACCTTACTTATTGGCTAGCTAACAAGGACTTCCTTGAAAAAAAATTATAACAAAAGTTACAGTAGTGTCATGTTTATAAAATAATAGCAGTAGCTTCCGTGTGGATTTGTAAATATTTGTTTTTCTTTCATCTATAATAGCTAGTCGTTATGACTAATTTTAATAGTGTGCAATTATGACGGCTTAGCATACACACATAGCTAAGCCGTCATACACTAACACATCCTTAGAGTACTGAGGTTCTAAGTCTCACATTCAATACAATTATAAAGTAGACTGTCGAATATACGTGGATAGACTATCGTTCAGACATTTTTTTATATTTATTGAGTTAATCCGCTGTGCCTTGTTGTTAAATATGTATTGGGAATAAACCTTGATGTCTAAATATTTTATATAAAAGAGAAAAGTGACTGACTGAGTAAGATGCCCTGAGATCAGCGCACAGCCTCAATCCGTTGAACCCAGAATCCCGAAATTATGCATGTAGATTCCTTACATAACGCAAGTGAGCACTAAGAAATGAATTTTGGATATACCAACACCAAGGGGATAAATAGGGGATGAAAATAGCTGCTACTGTTAAGAAAAAAATAGTAAAATATTAAAACAATAAATATTAGTTTTAAACACCAAAACTATGAAAATAAAATGAAATATGATTAAGGTTCATAACTATAACAGACGAAGCTTATTTTGAGAAAAATATAGGTTGAATTACAAATTTGAATTCCACATCTCGCATAAAAATAATTTCATGCATAAAATCTTTTCAAATGTATAAACCATTGTACAGCATAACGCTGAGTTACCTAACCGTTGAGTCAATTTCGTTCTCGTCAATTTAAATAAAAAAGCGACTTCAAGTTGCCGCCTAAACAATAATATGTTAGTATGTCCATTGGACAATATATTTTCTAAAAACGACGGTTATTATGCAATAAGCCGTTTACTCGTCTAGTCAGCGTTTACGTTTCTAATGCAAGTGTTTACGTGTTTAATAGTACTCATTTTTACTTAGCATGGCTTATGCATCCCGTTAGCGCAGTGAGCCGGCCCTTGATAGGCTTCTTCTTATCCAGCTTAACATACATATGCATTTCAATAGCTTGATTAAGTGCATCGTCTAGCAGGTTGCTTCAAATTACATTTTACAATGCCGAACCTTTACATTGAATAGGTATTTTATACGTATTAGCTTTGCTAAAAGACCATTTTTCCATTTTTGTTTTTCATCGATGGTGTGATATTGGAAAGGATTTTGACTATGTTTTATTTTGATCAGCCATCCGTTTACCGGATAACATTCCTGTTTGGTAAAGTAATCGTTTTGAGACAGAACAATGCGGGATAGCTCAAACCGGTTAGGGCGTGGAGTCTTCCCGTATCCTGCAAGTCTGAGATGACAACGATCAAACAGACCAAGGTCACTTATCTGTCAGTCTTGTACACAATTGAAAAGGCCACTAGGGCAGGGTTATCCGGCCAATTTTCTCCATCTGGTTACATCATAATATTTACGATATCTATTGAGATTATATTTCCCTATCAACAGAAATCAAAGGGCTAATGAAACTATAGGTTTCAGGCATAAATGGGAACCCTTAAGACTATATTGGTTTCTGTAAGAAGGAAGTATAATTTACTTTGTCAGTGTCTAGGATAAAAGAAATTCTGACTAGCATTGGTATATATACATAGCGTTGATAGACCGGTTCCAGTGACAGTGCAAGACGGCCTTGCACGATTACATCACGCCTCACAGTATCACAACAGCGGGCACGCTCGGCGGCGCCGGTCGCGCTTGAAGGCCCAGGTGCGGCTCTGCGCTTGCGCATCTCACGCTCCACTGCCTGATAAAATATGAGCATGATAAATTTTGTTTTGCGAGAGATACATAATGTACATGTATGTAGATACAAATATATTCGTGATATACCTACAGAAACCTTTAAATCTAATCATGTAAGAAGTTACTTTTATAATAATATATGGTACATAAAACACATTTGATGTTCAGTTAACCAATGAACTCTCTTGAACGATGTTAAAGTAAATCCTTAATCTTCAATCGAATTTAATAATAATCTCTTTAAAGTACCTCAAACAAACACTCGACTAATACATCTCGTTCTAAATATAGACTCGAAATGATCAAGCCCCATCATTTATCTCACATGCGAGTGCGCGTTCCGCTGGACCGATCGTTGTCATGGATCTGTATAGTTCCACGAATTGAATAAAATAGACAACTGGCATCGTAAATCTTAAACAACATTATGACGAATCAGGGAGTTTGGAACTAAAACCAACTCAAATTATAAATAATTACCTAGTTCTGCCTCAGACTATCCAAAACACAGTAATAATTTACGTATTGGCTTAATTACGTTGCCAAACTTTAAGAAATCTGCCCCGATTGAGTTCACATTTTTACTCGATATACAAACTACTTTAAAGATTATTTTTATCTATTTATCACGAAAGTTTTGTTCCTTATTTCTCATAACAAAGTAAAGCTTCGATTATAATACATTCTGTGATAACCTACGATAGTCACGCTGCCATGGTTCCTGGCTATTAAAAACAAAGAATCGATTAATAAAAAGGGTCACAATAAAATATGTCGACGTATATTTCATCCGTTGCCTTTCTAGCTCATTTTTTTAGTTACGAAAATTTTACAGTTGTTACTTCATTCAAAACAGATAAAAAAGAGGGAATTCTTATTATACTAGGAATTTTAAGTATCACAGTTTGAAGTATGTGTGTTTAAGTATTTAAGAATGTCAGCGGTAACGATCATCAGACCGTTAGATGATGTTTACGTAAACGCCATCTGGACATCAATACTGCTGGTGGTAGAGGCGATATTGATAACAAAAGAGTATCTCATCTCAATGACTTTCTCTTTTCTTGTGTTTTCAACTAATAACCCAAGAGATAAGTTTCAATTATTACGATAAATATTAATAAAAGACATAAATAAAAAAATATTTCAAAATAGACATCCTATTTTAGACTAATTTTGACGTATTTTCCTTTTACAGATGAATTAAACGTTATAGTCCAAAACAGTGTCTTATTGCTAGAGACAAAACTTCTAGAATATTTTAGAAAGCTTATGTCTTCAGTTATTCTGAGAACATTTACCTTCACCGCTAAAGCAAATAAATAATAATTAAATTTAACAAGGCAACGAACTCCAGCCGCCGGAGTGAGACGCTAATATTATAAGCCTTGTGTTATCGCAATACCGTGCAATGTTCCTAATAAAATAATTCGAGCAAACCTCTTACATTCATCAAAAGGTTATACGTGCTCTCTTAACTGTATAACTAATTAATAATATTTTAACATACATCTCATACATGGACGTCTGATTCCAAACTAGGCGGGACTCTGTATGTTAGTTGGGGTCGTGTGTAAAGTCGCCCATGGGACCATTTTGCATACATTTACGCCGGCCGTCGCCTATATCCTTGGAAGTATAAGCGTAGTAAACTATCTTTTTTTTGGAGACAATAACTTTGTAACCAGGGGCAAGCATATTATCATGTATCTAGTTTTATTTTGAATCAAATATGGTACGAAATGGTAGTAATTGGGGAGGCAATGGGAATAGGAAGAGGTAATACTCATTCGGATCGAGTATAATCTGTAGCTCGAGCAGATCAAAGAATCAATTTCGATTTTATTTTATTTTAATTTAATTCGATCTTTGAGAGAGACAGCGGTCGACGTGGCACTTTAGGAGATTTATAAAATTAATGTAAAATGAAATTGCACTCTGAGAATCACGTACCTGTAACTCGAAATGACTCGAAATAGGAAACATCTAACGCTACCCTGATTCTTGAAATGAATATTTTTACACGTACGATTATGTAGGTTCGATTACGCAGAAGGTACCCTTTGTTAGGATCTAGTTTCTTTTACATCACTGTACGAATAGGTACTCCTAACATAATGACGAAGTAGAGGCGTACAAACTGAATTGAGTGTGTGAAAATCTCTGGATTATGACAACTTACACTCTGTTCTACTCATCATCATCATCATCATCAGCCTATGTGATAGGCTGATGATGATGGAAAAATGGAAGGAAAACTTGAAATTAACTATATACGAGTATAGCAAAGCGTCAGGCCGACGTCCGGAAACTTCTTTTTAAGGAGCAGTCTGTCTATCAGCGAACTTTTTAAATATAAAAATAATAATAATGATTGTAAATTTGTTGAATTAAGATATATGTGTAATCTAGCATGCTATATCAGAGTCAATTCGAGAATTTCAAAGACTTCTGTGCGTTTATTTGTAACAAAACTGGCACGTCATCATCATCAACCTATCGCACTCCACTGCTGGACATAGGCCTCTCCAATTTCACGCCAATTAGTTCGATGTATGGCTTCTCGCATCCAGCTCCTTCCAGCTGTCCCGCGCAAATCATCGCTCCACCTGGCCTGTGGACGTCCTACACTACGTTTGCCGGGACGCTACTGTTCTACTCTGCTAGTGTAACTTGTACACCTGGTATGAACTGGCAGAATTTGATGAAGAATACCTTGCCTGCAGATATGAGTAATCTCGGGAGTCTTGTCGTGAGAAAACATCTTTCCTCGTGGTTTCCGATAATTCTGGAAGCGGTATGTCAAAGCCAGGACGTCTTATTTGATTTATTCAACAATGAACCTAAGAAGTGAAGCCTATATTTAAGTAGATTCGCAAGAGCTGGATGGGATACGCCGAGAATCAAACCAAGTGATAAGTAATTGGAGAGGTAAGTGTACATGTGTCCGTGAGATATACCGATGCCTGCGATGTGTCGGATATTTAACATTGTTATGCGACTTTTTTTAAATTCAGTCAATTTTTATGCTTTTTAAACTACGATCCCATCGCATTTATACTAATACAATTATTTCACTTACAAACGTTAATTAGCAATATAATACCCAACGTTTACGTTGTCTAGAGTTTATAAGTCCTGTAGATAACAGAGACGGTAATATATCAGTAATTGTGTTTTTTAGTGAGGCCTAGTTTCCCACGCATACACCTCGTTTCTTTCTTTTCCATTTTATTTACGTAATAGCATAGTGTTAAAACGTTTTTGTAGTTATTCCAGTACTATATAAACAAGTAGGTACGTGTTTTACCTTTTTGTGGATAGTGACGATTAAGAACGACTTCATGACTTCATAACAACGCTAAAATATTGGCTTGAAGTCATAAGGGACTGATGAAGAAAATTCTAAGCAATCAGAAATGCATATACAGACATTATTACTTATTTACAACTACTTACTGACATCTAGAAAATTCGATGCAATGGCTATTCCTTTTAAATGTTTCGATAGTTTTTATAAGCATATGCAATGGGTTCATATCTTGATTGTGGGTTTAAAGGTCGTTGTGTATCGGACAAGACCAAACTAAACAAAGCATGTCTGATTTCTCCATCTGTCAACATAGCCGTTGAACCTAAACGACATTTTGTGTTTGAAGTTCAGTAAAAGTGCGTATAGTCGCGCATTTCTAATTTTTGATTATCGCAAGGCCTGTATTCTCTTTCGAAATTCAGGTATAATATATTACGGAGTGATACCGAATCGAAAACCGATGTGAAACAGCGCTTACGCTGTAAGTGAAGATACCGGAGGCCCATACCCCAACTCCTTCCTCCAACCCCCAAAGGCCGGCAATGCACTTGTGACACCTCTTGTGTTGCGGGTTCCATGTGCGGTAATCGCTTACGGCGTTAACTAATGCTCGTTTGGCTCTTATTCCATAAAAAAACGTAAGTTATATTGAAATACGACCAAAATTAGGTTTTATACACATACAACGAGTTGATGCTTAATAAGTGACATAACATGATGTATCACTAGTATATATGTAATAATATTCTACCATTGTTAATTTTTTATCCTAAAACGCTAGGTACTCGTTCAGTTGGTAGTATGTTATGAATTAACCTTTGTTTAGACTTCTCTCATCCGTAACGGGTGTGGTCAGACTGGATGATAGGTTAGCATACACAACGACATACCGATTAGTCCTTCGAATGACATTTGTGATACAAATATATTTAACCTACCTAGAGTTTGCAATTACAAGGTAATAGTGTATGAGCTGTTGCTGGCCTTATGAATAAAATATTAAAGAAAAAACTTCGTGTTAACCATGCTAATGTGTTCATAATGTCATCGAAAAAGAGCACATGTGGAATATCCTAAAATATTCTGCAAGTGCACGTTTTAAAACCAGAGTATATATTTGTACTAAATAGTATCCAGACAATTATCAATCAGCTTTTTGAGTGCAAAATTGTATACAAACTTCAAGTACCTTTGTGGCATTCTAAAATTTATCTATCTAATACTTTAACAAGCACTTCTTTTCATATATAATCTGAACCTCAGAAGCAGCTCCAACGATTTTCATGAATTTAAGTATGCAAGGGGTTTTGGAGTCGATAAATCGATCTAGCAAGGATTTATTTTTAAAAAAATTACCAAATAGTAAGAAACACGCTTAGTCATCCAGGTACCAACTTACTGTACGAGCACCATTTGTATCGCTATAATGTTTACCTGAAAAGAAACAAAATTAAATTTATTATTTGTATGTATTATTTTCTTAAATACAGTATAATATTTAATCAGTTATTTGGTCAAATAAATACAGAATAATACATATTGCAAAAACCGGCCAAGTGCGAGTCGGACTCACACACCAAGTGTTCCGTACCATTATCTATAAAAACGGCAAAAACATGACCTTTTTATATTGTATCGAGCCCTTTTAAATATTCAGTTTATTCTATTTTTAGTATTTGTTGTTACAGCGGCAAAAAAAATAGATCATTTGTGAAAATTTCAACTCTATTACTATCACAGTTCATGAGATACAGCTTGGACACAGACGACGGAAAGCAGTGTTTTAATAATAGGGTTCCGTTTTATACTTTTGGTAAGGATCCCAAAAAATATAAAGGGATACAAATGGTAACAGTTCGCTTTTATAAAGTATCGATACTCTATATCGCTGTCTAAAAACAACCCAACCACAACAAAAATACTATTTCATCTCACAATACGGCTCCGTCTTTCGGATACGTACCATTCGTCGACATAAATCTTCATTAGAGCCCTTATCGGCCACGGTGACCGGCCCTTTTACTCCTACGAATTTATCGGCTCTCATTCTTTCATTGGCTATATAACTAAACCACGCGAGTATTATTCCTGGTTAGGCATTTTACCACACGCCGTATAAAATGTGGAGTCGTAAAAATATATTGAGTAGAATGACTGTAAATGTCTGGCTGTTGTTGGCGGTTCAATAAATAGTAGCATAGACACCAAACTTCTTAATTTAAAGGTTTTACTCGAGACGTTTATTGTCTTTGTAATAAAAAAATACGTACCTACATTGCAACAGCTGTTTCTATAAGTGACGTTCCCATGTCATTTAAATTTAATTGTAATAATTGTTGTCAAATTGAAATAAATCAAAGATTAGATTATAATACCTATATATATGAGTCATATTTATTATAAATAAGCTGAGCCCCTCGGTGTTACCCGCGGTTCTACTGTCACCACTGGTAAAGCCACGGAGCGAAGTTAAATGTAGCCTATGTTACTCCTTATCATTAGCTATTTGCCAATGTAACTCTCGTCAAAATCGATTCAGCCGTTCCAGGGATTACCCGGAAGAAATTGATAGACAGACAACCAAAAATTATAAAGATTGCTTTTTTGATGTAAGTGAATTGACTCTCAAATTTTCACAAATTAAGTATTTCTGTTGCAGCTGTAAAAACTAATATTGAAAAAAGATTAAAATAAATATTTAAGAGGGCTCCCATACAACAAAGTGATATTTTTGCCGTTTTTATAAATACGGAACCCTTGGTGTGTGAGTCCCACTGAATATACTTTCATATACATTTAGTGAAAAGCTGTTAATTTGAAATTACAATAAGACACTTTAAATTTATTTATTTGTATAGATTATCTACCCCACTTATGGTCAGTGAATCATACTTATGAAGAATAAGTTTTGATATACGACGCATTACTTGATTATAGTTAATTGTTTTTACATGTTGCACTATGTCATCTATTATGGACATATTAACATACGCATGCGGCGTTTTTAATAAATAAAACATATTGTTGACAGTAAGTTTACATTTTATGCAGACTTTATTTCAATTATTATATAGACCGACTACTTTTCGCTTGTACCTGAAGATTGTGTATATTTTTTAAAGGTTTTTCTTGTTTCCAATACAAAAAACTATTACCTAAACTTACAGGTTTAAAATCTCAAATTTGAATTCACGAGTATGTTTTTTTAACAATAATAGTTTAATCGACTAGATAGTACGTAATACACAAACTTATTTTTAATAATCTCTCTCTCAATTTAAGAGCCAAGCTCTTGTCCGTGGAGCTATCAATATAAAATTTTAACCGACTTAAAAACAGGAGGAGGTTCTCAATTCGATTGTATTTTTAATAATATGCTAACATAATCAATCTACATACATAGTACAGTATGTACAATAAGTGTTCAATTTCAAATTAGTGTACAAGTTTTAGTTTAATGACATAATACTATCAAAGCGATTAAAACAAAACATAACACAAACTATTCGATCATGAGAACAATTGCTTTCTATTTCTTTATGGTTGATGGCTGTACAACTCCGTGTAACGATATTTGGCGTATTTATTCAACCATAAAGTTCATTAATTTATTTTCTCTTCTGAGTTTCCTTTTGACCATTGAGGTTATTTTCTAAACTTGTTTTAAAAACTTCATTTAAAAAGCATTTGACTATGGAATAGGGTAGTAGGGACTTTAGTCAAATTAGTTACTTTTTAATATCTGTCAAATATATATATATATATATATATATAGACTACTCAGTTAAAAAATATACTTAATTAATTATTTGAATTTATAATAATTATAAAAACCTAAAATTCTTATAAACTCCTTGATATTTTATGATATTCGTTATAATTAAGCGAACATGGTTATTTATTTATAATGCAGTCAACTACCATATTATATATGAACCTCTAAATAAATCTTAAGATCTTATCTATCATTTAATTATGACTAAAGTTCAATATCGTACAATTTTTTTTAATTATATAAATGTTGAAACAGATATCGTAACCTAAATACGTGTCCGTGAACGAAAACAAATTAAAGAAAAAAAAAAACAAAGAAACAATCCGACATCTGTCAGGTTTCACTCCTATGTACAGAATTTGTTAAATTAGATTATATGATATCGAATAACGTACCATTCTACGCAGAATTAGGTCAGTAACATTACCATTCATAATTATATGATGGTGCCATTACAATGCCTTTAAGTAGCTATTTAATCCTTTTATCCATTGTAAGTAGTGTAACGGGATTTACTAGGAATAATTGGAATGTCAACTTGGATATTTATTAATTATATATATATATATATATATAAGGTTTGTGGAATTTAAACTTAAAAAGACAAATTAAGGTTTGTTTTTTAATTTCTATCACTTTCAAGATATCATCCCATATGGTGATGGGGCCGCTTTCCTCGTCTGTCTACTTCACCCTATCACTCGTGTCATCTGCGGAAACCTGACAATCTCTCATTCCATCAGCAATAAGTCCTCGGCCAGTCTCTGGATATGGATTCTATATATAAAATATTTTAAATTAAATATATTTTCATAGCCCAGTTGCACTCGGTGTTTAGAAACAATCACCGAGGGTAAGCAACGACGGCGCGGTCAGTACCTGGATGGGTGACCGCTAGTGGCATGTTATCATGAGCGTCTCCGTGATTCGGAGGTCACGTTAAGCAGTCGGTCCCGGTTGTTATCATAGTTAACAGTCGTGAAGCTTAGTTGGAGGCCTTTGGGCGGCTTGAAAACATCCGACGGTAAGATTACGTAGCCACAACATTGTCTTGCCAGTCCCCAACCCGCACTTGGCCAGCGTTGGGACGTATGGCCTTAACCCTCTCCTGAGAGGAGACCCGAGCCCAGCAGTGGGACGTTATGGGTTTTTGATGATAGATGATATTTTCTATTCGTTTTATTTAAACACTACAGCTCTGTTAGCTGTTTAAGTTACTAGCGATCTCAATAATTCCCATTTTAAATTTGAAAGCTGTCACTGCTGCTTTTTACTTTTCAAATGAATGCTTTTTTAATTGAATGGCCAGCACGAAATGTGACCTTTGAGCCGAATTGTCACGGTTGTAGAGATCAGCCGTCATGATGCAAGCTGTAGAGCACGAGGGCGGCGCGGCGTGGGTGCGAGGTCGCTTGCATAACTGCATTGCCGATTTACGAACGGAACTGTATAGCTCTGCTATAATTTCGATAAATTCCTTTAAAATGCATTCATATGCATATATGTATAGAACACTAATGCAAAATTTTGAAATCTACAAAAAAGTAAAACAAAGGAGGTCATAAATAAACACTGAAAAGGAAACAAGGATTCGAATCTCAGTTGTCAATAATTGTGTCAGTATAATATATGTATGCAGTTCAAATCTTTTCAATAAAAATCTAAAAGCTGTATCATTATTACTCAATCCTTGCCATCCACTATTCGCAGGAAGGTCTTAGATGCAAGGAAGTCGATTAGCACGTTATGTCGGATAGAACATAATTTAATTAAAAAATCAACATATATGTAAATACCTAATATATAATATACTAAGTTATGTATATTAAAATATTTAATCGTTTCAATACTTACTTGAATACGTCGAAATAGTATTAACTAGTATTACGGTAAAGCAGCAAAGAATACCTTTGACACAGAGGAAATCAGTGAATTCCATTAATTGTTTAATATGTCAGCTTTTGTATTCGGGACATGTACAGCTACTTTCGTTTCTAACTGTACGGAACTGCATTCTACTAGCTCGACAGGCCAAGTGTTTTGCAACTTAGGTCAAACAGGTGAACACTGTCAAAGAACTGGTTCTCTGCAGTTAGGTGCAGGCGCTTTAACCCAAATATGGAGTCGTTGCGTCACGTAATGTGGGAGGATGTGGGCAGTACTTGATTCTTTAGGTACGGCATCAATCAACGTATTCATATTCCATCGCTTCCTAGACAACTTCTGTCATTTACTACGCTTGTTTTGTTTTATTATGTTAGTCGAGGCGAAGGAATTTGGTTCCGGCCTAAATGTTAGATTGTTGACTGAACTTTGAGATGTTAAAAAAATGTTCGATGTTTGAAACCTCAGTTATTAGGTTGTTTCATGACTAAGAAGAGTTTCACAACTTACAGAAACAGTCCATGGCTATTTTGAGCTCATCTGCCAGAGAAATGTTAGATTATATTAATTATATCATATCAGTAACGTTTACTTCTGAAATAGCGTTACATACCAGATAATACTTTATCGAAAACTGGCCGTTAATATTATTTTTCTCATATTCTCCTAGTATTCTTACAATATAAGCTTAAAAAATTTGCAGACGTGGATGGTGTTCCTTTTAATTCCCACTTTAGATGCTAACCTTACGAATAAATTATTATCAAACGATCAAATTGAAGAATACCACGCGCATCTAAATATAGAAACTGTTGTAATTAGCGCGGTAAGTGCAAGAGTTGCTGTATTTAGATATAGTCTTAAAACGGGCAAGGAAATCTCTTCTGTTTCTAAACAGAAGGGACTTCAGTCAAGTAACTTCTGACTAGATGCGACAGGTATGTCTTTTTGTATACGTAAATCTTCTTAAAGAAAAAAAACAAAACAAAAACATTTGTAACAATATTACCAGTCACTTATAAAGGAATGATAGTTTGCCTTATCGGTACATTTGTGACAAAAGAAATAATATCATAGTTTATTTATTTATTATATTAGTTAAACTTCTGTGGCATGAATAAGAGGTTGACCTTCTCAGTGGTGATATCTTACTCAACATATTGTAAAGACAAGCAATCCTAGCTAGGTCAGCCTTTGATAGGTGATCATTCTTAATATACTGAGACCCTCTTCATGCCTCCTCGATCTCGTTAAGCCGTCGGTTCCGGTTGTCATACGAACATCTTTGGCACTCATTGCGAGTAGTTGGAACTCTAAAACAGAACATTTCTTGGGTTGTGGAGATCTGATTGCAGTCGCTTCACGTAAAAAATCGAAACCAAGCCGTATTGCAATAGTTCAAAAGTCGACCACGACACAATTTTTGAAAAAGGGTCGTAGAATAAAAAACAGTTGAACTTCTGTGATATCTATGGTTATAGTTTCAGCCTTTAATCACTATTATTATCACAGTACTCGTTGTTGTTATATGAACATGGTACTGTAATTGTCAAGCAGTTTAGTATACGCTTTATTTAATAGCTTAATAACGTATGAATATGTTGTAATGTACATAGGAAATAACATTGTTTTCCATATTCGTATTGTTGGCATACCTGTCAATTTTGTTATGTTGATTACTATAAGGGACGCAAGGACCGCATTCCGAGCAATACATCCATTTAAAAAATATATATTATACACTATGTTACGTCGTAGACATTAGCTGTTATTGTTTATTATATTCTGACGAAAAAAAATATATTGTTTCGTCATAAATATTTTCAAATCATAACCTACAAACACAATTCAATTCTCGTGTAGTTAATACATTCATTATTAAATCATGTTCTTGAAAATTGTTTTATAATGTATATGTATATTTTTGTATTGTGTCAAAATAAAAATTAATGACAAAATCAATATTTATGCATTATACAGATTTAGTTAATCTAATGTTACAAAATAGCTGATCGGATTTGGACGAATTTAGGTTATCTCGAAAAATTCCTTTGAAATCAATATATAGAATCAAAATCTAATTATAATTCTGCGTAGATATGCTAATAGAACATTGTTCTATTTATTATAACGTTAAGACTAAGGAAGCGACGGGCAAAATGCAGAAATTAATAAATGTGAGTTTTTGAAAATTTCTGTCATTTATTAGTGTCGCCGTATAGTTGAAATTTAGCTAACAGAAAACACGGGACCCAAAATTAAAGGCGAAAGCTAGGCATATATGGTAATATAAATTTGCATAGTGTGTGAGTAAAAAAAATGGACGTATTATCACGTTTAGCAATCTGGCTATTGAATGTCTATTCTTTGTTATGTTAATGAAGATTTCTAATATTAGATCCTTACATATCAAATTGGCGTTTTGTCGCACTGGCCACTTAGATCTGAAATATATCCTCTTTGATTAAGAATTCCAAATTCAAAGTTATAAATCCATTTAGCTGGCATATTTGAGTTTCGAAAACCGTCATTCATTTGTTTTTTTCCTCATTAGTTTTTCTTTGGCATCGCTCATCTCAAACAATCGAAAACTTGAAATATTATTTACGAGCACGTGTTCTACCGTGGCACCAGTTCTGCAGAAACAGCTTGAAAGATTAAAGTGTGTAGCGCTGGTGTCACAAAAGAAAACATGGTGCGTTTTTTACTATTAACGTTTTCCTTCTGAAAATTTCGACCTTTATAACAAGGCCCGTGGACGACCGGAGAACAAAGTGGTCCATCGCTAACCACTTCACAGTTTGCTGCAGGCTTTGCTGTGAGTGATAAAATTTCATTAATCCACTTGAAGCAAATAGGGAAAATAAAAAAGCTTGGTTGGTGGGTGTCTCATAAATTGAGTGAAGCTAACCAGAAAACACGCGTCGACTGCTGCGTTTATTACTCAATAGGCATGATAATGAAGGGATTTTAAGTCGGGTCAAGGGTTCGTCGCAATGGCTGAACCTTGGAGAAACAGCCAAATCCTGCCTCAAGCGAAATTAACTCAAAAATGTGACTTGTGAATGTTTGGTGGACTACTGGCGGTGGTGTTCACTTCAGCTTTTTAAAATCTGGTCAAACGAAGACAGATATCTATTGTCAGCAACTGCAAACTATGATGGAAGAACTAGCAGCTAAACAACTGAGGCTGGTCAATCGCTCTAGGCTACTGCTACTTTAGGACAACGATAGACCACACACTGCACAACAGACGGCCACGAAACTAGATAGCTACAATTGGAATGTCTGCGATATCAACACGACTCCCCGGACCTTGGTCCAACAGATTAACATTTTTTACCATAACTTGGATAACTGATGGATGGATGGACTAAAAAAAGGGATGAAAGAAGTACTTATTTATTTATTTCTTTATTTAATCTTCCTGCAATTACATTGCGAAAGGCGGACTTAATGCCATGGGCATTATCTTCCAATCAACCTTTAGATGGTGCAGAGCTACATGTAGTAGGTGTATTTTTGAAGCAAGTGAAAATTATTGTTTGAATTCAAGGTTGTTCAAGGTACATGAAGATATCATTATATAACATAAAAATATCATAAATACAATCTTCGCATACATACATACACATACGTATGCATACCCATATATATATATATACACACATAGATATACAAACATTCGTATAAGACATGAGTAAAATACATACATACATATGTCATGATAAATGGTCAGATAAGTTATGCCGATGACTTCGTCAACAAATCTCGGCAATGATTGCGCACTCCAATCTTGAACTTTATTCGGCTGGTACACGATCTAATATCTAAGGGTAGGGCGTTCCAGAGATTTACAGCTTGTACTGTGAGGAAGAATGAATAATAATGGCACTTATGAGATGGCAAAAGAGAATAGATAACAATGGTTACATACTTTTATTATTTAAATATATTTTATAAAAAAAGACTTTATATTCCTCCCTTACAAAACGCTAATTTCATATGTAAGCACCTAACATTATATACTTAGTAGTGATGTGCTGTGCAGTTAAAAAGGCATTTTCGGATATGGTTTCTTAGAATAGTCTAAACTCGAATGTCATTGTGATGTTTACGACTTAATAATATAAGACGATAATATACGATTCGGTTTCCACTGCATTCAATTTCATTTAAAACCAATTTTTTGTGTTTTGTTAGATTGACAAACAGTGTCTAACATAATCAATGTTTAATTTCAACATAATAAACTAATGCTTGAGAGATCATCAACAACCCATAATATCCCACTGCTGGGCTCGGGTCTCCTCTCAGGAGAGGGTTATGGCCATGCGGTGAGATACGTTTTAGAGGCCATACGTTAAGATACGGCTTAAAGAGATACATTTTAGATTCTTCAAAAAATAACGGATAAGGGTACGGATTCTTTTTTTTCTTGCGTATAACTGCGGATACGAATCCGAATATCCGAGACATCACTAAACCTTGTGAATACTGACGTTCCTGCTTATACCACGATTACGTGATTCTTGAATCGTATATTCTAAGTGAAGAAAGGTTGGTATTATGACTGCATAAAAGGCGGCAAAACAATTGCGCAGAATATTCTTTACGAATAATACAATGCGTGTGTATCCTCTAATTAATTATTATGAGAAGCAATCTGATTGTGCGATTAGTAAATATATAAACACGACTGTAGATAAACAATTGATAATTCTCTTGATAATTGACGGAACTTGAGGCATTTACAAAATTTGTTTTTTAATTGGTTAAGAAATTTTCTCACAGTTTGCCTGTATAGTCTGGTTGTCAAGAAAGAAGGACTTTTAGAAAACCAACTCAATGTTCTTTCATAGTGGTCTATAAAAGTGGTTTACAATTATTTTATTAAGTATGACAGTAGCGCTTATTCAGGAGTTAAGTACGGCTGTAATAACAAGCATTTACTTACATCGCTTCTCTTAATAATTTCTGAACGAGCTTTTTAATCTCTGGAACTTCAACTTATGTAGGCGAAACGATTTTGTTCTCCTTTTACTACCTGACTGCGAAAGAAAGAGGGTTATGATTTTCGAGTGTATGTATGTATGCACGCCCTAGAACCTAGATGGCTAGTCATATTTTTTATGTGAGTGGTGTCAATAGATTTGTCTTAGCCGTGAGACACCGGGTACATCAAAACTAAAAAATAAATAAAGTATAAAAATATATATCCAGTCATTACTTGTTGCTTTATTAACATTCAATTTTCTGTGAAATAAATATGAACGACTTTAATTAGCTTTATGACCAGGGCCAACAGTGGAAGATGGGTTGTTGATGATATGTATCTCTTATTATAAAAGCGAAAGTATGTCTGTTTATTATGTTCCCACGACTAAACCACTTAACTAATGTAAATCTTTTTCGGAAAAAGAATATTGAGAACTCGACTGGACATAAAACACTGAACTTTTTATACAAGAATAAACCTTAAAAGATTGAAGAAAAGCAAACAAATAATTTTTACAAGTTTAGGTATTAAAATATCTAAACTTGGATTAGTTAAGAAGTAAAGCATGTTTCTAAGTGTTTGATCAATCAACGTAAAACAGGAGTCCGTAGCAACGAAGCAAGCTAGTCCTGATGGGAGAAAAGTCCCACCAGCCATTTAAATTGTGTCTGAAATGATAAACTCTCCCAAAAGTATGAAGTACGAAGAGAAATTGGATGAAAACTAACCATCGCCCTTGCATCACTGAAAGTAAGTCAGTAATACCTTGTTTACTCTTTATAACATGACGATGATTTATATGACCATTCGTATGACCATGACGCACTGTTGTAATTTAGCAAATGACGCATCTGGTAACTCATGTCTCTAAAATAACAGACAGATTTAACCTTAAAACACAAACAAGTTAGTTTTGCCCTCAAAGTAATCTTGTTTTAAAATACTTTTTTTTTTTTTTTTTTTTTTATATTTAAGCTGCCAAAATGACTCTGCCCTGCCTGATGGAAAGCATGAGCAGAATCCAAGAGTGGTGGTCACCATCCTCAATGCGAAAAAGAACAATGCAGCATGGTGACCCACACTATGGCGGCCTGGGGGGAAGGGGGATGGTGAGGGAGATAGGGAGCGTTGGATCGGGGTATGGGCCTCCGGTATCCTCACTCACTCGATGAAACACAGCGTAAGCGCTGTTTCACACCGGTTTTCTGTGAGGCCGTGGTATCACTCCGGTCGAGCCGGCCCATTCATGCCGAAGCGTGGCTCTCCCACGGTAAGAACTCAATCATTCAAATAAAGAAATATAATACAGATACAATAATACAATGTGATAATGATGCAAAGTATTTCTTCAGTCTTATACACACAATTCAAATGTTAAAACGTTTGTTTGTGTCTAACAGAAATGGCAATTGGCCAGCTAAACCACAAATGTTTAGCAGGTAAATAATATGTATTCAATGAAACCTCTTAATTGAAATCTTAGGGGCCCTTTGTTTTCTCTTTTTCAATTAGAAACTTTCATATTTCCATTTTCAACATAGACAAACTTCAAAAAGACAGTCATCTTATTTTTGGAAGGCATTTTTTTAGGACGGAATAATACTGTGTCCAATCGAGAGGTGATCGAACTAATTTTTTACTACAAGTTTTTGATATAACTTAACTCGTATTAGAGGCCTTGGTCACATTATATAATGGACCCCTACGATTTAGACTCAGAACTCTTTGCTTAGAATAGGCAAAGAAAAAAGTTCTTTGTTCTCGCTTTTTCTTTCGAAATAAATCTGTATTGCGCTGTAAAATTTATTTATCAACTGCCAGGACTTAAGGAGGAAAAATACTATCGATTAAGGGGCCCTGGGCACGTGCTCGAGGACCGAATGGGATAGAGAAACCTGAATGTACGTACGCGTCTCTATAGCGAAAACCCTGAATGCAAATGCAAATCGAGTATGTACAGTATATGCTAACTGCACAGGCGCACATCGTAAAATATTAAAATTTTGATAACGTCCATGTGTTCAATGCCAACAAGCATTGTTTATAGTTACCAAACGCTTACACACAACATTAACGTTATTTTAATGCCTACTCTTATGCATATATTTATGAATGAACGGTACAATTTATTACACATAGTATGGCAGCTAAAGTTTTCTCCCTGGAATAACTGTGCGTCAGAAGGGGGTAATGTTTCTACTCATAAATTTCATAATCAATAATTTAATATGTGTGTGTGTGTGTCACATAACTACCTATTCAAATCTGTATTATTGCGTTATTAAGTCAACTTCGTGTATCACTTAAACTAATCTTAAGAAATTAACTTTCTATCGACAAGTTTAATGATTTCAATGCATGTCGGGAGGTCACTGTAAATAGAAGGTGTCCCAAAATTAAAGCAAGAATCAAATCTTGCGTTTATTTATGATTAAATAGGAAATATAGTTTTCAGTCTTTAGATTGTGATTTTTTTTATTGAATGATTAAAATACATATTTATGGAATATCACATCGAGCACGGCTTTGCTAGCTCATAAGCACTCTTTAATCGGACGTTTCCATGAGCATTTTGCATAAATGTAGATGAATTTCGTTGATACAGTGTTCAATTCAATTTTCTCCTATAATGCGCGGGTAGTTGTTGGCTTGTTGACATAGACCTTTGTCTTTAAATAAGTCCATACAATAAAGGTAAGGGTGTTAAATCAGAAGATCTAAGGGGCCAATTCTAATCACCGAAATAAGAGAGTACACGACTAGGAAATGTCACATGCAATAATTGAATAGTTTCACTGGCTGTATGGCAAGTGACACCATCTTCAAGGCAGAAAGAACTGAGTTATCATGTCACAATATCAAGCACCAGTAACAGTCATTGCTTGACCATCCTCATTTTAAAAAAAGTATGGTGCAATGATGCCTTCAGCCCAAAACAGCACCAAGAGTGATGCCTTGTGAATATATTTGTTTCTCGACATGTGGATTCTCTGGAATGAATTTCAGTGATTAACAAAACTATCAAGGTAAAACTATGCTTCATCGCTTAGGAGTTTTGCTAGAACTGCGGCTGCCAAACTTTTGAAAAGGCGTTGTTTTATCGCGTAACGCTCTACTTTTCTGACCCAAAATTGTCGGTTGTCAATTTGTTCTTTTTTGCGGTTGCCATCATTTTACTGCACAAATGGTAGCAAATTCAATTCTTGCATTAATATTAGAACAGCCTGTATAAGCAGCATAGGTATTTCACTTAATAGGGTTTCACTGTATTCAAGAATAGATAAAGCAACAAAATCTCAAATAACAGAAAAATGAATTAATAAAGAATGTCATATTATTCCATAAAACGGTAATGCCTACACGATCTATAAGACAATTATATAGTGTTGAGTAGGTGTAGGATAGAGGAAAATATTGTAGTTCGCATGAATGAACGCCGTTGTCCTCAGAGTGGGCTCAGGGTCATCGTAACTTTACAAGTTACAACAAAGATACGAACTAAGATATCCATGTGTTATGTTTAAACTGTTTTTATCAATGTTTAACGATGCATTGTGTTGTTTTTTTGGAAATCACAAACAGTATTTAAACAATTATGGTTCTTGGAATTTGTTCCCAATGTATTTATATATTATTCGTGATTCTTGAAATGATTCTAATGTTAATAGATTGATGGACCTTGATCTGGTACTATACTTTTCAATGACTGATTTTCAAAATCAATTTAGAGTTGTTTTAATTTATATTGCTATTTTTGTGAACCTAACGTAAGTTGATTCAAAAATTTGCTACCTACACAGCGGTGTGAACTAATGCCGTTGGAACAAATTTAAAGCGATTTTAATGGTTATCATACTATGTATGATGTTCTCCTAGTCAATTTCGGCCACGGCGGCCAGTCTCAACGGAGACCAACCTACTACGCAGGAGATATTATATTGCACAAGTAAGTGCGCAAACACAGGTGCACTCTCTATCCCCTCACTCTCACGATCCGTTGTGACGGTTATCCGACACGACCGGGAAGTGATCAGGGGCAGGACCGACGCCTTTACGCGCTCTCGGAGGCATAGGGGCTATGACCCCAACTTCCAAGCTCCGAGCTGTTATTAAGTATTTCTATAATCAGAAAAACTCAATTACACTTTTTGGCCCGACCCGGGTTTTGAACCCGAGACCTCATGATCAGCAATCGCATACGCCAACCGCTAGAACAACTAGGTGGCTCAGTCATATAATGACGTGTAGTATATTTGACATCTCTCCACCATTAGGTTTCATCTAGCGGCCGACTCGAGCACGTACTGCCCCGGTTTTCTATTACAAACTTCCGTTCCTATTCACAATTTTATTTCCATAGATGCAAGAGAGAGATTGTAATTTTGTTTTTGCTCTCCATGCTTCGCCAGAATGGGACTAATTTCGCACACACAACCACCACCGTAACTCCTGCATACCAGGATCCACAGCAGTGACCCACGAACACACCGAGTTATGACACTCGGGAAGCGAACCAGCCTATTGAAGTGATACCAAGAGTTCACAGAACTACGGTGTTGGTAACTACTTCATTAGTTTTCAACGAGTGGTTACCGGAGTTCCAAGGCCTCCTCCCCCAAACCTCCCTGTCCTCATAATTCTGAGTTACACATGGCCATGGTAGTCCATCGGGTGACATCGTCTGCTTGTTTATCCCTATGCCATAAAAATATGTACATACTTAGGTTTAGTCTCGGTTTTTAACCATGAATATTGTTAAATTTCAACTTTCTACCATTGAGAATAGTATCAATGTTACATAAATGGCGTCTATGTGAACGCCAATTACGCGTAAATAAGCGTGAAGTCGCGTGGGGCTTAAATGTTCAAATTGAGTCTCTAGTTCTAAACGCAAAGCCCACTCTCGACGTTTATATATTCGCCACAGCCAGCATCTGTTATCTGTGGTTTGTACTTGGAAACGATGATCGCATAGTATTCTTTGAACGTAAGATGTCTTTCTGCGAGAACTTGTTTTTATGACCTATTTTACTTTATGAATAAATAATATATTTCAACATTATTGTTTATATTTGTTAGGCGGTGTAATAAAGTACAATAAATCAAATTGTTAAATTTAATATTTATGGAATCAAATCTTTTGCTGTTGACTAATCCATTTTTGAAGAAAGGCTATTTAAAACTATGAAAAAAAACAACAATATAAACAAAACCGGCTTAAACTTATTTATTTTAAGAGACAAAATTGCCCTGGCCACTAAGTAAATAAATTGAAGTGTCTGATTATAATTTCAATTAAACAGATTCTCATTAAATTAAAAAAAAATCTGTTTGTGTATTCGTTCGGGCTAATCACTGAAAAGGCTGGATCGATTTTGAGGCTGACTTTCACCAACAGATAGCTGATGATTTAGTGAGTAACTTAGGCTACTTTCACGTTAAACTAGCTTCGCCCCTCGGTGAGATGGTAGTACTATAATAAACTGTTACTTCGATCTATCTATACGCGTGTACATTTTTACTTTTTCTGGAACCGACCCTGAGACCTAAAATATTATTTGTAAGCAGAGCACGTAAGTTTAACTCTGATTTTAATACACCTCAAATTAGGAAGACTTAAGCCCCTCGAAATGTAATGCGAAAAACAGGTTCTATGTTTTACAAAACCGTAAATAAAAATAGTTTACTAACTTCGGTTTTCGTGTCTTAGAACTTCTACTATTCAAATAGTAAAAAGCCAGGATTAAGACCTTTACAAACTCTATAAAGTTACTGACTACACGGTTGGCCTAGTGGTTTCAGTGGTCGCCACACCTTTTCCTGCTGCGCCAAGTGTTGTGGGTTCAAATCCTACATGGAACAACACTTTGTGTGATCTATAAATTGTTGTTCTTAGTCTGGGTGTACTTTGTGTCCGTTTCATGTGTTTGTAAAGATCCCCGTGACACAGGAATGTATATTCGTAATGAGGGAGATGTCTTAAAAAAAAATTTAACCTTTTTGTTAATCTACAGTTTACTTGGTAAGTTTGAATCAAGGACCTTTAAGTACTAATTTAATTCAAACAACGATATCCAAGAACTGCTGATACTTATTGAAGATTACGTATTAAGTAGAGCTTTGGTAACATAAGACACTTTTCTTTAATATTGCAACCTAGCCATCTTTGTATCACTTTTACGTGTTGGTAGTTGAGTGTATGTGTGGGTTTATTTAGGACCATAACATAGTTATGATTAAATCAATAAGTCAATGTGTGTGAAAGTATCTTTTTTAAACAACGTTGATACATTGTCGATTGGTTTTACCCAACTTGGCTCGAAAGACCAAATTCATTTGGTCTTTCGAGCCAACTTTGTTCTACGTGCAAGGTAAGGAAGTTATAAATTAAGCATATTTCTACTATATTTCATTTTTGGATATAACGTTATTATATTAAATTCTATCTGACTATCATTTTTATAAGCGAATCGGAATATTATTTTTCTTACATTTCCTTAAAAGAAGAAAGTTAGCAACGCATAAGGAAAGCGGGCTAGTTTTTACATATTGATCATGAGCACTTACAGTTGGAGCGGAAAACGGTCAGTGTGTAGAATATTTACAGCACGTTGTAACAAATAGAAATTAAACGCGATTACATGTACCACTTAGCATTTTCAAAGCAGGGATAAAAGTGGATCACTCACTGTAACAATTCAAAATTTGTTAAAGACTTGAATGCCTGCTAAAAAGTCAAATATTTAGAATAGTATCCCCACGGCGAACAATCATAAAAAGTACAGCAAAACAAGAACTTTCGACTGTCATACGCTAGTAATAAATTATTTAGCTATCATAAACAAAATTTCAGTCACTGTACCTGCGCACGTGTTTCCATCCCACTATGATCCCGGGTCAATTAATCGGGGTGTAGGAATAATGTCTTTTTTTTTTAAAATCTTTATTAATTTAGAGAAGAAGAAGAAAAATATGTTTTAATAAATTTAAAGAATATTTTGATGAAAAAAGTATGTCATGAGGCCCTAGTGTGATCATGCCGCAATGTAAACGTTCATAATGAAGATGGTGAACACAGCTTTTGAATTCTATACATGTGGAAAACAAGAAGAGAATCCAAGAGAGGTAATCAGGCAGATTAGAGACACTTTTGACAGTTAATACGCAAAAAAAACATTTAAGAAGGTATATACATATCTAAAAACGTTGATTGTTTTCGCAATGTAGTTTTTGTACGCTATCCTGTCTGAAAAGATGCATGCCAGTTTTTGTTTACAAAGTACGGTTATTTTTAATCAAATAGTTTGTAAAAATCTTTAAAGGAGACTTGAGTACTCAGGAGTTTAGAGGTTTTCAAATCTAATAAGAAGATTATATGATTAACACGCTACCTTACCTGCACATCCTAATAATAATAAGTAATAAATATTTCGGACATCTAACACGCAACGCCATCTAGTCCCAAACTAAGCAAAGCTTGTAATATGGGTACTAGACAACTGATGTGAATACATATATACTTTTTTTTTGTAAATACATACATAATATACATAGAACACACCTAAACTCCGAAACAAATATTTGTAGATCATACAAACATTTGGCCCGACCCAGGATTCGAATCCGAGACCTCATGGACAGCATACAGTCGCATACGCTACCACTGCGCCACCGAGGCAGTTAATTATCCTAGAAAAGTAGCGTCAATTAGTGACCTAAATTTCACATTCTTCAAGAGTAAATGCATAGCATTTCATATGACATCATAATAATAAACTATTTCCATAAAAAATGTAATGTATAGTATCTGTCTTTATTACTTATTTTAGCGAAGTGTACCAGATTTCTGGAACGTATTCTAACACATTGTCTGAATAGATAGCGTGGTGGTGACCTCGCTTTCTACTGCGTTGACTGCTGTGGGTTTAAACTCCACATGGGACAACACTTTGTATGATCCACATATTGTTGTTCTGAGTCTGTTTTCTATTTGTCCGATTCATATGTTTGTCGTGTCCATCGACACAGGAATATTTCTAAGTGTTGTTGTCTTTTTAAAAAACAGTAGAAAAAGATACTCACACGAAAATTCGAAATAAAAACATCTGTGGTATTTTATATTCAGAATATTGTGTTTCTAATAGTTTAATTACTAAATTACTCGGAAAAACGCAGCGGGGTTAGGGTAACCACAAGGTGATAAAATGATATTGGGAAAGTCGTGAAAAGCATATGGCCGACTGTGATGGGGAATGAGAATGAGGTATCACCTCATTCGAATTCAGCGATTAATTAGGAATAGATAAGGACACGTAATATAAATATCACTTTGTTAATTGTAGACAAATCTCAGTAACGAGATTAGTAAAAGTGTTGTTAAGTTTCTTTAACGTATAAAACTATTAGTAACGAAACTATTCTATCAAAGTATAATTAATTCACATATATACACATATTTTTGTCAACAGTTTAGTTATATTATTAAAACAATGGTTACCTACTTTCTTTCTCATACGAATAGAACAACACTAAAAATCTTTTCCTTCCGGAATACGTAACAGTGCAATAATTTTACAAAGCGTGTAAACGCCCAACTCGAAAAATTACGTAAATAGTTTTTATTTTGAATGTTGTCTACAGCATTGTTCTTTTTGGTCGTTCCTCGCTTTGTTCGTGACATAGTTTCGCTCATCACACATATAGAGGGCCTAGTGTGAGTTTATTTCGCATCAACTAACTCCCGAAGCCAATGAGTCCAACGCTGCGATTGGTGAAAACTGTTAGTTCCGGTTAATTGCAACGCCAAGCGCGGTCACCGTGACGATCCAATCGATGTAAAATCCTCACACTAGGCCCCCAGGAAAGCGGCACGAAACAATTTCATTCATTTACATTGATAATTTCATTGCGTGAATGGAGAGTTCGTGGTCGTGTGGAATGTAATGCATTGTTGCAATACATTCATTTCGTTGTATTGTTTTGTTCCTCTATATTGATGTACGCTTACATACATAATATATTAGTGTTTTGGTCATGTTCATAAGTTCTACCTTCAATAAATCTATATTATAGTTTCTCTATATCAATATGTATATATAAAACATTAAGTCGGTTTGTGTACCTGTAAATAATCCTACTAAAATTATAAATGCGAAAGTTTGTGAAGATGGCTATTTTAAATAGATAGATACTTAGATAAGTATCTATCTATTTAAAATATAATATAATCTTAAGTCCGCCGATGTACAATGTAGTGCATAAAGTTTTATAAATATAAATATAAATAAAATACTTAGATAATACTTTATTTGTACACAAAGGTTTACAAACAATACACAATAATATATATATATATATATATATATATATATATATATTGTGTGTATATATAATTTATGATATAATTTAGGAACGTTCTAACTTGATAACAATGCGTAACAATATTTTTTTTTTCTGAAAATTGTTTTGTCCTTTTTGTTATGGTATTTTAATTTTATACTTTTCACAATATGAAACAGTGTTATTTTTAACTTATGTATATAACGATACAGATGCGATATGAGGCGCTCATAGCCCAGTTGCACTTGGTGATTAGAAGCAATCACCGAAGGTAAGCAAAGACGTCGCGGTCATGAGCGTCTCCGTGATTACTTTAAGCAGTCGGTCCTGGTTTTAATTGTAGGATAACAGTCGTGAAGCTTGGTTTGAAGCCTTTGGGCGAGTTGAAAACATCCAAAGGCAAGATTACGTAGCCACAACGAAGTCTTGCCAGTCCCTAACCCGCACTCGGTTACCATGGGAGCGTATGGACTTAACCCTCTCCTGAGAGGAGACCCGAGCCCAGCAGTGGAACATTATGGACTGTTGATGATTGATTTTGAATTTTCCGTCCAGTGTCCAATTTCCACTTCAATCCGACTAAATCCGATTAAGTATGACGGGTATGGCATTTTTTTAAACTTTATAGGAAAAAAATCTTTCTAATATTGTTTTTATTAAACTTTAACCAATTACAAAGGGCACGCAATGGAAACTCTTAAAATAAATAATTTTTAATTATAACGTGATGGTATATACCTTCTTCGGAAATGGGCTATCATATAACGAAAGATATTTTTTAAATTGGCAGTATTTCCTGAGATTATCGCTTCAACGAAACAAACAAACTCTTCAGCTTTATAATAATGAACCTAGTATGGATTGTGACCCATTTAAGCTTACTATAAAAACAAATTTGACTTGAACGCATGTTTCCTTTTTGGTATTTTTTTTATTGAGTAAAACACTTTTATCGACTTTTATGGAAGTCAGACAAACATGATAAGTGATATAAATAAAAAACAAATATAATATTTTTGTTTGACCTTCAATGTCTGTAAACTTGTTATAACCATATTATAACCAAAACAGGCGCACCGCAGTCTCGCAATAACAATTACGTCTGAAATTTATTGTTCTAGACATGTATCATTGATAAAGATACTTTATTTAAGAAGAGCCACTATAATCCATTATTTGCTTGTATGTTAACAACTGTAATATAAGAAACACGTACTTACATCATTATTTTAAACATCAATGGTGAATAAATGCATTGTTCTCGCATAGCCTCATAATAAACCTCAGTTCAATGGATGCTGTTGACGCAGAAAACGTATGATTCAAACGAGATCTTGGCCTATTTTCAGTTGGAAATATGCTCAACGTTGATTTTTGGGCAGAAATTCAGACTCGGATTCGAGTACGCTCTATAAAATCAAACTAGCGAATAAAGTTCTATATACATATAAAAAACATGGTATTTTTTACGTCTATCTTTACATGGGTCACAATACATAACCGCAGGATATGAATGTATTGTATATATAGCCTCAAGTGCTGCCTTCGGTGAATCATCGGCAATTTTCGCTGAAGTTTGTATCATAATAAATATATTAGATACAGCCGTAGTTATACATGTGCCGTATAATACGTCACATCACATACTTAACAAATACATTATCATATACTTTACGAGGCAGAAAACTAGGCAGGACAATATCGGTGCAAAGATAAGTAAAATTAGAAACAAACTCCATACCAAGACGTCTGACCAGCGCGCTGTAGTAGGCTGAATTCTTTTTTTACGGAATGACTGACTGATCTATTTCCATCTGCAGACTGTTGGTGATGATGAAACTTAACGATTAATAATGTCTCCATTATTCGTAGAACATATTATATGGATTTAACCAATTATACCAGGGTCATCGACTTATACCTCAGGATTAGCAAGCTGAAATAGCAGTGGGCTGGCCATATTTGCCGTAGAACCGATAACCGTTGGGGTAAACGAGTTCTTGAGTGGAGTCCGCGTCTCGGCAATCGTAGTGTAGGACGTCCACAGGCCAGGTGGAGCGATGATTTGCTCAAATCGGCTGGCATGAGCTGGATGCGAGAAGCCACGGATCGAACTAAGTGGTGTGCAATAGGAGAGGCCTATGTCCTGCAGTGGACTGCGATAAGATGATGATGATGATGATGGACCAATTATAATTAGTTTATCGGCTTTTTTTTTCGCATAAAAATAGGGGCCGTTTTCCGGCTCATTTGTGACCGTAACTGATAAAATAGGAACTGACATTTTGGTTATATTTTCACGTTTTCATTATTTTATAATAATTTATAGAAGAAGGTACTTTATTTTATGATTTATATCAAAACTAGACTATACTTGGTTCTAATTTTCACACTCAAACCACAATGCGTATAGACAAAATTTTCTTTATTCATCTGAAGTGGTCAACTTGGCTAAGTAGACGCTATCGAGTTCAATGACCTTACAACTGCTTCACTGATACCTATATTTTGAAGGTGCTATTTTCTAAATTATCGTATATAACTAATTATTCTTGATTGCCTTGGTGGTGCAGCGGTAGCAAATGCGACTGCTGTTCTTGAGGTCTCGGGTTCGATTCCCGGGTCGGGTCAAATGTTTGTACGATCTACAAATGTTTGTTTCGGAGTTTGGGTGTTTTCTATGTGTAATATGTATGTGTTTACAAAAAAGTATATATATATATTTATATCAGTTGTTTAGTACCCATAATACAAGCTCTGCTTAGTTTGGGACTAGATGGCGTTGTGTGTTAGACGTCTGAAATATTTATTTATTATTATTGTTATTCTCCGTGACTAATAAAATGTCACGAACTGTATGTAAATCCGATATGTAGAGTGAAATAAAACAGAAACGAATAAAAACAAATGTTGATTAACGTACTCGTATTTTGTTCTGACAACAATGATAAAGTAATAATGGCGGCTACACGCNTTTTTAGTGTTGTTACAATATTATGTGATTGGTAGTAGAAAAAAAAAAATCTTCTTTAACTACTGCCTCGATACATTCAATTCTATAATGTGAATTTAAATGATAATGATTTCATACGCTTACTAATACTTTAAATAAGATAGTGAGTGTGTTTGTTTGTTTTGCTTTCTTGTCTTAACTATTATTATGCAACTTTATAAAAGAACTGATTGATAAAAAAATAAGGTAAAGGGTATGAAGTATGTTTTATTATAGTAACTTCAATCGCATAAATTGTATTTTCTTCAAAACTCGGGGTACTTTTCGCCGAATTAAAATTCTCTTTGTCTTTTCTTACACGTGTTACGTGTTAACAAAATGGCCATCAATAATTTTACGTACATATGTTAATTATTTATTAAAATACTATTAATTTAAATATTCTACAGGATCAAGAGTAACAATATTCAAAAAACAAGTTATCAAGTTCATATTGTTCTCACATTATGCTGTTTAAATATTAATGTTATTCATTATCGTAGGATAACAGTCGTGAAGCTTAGTTGGAGGCCTTTGGGCGACTTAAAAACATCCAACGGCAAGATTACGTAGCCACAACGTAGTCTTGCCAGTCCCCAACCCGCACTTGGCCAGCGTGGGGACGTATGGCTTTAACCCTCTCCTGAGAGGAGAGCCGAGCCCAGCAGTGGGACATTATGGGTTGTTGATTGAATATTCAAGTATTAAAAAATTATTTTCTCGAGTTTTAATACATTTTAATTCTTCGTCTTCTTCGTCATCTCACGTCTCAAGGTATTAGCAAAAACCGAGTAAATGTCATCTAAACGGGTATTCACAAATACCATTAAGCGTTCAACCATGACACCATTTTTTTTTATTAGAGCAATCCGTGATGGGGTTTTGGGATTTCTCCCGTTTCTACTGCCGATTCTCTTTAAAATATTATAAAAGTAAATATTGGATATGTGATATTATATCAGAAACGATGTGATCCGACAAAGAACCAGGGTCATCGACGTAGCCCACAGGATTAACAAGCTGAAGTGGCAGTGGGCTGGCCACATTTGCCGAAGAACCGATAACCGTTGGGGTAAACGAGTTCTTGAGTGGAGACCGCGTCTCGGCAAACGTAGTGTAGGACGTCCACAGGCCAGGTGGAGCGATGATTTGCGCAAGACGGCTGGCAGGAGTTGGATGCGAGAAGCCATAGATCGAACTAAGTGGCGTGAAATTGGAGAGGCCTATGTCCAGCAGAGGACTGCGATAGGCTGATGATGACGATGAAATATTGCATCGACAGTATTTTAAATTTCTTATGTAATAATGGCAGTATAGTTTTGGAATAATATCGCTTTGTATATTAGTAGTCTTTACTTTGACTCTACAGTGCCCTTAGAACATTAGAATATAATTCATAATATGATATATACATAGTACTATCTTGAGTTTAATATTCCGTCCTTGTACATATTCACTGTACATATTTACTTTATAATTATGCGTTTCAATTACCTATAGTAATAATCACTTTATTGTACACCAGATTAATTACAAAGGTACGACATTACGATACTTAAATTTTATGTTTTACAATTTTTGTCTGCCTGTTTGTTCCGGCTAATCTCTGAAACCGCGTTACCGATTTTAACGGGACTTTGGCCGATAGCTGATGATCCAAGGAGTAACTTTCTGCTTACTTTTTTTAGACTAGATTTGCCCGGCGACATTACCCGCGGTTGTTGCTT
Organism: Hyphantria cunea; assembly: GCA_003709505.1. Lineage (NCBI taxonomy): Eukaryota > Metazoa > Arthropoda > Insecta > Lepidoptera > Erebidae > Hyphantria > Hyphantria cunea. Next base: position 1,239,101 of record PKRV01001461.1, read on the forward strand.
TACCTCGAGAAACACCGCTGGACTCGGCTTGTTTGTTATATGTTTTGAATGTTTGTGTTTAATCTTTAATAAAGAATAAAATACAAAATTATTTATATACTTACAACGAGCATCAAGTTTTTTTAGTTGTAATTTACTTATAATATGCGCTAGGTATATCAATCGATTGAGGCTAGTTATTCTTAATAAGGCCAATAATTATTTCAAGAAATGACCGTAAGCAACATCTTCTCTTAATTATTCGAAGCAATGTGCATGAAGATTTATAATTTGTAGAAAAATAGTGTCTCATTCGAATGAATTTTAAAATTGGAATTTCAAATCGAGACCAAATATTCCGTTCAATAGTGACATAGATTACATAATGTAATTATTTACTTACATAATAAACCACAACAATTTTATAAAAATACCATTTTATATAAATATCTTATTTTAGAAAATTCGTACATGAGCCGTAATCGAAATTTAAACACTATAAAATTCAAGATTATGTAATTTATATATTTAGTTATCAAGTACTAACTATTTGACAATATTTGTACAACATTTTGCGCGATCTTACGACTGTTGTAAAAATATGGTCCGGTTGAGAGCTATAAAGTTTTAGGGCTGAGATGAGTGTGATCTAATATCTAATTCATGGCTTAACAATATTATTAATTCGAAAGCAACTGTCTGTCTGGTTGTTTGTTTTCACGACTAAACTGTTGCTCGATTTCAATTAAATTTGACGTGTAGATACTTTGATTCTTAAAAAGGATATAGGCTCATTTTTACCGCAGTAATAGACATATACCTGCATAGACTATGGGATTTTATAGAACCTGAGTATCATATAGCACAGAAGTACTTACATAAAAGAGCTCCAATTCCAAGAGCCTATCTTGTTTAGTAAAGAAATTATAAAAGTCTTTCTTCTTCATCATCAGAACAGCTCTAATTTAAAAGAAGTATTTCTAATATAGATTCCAAGATTTACACCGAACGCACATACAAACATTGCAAGTTAAATAAAAGCTTATCTAAATGGCAACATTCTCGTTATATCTGTAGGTTACTTTCACATCAATTAACACTGATTTAGACATTTTATTACTTATAATTATTCCTTACCTATCCACTTACAGTTTATTTATAAAGGAAAGTAGTTCACATTAAGTTTCAACCAATAAAACTCCAATTTTAAATGATCAAGTAAATGAAAGGGCAACGGATATTGGAAGCATATAAAACGCGTGTTTATGGAGGATAAATCATGCGTTACCATACCATAAACCCGTTGCATATTTTTTATCTGTAGGTACTATTTTCCAATACTCTGTATTACACTATGTTTTATATTATTTCTCTCATCGCATACTAATAATTGAATTAAAGGTACGGTTTATAAATAATACTTTTATGAAAAATGTTTAAATTATTTTGCTACATACGTTTTTTTTCGCCTCTGTCGGCCAATGTAATCCTAACTAACAATATGTATGCAAATACGAATTTGTTACGCTTTCGCACTTTGAATACTAAACCGATCATTACAGAATTTTGCATACATACACACATTGTCGGAGAAATAGAAATATAAGGTTTAAATTGAATCCGTAGCCACATTAACCAAGGTTCTATGGGAAGTCTTGGCCACAAGCTTATGTCCGAAACTTCGTATAGAACTATATTATCTACTTCACATAGACTTCAAATATTACTTATATGCATTGGATCAGTCTGAGATAATCACAACATCATAAACTCTTTGTACTTTGTTTATATTAATAAAAAGTAATATTTAAGAAATGCTACAATTGTTCCAATATCTACACTTGATCTCCACGATGCAGTTTTTAATTTTGTACATATTTTTATTAAAATAAAACAGCACTGGTTGTATTAAAATGTGATAATATTTTCACATACATCACCACATTAAAAAGATCTTTATTCTCTCTCAAACCTTTTCAATCTTATTTGTAACAGTTAAAATAGAAAACAATAATAATAGTAATCTTTTTGTTATAAATAACGTTTTTCAATTTCCTTAGAGCTAAAGATTACAAAGTTTAAAATGAAGGTCAAACCCTAATTCCCATACTAAATATTCCTATGACTTGGGAGTTAGTGTTCTGCTGTTATAGAGACAGATTATAGGTTTAGAAGGTAGAAATAAAATAGAATGCATCGTAAGTGCGTTATTTTCGGTAAACAATTATTAAAACCCGGATCTTTATTCTTTGTTAGACTCGCATTTGAAGTGAAATCACTACTAACACAGTAATTACTCGGCTTAAATTAGACCAGTGACTTAGAGCACATCACTAGTATGCATTTATTGTATTAAAATAAAAAAAGCTAAAGAAAACAAATATTTTTGGCTACACTTTTGTAAAATGGCCTGTTTTTATATTACTTTACAAAACCTAAAGTTGCATAAAAAAGCATAGGTACAGAAAATTTATTACTCGTAGCTCGTATCTTTACATTTTATACCTCCGAAGAACCTTTTTTCATATAATATTAAAGAAGAAGGGTTACCTATTTCCAGTAGGCTATACAAAATGACACGATAGCAAATAGTTACATAAAAATTTACATCTATTTATCAACTAAGTAATATAGTGTTTTTTGAGTTTATAACAGAGAGATACTATGAGGTTCTAAGAGAGGATCTTCCCTCATAATCATCTTGACAGGTTAATAATTCTTTTATACAGCTTACTGACAACATTAAGCTGTCTGTCAAAATACTGAATTTATGAGTCATGATAATTCGGGTAAAAATTTTTTTGTTTGTAGTACCTATAATTAAATATAGACAAGTACATGAAAACTTACTTCTGCGATCAAACTTTTATCTAATAGATATCTATCTATTCATATAATCTTCATGACGCAATATTTTGCCGATTTCAACAAACTTTTGTATGATACAATTGATTCATCACAAAACTGATATAAACTAATTCCCTTAAATTTTTGTCACGTTTGTTATATATTTTTAATATATATACATATATTATGTAGTAGATAATATTTACACGGCCTTCGATAGCTTCGCATTCGCCCGTAACTGCGCCACGACGACGATTGTTATTTGAACTTGTTTTAACACAACCTAATGATATTAAATCACTTGTTCAAACATATTTTGAGGCTCCTTTAGGAACATAAAACAAAAATGTCATCAATAATGAGTATGACAGAACATTTTGCTAATATTATAATGGTTTGGCAACAAACGAAAAAAAAAGTAAATATTCCATATTTAAAAATGGCGCGCCATTTTTGACAGAAATTGGCTCTTTCAATAGGATTAGTACAAATTAAAATGAGAAAATTTAATGAAATCTCAAAAAAGTAGTGTCAAAAATAAAAATGTGAAATATCCCACTTTTTAATATAGTTCGTCAGCCAGTCATCATTTGTGTCAGAAAATGGCTCTATCTTTTTAAATATTGTAATATGAATATAATGAATGAAAATCCTTCATTTTAATTAATATCGTTAAAGTAAGCAAGTAAAGTAACTCGCATTTTATTTTCGGCGCTAAAAATTAAATTAGCATCAATAAAGTAGCAATTCACGATGGCCAGCATTTTTTTTGACAGATTGCTAATTTCAGAGTGGCCTTCAAGGTTGAATCTTTAGTATTTGAAATGTAATTAAGGAAACTACACAATAGTACGAGATTTTACCTACAAAACATGTAAAAAACATGTTTCGCTTCGTACCATATTAAAATCACATCATTGATTCACTGTAGAAAACCATCATAGAACCACCGGTTACTACGGCCAGATGTGTTTATTGAGAAAAAAATTGTCTATCGATAGAAGTAAATATAAATTTAGTTTTAATGGTTTACAGTTGTTATGTCATACCAGCTTTAACCCGCTTGTTATGTCGGTATTCGCGGCAAAAATTAGCCTATGTCATTCTTAATAATTAAATTATCTTCGAAGATACAACAACAAAGAAAGTGTAGCGGTTTAGGCGTGAAAACCTAACAAACTGACAGAGTTACTTTTGAATTTAGTTTTTTTTTAAATTTATTTAGTTACCAGATTATTATTATAATTGGTGGCGCAGTGGTGGTGGTGGCTGATAGTTTCTTAAAACATATTACGCACATGGCGGTAACTAAAATAAAGAGAAAGCCTTTTTAAATAATAAAGTGCTACTGCTTGTGAGAGAGTGCGGCTAGTTAACTCTCTCGTAATCACCTTGATATTTTGTATAGAAATTACTTACTAAGTAAACAGCAGGAGAGTCAGCTGATAGCAAGCAACTACCGCCTTGCTGGACAACAGCAACTCAAGAGTCAAGCTTAATGCCATTCTTTTGGGATTAGGGTATGAGGTATGGTTGATTTCTGATTTATCTTACACATTCGGTGAAAAATTAGCTTGACAGCGGTTTTCTATCGGGCCCTGGGACTGAGCCAGTCCAAACATGCCGAATTTAAGCATGATTATCTATCTTACGGAAAAAATTCTGAAACCGAAACCGATAGAGCTATCAGAGAGGTTAGGACACCAATTAACTCTCGAACTCGCGTATCTATTTGTCGTTGATCGGGCTTTAAGTTTTTACATTGACACTACCCACACCTCCTATGATAGATGCGTGTGCAATACTTTCCAACCTTCATACACAAGCGTAACCCACGCGATTATAAAGTGCCAATAAAAAGTTCTTCAAAATCGGTATAATCTGAGAGTATGACGAGTGGATACTTACGCAACAACACACGAATTGAAAGTGAAAGCGGTCTGACCTGCTGCTCAATTTTATTTTGACAGCGTATTTAATTTTGTCTAATCACTAATAAGATATGGAACTACCGACAAAATACTTTCACAGCTGATTGGTACTGGTATATTGATTATTCGAAAGTTATAAATTAAATAGTAATCATCAATATTATCGTGACCTTTAATAGTGGCTAGACATGGGCTACGACTTTTTGGCCAAACGGGTTTTATAAGATTTCTTTCCAGTTTGTCTTCTCCATACAGGGAAATCGTCTTACATAATGTGTACCCTAAATCGGCTCTTTCGACACCTACAGAATGAATACAGGCGGTGACATTCCATATCCGACACCAGACAGACGAAAAGAATCTGAATGAACAAAAATCTGCATCCCAATGATGCTTCTGATGATCCATCATCTTTTTATACTGTATAATAAGCTGGCGCCCACGCCAACACTGTCACCTAATGTTGATTACGATAGACCAGCTTGCCTTGAACATAACTAGTCGCTCGCGACTTAAGCATACGTATTTTGTAGTTATCCATAAACAAACTTAGGTAAAGAGTTCTACTAGTCAATGCACATATTCAGTTATTAATCTGTAATCCGAAATCTTAAAACTTGAATTAAACGGCATCCATTATCTTTTCGAGTGCGATTAAGAAGTTTAATTAAAATTTAACCAAAAACTATAGCGTCCCAAGTAAATTATTACGAAATTATTGTTAGTTCATACATTCTTAACTATAAAATAAAACTAAAAGGAAAAACGTTATCTAACTTAAAGTGGATTAAGTTTAAATGACAATGAAACTTATGCTTAATTTGGTGTCATTAAAAGCCTAAAATTATTATAGAAGAGCAATGTCTTGATATTTTTTCAGTTAATTACACTAACTTCCTGGAAATAAATTACAGACATTTTCTATCAGTCAATCTTTAAGCAATTCAAAGATGCGTGTGGCAGGTCTATGATTAAAACATGACATATTGTAACCATTAATAAATATTCAGTTATCTAAACAAAGAATTCTTACAATTAATATACGAATGTAGTGAAATAATTGTACTAATTACCGTACAACGTTAATACATTTGCATTATAACATTCTGCTAAGATGCATAAACACAAATGTCAAAATTTTGATCTTAATTCAGTAACGGAGCGCACACTATAGACAGACTATATTATTTTGTACTGCGCAAGAAAAGGTTAAAAGTCCAGGATATAAAACAAATAATAAGGTAAAGAAGAATAAAATTATATTTCCAAACACTTCGAATATTTCTAATTTAAGGCGGAATTAAAAGATAAAGCTAAAAATCTTGTTAAAAACAGGTTTATCATAATAATTGATTGTTGCGGATGAGAATTGTTCCCATGATTATGTCAGCCACTCATTTATCATCGTAATTGTTTGTTTATTATTTTATTGTTTATTGATGTTTCAAGACACAAACAGAAGAAATGGACAAACGTGGGTGACTATTGTAATGGCCGGGTTATACACAGTGCGGTCAATCATGCGTAATGCGCTTATAACAATCCTAAGAGTTTTATGACTGAATTTAAGTCCGTCCTTGCCATGACCTTAGGTACAGAAAACTTAGTAATACAAGTAGCCCATTTCGTGCAGACATTCTGAATTATTGTAAGTAATTAGTTAAATAAGTTGAATACCATACGTAATAACATGATTCTTTCGCGGCCGTGTGTGGAAATAAGAGAAGGAAAAACTAACTTAAATCGCCGTAAAGACTTAGGACTTTAAGGCTTGGATTGGATGCAAATAGCAGCAGCCTGGGCTCTATGGCGTGTCTAAAGAAAAGCTTGTATCCAGTAGCGAACTATCTGATGATGAACATCTTCGGAGAGCAATTCGACTATAAAGCCGTACCGATCTGAGTTACATTGAAGACTAAGAGATAACCGGTCTAAGCGATACATCTTATATTTACCCATTCATGTACAGAATTACAGATATACGTAAAATACGACGAAATAGGCAAACTGCGCAGGGCCATTTCATTGCAAAAAGAATGAGTAAATAGAATCAAACGTTATAGGAACATGTCTGCGGCCATCGTGGTATAGTCAAACCACCTTGTTAAAGAGGGGTATATACCAAGCAATGGACTTTTAAAGGCTGCTGGATGATGTGCTGTGCATACATATATTAAATTATCTTATCAGAATCTTATTAAGAGCTTCCTACAAGCCCAGATTTACAGTTGCTTTTTGAGTCAAAATGTATTAAATCAAGATCAGGGTCATAAGTATGTATTATTATTTTTTGTTTATAAACGTAATTTTTCGCCCCTTTTTATCGTTTACTTCGTGAGAAGATTTACACAGAATGCAATTAGTAAGTTTCTTTCCTCACTAAGAGATCAATGACGAAATAGGTAGAGGTTGATATGTTATGTAAATATTAAGTAAGTTGCTTCACAGTGACAGAAAATGTTAATTGCTAGGAATAATACAATATATTTAATTATAAAAGGTAGGTAGGAAGGAGGTTCTTCTTTTCTGGAGGAGACTCAATGGAAATGGTATACGACGCCTCGTTATACACTCGACATCACAATAAACGAAACGTTTTGTTCGTCATTTGTTTACTCCTAGTGATGCTTTTGAATTTAGTACATATCTAAAAAGGATCAGGTACCTAACGTTAAGACTTTCAAAACTCAAGTGACAAGCCTCTGTGGTGCAGTGGTAGCGAATGCGACTGGGTTCGATTCCTGAGTCAGACTAAATGTTTGTATGATCTGCAAACATTTGTTTCGGAGTTTGGGTGTTTTCTATGTATAATATGTGTGTATTTACAAAAAAAAGTATATAAGTATTAATATCAGTTGTCTAGTATCCATAGTACAAGCTCTGCTTAGTTTGGGACTAGATGGCGTTGTGTGTTAAAATGTCTGAAATATTCATTTATTATAAAAAATATTTAATTAATATTTAAAAGAACACAGGAATTAAAAACGAACTATTAATTAGCCTTTTCAATTAGCCTCAACTTTGACCCTTGCTATAGTAAAGGGTTTGTTTACCATAACACTGTTACAGTATACGCAATTTCAATAGATTAACAAGCTATAATTTTTTATTAAAAGGTACGTAACCTATGACAAGGTGGCGTGACCTGGCTCTATCACAGTCGAGCTATAACCAAATTATATACCTCCAATAATAATTACTGTTTGTAAAAAAATACATGTGTTTGACAGCCTTGAAATTCTAAATACTTTTTCCGATAGTAATAATATAAACGGCCTTGAAAAAATGCAAGTTATTTTTACACGACGGCGAAGCCAAAAGAAAGTTAATAGTTATGTTCGTACTGAACCGATTTTAATGAATGCATTGTCACAACATTCGTAGAAATGGACTGGGTGAGAAAAGCAATACTAATTTAATCAAAAGTTTTTACGACGCCGAGATAATAGTTTATAAAAAAACTCGTTACAGATGTAAGGTACGCGAAATATCTAGAACAGCATTATTAATAAATTTATTTAAATTAAAGTTATTCTGAAAGATTGGTCTGAAAATGCGAAACGGGTGACAACAACTAGCAAACTAGTAACAACGTGATAGGTATTGGTATATTTCACAATATCTGACTCCAAGTCTTAACCCTGGTAAATTTCCCAATTTATATTGCACAGCAGGCCAAACCTCCTTTTTAAATAAATTTATACATTTTATAAGTCAATAGCAACACATAGTATGGAAGATAACATAAATACATAGAAACAAATGAGTGAAATTTATAGATATTCCATACATACACAAGGAATACCTTTTTTTTTTTTTTGACGTGGTGGAATGCCTTCGCACTTCGCTCCCCCCCGCGCGGGGACAGGGGGTTCACTTTGTGTGGGACTCCTGACTGACTCGCCAGACTACCCACTAAACCACCACCGTGTGCCACTCTGCGCCTGAGAGAGAAGGGAGGGATCCGGGAACCGCTTTCTTACGCCATCCGGACCCTCACAAGGAATACCTTAACCTAACCGAGTATAGCAAAGTAAACTATGGGAAGCATCTATCCAGAATATGTATGTATTTAGAAATTTATAAGCATGTTTATTAGCATTCTGGTAACCATAGTATGTATGGTTTTGCTTAGTTTGATTTAGTTGTGTGTGTGATGTCTGAGAAATAAAAAAATAGACAATACTAGGCAAATTACAATTAAATAAATCAAAGGACATTCGCCAATAAGAACAAGCGTTATGGTATCCAAACATACAGGGTCTATTCACACCCAATATTTCACAGCTACATATGAATTGTAGGTGTAGTTTAGAAGCGTGATTTTATCTTTGTTGAGTAGAAAACTTTCCCTTGCATACAGGTGAGCATAGAAGTTTTAGTAACAAAACGGATGACTCAAGACACACAGAAAACCGCGAAACACCCCACTTTCAAAATATAATACCTTCCATAATTCTGTCAATTTTTATAGGATCCCTGCGAAATTTTTGAAGTAATATTTTCGGACAAGAAGTTCTTTTCAACATTTTGTTTTAAAGTAATGTTACTTACCTACTTTTTTGCATATAATGCTAGTTTTAATTCATTTTAAATTATGCTTTTATAAATATATCTAAAATTCGTGTGTTAGAATTAACTTTATAACGAGTTTTAATAATAATTTTGATAATAAATTCCACATATTTTACCAACAGAAAATTAACTAAGTTAAAATAGGTTTAGAAAGTAAGTTAAAATAAGCATTCAAAATATTAAAACTTCATCATAAATAAATACCAAATATGTATTACAAGTTACTTAATTAATATTTTGAAAATGACAGATTGTGTTTTGTCTAAAATGGTTGAAACCTTTTCAGGTAAATCAGCTTTCTAATAAACAAAAAATGTCCAAATCAGTATATTCATGTGGGAGACAAATGACGTAAACGTAAAAAGAACCTTCTCGTTTTGAATCTTTTGTATAAATTCATATAGGTACAATATAATACGCAGCTCTGCACCACCCAAAGTTTGACTGGAAGATAATGCCCATGGCATTAAATCCGCCTTTTGCAATGTAACTGCAGGAAGATTGCATAAATAAATAATACGTGAAGGAAAAACTTTGTACCCCAGTTTACGAAAATTATGCGAATGGAGGGGTATGAAACCACAGTTAAAGTTAATATGGAGGAAAGCAGAAAGTCAAAGAAATGAATTATAATCAAAATTCGAACACTGGGCGACCACTAGTTTCATTAATAAAGTGAATTAACTGTAAGTACAATTGGAAGTACAACATTATGTTGTTTGACATTTAATATCTTTAGGTATATTTTGTTTTTTTTATTTCATTTATAACCTTCAAGAAAAGAGCGTACTCCTTCTTAAAAGGCCGGCAACGCACTTATGACGCCTCTGTCAGGTGTCCATGGGCAGCGGTAGTCGCATCACCTCTACCGTCTCTCTACCGTGGGAGAGCCACACTTCGGCATGAATGGGCCGGCTCGACCGGAGTGATACCACGGCCACCCAGAAAACCGGTGTGAAACAGCGCTTACGCTGTGTTTCATCGAGTGAGTGAGGATACCGGAGGCCCATACCCCGATCCAACGCTCCCTATCTCCCTCACCATCCCCCTTCCCCCCAGGCCGCCATAGTGTGGGTCACCATGCTGCATTGTTCTTTTTCGCATTGAGGATGGTAACCACCACTTTTGGATTCTGCTCATGCTTTCCATCAGGCAGGGCAGAGTCATTTTGGCAGCTTAAATATAAAAAAAAAACAAAAAAAAAAAAAAACAGTGTATAGATGCCTGTATAGTGGTATATTTTTACAGAATGTGAACCTTAATTTTCCATCTGAATTTAATATTGTATGATATACAGAAACCTATTTCTTTTATTCTTTACGCAAAGCAATATCAAGTAGCTGAAAAACCTACTATAAATTTTTCGTGCAGCCTTGCCATCGCAGTCCTACGGGATTATTGCGGATTTTCTTTATTGCTCATTCACTTTAGACAAACCGTACTTCGTTCTTACCGGAGCCGAAATTAAGGTTTAGTTTCTAAGTCAAAACTCAAATATCTCAAGTAATATGGAGTATCGTCTTATATATTAGCTCTGTTTAGTATTAAATTAATAAATAACAGCTGATTGTATTGAATGTTCATTTTATGACTACTGTAATACAAAACGCCTCTATTAGGTGCATCTGTTACAAGCTTTTATTTAGTTTCACCTGTCCCGATGTTTATCTGTAATCAAATCTTGCAAATTAAATTTGAACCACTTAAAGATTATCGATTGAACTGAAATTTGAAATATACCTTTAGTTCTGATGATAATGCTATTATATATAATCGGTATTGTTAATAATCTGAAATGGCCGCTGTAACAAAATGGTGGCATACATATTTCTGCAAAACTTACCCAATATGGGTATCAAATGAAAGAACTTAAAGTTTTTTTCTATGAACAAAAATATAAGCTTTTAAATTATTCAGTTGTTTAAGTTATTACCCATTCTTTTTAGCTAAAAACAGTTTGGCTGCAGCCATCTATACACTGTTTACGTAAACTCACAACTATATCCTCAAAGGATATAATATGGTTAATGGTATAACTATGGTTTTAGTACTATTTACCTAATTAATATTAAGTCTATTGCAAGATTATATGAAAACAATTACAGTATATTGAAAGGAAAAGCAGATGACTGTCAATGACAAGTGGTAAGGGGCTTGTGACTAAGTGATAAACGGATTATTCATTGCTAGGTTTAGCAATTCTAAACAGCCCCCTTATACAAATTGCCAGTTCTCTTTCTACAATAGCTAACGCTTCTATTGTCTTACATTATTGGCTAATATTTGCTTTCACGTCGTTTCGAACTAATATTTCGACGTTGAGATGACGTCATTCTTATAAATCTATCATTTACAGGCGCCCAGAATACCAGATTAACTCGGTTTGGGAACCTGTATCGGAATTGTATGTTTGCCTGAAATTATTATTCTTATAACTTTGTGCATGTTCTAACATATTGTTCAGTTTCTTATGTAATTTCTTTCTGTCCATTGTGCTTACTTTGGCAATATGTAATGTTGTACTATTTATAGAAATAAACATTATTATTATGATCTGCTAGTTTTCTATTGAAGTTTATGTTTGTAGACTGACAACTTATCCAGGGGGTCAGGTCTATCATGCCAAACCATTCTTAACACATTAAGATCCATCTGTGCTTCCGAGAACATCGAAGCCAGTTGCCATACGAACATCAACTGTAGCAATCAATTTTAACATGACTTAGTATTTTGATTGTTGAGGTTTTATATCAGTGGCTTCGCGTGAAAAATTGAAGTTCAGCAATATCATAGTTTTCGGAAAGGACTCGGAGGAAAATTGTAGTTCAGCAACATTTAAATACACAAATAGTATTACAAGATAGCTAGTTAGCATTGAAGTTGTTACAACAGTAACTTTACGAACACTTAAAGATCTAAATTCTATACCTCTATCATAATAGTTACTAAAGACAATTGTATCCTGCCGTTGGATGTTTTTAAGCCGCCCGAAGGCCTCCAACTAAGCTTTACGACTGTTATCGTATGATAACAACCGGGACCGACTGCTTAACGTGACCTCCAAATCACGGTGACGCTCATGGTAACATGCCACCAGCGGTCACCCATCTAGGTAGTGACCGCGCCGTCGTTGCTTACCCTCGGTAATTGTTTCTAATCACCGAGTGCACCTGGGCTATGAGCGCCTTTATATAGAACACTAATATATTTGGACGTCGTGATTAAATGAAGTAGTTATCAGTTATGGCTATATTACAGTTTCCACTATAGTTCTCATAAGTTGGTTACTAAACTTCAGAATACCATACTTAGTTTTATTATAATCACATTATATAACAGCAAAACCATTTGAATTATTAAAATTTCCGAGTAGGTTGAAACAGTCGTGCTACGCGGAGCTGATGTACAACTTTCACGACAAAGTTCCATCGAACTATGCAAATTTTAGTTAACACTTTCAGCAAACGCGCATTCCTTAACTACGACAGCGATGTTTCACTGCATTTTATTAACAACCCTCAGTTAGGAATTAATGAAAACATAATTTTACTACTTTACAGCACTTTGTGAGTTGGCGTTTAGTATTTTAATTAGTTTTGTTTTTAAGCTCCGTGCGTAGTGTTCAAGAAGGGGTTGAGAGAATGTATATTCATCTTAAATAAGGAATACAAAACTATGGCTCTTAAACTCAGGTTCAAGTTAGCAGGTAGCAGTTATAGCATTAAATTTATATATATCATGTAATCGTTATCGACGGCGTTATTATGATAAAGAGTATCTTATGTAACACCATAGGCTAGGCAATACCCCAAAAATCAAAGTATCTCTATGCCAAATTTCATTAAAATCACAGCCAGAGTTACTGTCTAATTCGTACGGATTTTGTAATGTATACGAGCTGCCAAAATGACTTTACTGTGCCTGATGTAAAACACGAAAGTTGTGGTCACCATCCTCATTGCAAATGTGGGCAATGCAGCATGTTGGTTTAGTTTGGTTTAGAAGTCCACATGTGAGACGTTTGAAGTTGCCATATTAATAATATTTTAAACTCTCAAATATCATTATCATTTGTTAATAAATCCGCAAATTGAATTCAAAAAGCAAACATAATTCTAAGTGGGAGTTAAATAATTAATTAACATTGGTCCCAGCCCGTCTGTACTAAGAAACTAAGTTTGACTCAATATTTGTCTTTCTCTACTGTGTTGAAGTTACACATAGCGAACAGTTATTACCTGTTCGTACCTATCCCAAGAAAGTTGTGCTTGTAATAATATTGGTTTAAGTTGGCTCACTATTAATGCATAACTTATACGGCCTCACTTCGTTGAACGAGTTTTCGTAAGCTTTGTAAAAATATTTGTGAGCTATGTTTGGTCAGCTTGAGAAAATAATATGTGTGCTTAGTTGGTTTTGAGATATTTTTGGTTTTGTACACCAATTGTGTATTGATTCTTATTAATCATTAGTTGTGAAAGTTCAAGAGTTGTAAACACATTATACATAAGGTATAAATAAAAATATTATTTCACTTGTTAATCATTTCCTGAAGGTGATACGTGTTCTACAATAACATCTAATTGTGTTTGACAAATGATATTGCTTTAATTGTTTACCAGATAACACTCAAGTATTACTAAATATATCGGCGGTTAACACAGATCGTTAGTTGTGGAGAACCTTCGGGGAGGATTATGTCCAGCGGTGAACATCTTTTGTTTGAGATGATAATGATGATGATGAATAGGAAATATATAATAACAAAAAATATATATTTTATAATTTCATGCTCCTAATAAACGGTACTTTGAACCTAAATAAGGCAGACCTTTTGGAATTGTTACCAAATTGCTAATACACATACTTAAATGTTATTCCATTAATACATAACAGATATACTATATTCAGACATAGAACGTGCATTTATAATAAATATTTTTTGTTTCAAAAAATACAACTCTTGCATTAGGAGTAATTCTTAGTTCCGGTGGTCTTTGAAAAACGGAATTTTTAGCGCTGGATGAAGATTAAACTTACGACCTCCGTCATTAACTCCTAGATCAACACACCCGTTAAAACTGAAAAAATATGTTAAAATATATAATGCATAATAAAGACCGTAATTAAACTGTCATTGTTATTCAAATAATGTTATCAAATATGCGACTGGTGTTGATAATAGCACTAAACATTGATTCATGCCTTTAATTACTTAAATAGTTTGAATTAATATTATGACTGAAAATGAATTGGTTCACTAGAATTTGACTATTAGTGATTCTTAGAGTAGATAATTTGGTTATTGTTATTCACGGAATATTGAGTTATTATTAATACTGGAGAAAGTTGAACCTTAATTAGTGTACCTTATATGTTTCGTTAAACACATATTTGCTGAGTATAATCTCTTATTGTATAGAGTTTAAGTATAGATTTTACATATAACGCTTCATTTTACTTTTAGAATAACGATGAATGATTTGATAGAGTTTTTAAGATTTATTAAACAGTTTTTTTTGATATAGTAATAACAATGCTATAAAAGTTCAATATAATCCTATTGTTGTCAGTACTTAAAGAATAAATAAAAAAGAAAATCGGTTGAAATAATTGAAATGCACAGTTACTACGGAACTTCAATATAGCCTAGTACTTGGGCTGTGAAGGTCTGGTGACAATCTTAGATTTAAAGCGAAATCCGCCATAGCTTCGGCAAAAGACACGGTACAAGATACAGTTTCGTTTCCATTAATAATTTATTCGTTACATATAAATTTGACCTTCAAAATAGACAATAATATCATGCATATTTGCATATTTGCATATTTGACAATACGGATAACGTAATTGTTTAAGTGGTTGCCATGCCTTTTCCTGCTGCACGGATTATTGTGGATTCAAAGTAATTCAGACTTCACATGAAACAAATTGTTGTTCTGGATCTGGGTATTCATTGTGTCTGCTTCTTGTGTTTTTAAAGTCCACCGCGACACAGGATTAACTCCTAATGCAGGAGTTGTATTTTTTAAACCAAAAAAATATTTATTGAAATTACTTTCAGGTACCTACATGACAAATAATTATTGTCGCCCGAGCGACACCCGCGCTTAGTGTAGTGTAGTATTTACAACACAAGGTATACGAGCATATGGTGCACTATAACCGTAAAATTTTATCGCTTTCGATGCTAAAATGATACACGAAACAATCTAAATTATGGCGGGTGGCGTGTCCCTGGCACCGAGCCAGTGTATTGGTAATGACAGAGCTTATCCAATTTGTAACGTTATCTATACAAAAGGTTGACAGCAACTGTCTGGACCTTACCCGCTGAGTATTACCACCAGATTTTTATAATTAATATTAATATAAGAAATAATTTTAACTGTTTTAACAATTATACTAACTACACTTCTGTCACGGCGGGATCTCGCTGTCAATCCGAGTCAAAAACCTGGAGCAAAAAATCGTTTTCGAACACGATTTAATGTCATAAAGTAATGTATACTATTGTGTGATGTTGTTAAAAGATTTTTCACGTACTGAACTATAAAATTTTTTTGGATGTTGAAGCCAAATGAATGAATATGAAGGTTAGCTTACTACCCTAATAGCAAGCAAGGGTAAAATTACAGAGAGCTGCTAATAAAACTTAATCCAACTAAATTGTTTTTGTAGTTTAAAATTAAGTAGTTGCAAAAAAATATTATTTCTCTACCAGCTTATCAAGTTTCTACAATTAGCCTATAAATATTTGCAATAAAATTATTTTGCTTTATATTTTTTGCATCAAATAGTATTTTCATTGCCAACTAAAGCAAAGTACTATTTATGTACGTTTCCTGTGAGAGAAAATAAAGGTTTTTTATTATTATTATTTGTGCGTTTATTTTCCTCGAAATCTGAATTTCGGTATTTTAATGAATACCACGGGCCTAGGCCAAGTGGAGTTCATTTGAATGAGATGGGACTGAGGCTGTAACCTGTGATGTTGTGTCGTCCTGTAAAAACTTTCGATTATTATTGTTATTATTATGTCTATATATTGACAGGCTGACGACGTCGCAATAAAACTTGCTTCCAAGTACTGATTTCCCTTATCATAATGTATGAGTAACACAATCCTAAGCGGGTCTAATAAATAATAAGGTTTACTTTTTATGTTATTCTTGGTTTTATTCAGTATATACGCATGTTTACGATATGCGCAAAGGAAGTAGCCTGCGTACAGACATAAAATTATAGGTATAACTTGTCATAGACTCTTAATATTAGCATAAACGATATCATGTTTGGTAGGTCTGAAAAAACTGTTATTAATAAAATTTACAGAGAAATGTTTTGCATCGTATAAGTCCATCATATGAAATGATGATCTACGTAAAATTACTGACAGGAGCTGGATGAAAGCCGAAGAGCGAACATAGTGGCATATAATTGGACAAGCCTACATTACTAGTTTGGTGGTCCAGCAGTGGACTGCGATAGGCTAATAATGATGATAAGTCCCTCATCGTTATAGTTCTTGTCTGATTTACTTTAGTTATTGATAATTCAAATTTAGGTAAAAGTTTATGTATTAAGCTGTGTTTTTTTTCTGATAATAAGTTATTTATCAACAATTTCATTAATGAATTCATTGGTATCAAAACAAACTAACTTCTTCGCATGATATTTTCATAATGAAAACAAAAGTTTCCAATGAGTTGCAATCGTATAGAATCATGAAGAAGCCGGTGTAAAATCGATGTTTGATAACAAGGGATTGCTTTGATTATAGTTTTATTGGTTTGATGTTGGGAATTTTTCGGCAGTTTTTGGTAAACTTTCACGCGTTAACTACTGCACCAAAGGATTATTATTACAATTTTCACTGTACACCAATGAAATTTACATAAAAGAAATACATATAACGCACAATAGGCGGTCATATTACAAGAAGCGATGCCAACCAAGCAATATTTGGATGTAGGAATGAAAAGAACAAATGGATGGTTATTGTGTCAGAATGAATACTGTTGTGTACAAGGATAATATGATTTACGCTGTATTTGATAGTACTATTTACGTTTACAATAAGCTAAACCTCTTAAGCTAAAGCCTCAGGGGTTGTTGATGATGACGTTTACAATATATGGAAAAATATACCAGATTTACGTTTCTTGTTTATGACTACAGTGTGAATATGATTAATATAATTATTATAATTATACAGAATAGGATTAAGTTGCTGTGGAAGTCGATAGCCAAAGGTAAAAGCATCAGAAGTTACCCATCTCGCAGATTTATAAGGTCTACTTAAGGTGAATGAATAAATATTTATGAAAGTATCTACACCCGCCTTATGTTTTGGAACATACCTGATGTTGCAGTTTTGTTTCCACTTTATTAAAATTTGATTTTGACTTCATTACACTCTTAAAAACAAGAAAAAGGGAAATATATATTAACAAATGATCTACGGAGAAGCCGCTGTTTTTCGCCCCTAAAGGTGAAATTTAGGCAGAAACAATAAAAATGTATCTATTTTATTTTTAAAACATTTAAGTTAGTGTAATATGCTTACACACACTTGAAAAAGTGAAAAGAACAACTATTTTAAAATTCTGAACACAACGAGTGTGAGAGTGAACAACAGTGCAATAATAAGCATATTAAAATGCTGAAAGAGAAAATCTCCCATATATATAAGTTTCCTGGACTTTACAGCTGGCGTTTGACTATGTTTGATGTGACATACTGTGGACCAAGCTACAGCAAGAGCAGCTGTCTCTTCGGATATTAATAGTATTTTCCAGTATTGGTATAATAATCAGAGACACTTATTAAATAGGCAAATGTATACTCTAACGAGTAAACAAAGAGTTGTGGTGTGAGACAGGGGGGCTGACATCTCCAAGGTTATTTAACCTGTATGTGAACCTGCTGATTGAGAGGCTGAGCAGCATGAATGTTGGATTTTGTAAAGATAACTCTTGGTTAACATTATAAGCTACGCTAGTGCTACTCAGCCACTCACTTGGAGGTCTTAGGAGGCTATTGCGTGAGTGTAAAACATACGCTGTTTGAAGTATAGCGTCAGTAAAAGTGATTTTTTTGTTTTCAAAACGAAAATCAAAAGTACTGGTAATGTCCCACCGCTTTCATTGAATGGCTGTGCTTTTAACTAAGTTAAAAGTTCAAGCACCTGGGCCATGTTGTCACAGAATGTTTAAAAGATGATGAGGACATTGAAGGGGAACGTAGGTTGCTGTCGGTTTGATGGAACATGCTGGTACATAGGTTCACTCGGTACAGACACCTTTAAAATAACTCGTTTAGAACTATCTATCAGAGCTTCTACATGGGCGGTCTATAGGTCAGTTTCACTATGCGAGCCTGCGGATTCAGTACAATAATGTCTTTAGGGTTTTATTGAGGCTCCCGTGCTAATGTAGTGTTTTGAATATGTTTGCCGATGCGTGTGAAGATAAGACAGCGTTTGTGGTGCTGCTTTTGCGTGGTAGTAGTAATGCCATTTTGAAAATAATGGTAGAAAGAATGGACTCTTCCATACTCCGTCGCTTCACTGAACTCCATGTCAGGAGAGGTGATTAATTATTTTTGTGTTGATTGTAATTTTATTACTGCTTGTATATATGAATTTTCCATTTTTATGTTTATTTTGATTTTATTATAATTTTATTTTTGCTTTTAATTATAACTTTAATATTGACTTTATTGTGTATTCTAACTCAATGTTTTTTTATTTGATATTTTAATTTAATTTCATTTTTATTTATAATTGTATAATTGTATGCCTGGTTCAAATATGGACTTACATGGTCTGGAATTAATGAATATTATTATTATAGTGCGATCTCCAATTTCGGTTTGATAATAGATATTTGTACACGACATTAATTTATGATACCATATGACAGCAGAACCCTAAAAACTCATCATCATCAACCACCAATAATGTCGCACTGCTGAGCTCGGGCCTCCTCTCAGGAGAGGGTTAAGGCCATATGGCACCACGCTGTCCGAGTGCGGGTTTAGGACTGAAAAAAACTCATAAGAAGTTAATACAAATAAAAAATTTATACAATTTAAATTTATGTAGATGTCATAAGTTCAATGGTTCTAAAACGTTTGACATGAAAGTATTTTTTTGAATAAAACAACACGTCACACCGTTATTCGTAAAAAACAAATACATACTAATAGTAAATAGTTCAAGTAGACATTGCAGTCTCAAGTGGTGTTGTTAATGTGTCTTTTATTGAGGAATATTGAAATATCATTAATATATATAAATAATCACAATACTGAAAATAATTAACCACGACTTTAATATAACAATCGAATAAGATCGTCCCAAAAGAAAGCCTTTAGGGCCGACACACAGACGACATAAATGTGTTGATTAAATCAATCAAGAAGGATGCCTCTTGTTATGGTATTTTATTATATGAAGAATTGCTAAAAAATAACTGTCTGTATTAATAGAGGAGTATTTTTTTGCAAATCATCAATTGTATTACTTTTTTATAAAGCAAATTCTAAACACATAACCTTTCTCTAAGCCAATCTTCGATCACGTTTGCCATTCAGTATATATCAAGCAAATTATCCACTTTTGATCGACTCCATAATAAAATACATATATACACTCACTTCGTATTGATTGAAATGCATTTTTAAACTTTAATTACTTTTGTGTACTCGAATTAACTATGAAGTTTTATTAATTTATTTTGCAATTATAGGCATCGCTACAAGTTAATAATATGCTTATAATATTTCGTTACAAAATAAAATGCTGTTCTGGTTTTAAACTCATATTAAAATTCATTGCATCGTAAAAAAGTATAAATACAGGATCCATTTATACTAAGACTTTGCGGTTCGATCATTTACGATAAAGTAAAAACCTGAAAGTTTTGTACTTTATCTGGAATAGCGGCTTAAAAGGTTTGTAGTGATTTCGCAGCAGCTTCCCCCATATTTCTTGCATCGAGTAACTACTTTTATTGGCAAGCGAGGCGGGCTAAGTACACTACTTTACGCCTATATTGCCTGGTCGACGACGTCGTAACAAAACTTGCTCCCGGCCGCCGATATCTCTTATCAAAACACTGTAATATAACAAAGCGCTGACCAGTTCACGTACCTAAATAATAAAGTTAATTTTTCTAAGGCCGTGCTACTTTTGTAGTTCTTGCGTTAATCCAATATACACGTACATATTTATTATTGTTTTTTTTTGGGTATTTGGCTTTTGTTAGGTTACTCTCCGCTCTTTTGTGTGCGGTGAATGAGGTTAAAATATGAAATGAATTTTTGAACCATTTTGAGTTTGATATGTCCTTGATAAATCGAATAATTTTATAAGTCCCTGCGTGAAAAGCAAATATAAAGAAATAAAAACATAAATTTTATTATAAATTAAAAAAACATTGAAGATGTGATTATGATTGAGACTTTTTGGTTCAGCATTTTGCTATTAAAAATTAAAATTCGACCTTGTTTTATTCCACTAGCACTTAAACACAATGAAACACATATTAAACAAACTGTAACCGTTTATTTTCACCAAAACTTAAAAAGAACATGCTTGAAAATTTCATCTCACTCATCAAAACCTTAAGATAATTACTAAAGCTACAAATTGCAAAAGCATCTTACAATTCTGAACGATAAAAATGAACTACATGCCATCAAATCTGCACTGATGATTAACCCCAAGTGCTATTAAAAATAGATAAAACAAAATACTGTCGGAACCACGTCCCTTGGGCCTCGCGCACGTGATGCCGACGCGCGAGCTCTCAATTCAATTACCTATCTATACTGGTCTACACATAACTGCAATGAAATCGAATAACTAGAAGACAATGTGTCTCGGGACTTACTATTTTCGATGTTGGCTTATTTGATTTTTGAAACTATCGATAGCTTTTATAGATTTAGATATAACATTAAAAGTGTTCGTGCAGTAACAATTTTTTTTCACAAGTGAAATATGAACTAATGGCAAGATTATGGTTCTAAATATGTTGTTGCTTAACTAAACACTTAACTAAACTGAACTAAAATTCGTCTTTTTTAGTTTGATTTGGATAGTTTTCGAACAAAAGAAACATTGTATTGGAAGTCGTTCCCGCGTTAGTGATTTTCAATTCCAAGTATAAAAACAAAAGAATATTTAGCTGATTGACTAAGCAATAAGTAATTCAAAGATTATTTTTTTCAACTATAAAACACTAGGTAGTTATTCGAACATTTCAGTACATAACAATAGTACATAACCCAAACAACACCGAATTAATTTTGCATCCAGCAATCTGGGGATGCACCCATGGCAGCAGCTGTTGTGACACACACTGACCGATTTGATATGCACCCTTCCGTTTGGTCTAGCTCTCTATGCTTATATTTCTGTCTATCATTGTACGTCCCTTTGAACAAACATAAATAAAGAATCAAATGATTTACAAAATAAAATTTTACCACCTTATTTTCGGGTAAAAGGTTTTATATTGAATTTACGAGCTCTCAATTGGCAAGATATTTAATGTTCTTCATATTAAGTTTAGGGTTCCATTTATAAAAGATATTTTAATTTAAAATAATTTCTATAGAAACATAATGCATTATTACTCAGGAATTTTTTATCACGTTTGCAACGTGTTTCGAAATTTTGCGTTCCGTGGCATGCATAACGTGTATGTGTAATAATTTGAAAGCATTGACGTGATTTAATAAGTATCACACAGCCTGCCTACCGCCATGGCTTGTAATGTCAGTTTGATACGTCAGTATTAAGTAATCGGTGGTAAAAATTACAAAGTTTATTTTTAACTTTGACAATAAATTGAAAAACCATTGTTAATTCTTCAAAGATTTTAAATATTAACGTGTCTACTTAATATATATATAGTTATTAAATTATTTTTAAAAGTACGAAAGTTTGGTTGAACAATTCTGGATTCTGTTTCTTTAACAAAAGAAAACAATTTTTTTTTTCACCTTTTCTTAATCCACGATTTGAAATCACATTTCTGCAGGTCATAACTTGTAGACAGGTGGAACCGATCCATATTGGATCAAAGACTATAATCCATAATAAATACTCAACACTTAACCAGTAAATAGGTCTACATTTACTAATGAACTCAACTCGTTATGCTAAATGAATCACGAGGTTTAAAACCAAACACAAATTGATTCGTTCACGGAACCAAACATTATGAGCGGAATTCAACAAAATTATCTCGGTTAATCCAATTTAGTATGTACCGGTGTAATAACATTAAAAACGTACGTATAATAACAATACAAGTGAATGTCATTTAATGAGGCGACCGATTGGAAATAATGCAATAACATTTTCAATAAGGTTAATATATTTAAATTTTATTTAATGTTAAGCAGAATTAACGGGAGTGTGGTTAAAAGTTCTCGTTTTGCAGTCATTGCATTCAAACTGCCATTTCCGTTAATGTAATAACGGGTTATAGTTACATTAAAACATTTATGTTTTGTAAATATTTTAGCGATAGTAGATCTTGTTTTAAACTACTTAAGTCATTCTTTGTAGTAATTGTTCTAAAATAGGTATATGAATTTGTGCGAAGTTACGGAGTTACGGAGGTCATTAGTTACTGTTCTATCAATGCCAAAGCTTATTAACATAAGCATAAGTATAAAAATACTTTACAATAACTATCAAAACATACACATGACAATTCTAAAATTCATAAAATCATTTTATTCATATTACATACGTTAAAATTTTATTCCATAACTCATAAATAAAATTATATAATAAATTTAAATATTTTTATCAGAATTCCTGTGTTAAAAAAATCAATTACCAAAGTTTCGTTGAAAAATAATTTATTTTAGCCGACATTGTCAAACGGAGGGAAAGCTTTTTCGTGCGTATCTGTGTATGTATGTCCATTTCTTTGGCACGTTCTAAGCCCCAAAGAACTACACAGTTTTTGAATTTGACATTGACAGGGGGACAAAGTTTTTTAGATCCTCCTTCACAACAAAGTGGCCACAGTGTGGATTAACCGTCTTAAAGCGGTTATCACACTGCCCCTTAAAGATGATTCTCCAGTACCACAAGTGCAACCAAGGTTCTATTACTCGTTCTGGTCGTCAGGTAAAATTCTGGAGGGGGATGGCGTAGGGATATATATATCGATAATTATATATGAAACCTTTTAAATTCAAGCACTTCTTTTATAATTTTATTTATTTATCTTTATTGTATATACATAGTACGAAATGGTACAACAGGAACATCACACAATATGTATAACAATTGGCGGTCTTATCGCTCTCGGCGATTTCTTCCAAACAATATATATTATGTATTATATTGTAATTTAATTTAAAATTTCTGTTTCGGCTTAATTTAACCTAACCCTTTAAAGAAAACGTCTTAAAAGACTTTGACTTAGAGAACCTTTTCCACACTATAAAAAATGTAGCCTTGAGACATTGTCCTTAAGAAAACTCGCTACTTAGCGTTATTCGTAAGTCTTTGACGCACTCACTTACATCTCTATTTCAGAGCACTTCCTACGTCGCTCGTGCTACCTCGGTACACGTATAAGCTGCATCAAATGGAGCTCTATAGTTTTTGATTTGTGTGTCACAAAATACATCATATAATTAAAATTGTTTTAATACTAACAATTAATAAATTAATAAGTTTGCTGTAAATGCTTAATATTTTTTTTTGCATACATAGAAAAATAATTAGAATTGATTTCATTGACTGTAACAATATTAGATATAGGAATATTGAATAGGCACATCTATAATAAGTCGTAAAAAGACTTTAATCATTTGCAGGTAAAGCAATTTTCATTCTCTGTCAATTCATTCATTAAGAGCAATTACTTAATTATTCAATCAATAATTTGTAAATCACACTTGATTTACTAATTGATTGATTGATTACATCTATATTCATAACAAATAAATGACAAAACACTTAGTCTTGGCAATTAGTAAGGTAATTAAGGAATGACTCTACTAACTAGTTTATTATGGTATTAGTTGGATATAAATACAGCAATAACTTTACTTATTATTCATACATCATTGTGACATTCAGAGTTCCAGTCGATTCAAAAGTATTTCTATATTTTTCTAACAAACACATTCAATATGAACGCCATAAAACATATTGACATTTTTGAACATCAAGATAATGAAGGGGATAATAGTAGAAAATGTCCAATTCAAGTAAATGAGGTTCAGTTCATGGATCATGATGGAACCCCAACAAAACATCACGCATATAAAACAACACCATATATAAGAATAACCTCCTGCACGTCTGACCCGGAGGAAACTATATCCTTAGGACAAAGGAATGAAATTAATCTCATGGAGTATCATCGAACCCCAAAGTCGCATTGCACAAATAAAGCAACGCCATATATATATTATCTATGCTATTTTTTGAAACATGATAACGAAGTTATAATAATATAGAAGGTACTTAATATTAACTAGAAGAATTGTATTTTTCTAGGCAAGTCCACGTGTTAATTTAAAAAACAATGCTTGCATGACTGTGTTTTGTTGAATATATATATATATATATATATATATACTGTACTTTTGTACATTATATTGCAGCTTATAACATGAATATTTTTGAATATTTTATTTTTCCTGTTATGTGTCTCTGTTTATATTTTAATTATCTGAAAACACATCATTGAAATAAATGTAATTAATGACTTGATTCAGTAGAATTATTTAAGACAACCATTAAAATTGAGGTATTTCTTCCATATCTTTTTTTTCATCATGTTGAATCTTATTTGATTGTACGTATATGTATGTGTGTATTTGTATGTGTGTGTGGGTGTCTATATATGTATGTTAATGTTTGTATATATATATTGGATGAATGTGTGTGTGTGTATACCAAGATTGTATTTATGATTTTTGTGTCATATAATGATACCTTCATGTACGTTGAACAACCCTGTACAACTTGAACTACAATTCTCACTTGCTTCAATAATACACCCGCTACACGCAGCTTTGCACTACCCAAAGGTTGTCTGGAAGATAATGCCCATGGCATTAAGTCCGCCTTTTGCTTTATAATTGCAGAAAAAATCATAAATAAATAAAATGAAGTAACTTTTGAACTGAATAGAATCGATTCCTATCATAAACGAAATTATCAACGTTAAAAAATGTAAATAAATCTTAATAATAAAATAATATAGTATTTCATTTAATTTTAAGGATATTAGATTTTTTTAATGTTTCGTCACAATTGACGAAAAAGATTTTAAAGTTTTTTTAATACCTGATACAGTACGATAATTCAATTATCTAATACTTATATACTTATACGACTATTTAATTAATTAAACATGAGCACGTGTATTAATTTTTAAATAACTTGTTTAAATCTCACTGCATTTTTGCTTCTTTGAGGAACAAGAAAATTTAAAACAATATATAAATAAATAAATATGTTCAGACATTTTAACACACAACGCCATCTAGTTCCAAACTAACCAGAGCTTGTACTATGGGTACTAGACAACTGATATTAATGTTTATATAATTTTTTTTGGTAAATACATACATATTATACATAGAAAACACCCAAACTCCTAAAAAAATGTTTGCAAATCATCCAAACATTTGGTCCGACTCAGGAATCGAACCTAATAACCTGAGTATGTGAAAGATTGCCGTAAAATTTACATCCTATATCACCCAGGTTATTATTACAATATATGTACACCTCACCTCATTTATGAAAATAAGTAGTTAAGGCGATACGGTTAAATATACACAGTTTACCAAAACTATTAACCACTATTCCAACTAAAAAACTTCCTTTAAGTTTAGCCGTAGTAAGGTAAAAATTTGCCAACAAATCCTTCTAATGTTATAAAAAGTTTGTAAGTATGGGTGGATGTTTGTTATTCTTTCACGTAAAAACTACTGAATGGATTTTAATGAAACTTTGTAATAATATAGCTTGTACATCATAATAACACATAGGCTACAATTTGTAAAGAAACTATTCTCACAATATCTTTGTACCGCGGGTAACACCGCGGGGCTCAGCTAGTTCTTTAAAGCTAGTTATTGATATCGTTTAAAGATCATTTATGTAAAGTTTCAGACTTCTTTACAGAGTGGTTTCAGCTGTACGTGTATCGCTCTGTCAGTGAATCGGCTTGACAATAATTTTATAGTTACTAACGTTTAAGATGTATGTATAAACGTTTATTGTAGATTTCTCATTATTATCTCGTGAAGCCTTCTTGTTACATAATATTTGATTATTTTATGTAAGGGATAAATACTAGAAGCAATTAGTACCGGTACACACGTAACCACGGTAACATCAATTATGACAAGTTGGTATCATACAATCGCCACTTAATTATCATGGTTGCCGTAAACAATCTTACGCAATTATTCAGTTATTTCAGTTTATTTTACTGTTTTTTACTGCGACCGAAAACAATTAATATTCATCGATACGGTCTTCGGTTCACGGTGCCCGTGTATTTGAATAATTGGCTGATTTTATGCAGTTGAATTAATGCAATTGGTACAACGGTTTTATTTTCATTTTTTGGCACTCGTTTCGATGTTGTTGTTGTAACGATTATCAAATAACTAGTTTTGATAGTTGTAGATTATTGTATCGATAGAAGTATTTACTAATTTGATTTAAATGAAGTGATTTTTAATCTGACACAATGCAGCAAACGAAAAACGGAGTGCTGATTACATTTTTTATTCGTACACTTTGCAATGCAGCATTGTAATAAGTTCTTCCATTATCCACTGGCTAAGACAGAGGAGAACTAAAATATGATTGGCCTGTTTATCAAGTAATTAGTGATCCTGACTGCTGTGTCAGCAATGAATTAAAGTAATTATGTAAAAAATAAATAATAAATGATTTATTTAAAAAGGGTTTTTTTAAACAAGCTTTTATTACTTGATAATAAAAAAAAAAACTTAAATCCCTTCTGTTTGATACCCATGTTGGGTGGGTTGTTCAGAAATATTTAAGCCGCCATTTTGTATTAATAATAAAACCGATTATATTTATATAATTGCATTGTCATCAGAACTTAAGGGACATTTCAAATTTCAGCTCAATCCGAAGTTGGGTAGTGGATAAAATTTAACTTGCAATATTTGATTACAGACAAATATCGGGACAGGTGAAACTAAATTAAAACATGTTAAAAAAGGTTTTAGTTTTCATATTCAAAGTATAGTTTTTAAAATATAGTAATTAAATAATTCGATTACTAGAATCTCTTAATGTTAGTATGTTAGTAAATGACTGTTATTGAGTTATTTTTGGAAATGAACCCATCCTGGGGTGAAGGACTCCTCCTTTATCTTTGCCAATGATTATTCATATATTGCGAAAGGCGGACTTAATGCCATGTGTATTCTCTTCCGGTCAACCTTTGGGAAGTGCAGAGCTACGTGTAGCAGGTGTATTATTGTGCTCAAGGTACATGAAGATATTATTATATAACATAAATATCATAAATAAATCTTCGTATACACACACACTTACATACATTCACCCAATATATACATATACAAACATATGCATACATATATAGACACCTACACATTCACAAATATACACATATATAAACGTACATTGATAAAAAAAAATGAAAGAAGTGCCTAAATTTGAATGGTTGTCTCAAATATTTATACTTAATCATTCATTCAAGTCATTAATTACATTTATTTTAAATGATGTATCAGATAATTAAAATAAATACAGAGATACACAACAGGAAAAAAATACTCAAAAATATTCATGTTATAAGCCGCAATATAATGTACAAAAATACAGTACAGGCAATACAGTGTATTTATATTCAACAAAAAGTCATACAAGCAAATTTTTTTTCAATTAACACGTGGACATGCCTAGAAAAATTACAATTCTTCTAGTTAGTATTATAATAATATTAATGCCTCTTTATGTTTTAAAACATCACATACATGTTTAAAAAAATCATAGATATTAAAATTATAATGGTCTTAACGTTATTATATGTCTACTTGTGTACATTGATTTATCTTATTTTATTCTTTTTTTAGCATATAAAAAGTGATTTATATTACTGGAATATATAAATCACGCTAAAGTTCTTTACATTTGTAACAATTTATTCACAATCTTCACGCAAATCAAAATCAATTTTTCTCTTTGAAAAAAATCTACCACTAATAGCAGTTTGGCGATGTGTCTTTGGGGTTTTATTATGACCCGTTAGATCAATTTCGTTATCTTGCCTTGAAGAAGTTATTTCCTCAGAACCAGATGTATAGGAATTCAAATCTGGATATGGCGTTGCTTTATTTGTGCAATGCGACTTTGGGGTTCGATGATACTCCATGAGATGAATTTCATTCCTTTGTCCTAAGGATATAGTTTTCTCCGGGTCAGACGTGCAGGAGGTTATTCTTATATATGGTGTTGTTTTATATGCGTGATGTTTTGTTGGGGTTCCATCATGATCCATGAACTGAACCTCATTTACTTGAATTGGACATTTTCTTCTATTATACCCTTCATTATCTTGATTTTCGACAATGTCAATATGTTTTGTGGCGTTCATATTGAATGTGTTTGTTAGAAAAATATAGAAATACTTTTGAATCGACTGGAACTCTGAATGTCACAATGATGTATGTATAACAAGTAAAGTTATTGCTGTTTTTATATCCAACCAATACCATAATAAACTAGTTAGTAGAGTCATTCCTTAATTACCTTATTCATTGCCAAAACTAAATGTTTTGTCATTTATTTGTTATGAATATAGATGTAATCAATCAATCAATTAGTAAATCAAGTGTGATTTACAAATTATTGATTGAATAATTAAGTAATTGCTCTTGATGAATGAATTGACAGAGAATGAAAATTGCTTTACCTGCAAATGGTTAAAGTCTTTTTACGACTTATTATAGAAATGCCTATTCAATATTCCTCTGAGTCACTGGACAATCTAGAAGACCAATATCTAATATTATTATATTCAATGAAATCAATTCTAATTATTTTTCTATTCATGCAAAAGTATTGAGCATTTAAAGCTAACTTATGAATTTATAAATTGTTAGTATTAAAACAATCTTAATTATATGATGTATTTTGACACACAAATCAAAAACTATAGAGCTCCATATGATGCAGCTTATACGTGTACCGAGGTAGCACGAGCGACGTAGGAAGTGCTCTGAAATAGAGATGTAAGTGAGTGCGTCGAAGACTTACGAATAACGCTAAGTAGCGAGTTTTCTTAAGGACAATGTCTCAATGCTACATTTTTTATAGTGTGGAAAAGGTTCTCTAAGTCAAAGTCTTTTAAGACGTTTTCTTTAAATGGTTAGGTGAAATTATTCCGAAACAGAATTTTTAAATTAAATTGAAATATACATAATATTTTTAAAAAAGTCCCTGAATTTAAAAGGCTGCTCCATAAAATTGAATAAAATCAACTATTTATTCATTTTTCTTTACATGTTTGCATATAATTAGAGACAGATTCAGATAAACAGAAAAATATAACACAAAAAAATATTGAATGCTGTACATTGTCAAATTCTAAATTAGAACTTACTCTTAACAAAAAGGACTAGATTTGACAAGGAACGTTCACATGTCAATTTATAAACATATCGCCGTTATCTTTATTTGTTCTAACTTTCATTTGTTTTGTTGAATAGGTTGTCATTTTCAAAATCATTTTAAGATTTCTTTGTTTTTCTTTTTTAAAGGATATATTTAACGTTATTTAAATTCATAGAATATTAAATAAATACTAAAGTTCTTTAAATATGTAACAATTTATTTATATAAAATTATATTCAGCAATTTATCGAAACACATAAGAAAAATCACAGCCGGAAGAAAGGCTCCAAAGAAAGTATTGTACAACAAACAAAATTACAAGAGTCAGAAAATAGAAGACAAAGTAATTAGCATATATTTTATATCAGCACAACTTTTTGCCTTTAACAAAGAGAGGTCAAATTACTAGAAGAATCAAATTCAGGTAACCTTTAGGGGCTCGTGTAAACATATTAAGTGTACGTATGTACAGAATTTTCAAGTTAAGTTCTTACAAGTAGGGTAGGTTTCTAACTCATCGACTGCGAGCTTTATTAAGTAACGACCCTGATGTGAATAAGCCTACCTTACTCAAAGAGTTTATTTGCGCAGGGCCACAAGTAATGGCGAAAACGAAATCCGTAAACAATATGTTTTTATTTAACTAAAAGTAAAAAATCCTGTGTAGTTTATTTTTTGTGTGCTAACTTTCATAAATAGTCATATTGTCAAAATTTAAGGTTAAATGTAGTAATATATATAGTATACTCGTAAATTACGCTGTAATACTACAATTCTGTATATTTTTTTTAGGATTAGTGTAAATGATGATTATGAAAACAAAACTCGTTTTTTAAAACTTATTATGGATGTGTATGATGTAAGGTCTTATCTTCATTATAGAACGATTTATATTATTTTAGCTTTGTAAGGGAATAAAAGCATTCAGAAGCAATCCCTTTGCAGCTATATGTTTCAGTAATTTATCACTCTTACATTGGCGTTCAAAGTAAACATATTAATCACGCTGCTTTACTTCTAGAACTCTGCAACACTCAAACAATATATACACGTACAAGCTGTTACATTAAATCAAAACAAAAACTTGTACTTACAAAAATGTTTGTATATCGGTATAACAAGCCACGATGGGGCATAGAAAATGGCGTCTTCAGTGCCAATATATTGCTTTCTCGCGTGCTGTCGTTATGCCCAGCTGTTACCCTAACCTACTTGTTTTTGCTGCCAATGTTTTAGCCAACAATATAGAATTTTATACTTTATCATTACCCTGTTTATTTAGTTGGTTTACTTTATGATATCAAATGCAGCCGTAGCATGCAATGCGACGATTGGTTATAATCACGTTTTACTGCATATAATTCAGTTTCGTAAAATAATATTGTCGATTTTATACTTGATTTGTACGATTTGAAGTAGTTATTAAATGTAGGACTATAACTTATAAATAAATAAAAATATGCAATGAATGTAATTTACTTCGCTCGAGAGTAGGTTGCTTTTTTATATCGGGACAGGTAAAGACTGTTTTTCTCATGTTGATTTCGACGTTTCATAGGTACTTGATAACAATGTCATGCATTGATTTACATATAATAGTAATTAGGAATAAAGAGTGATAATAAAACAAACGTTAAATTATATTAGGCGGATTTCGACAAAATATTCATAGAATTATTCGAGCGTTATGTAAAAGTATTTATTAAGGAACTAATAAAAATCTAAAAAAGCACCACTTTTGATAATCATTCGATACATGAAATGCCCGAATCATAATAAATTGAGTGGAGGTTAAAGGATACAGATAGATTGACAGCGGTCTTTAACACTGCCCGGGGCGAGGCATCAACTTGTGTTTTGTGGATAAGTCTCAATTTTATCGAGTGAATCCGGCCGTAATAATTTTTGAGGCGTTTATGCTGGAAGCTTTCCCTTTTGATTGTAAAAGGCAATTCGGTAAAGGTCCAACAATACGGCTTGTGTCTTCTTTTTTGTGTTTCAAAGGTTACGATTCCCTTATGTCTCTTTTTATAAGATAATGGTTTACTTTGGCAGATTTTTCTCGTCTTTCGTTTATTTTTGGACAAAAATAAAACTACAGTTTTTCTTTCGTAAAAGACTTTTGTTATTACATGAGATAGAATCTGTTATGTCAAGAAAGTCTTTATTGTCTCTGTTTCTAATTTATTCAGTTTTACTATGCATGTAAAAATAATATTTTATTGTTTTAATCTATTCAACACATTGGAAATTCTACTGTGATCTATGGAATATGTATTAGACAGAGTAAATGTAGATCTTGTGTTTTGAAGCACATTTGGACTTCGTGAACTCGTGAAGTTCTTCGTTCAGGCAGTACTACCTTGAAATGCGCTCCTCATAGGAATTTGAATATTCACAAACTATTGTACGTGAAAAACGAAGGTACATGATCTCCTTCTCAACGTAGTGGTAGAACTATCAAATGGATAATTGGTACACCTTAAATCACGCTGTCATAATTGTCGCTAGACAAATGTGTGTATGTATATATATTTATTTCTCACTTGTAATGTAACCCTGTATATCTCCCTACAAGATTTCTACACCACCCTAAGGTTGACTTGAAGAGAATGCTTTGGGCATTAAGTTCACTGATGCACAAAGTGCATAAAGCGAAAATAAATAAATAATTTTACCAAAAAAGTCACAAGGGTTATGTTTTTTGAAGGTTAATTTTGAACCGTTAAATACTTATTAGTTGACATAGATTTTTTTTTAATATAATAAAGCGCGATAATCATGCTAATTAAAATGGTATGGTAGCTAATTTATGAACGGAAACTATATTGAAATATATCAATTAAGGTACGTTTTGGGTTACGAAATTTTCTATCGTTTTTGATTAACAATACAAGAATGTTTTTTCTGATAGTAATTGAACTATTTGTTACATATACATAGATCGCGTCAAAATTGTTTAACAGTATCTGGTATTTTTTTATATAAAACGTATTTTCCGAATGAAAATAATGAAAGAAGAAGCTACTACTATCTACCTATCTGTTAGCTACACTATCACAAGATTATTGGGTTCTTTAGGAAGAATATATAGAGCCGGGGGCAAAAGCTAGTAGGGAATTATATAAACTTTAGTACTTGTATATTATATAAGCTTGTGTACTAAAATTAATAGGCTTTAGTGTACTTACTAAAGTTTATATTCATGAGAATATTCTTAGACACATCAAGGCAAATATTTCTGTTTTCGTTCCAAAGATATAAAACTTTTACGTTAGTGTTAGTGGAAAGTGAAAGAGGTCGAACCAGTTTGAAATTCTATGTACCTGAAACGAAAAACACCTATAAAAACAATTTCAAAGGGCAGTGGTGTGAAAATAGGGCGTTTAATAGAGCACTCGTGTTCTCGTGTGATGACATCCCTATCGTGTTCTAAATCTGTCCTGTGCTACCTTAGGAGTGTGTTAGTTGGCCTGTGTGTATACTCCTTACAAAAGTTGACATTTCCAAGTATAAAAAGCTGTTTACTATAATAAACTTAAGAGCAGTTTTGGCTAATTAATTTCATGCTTTTCGAAATTTGGTTATAGATGGAGAAATAGTTATTTCATGGAAATATTACAATCTGTACTGCTCGTTACTTCACAGTAGTCCCCAAATGAATGGAAAGAAATACTAATTGTAAATCACTAGGCTTTAGTTTGTTTCTTGACAAGTGTTGTAAAGTTTACTGTATCTTACCAATTACCTAGTTTCTACCACTTTAGTTTTCTTTTTTTGTCTAAACATTTTAGTTTTCTTTTTAATGGTATTTTTTTATTTTATACAATTTCTTTTACATTTTTTATGTTATCTGGAATCACCACCCGTGACAGCAGCAGTTGTTGTTATAAACTCCAAGCAACTTGAAACATATGGTGTTCTACGTCGCTGTCTTCGTCGAATTTTACAAGCCACACGAACAATAATCTGTGTGCTGATGTCTCAACATAAGCTAACCCTGTTGCAGTTTTCCAGCTATGAGATTCAATATTCATTCTTTAGTCCATGTATGTTTATATGTTTTATTTACGTAGCTACTGAACCGACTTTTATGAATGAGGTGGCAATCAATAGATTCGTAATATTGACTTCGGTGATTTACTCTATAATTTGTTTCAAAAGTTTTAACGCATTCGAGATATAGTTCTAGAAACTTTTTCTTCTATAAAATATTGATTTAATCTCTCATGAAAATAGAATACTATCTTTGTAATTTTTGACTGAATTTTTACCATTACTAATTGGGAGAGTTACGCTTTGGCTCGACCGGAGTGATACCACGGCCTACCAAAAACAGGTGTAAAACATCGCTTGCGGTGTGTTTTACCGAGTGAGTGAGGATACCGAAGGCTCATAATTCAACCCTTTCCCTCATCCCCGTTCCCATCCCCCAAGGCCGGCATCGCACTCGAGATGCCTCTAGTGTTGCGGGTGTCCATGGCTGGCGGTAATCACTTACCATCAGGCGATACGTCTGCTCGTTAACATTAAAAAAAAATGTATACGAATAACTTTTTCTTGCGGATTCACCCTATATATTCCCATTATCGCCATAAAAAGTAGTTTATGTCGTTATTAAAGAATAAAAGTATCCATTCTGAATTTCATTACAATCGGTTCACCGTTTGACGTAAAAATATAACAGACAGCTTGAGTTACTGAGCATTTATAGTTTTTACATGTGCAAAATCAGTTTAACAGACTCACTTTTGCATATAATTATACAATACTACTAGTTAAAATTATAAATAACTTACTACCTTTAAACAAAATATATGGACGTAAATACAAAACAAATGCATTATGATAACGTTACTTATATATGTTATACTATTTGAATATCTTATCTTGTTATCAGTTTCATCCTATTGAGGTCAGTTCATTTTCCATCGGTTCCTAATTGAATATTTGCATGACGCTAGTGGACAGTGGGTTAAATTAGAATTATCTTTAAAAATAAATAAGTTTACTTCTTGTATTTTACTTAAAATACTATGTTTTCACCAAACGAAAGAACACAAATATTTACCTCTCAATTGTCTCATAAGTTCGTTCATTTGTGGATAATTATGTTTATTCAATTAAAAACATTGATGAATTATCATTAAAGCTATTTATTGTCCTAGGAACAATTATTTTAATCAACAGTATTTAACTGAAGCTTGGATTGAGTGCTTAAGCTTTATTTGTTTTCAGGTGGTCCTAAAACAATAATGGGTGTTGTGTAAGTAATTATAGTAAACATGGTATTTAACGGTTAACTTAACATTATTATACCTACCTATACGTAATACCTGTTTACTGTCTCTGAGCTGCTAGTAGTGCTAAGGAGGCTATGAAGCTATGAATCGTTGACTTTTACATTTTTTGACATTCTGTTATTTTTGTCAAGATGTTAAAAATGACACGTAACTGACCTTCTGTATTTCTGGTCATGGAACCATTAATAAGAATTCTAAAAAGCAGTATTAAACTGAACGTATTGGTTACTATTTTTATTGCATTATGCTTGCGCTACTTAATCATAATATTTGCATACATATTACATGAAAAAATATAAAAACTTCTGATCTAAGGAAAATCTATTCCTGAAGTTGCGTCATATGATTCACAGCAATGGCATGCCTTCCATATTCTATGTCAAATAATTTAAATACATAATATTCAGTAACATGGCTTAAACTACTACTACTACTAATATTTTTTTAATAAACAAGCAAGTATTGTCATACTTTCTACTTATTTTTTTTTTATTTTCTCGTATACATAAAACAACACTACAATAAGCAAATTTCCGATAACAGTTTAATCACACATCAACTGTTTAAGTCGTATTTTTTAAGTTATCGAAAGTCAATAATATATTTGAAATACAGTGAATATACGGGGAATCTCTTAATAATAGAGTTAGTCAAGCACTAAATCACATAGGACATGGCAACAGATATCAGTGCTGTGACCAATTTCAACACATTTGAAGCCGCAAGCAAAATACTATTAATCATAATTCAACATATCCACACAGCACCGAGTGTGCAATATATTACCTACCATAGTAAGAAGCACCAATGTGCACAGTTGGCGTTAATGGCAGGCCTTACCCCAGGGAAATGCGCTCTTGATAATGTGAACAGTAATTTTATGTAGCAACAATAGCAATAATACTCGATTTTTACACACAGATAATGTACAATTTAAATATTAGCAACGATACTTTTTTTGTGATTGTACATTCTTCTTTGAATAATTAAGAATGGATCTATTTTTCCTTTGAGAATTCTCTTTTGTTTTAATTCTATTTTGGAATTTGTTATCTTAATGTCTTTTATATTAAGAGAATGATAAGTTTTATAAATAATACCTCATTATTTCATGTTCCCAAATTTAATGGTACATATTTAAAACAAAGATAACCATTTTTTTGTTACAACCACTGTTTCCATTGAATATTCATACATTTGTTGTTATCTAAAAAGAGTACCTACTGTGAACAAAAACAGGTGGTCGTAAGTATTTTTGTAATTTTTTTTCTAACGCTATTTATTAAATACCTTTAAGAGTCCTTTAAAGTTTATCACATCTTTACGGCTAATTATACCGGTAACTTCAAGAGAGAAATTTTATCTTAGACTAAATCATTAGCCGTAATATCTGTAAAGCCGTAATGGTTCTATAAATATTTTCATATCGGTGAACGTTCTCGAAGTTCAACTCAAAGTTTCCGATAGTGAGGTAGTTTGAGTTTTAACGGCGACGTGTGCTCTCGTATTGCAAGTGTTATCTACCCTCCTTTGGGCTCCCTTTGAAAAAGTAAGTATCGAACTCGATAAATCACTGAGCATTAGACGTTATTTCAAATAGTATTGTATTCTATCGATATCTTTTTGCTTGTGGAATAGAATTTTCCCTTAAACTTGATTATATTCTATCGATATCTTTTTGGTTGTGATTACATTATTATTATTGAGAGTAATTTTTGACTTAGTACATACATGTATTTTCTTCCTGAAACATTCTATTTCACTTATACAGCATACCATTCCTATAAAAAAACGACTAGTATTAAACTGATAGTACAACATAGGATTTGAAATGGAGAATTATCCTAATAATCAGAATCTTAAAAGTTTTCAACAATCAAGAAGAATGATTACATCATTTTATCCTTTGAAGATATTATGTATTTAAGTTATTCATTGTAAATAAGATTTAGTCTCTTTGATCTACCATATTCTAATCATTCGTAGTTCTTAGCAGTTATATTTGTTTTGGTTTTTAAATGGACCCACTTTTAAAACACTTATCTTAAAAGACGCCATCAGTAAAATTACTTTCGTGATCTTTATAGTCTTTGGTTTTAAAAAATATTTAAATCGTATTTTAGGCGTCTTCAGC
Organism: Hyphantria cunea; assembly: GCA_003709505.1. Taxonomy (NCBI): domain Eukaryota; kingdom Metazoa; phylum Arthropoda; class Insecta; order Lepidoptera; family Erebidae; genus Hyphantria; species Hyphantria cunea. The sequence continues at coordinate 1,276,556 of PKRV01001461.1, forward strand.
GTTCCGATACCGATACACTATGATAAAAAAAAACAAAAAAGAAGTGCTGATTATGTATATTTTTTAATCATGGTATTGTTTTAACGTTTGTATAATTATAATATACTAAAAACGAAGTACCGTTTCCAGGATTGCAAAAAAATGTTTGTGTACACAAAAACACAGTGATATGTTTACTGAGCACACTGACTAACAAACTTAGTGTGCGTGATAAGGTCGACTGCCATAGTATATATAGATCAAGTTTTAGTTTAGCGAAAGATTTTGTGATTGTTTTTGAGCGTTACGTATCGTAACAAGGGACAGTATCGATATAATTTTGTACATTAGATAGTTGATGGTGATGCTCAAAAGTATATCATATCAAACCGAGTATATCGCCACCTCGCATTCAAGTACGCGAATATCTTCGGCACGAATCAGCACACAAAATCCTAGTGCCCCACTGTGTAATTTATATCATCATCAGCCTATCGCAGTCCACTACTGGACATAGGCCTCTCCAATTTCACGCCACTTAGTTCGATCTATGGCTTCTCGCATCCAGCTCCTGCCAGCCGTCTTGCGCAAATCATCGCTCCACCTGGCTTGTGGACGTCCTACACTACGTTTGCCGAGACGCGGTCTCCACTCAAGAACTCGTTTACCTCAACGGTTATCGGTTCTGGGGCAAATGTGGCCAGCCCACTGCCAATTCAGCTTGCTAATCCTGTGGGCTACGTCGATGACCCTGGTTCTTTGTCGGATCACCTCGTTTCTAATGCCATCCCTTAGAGAAACGCCGAGCATATACCTCTCCATTGCACGCTGAGCGACTTTAAACTTATGGACCAGTCGAACCGTAAGTGTCCACGTTTCGGCTCCGTAAGTCATTACGGGTAGGACGCACGCATTGAAGACTTTCGTCTTTAGGCACTGTGGGATCGATGATGAGAAGACCCGACGAAGTTTCCCAAACGCTGCCTAACCTAGCTGGATTCTCCTGTTCACCTCGTCCTCAAAGCTGTTTCTACCTAACTGCAAAGCCTGACCGAGGTATACATATTTTCGAACAACTTCGAGAACGGCACCGTGTACCGCAACCGGTTCCGGTAGTACATGTTCATTGAACATGACCTTGGTCTTGTCGAAGTTCATCCGTAGGCCGATGCGCACAGACGAGTCAGCCAGGTCGTTCAGCATCTGTTGTAGGTCCTGCAACGTTTCCGCCATGATGACGATGTCATCTGCAAATCGCAAGTGTGAGATGTATTCGCCATTGATGTTGATACCGCGCCTTTTCCAGTGCAGCGTCTTAAACAGGTCCTTCATTGCATTAGTGAATAATTTCGGGGATATAACGTCCCCTTGCCTCACTCCTCGATGCAATGGTATGGGTCTTGTATGCTGATCCTGTACTTGGACGGACATAGTAGAGACATCTCAACACTCGGACGTACCGCCAATATACTTGGCAACGCTGCAGGGACTCCAGAACAGACCAGATCTCGATCGAGTCAAAGGCCTTTTCATAGTCCACAAATGCTAGACACAGGGGCTGATTATACTCTTCGGTCTTCTGTATTATCTGCCGCACTGTGTGGATGTGGTCTATGGTGCCATATCCGCTCCGAAACCCAGCCTGCTCCGGTGGCTGGTATTCGTCGAGTCTTCGCGCAAGACGGTTCGTGATGACTCTTGAAAACAGCTTATAGACGTGGCTCAGGAGGGAAATGGGCCGATAGTTCCTCAACATGGTTTTATTTCCCTTTTTGAAGAACAGGACGACCACACTCCTACTCCACGCCTCTGGAGTCCTCCCTTTAAACAGGACAGCGTTGAAAAGCTTTTGGAGCGCCTTTAATACGGGTTTACCTCCAGCCTTTAACAGCTCTGTAGTAACGCCATCCTCTCCAGAGGCTTTTCCATTTTTCAGCTGTCCAAGAGCCATCTCGATTTCGTCAATGCTGACTTCTAGCAGATCTTCAGTGAAGTGGCGTGTTAATTTAGCTCGAGGGTCCTCATTTTCGGGATCAGGTCGAGATGCATGCGAAGCGTACAAATCGCCATAGAAGCTTTCTACTTCCGAAAGGACAGCCAGCTTGGAAGCAACGACTTCTCCGCTTACTGTGGTCAGCTTCGTCAAATGGCTTCTTCCAAGAGATTTCACAAACACTTTTGACCCCCGATTCTGCTCGATTGCTCTTTCAAACAAAAGAGTGTTGTAGCATCGGAGGTCGTGTCGTACACGCTTACTAATCTCTCGGTTTAGAGTCCGTTTTGCCGATGAAGTGACTGGCGGGTTCTCACGTCTTTCCTTCATTAACCCTAGTGTCCTCTCTGAAAGCTTCGACTTCGTGTCTGTACGCTGCATTTGACAAAATCTCGTACCTTCACTCCTGAGGATTCGAACCACATTTTCAAGGTTCTGGTTTACGTCTCTTGTGGTTTCCATGGCAACAAATCGGTTTTCCAGATTTGACTGGAATTTTTCAGATCCCATCTCGACTTGGAGCAGAGTTGGTCGGAGCCTGGACTTCATCATGCGGACACGTTCAGCCTTGAAGTTGATATTCAGAGAACCTCGGACTAGTCGGTGATCGCTACCGGTGTTAAACCTATTGAGCACTGAGACGTCTCTGAATATGTGCCTCCTATCCGTTATGATGAAATCGATCTCATTTTTTGTCATATACAACCTATGCAAATTAAGAAAGAACAAGGAATACACAATTAAATCTATATAACTAAAGTTTTGAAGATACCACAGAACTTTAAGAGTGAAAGTGTGAATGATATGTGCTAAGTGTAGTAGTGTAATGAACTAGTTGATGAGCCGTGATGGAAAGCGACACTGAGGGAAGTATGAGTATATCTTTCCTGTAAGCGAAAGGTAAATATTTTGTTTTCGATACATTCAGTGTCAGCACCTTACTTCTAAGCCATGAGGCGACCCTGTTATACCCAATCTGAGCATTACTGAAAACTTCGAAAAGTAGGACAGTGTCGTCAGCAAAGGTGATAATTTTGCCTTTGTAGAGTTGGAGATTGCAAAGGTTATTGATATAGACAAGAAATAATGTCTGTGAAAATATGAAATAAATGTATGTATGTCGATTTTCGCGGTAAAAAGTGTAAACAGTAGCATACCCTACTTTTCTGTTCAAGGCCATAGGGCCATCTTCAATAATCTAAGTACCTTCATACCAAATTTTATAGAAATCGTTGAAGGGGTTTAGATGACAAATAGCTACTTTCGAATTTATGGTACTAGTATATAAAATATCAATGATCATATGACTAAAAAATATTTCGGAATTTACGATATTGACCTTAAAGAGATAAAAATAATTTTAAACTTTTTACAGAAGATACTCTCCCTACATATGAAATGGAAAAATACAAAGAAAATTCTTGACATTGAAATACAAAGGCGACCTATGCAAATAAAGTATGGAATGAAAAGGGTCTTAAATACATACGCAACATATCTCATCGGGATTCTTTCACTATAAAAATCTATTTGCAAATCTTACCTTTCAGAAGCAAAGATATGCGTATTGACTGGCTATTTCGAGTAATAGTACGTAAATCTTCAACGACAAACACTGCCACAATCCCTCCATTTTTACCAATAGACCCATGTATTAAAGCCTTGAAAGGACAGGATTGCCCAATATCTGAACCTCTAATGCTGCCGAGAATCAACTAAATCCACTTACATTTCCTTATTCCTTACTCACCGAATGAGAATCTTTCTATAAAGCTCTTTGTTGTAGCCTAACAACACCAAATAAAATAAATATAATATATTTTTACTCGCTATCTTAATATTATCTCGTTATTCAACATCTTGACAATGTACAAAATATTTGAATAGGAGGTAAAGTTTAATGATTATTATATGTCTCACAAAATATTTTTATAAAATATAATGAAAATCTTAATTTCGCAACGTACGTTATCTATACGTTTAACTAACTTTAAGATGAGATTAAAAAAATAATGATAAGGCTTTAAATGAAAAAATATGGAATGCAAACATTTATTTAAAATTTTTCTTTGTGTTTTAAAATCACAAAGGCTTTAGGCGCTCCGGATCTGGTGCAAGTGGGGAAGTTATTTATTTAGACATGTCATTGCCCTCTGAAATTAGAGCCTACACAGCCGTAAAACATTAAAGTAACACATGTTTAATTACTCAGCGTAGCGGGATGACCTATGGCTTTGAATGTTTGTCACCGCCTAAAGTTGGGAAGAGATCCTTGATTTTAACAGTCAAACAGTGGCGATGTTTGCGCAAACAAAATATGCAAAGTAGGTGCGGGCAGGCGAGATACGGGCCTCGCTAATTATGTGGGAGCACGTCGTGCTGTGTCCAACAGGCGTCCTACATTTGAGAAGGCTAATAAAAATGCAAAAATGTGGGGAATTATCAATTATAATTAGCCACATGCTTTGTATGCGACTTTGAATACAGCGCTTACAGCATAACGCGCTAGTACGAACGTCCGATGGTTACACAATAAGCCAAAAGGGTTACGTCAAAAAATAATAATCAAGAAATGTTTTTTTTTCGGTTACTGGTTCATGAATGTAGACTATAAATATTGACTTGCTGTCTGCTTGCTCACCAAACATGGTAGATGTATCACGCCACTATTTAAACGTCCTTGTTTTCTTTTTAATTCCGTATAATGAGTTACTACTCATGGTTTGTTTAAATTGAAAATATGCACCATTATCGTATTTAAACAGATGACGGAGGGTTCCTTTCTGAGGCAAAGCTGTTATCTTACAATCCTCATAACTTAACACCTAAATATCGTTTTCTACCGGATGACTCGATGATTTATTATGAGTAAGACGAGCTAGCAAACGAAGGTTTTATCTCCCCTAAGTGTGACTTATACAACACCAAGATGTTTAAGATATTTCAATAAATCACAAAATGCGTGTCGAATTTCAAAAAGTAAAGCTCCCTTCTGTTATTTCTTTTTGTGGAGCGAGCCAAGGGTTGGAAGGAATGTTAATCTCTAGGGCTCATTTTTAATCACGTGTCTCGAGCGTATCGAATATTTTGTGATTAAATAATCTCATTACTTTAAATGATTATCGATTATATCTGTACGTAGAAAACGTCGAAGTGTTAAGACAATGTTGTAATTTGTAAACAAGTTTGTTGCGTCCGTGTGTAAGGAGATTGATAAACGATAGCAAAACGTGGGCGGCGAGGGCCAACTTAACAAAGCAATGTTAAACATTTGTTTTGCTCTATAGATTATTCTGTAGGATGTCGTGTTAGTTAATATTTTACTATGATGTTACATCGCGAACAGACGTGATTTGCACCTTGACAAAAGGCAATTTATTTCGTGAGTGCTTTTGTGTCGTGTATGAAGGTCTTAGGCTCGCTTAATGTTGTTTGTTATTGTACTGAAAAGAATATATTTTTCAATATGAAGAATGTCAAAGGATGCTTAAATTAAAGCGCTGCATTAAGGCCACGCAGGTGTATTTACAAAATGTCTGATTTTGTAGGCCATATTGAATAAAAGCAATATTTTTTTTGAAATGAGGTTTCGAATTGTCTTAAGGCTTATAATATTGTGGTAACTGAAAAACAAATTCCGTATATTCATTACAATATTTATTTTTCAGAACACAAGCCGCAATATCCACTTTTAACTACATGTACTATTCAAATATATTATAACATACAATATATAATTCTAAACATATTTTTACCCTGTCTATTTTATTAGTCAACTTAAAATAAATAATTGGCATTCGAGTGGGTGAACATATTCGATCAACAACCAAAATTGTTTTTCAAGATAGATTTCAAAACTAAAAAACTTAAAAGTTGCATCTCTGTGGCCAGTTCGCCGTGAAGGCTGCATCGTGTGCATCGTGAATGTAATGAATACCTGTCAGGCGCGCGTGTGGGCGATTCACTGGGGCCGCTCTAAGTCGAACGCAAACATTTACCCTTCGCTCAACAGTAATTGTTTAAAATTGAGCCTAACTGTGTGGGCCTCTCCTGTTGCCCGAGTCCTGACATACACTCTAATACGCCGTATTTCTTTATTCATACACAATAAGTACCCACTAAACGATACCGAATGAGTTACGTGTACGATGAATCCGCGCATCATTTTGTGTCTATGGTTGCATTTCACGCGTTATAAAATTGAACCTTCTGCTCCGATAAATAGAGATATCGATAACATAATGAAATTGATTGGACGTTGTTTGTAAATTAAAATGGTTGCTTCGTTAATTTTAAGCTTCGCATTTTGTATAAAATAATCGGTGCTACGGCCACCTAATACGATAGTAAATTAGGGTGTTTCGACGCAGTGGCACGGCGGGCATGCTGACGGGAACAGTTTTAGCTGATTTATGCCATGCCGTTATCAGGATTACACCGTTGTCACTAAGCTCCAACTATAAAGCATTAAACAATGTTTGTCGTGAACTTTGAAATTTAATTAATTGTCTTACAACTGCAACATTTTGCGTTCCTAGTTTTCTGTTTCATATTAATATTTAAGTATATGAATTTAACTATACTGAAAATAAATATAAAATCTCTCTGAACAACTTTTGAATTTTAATTGTCTTCATGTATAAATCCACTGCATTGGTAGCGCAGTGGTAGCGTATGCGACTGCTATGCTAGAGGTTTCGGGTTCGATTCCTGAGTCGGACCAAATGTTTTTATGTTCCGCAAATATTTGTTTCGGAGTTTGGTTATTTTCTTTCTCTTCTTTCTTTCGGAGTTTATAATATGTATGTATTTATAAATATATGTATATATTACAAATAAGTATGTATATATGTATTAATATCGATTGACTAGTATCCATAGTACAAGCTGTATTGGGACTCGATGGTGTTGTGTGCTTAAATGTTCAAAAATATTATTTATTTATTATCATCGTTATGAACGTTATTTAATTTGAAATACATTTTTGTTTAAAAATTATGTTCGTAATTCATAGCTAATATTATAAATTAAAAAGTAACTCTGTCTGTCTGTTTATTACGCTTTCTCGGCTAAGCTGCTGCACCGATTTCAATAAAATTCGGCTAGAGATACTTTGATTCTTATGACGGACATAGAATTATTTTTTATCGTGATAACCAACATACACGCAGGCGGAGCCGCAGAAGAAATACTAACAGGCACTGTACTACTTTAATTGTAAAAAAGTTTCCAATCTTTAGCAGGCAAAGTAATTCTACTTTACTGCCATAAAGTAACGAGTGCTTGTGATTCAAGTGATTCGCTAAATATTATATTTTTTATGGATATAGATAATAAATATATAACAATAGAATAGAATAATCATCATTGTACACCAATTGATACAGTTTTATTTGAGCTAAACAATATAATGACCATGTACAAATGGCGGCCTTATCACTAAAAAGCAATATCTTACAGGCAACCTTTGGATGGACAAATCGACTGTAGAAACATGAAATTATGGGTAGTATTAGTGTTTAAAATAAATATAATAATTTATTCAATAATACACCGAACTTAGGCAATCAGTTAGGTAATTGAGGACTGACAATGCTAATTAGTTCATTATGGAATTATTCGGATGTAAATACGACAATATCTGTACAATACCATAAATACACATTTTAGAAACAATTATTCAAAATTTTTGTGAGGTTTTATTATTTGAAATAAGTTAAAACGTAACTTTAAGTATATACAGATAGGAAACTCTTTATAACATATAAACAAGAGTACATATAATGTCAGATTTATAATATATAAAAGACGGCCTAATTGCCTAAAGCAATCTCTTTCAGACAATCTTAGGGTGGATTAAAATGTTTCGAAGAGACAGCAGTACTTTACGGTGCAATGAGTAATGACGAATTATTAGCAAGTTAATAAAATCAAAAACATATTCTATGTATATTGATTGTGTGTGCTTTAACAGTAAAACACTGGCCATGGATTTTCTTTTAAATGTATTTCTAGATGCAAATATTAGATATCTTTATTTTTTTTTTGAAGTAGGAGTTGCAAGGTAGAGTTGAAGAAAATTTATGCATAGTTTAAAGTTTTAAAAATTTAAACACTTGTTTTTATTTTTATATAAGTTCTGTTTCGATGGACAAACACATGTTTGAGGATTAAGTCTAAGAAGAAGTTGTCTAAAAGAACCCATTGCATATTTTTCTATACTTTCAAATACATTTTTTCAAGAATACTTACTAAATAGCATTTTTTATCTCTTGATAACTCAAAGTTAGATGTAAATGATATTGATGAATGTAATAACAATCGAAACATGTTTTGTGGGTCATCCATTAACTAAGAAAACACAAATCGACATTTTACTAACATCTTAACAGTAAAACTATTTTCAATGATTACTAGTATGAGTATACCAGTTCAATTACAATTTATTTGCTAGGGAATGACTTACTCTATTTTTATTTATTAACAATACACCTTATCTTAATGATAACTAAAGAAGTTAAGGACTAACGCAAGTAATTAGTTAATTGTATCATTACACGCTTATAAATGCTGCTAAAACTTATATTTCTCATTTACTAACGTTGCGATCATTCAAAGCGTCAGTCAATTCATCACTCTCTCAAAAGCGCTTTTTTTTCTTTCGTCATACAAAAGAAAATAATATGAACGGTGTAATACATCGTATCTATGTCAAAGATCAAATCAATGAAGATGACAACAATACAGAGGAATATCTGAGATATAGAGATGAAGTTCAGCCGAAGGATCAAGATAGAACTCCAATAACTCATCATAAGAATAAAGGAAGTCTGTCTCTAATAATAGACTCGTACACGCCTGACTTTTCAGAACAACATGATGCAGTTGAGACTACCAAGCAAGATGGAACTCGAAAAACACGTCATGAGGATAAAGCAACTACTTATATAAAGTTGGTCTCATATACGCCTGACTTAGAGGAAACTACATCAAATCAAATCAGTTCCACTCCAACTGTAAGATTTGACTCGTACACGCTTGATATAGAGGAAAATGCAACTCCAAGACAAAAGAATAAACTTAGACATACAGAGTTAGTTGAAACACCAAGAACACACCGTAAATACAATGTTAAATTTCTTCCAAAAAGAAAAATTAACTTTGATCAAGGTGAGGAATGTGAAGAGATTGTTTCACTTGACATAGAAGAAAATACATCTTCAAGACAAGAAAATGAAGTTCAGCTCACTAACTTAGTTGAAATACCAAGAACACATTGTAAATACGACATTAAATTAACCTCAAAGATAAGAACTGACTTTAATCTAAGTGAGGATGAAGAGATTGTTACAAATATGAATAATTCTGAAGATTTTTTAAAAGCAATAAGGCAAACTGTTCTTATTATTATTATTTATCTTTTATTTTGGTTGTTAGTCATATTTAGTATTAACACTAAGGAACATTTCTAAATTTATATTTATAATGAAGCGTAATATAATTATGTATTTAATAGTGATATGAAAGACTGATATTTGTTAAAGTATGTCATAATATTAAGTAATAAATGTCAATTAATTACATTATGACTTTGATTTTCCAAAAATATTCACCTTATTCTCTTAAGTATCATATAATAAAAAACTATTTTTATTTATTTTCACCTATTAACGTGGTAGAAGGTCTGTTTAGTGAATTTGGGTTGTGAATTGGAAGCGCACCAAGATAACGTAGCTTTTTTATTACAAAACTTCGCGAGGTTTATGCTTTAAATAACTAACAAATAAAAAAAATAAAAAAAACGCTCTAAGGGGTAAAATAGGGTATCATAGTCTTTAAAGTAATATGGGTATCGTTCCTAAGATTTTTGGTTGCTGATAACGAAAATAACATCGTTTTTAAGTTTCAACAATGCGGTCCTGACATATCATGAACTTCTACTAGCCTTTTTGTGCAGCCGGATAAAAAAGCACCTAAAATCCTAATTTTGACCTTAAGTATTAAAACTGAAACGTTTCATCTAAATCGGTCTACTCATTTTACTATAATGAGCGTTCAAACTAAAAACATACAAACAAAAACCTTCTTCAGAACACAATACACAAATGCAATAAAAAATGCGGGACAGTTTTTGGGACTGCCGATAGAAGTAAAAACTAAGTAACTTGTGAATTGTATCGGTAACGATGATACGATTTCCAAAATTGTTTTTTTTTCTCAATTGAGAAATTGTTCACCCTTAAAGTAATAAATGTGCCGAAAGAAGTTTTCACTTTAACAGACAACCTAGAGAGATGATAAACGACCCGGGACAAGTGACACCCCGGCCTTGGGTTCGTATAAGACGGGTTGATGTTTCACTTCTTACTGTGTAGAAAACTGTAAGGCGTGACAGCGTCCCGACTCTGTTCACCCCGGGATGTAATTCAGTCGTAAGATAAGGCAGGTTGGACTGCTGACGCCGCCGATGTGTTCCCTGCCCTTCGTCGCCCCGCAAAGAGTTTAGAGTGAAAAGTTTTATCTGTGTAAAAAAGAGATATAACAATAGACACATTCATTAATTGCAAGACACACTCAACAACTTATCTACATATTTACATTTGTATGTAAATCGAGATATTATTCCTGCTTATATAGCCACAGGCTTATTCTATGCGTGGACATCCTTATTATGTTCTTGCGAAATTTAAAAGACCCAAGATTATGAAAAGAATCCAGGCTAATAGTCAAAGCTTTACATAGAATATGGTGGAAGCCAAATTTTTAACTGGGTGTGCGCAAGGAGAAACTATGCATAGCACAAATTTCTTTGATTACAAACAATTGCTTATAGTTTGAAGAAAACGCTTACATGACTTTGACTCAGAAAACCCCATGAGAAAATTTTCTCCATATTTACGTAGGTAGCATTAAGATATAGGTCTTAAGATCCCGCTAATGAGAGTCCTAGTTTTCTCACACACTCATTTACTCATACATTTTTATTTTATAGCACTCTCATATTACCTTGGTACACGTGTACCATAAACGCATTTAAAACCTAGTATAAAGTAATAGATATTTGTTTTGAAGAAATAGCTATAGGCATTTCTATAACCTTAATCGTTATGGAAATAGATAACAAATAAATAACAATATAATCATTAGTTGTATGAATCATCTCAGTTTACTGACAATGTATTTATTGGGTAATGAGTTACCTGATATCAATAACAATACACCTTATCTCAGTGGTTACTAAGGGCATTAAGGACTAGTTCCAGTAATTAGTTAAATATGGCATTACAAGGTTATAAATACTGCAAAAAGTTATATATTTCATTCACTATTGCTGTGATTATTCAAAGCGTCAGTCTATTCTTTGCCTCCTCAAAAGCGTTTTTTTTTGCCTTTCGATATACAAGAGACAAAAATATGAACGGCTTAAAACATTATATCGGTGTTGAAGATCAAAATGATGTCGACAGCAACAATACGAAGGAATCTCTAGGACAGAGAGATGAAGTTCAGCCGGCGGAGAAAGATAGAATTCCAGTACTTCACGACAAAAATAAAACAAGTCTATCTCTTATAATAGATGACTTATATACGCCTAACTCTCCAGTACAAAATAAAGCAGTTGAAGCCACTAACCAAGACGAAATTCAAAAAACACACCATGAGGATATAGCAACTCCATATATAAATTTGGTCTTAGATAAGCCTGACTTAGAGGAAACTACATCAAATCAAAATCAAGTTAGTTCTACTCCAACTATAAGATTGGACTATTACACGCTTGATATGGAGGAAAACGAATCCTCAAGACAAGAAAGTAAAGTAAAGGACACGGAGCTTGTTGAAACACAAAGATCACTCCGTAAAGATAATGCTAAATTTCTTCCAAAACGACGAGTTACCTTTGACCTAAGTGAGAATTGTGAAGAGGTTGTCTCGCTTGAAATAGAAGAAAATATATCCCCAAGACCAAAGAATAAAATTAAGCACACGGGGTTAGTTGAAATACCAAGTACACACAGTAAATACAATGTGAAATTTGTTTCAAAGAGAAGTACGGACTTTGATCTTAGTAAGAATTGTGAAGAAATTTTTATAAATAGAGAAACTGTTAAAGATTTTTTTAAAGTATTAACGTACTTTATATATTTAACTATTGCTATTATTGTATTAATTATTATTATACCATTGTTATAAGCTATTCCAATCCGATTCGAATTGTATTTATTACTCAAAACATAACAACACACAAACATAAAAAATATAAATGTTTTTAAAAAAAATTTTTACTATTCAAATATTTAAGTAACGGTTATAACTACTGTAATACTTGATTCATGTTTACAAATATACATATTAAAAGGAACGTTAATAAAGCTCTTAATAATAATATAAAGGACTATTAAGTAATATATTATCAGTTAGGTATGTGTAAATATTAATCAATAATATAAATGATATTGTCACTTTGCCTTGAAAAATATTGACTTTTCTCTTCATGATTTTTTTTTATTTTCACGAACTTTAAGAGTCAACGTAGTACAATGGGTATAGGAGCAGTGAATTTAAGCCGGCATCAGTCAATAATTGACAAGATTCACTATCATTCATTACAAACGAGCTATTTTGCTACAGTCTGTTTTATTGTGTACTATGCAGTTAAAATTCACGCAATAGCTGCTTTAATCATTTTTTTCACTGCATATTATTCTCGTAAATGCAGTGGTTTGCAAAATCTGTACACATTGGTCCCTGAATTTCTTTTTCTTGCGAAAATACCCTCGGATACCACCTCTTGGTGGCATTTTGGGCTCGAACCGTCTAAAACCTGCGGGTACTGAGATGCCGGGGAACCAGTTGCACCTTAGGAAGGAACAGCCTGGAAGCCCAACGTATCTCGGACCACCTGCGGACTCTAGATGGCCCCCTCCTGTGTGGATAGCCCCATGTTTAAGTTGCTATCCCCAAAAGGCGTGTGCAAGAACCTGCTTCTGTTAGGACGACAGATAGCCTCATTTATCACCCCCAGGCTTGCGCTTAAGGTGGACAGAGATCATATTGCGATCTCCGGCGCCCGAGTCGTCTGCAATACCTGGCCCGTTACCGGGCCTGGCGGACCCGGAGAGTTCTAATCCTATTCCGTTCCTGTCCCGCTATCTCGTTGGCAAGCATAACTTGCTCGCAGAAAGAAACAGCGGAGTTCCACGCGCTCTCGCTCCGCAAATTGCTTGCAATTATGTTAACGAGCGTAAGAAACAACAGATATCTGTCATTTCTCTCGCTAAACGGTATTTTTGATCGTAATCCATACTTAATACTATAAATTCGAAAGAAACTTAGCCTCTCTGTTACCTCTGTATTACGCTTTCACGGCCAAACCGATCGCACCGGTTTATATGAAATTTGCTATGAAGACACATTGATTCTTTTGGAAGACAAAGGTTAAGCGTACACGCAGGCGAAGCCGTAGGCAAAAGCTAGTTTACATATAATATATTTTTTTATTTATTTTCAACCTCATCCTAAAGTCTTAATCGAACGGAGCGAACATTATGACATGGTACACAAAATATTAAAATTACAACTACAAAAAAGTGAATTCCCCTAGTATACCTATTGATAGACGCTATCCGCTGCAAATTGAGGCATGTTGTATTATATATTTTATAACCGAAATGAGTCCTTAAATAGAGGGACGCAGCGACCCAGAATTGATCTTAATGGCCGTAACAATAATTATAAACTTACGGTAGACGAAGCGAAGGTTTATAGTTTATATCTGTTCGGTTTACATATGCCCGTAAATTAAAGCATATATTAACATTAGTTACGCTTAGCCTAGTCATCTTAAGGATTAATCTAGGAATCTAATAGAGTAAGCTTAAACACATCTTCCATAGGAGTAATGTTACTTAAGAAGTCACATATGGTCACTAGTTAACGTTCTTAGATATTCAAATTACAAAAATCTGTTTTTGAGAATCTATCCTTGCGAATGTTACAAATGTTATAGAAGATAAAATCATCCACTAATTTGGTATAAAGCCGTTATATATAACTTGAACAATTTTCCTAATAGGGGCACTAAGGATGCACTGGTCAACTAAAACCACCTTGGTACAGGGTCAAGTTAAAATTCCAGTCTTTAATTCAGCTATTTTAATTAGTTATTCAGGATTTATAATTATGTAATTCGATATAACACACCGAATGTCTGTAGTTAGGTAGAAAAAGGGAATCTAAACAGTGAAATTTATTTTTTTATTCCTCACTTTTGGCCGTCTTAGTATTTTTTTAATCCCCGACTTGACTTGCACGCTATACAGGTACACATAAATATAAACACAATTTTATTATAGTAAGTAAGGGCGTAAAGCATAGGAAAACAATTGGCAAAAAAAAAACCATTTATAAAATTAGTTAAAATTAATTTTATGCAGGAATAATTTAAGAAAAACGCTAAATTGTTTAGTTATTCATATATCTTACAACAATCGACAAACTAAGTTGTGTCAATATAAACACTACTATGACATAGTTGACATTTACTAAATACACTATACCATAGCAAAGTATTACAATTGAAACCAGTATTAAATAACCTTTTATGAATTATCTAACGACTCGCCCTGGTTTTGCTCGGGTACAATCGGCTCGAAGTCGCTTACCTTGTTTAGATGGAGGCGGTATCTTATCCACTACTTTCTGCTTATAAGGCGCAGATTCGACCTCATATGAAATACTGTTCTCATATTTGGGCAGCGTCAACCTAGTACCAGCTACACCTCTGGACCTTATCCAATGGAGAGCGACTAGAATCATCAAATCCCAAGATTTTTTAACTCGGCTAGACTATCTGAAGCTGTGTAGAGACGTGGTCTCACTATACTTCTATCGCTTTTATTATGGGTAGTGTTCCAATGAATTCAATTCCTACCGCCTCTTTCCACCATCTTGTTACGCAATAGCAGTTTCAATTTTGATACAGTCTATTTTACCAATTAAACATTTTTCACCGCATATTATTCTTAAGCGTGTATTGGTAAGCAAAAACCGAACGCATTTGATCTCTAAACACGATACATAACCCTTAACCCTCACATAAATACTAGTACAAGTGACATCTAACAGTCTATAACATACGATATCCATTAAAATGAATACGCGCCGCACAATATAATTATTCTAACGTACAATTAGCGAAACCGACGCCATTAGATGAAAGTACCGGTTAAATTAATGTTGGGTTACAGTCACTCGAAAGTTCCATTATCGTTAGGAAACACGATAATGCTTAGGTGATAAGTCTACTGAAGGCACATATAAGATACATATGAAACGTATGTTGTAAACTCGAATTACGTTGACTAGTTTCTAGTGATAATGGCAACAGGGTTTTCATGTAAACATAGATTTAGTAAGATGGTGTAGCGGTGGGTAATGTTCTCATATTATACGAGTCGTAAGTTGTAGGAAATCCTAATAATAGTTGAGGTTACCTTTACACCAACAACCGTTGGGTAATGCAGCTGGGCAAAGCTTGACTTAAAAATAGCCTCAGTTACTCCTTATGTTAGCCAGTTAAACACTCATCAAAATCGGTTCAACTATTTCGGAGATTATCCTACATAAGACTGACGTACAGACAGGTTGACAGACCGAGACAAAAAGTTTAAAAATTAATTATTTTATGAACGTTCGATTACATATTTTATATTATGTATCCAAACTTATATTATAAATGCGAAAGTAACTTTGTTTGTCTCTCTGTCTGCTTTCACGGCCAACCGCTGCACCGATTCAATTAAATTTGGCATGAAGATACTTTGATTCTTGAGGAAGGACATAGGCTACACTTTGCTACGATAGTCCACAAACATGCGAGCTGAGCCGCGCACAAAAGCTACTATTTATATTTTTATAATTGTAAAAATATGTATTTGAATGTGAATGTGTAATTCACATTATTGTGTATTTATATATTTTTTTTAATTACAGTTATTTCTGAACATCTACCATGGCTAGCTCTGCATCGTCCTAAGGTCGATTGGCAGAAAATGCCTACGGCATTAAGTACGCCTTTGCCAATTTTGTGCCTAAAGATTTAAATAAAATAAAATATAGTGACCTACTACATATTCTTGAATTCAGCTTTAGCTTTCTATGAGGTAGAGTGAAGTCACTTTGGCGATCAGTCATTATATCTCTTCTATAGATATACAAAAATGAATGTTTGTCTGTGTGTTATTTATAGAATCGTAAATGATGCATTTGATCATGTCATGATCTTCAGCAAAGTGCTGTGCATGAGCCCAGAAAGGTTTCGGAGTTGATACGACCAGCTTTGCCCCGCGGTTGTTGTACCGCAGGCAACACCGCGAGGCTCAGCTAGTCTCTTATAAAACATAATAATATACATAATATGAAGTGTCAATTTGACAAAAACGGAATACTTACTACTACTACTACTTACACTTAATACTCTGATATGTGGTTGTGTATAAGTTACACTCATTAATCACATCAAACGCCCTTTACAAAAACAAACGTAAAACATTTTCACGAACAAAATAAATAACAAAGTTCAAATACACGTTTAATTAGAAAAGTTTTTAAGCATTTGATATTTTTCTTTCAACATTTTCTATTTGAACTGCCCATAATGTATGTGAAGTGTGAGTTTAAAATATTTGGAACGGTGTTTCAAACTTCTTTAATTATGTACTCTAGCAATGAATTTTCAACTATTGCTAGTAAATTGTTTCAAGTATAAATATTTTTTCCTTGACTATTGCGAATCCGCAGGGAAGGGTAATTATTTTATAGTCTATGTTTGTTTCATCGTAACGCTTAATCTATTAAACCAAAAGAGGAGTGTGATACTAATAGATCCGTAATTATAGTCCTAATGACATTTATCAAAAGTTTTTACGTAATCAGGATATAGTTTAAAACTTTGTTTTGTCAATTCTTTTTGCTGTTTATACGATTGTTTTTTATATTGGTCATTGGACAATGTTGGACAACAGTTACTAAGACCACTATCTGACTTACGAGGTGGTGGTTATATGGTAGGTGGTTAGCCGTCGTAGTTACTGTACTGTCTCTATTGAAAATGGTTACCAAAATTGTAAAATTATACTCAAGCTATTTTGATGTTAGTGAAAATAATTTTTGTTATAGCGGGCAAACGAGCAGACATATCACCTGATGGCACGCGATTACCGCCGCCTATGAACACCTGCAATACCTGAGGTGTCACAAGTGCATTGCCGGCCTTTGGGGGATGGGGAGAGGGGTTCGGGTATGGGCCTCAGATGTCCTTAATCACTTAGTGAAACCCAGCGCTAGCGCTGTTTCACCCCGGTTTTCTGTGAGGCCGTGGTATCACTCCGTCGAGCTGGCCCATTCATGCCGAAGCGTGGCTCTCCTACTGGTAAAAAACTAAAAATAGTATTAAAACTACACTTATAGTTCTACAAACATAATAAAAGCGAAAATTTAGTTAAAGAGTGCAAAATAGAAAGTAGTATTTTCTCCAGCGTACAACATGGGTTACTTTTAATCCAGTGCAAATGGATTTATAAAATCAATATTGCCTATAAGTCTTCTGTCTGACAATTTTTATAACAATCTTTAAAATATCTAATACTTGGTATGAGTATTGACTACCTCGGTGGCGCAGTGGTAACGTATGCGACTGCTGTGATAGAGGTCTCGGGCTTGATTCCCGGGTCGGATCAAATGTTTATATGATCTGCAAATGTTTGTTTCGAGGCTTGTATACTTTTTTTTGTAAATACATACATACTATACGTAGAAAACACCCAAACTCCGAAACAAATATTCGCAGATCACACAAACATTTGGTCCGACTCAGTAATTGAACCCGAGACCTCTAGCACAGCAGTCGCATACGCTACCACTACGCCACCGAGGCAGTCATATGTATGTATTTATAAAAAATATATACAGATATATATTTATATCAGTTGTCTATTAACCATAATACGAGTTCTGCTTAGTTTGGGACTAGATGGCGTTGTGTATTAGATGTTTGAAATATTTAATTATTTATTATTAATCGTACATCTCTCCTAAAAACTACTACAAAACATGAAATCAATGTTTAAAAGACAACTTAAAGAGTATTACTCGTATATCTAATATTCTCTTAAAATAAACGAACAGCATAGAAACAAAACGAAATGACAACTTGATCTGAAAATATATCAGCCTTGTATTTTATACTCGTAAATAGAAAATAAAACACGATCAGGGGTTGGAAAAAGTACAATGCGCAACCAGTGGACCATGCTCCTGATACAAAAGACTATTGTTCTTGCCATATCGAATGTATCGAACGAAACATCTATACACGAACTTTATCATAGAGAATGATTGAAAATAGAAATCAAGCGAATCGTGGCATTCTAGAGTAGTATAATATAATATTAATATCAATGTGTGTACTCATTTCTTTATGGAATAGGCCGCAAACGAGCAGACGAATCGCCTGTCGCGATTACTGCCTCCCATGGACACCCGCAACACCAGACGCGTCACAAGTGCATTGTCGGCCTTTGGGGGATGGGGAGGGGGATGGGAGAAGGGGATTGGGTATGGGCCTCCAGCGTCCTCACTCACTCCATGAAACACAGCGCAAGCGCTGTTTTACACCGGTTTTCTGTGAGGCCGTGGTATCACTCCGGTCGAGCCGGCCCATTCATGCCGAAGCGTGGCTCTCCTTTTCCTTTGCATGGGTTTTTTTCCATGCGTTAAATGAAATTAGTGGGATGTACGTGTATTATTTTTAGTCGATTCATTTGCATTTTAACAATTTTCAAGCCATTTCAGATCTAAATCCCCACTCCTAAACAACAATAAATTAAGCCTACTATAGGTCAATATACATATAATTTATACTTTCAATATTTTTTGTTTTAAAACAAATATTATAGGTACATTTAGTTTGGTCAGTCGTATTAAATAACGCACGTAATATTTACGTCTAGCCACGGTAATTTGGCTTGGCAAATAGACGAGCGTGACCCTACGGTCACAATTTGGCCCGGAGATGCCCTTCGGCCTTGCTTGAACTTCGGTAACATTGTTACACCGTCCCCTGCGTCCCTCGAGGCACTGAATGTTCCTACATCTGTTCACCAAGTCCACCTATAAAACTGTAGCGTAGTTTACAATCCGCAATTTCATTTTATAGTTATTGCACAGTAAATCATGATGAGTAAGAGTTTCATTCGGCTTCTTTGTTCTGTAATGTCTAAACTCAAGACTAAATAATCTCGGCTGATAGCCTTATTTTCTTCGAAGTTATTGTTTTGTCCATTGTATTTCCTTGCGTAACGTGTAGTTTATTATTTTATAAATAGAAATGTCAATTTTTATTTGCCATTAGTAACAAGGGTGTACTCGGAGATTGACCAAGATATTTCTATTTAAACTGAACAGGTGTCTTTTCCCAGAATAACAATGTTTTTCTATCGTGTTGCCCTCGAGCGATCCGACGTCCCACGAGGACGAAGCAAGTCGTCTTAATAGACTTAGAGACGTACCGTGCACTGTATCCCTCGAGGCTAACGTGTCCCCGACCCACCCTATGCTATGCCATAAAAAAATGCGATTAGCTTCTTTTGTGAAGCTTCCACTCGTTTATCTGGAGACATTTGGTTTAATTCGGGGCTTAAACGAATCTCTTTTTAATTTAAAGTTCCTCTTTGTTTTATATTCTTTACATTTTGTTGCAACTAAATTATTACTATGGTTATGTTCTGGGATTCATAAACAACATGATTACGATATGGCTTGATAATGAAGAGAAAAAAATTGGTCATATTTTATTTTACTAAAACATAAATTGGACCAATTCTAAAATGATAATATTTGAACGCCTTGTAAAGTTTATAATGTTAATCGATATACCATACACCTACTGTTCGTTTGTAACCCTGCGCTTTTTGAGTATGATATTTGCTGTAAGAAAAAAAAGGTTTTTCGATACGTAGTAATTTAAGTATGTCCTTCCGTGGAGGAACAGACGTCAGGTTCCTCCAACGTATAGGGAGGATCCTCCGACCAGGTAAGTTGGTCAAGTCTGGTGGGCCACGGCCCAAATCGGCTCAAGAATTTCCATGATACGGGATTAATAGTTACTCCCTAGTTCAGTGTATTTTCAGTAGATGGCGCTGTAGTATGTTCTGTTGGACTGTATGTGGCATTCGCCACATACCTTATCATATGTGTTGCGTTACATAACCTATAGATTTTTATAAAAATTTAGTCATATCTGTGTGATAGGCTATTTTAAATTTGTTCTGAAGTCAACAGAACTGCGATTTACTAGACGTAGCTGCAGGCTAAACTACATGCTTGTAATGTATTTTAATTTGATTAAACAATAATAAATTGTTGAAAATCAAGATTATTTTCAAGCGCATTAAAATATTTTTGAATTATGATTAACCGCACAAAATACTAATAAATGCAAATAAAAATCTTTTAGCTGTAATTACCAATATGCGAAATTCATGTTACCATTATGTCCTATCAGCACGTGCCCACGACATAAATATTCACATTTACTACGTTACCCTAACGCGGTACGATTTTTTCTTCTCCCGTTGTGCATGGCAGGCTAAACTACATGCTTGTAATGTATTTTAATTTGATTAAACAATAATAAATTGTTGAAAATCAAGATTATTTTCAAGCGCATTAAAATATTTTTGAATTATGATTAACCGCACAAAATACTAATAAATGCAAATAAAAATCTTTTAGCTGTAATTACCAATATGCGAAATTCATGTTACCATTATGTCCTATCAGCACGTGCCCACGACATAAATATTCACATTTACTACGTTACCCTAACGCGGTACGATTTTTTCTTCTCCCGTTGTGCATTTAGATGCGAGGGGATCAGGGCGTAACATATCGATGCAAAGCGACAGAGGGTGACGCCATTCGCCTACTGTTTACCCATTATTTGCTATAATGTGGGTGAAATTTAGCTTCGTACACCGTGCAATAATTGTCTTCGTTCTTTTATTGGAAACGCTTTTATTTATGACAGGAGGGACGAAAGCCCCGGATTATTAGGCTAACAAATTATATCGAATCTGCTTAGAATAGGACGCGCCTGTCAATAAATCAATGTACGGATTTTTTGATGAAAGCTGACAAATTTATGCCATTGAATTTAGTTCACTTCCCCCTAAATAGATGACGATGTAAAAATGAAATGCTTAGTAAAGCCTTTTCCTTTTGAAGATATTATTTACCACAATCTATGTAATAAATCTTTTGTTTCTTTGCATATCCATTCAAATATTAGAAATTGGAATGTAACTCTGTCTTTCTGTTACGATTGCATGGCTAAACCGCTGCAACTATTTTAATAATATTTTACATGGGGGACTTTAATTCTTGATATAGACTATTGTTTATAGTGATAATCGACATACATATCGCGGGCAAAAGCTAGTCACAAATAAAATGCCAATATATAAGTAAGTGTAAATATTATAAAAGTATCCTGCGGCAGTTCTAACTTCCAAAAGATACTTTTATACGTGATAGGAACGTTTTTGAGTACTGTGGTACTTAAAGTCATTAAGTAAATGACTCTCTTGGGATAACATTCCATGGGGACTTATAATTATATTCACTATCGAGGGTTGAGTGATAATTGCATATGGTAAAAGAATTATTGTTACATCTGGTATGGTTATGATAAGTGACTGGCTCTTATGAGCCGTGTGAGCCAGATAAATAAGAATGTGTACATAACAAATTATAATGTGCTTTATGAAATTAAGTATTTTTTCAAATTGAGTTTATTTTCCATTTTTTATTTGATCTGTTTACTTTTATGTGAAATTAGTCTTAATTCATAAAGTTGGTCTTATTTATTCTTAAAATTTAAATTGTTTGATAAATGGAAGCGGCTTCTGAGAAGTTACAATATCCGGATTAAACAACAGCTTGTTCGGAACTAGGTCAAAACTTGAAATTAGAGCAAAATATTGTTAGCACATGCATAAAATATTAGAACAACCAAGTTTGTTATAACACCGAATATTTCAATGACTTCATATTTCATATAACAAGATAAATGAAGGAATAAATAAAATGAAATTATCCGAAATCACTCAGTAGATTACAAACATTTCGGGCACAAATATTGTCTAGGTCAGACAAGGAGGAAAACAGTGAAATATAGGATCGTGTAGGAGCCACAAGGCAACCCGGAGTGATTAATGAATCCACACGATAACAAATATGTCGCATTCGTAAACGTATTCTGGGCCCATAACAACACTGGCAAAGGTTCGTATTGAAAGCGTTATTTATAAAATTAGAACCGTTGTGATTAAGTGGAGTTACTATTTTCTTTTTTACAGCCTGGTGATTGATTTGTTCAATTTATGTTAAGGTATATTGTGTTAAATTGCTCGTTAGAAACGAAATGTTGGTACAAAGAATAGTTTTTTTACAGCTTTGGCAACGAGTGATTTAAATTATTAAAGTAAAAGTTTTTAAAACTATAGTACTGATAACTAATGTTTACGGCTAAACGAACTTGAATGACATTAAAATTTATCGCTGAGTGAGAGTCTGTCAGGAATAGCAAACAAGATATTTTTATCTAAAAAAAAATTTTCTAAATCAATATGGATTCGATCGAAACCGTGAAAAAAATTACTTATTTTTTCTATTTACCTCAGCTTATCATGGATGGTGAAACGATATCAATGTTGTTAATGAATGTATCTCAGAAATTCGATTTTTCACATATATAATAGATAGTTACTTTCATATTTAATTTATAATAGTGTACCAAACATTCATGCCAATTCTCGCATCGTAACCTTCATTATATATTTTGAGGGGCTATTTTGGTCTCTACACTTAGGACATCAGAATAACTGCCATTAAAATGAGTTTTACAAAGTTATTATAATAAATGTTGTAATATTTATTATGTTTTCGATCATTTCTAATCACCCAATCTCACACATAGTTTGTTTCACGTAACATTAAGAATGTCTATCTTTAATAGCTAGTTAATTTTACAATATATATTTTTACAGGTTGCAACATAGTGTTGAATGTTTACAAGTCTGTTGGAGTAATGACATACGCAAGCTGACTGCAGGAGTTGGGTGCGAGGAGCAAGTATCGAATCAAGTGGCGGGTAATTGGGAAAGCCTACGTCAGAAAATCAGAAATACTTTAGATTTAATACTACAAAACAATTTAATATACAGTAAAAATCAATCTTGTATAATCTTGTGGGAATGCTTAAAAATAAACATACCGAATCGGTAACCAGAGAGAACCAACAGTCTTATTCTTAATTTATAATATAATTAGGCATATATTAAATTTAATAACAAACTATATATTTAGTTAACATAAAAATAGCGTTACACGTGCTATTAAAATCTGCCAGTTTTATGGCGTTAGAAAGTCCAGATTAAACTGCTTAAGACGTAGTTAAATCGGTGTGTAAACTGTCTTAAGCTTATTTCACTTCACCTCCAGACTTATTATGAGTTTACACGATTTTGCATGTAACGCTTGGTTAGTCCTATTTGAAGTACTAAATCGAAATGGTCTTCATCTATATCTACGGATTACTAGTAACTTTAAAATGAAAATATTACTATAGAATTGTGTCTTACCGAAAAGGTAAGTTTCTAGTTTTAGCCTAAAGTCTTTACCAACTGTTTTAGAAAGAAGATAATATTTTTCAAGCGTATGTATGTATGTGTATATGTATAATTCAATTTAATTAGCATGGTTTACAGCCCAAACAGCTGATTGGTTTTTAGTATATGCCGTGTCATTAAATTAATCAGAATTGTGGTAGTGACATGGATTTTTACTACTAGACATAAGTCCCCACTCTATCGAAGGCTGATATCGCAGCCGACGTTGTCTACGCTCGGGACAGGCCCTCTCCCAATCCCGTTCAGCGGTCTCTTTCTGGAGTATACGGCTTCACAGAAAGAGACCACTACGTCCCAGCCCTCCTCACCCGTCAGCATGGCAGCAATGATTACTGGCGGGGACAGGTCTCATCCAATTTGGTCGACTAGGACTTCGCGTTCAGACACCCACGTAGAGCAGTCCTTCAGCGTATGCTGGTCGGACTCCCTGTTATTGTGCCGTGTCCTTGCGTCCAAACTTATTCAGATAATCACCGAAGCAACCATGCCCGGTGAGTATCTGCGTCGATCGGTAGGTGACGCAACCTCCCTCCCTACCTACCCAAGCTTTGAGGTTAGGCAGAACGGCACCAACAGCGCGTTGGCACGCATTCTGCGGTTGTACCAACCGCAGAATCCAAACGCTCACCGACAGGCACTGGGTGAGTGTTCCGCCGCATTTCGAGCTCGTCCTTGTCTTACCCGCTCTTACCCCGGCGGATGGCACGAATCTGGTCATAGCCCTTCGCGTCAGTCACCCCCTTCAACGAGATGGTGCGGTATCCTCGTACGATCCGAATGGCCACTGCGCTTGATTGAACTTGGCTCCGCAGCAGTTGTTCCCTACGGACTAAGAAAGGTCTACTAAACTAAATTCTAAACATTTACATACGAGCATAATGTTTTATATAAAATAACTCAGTTACCACGTTTATTTTCTTTCTTCAAAACAATAAAAATATATACCAAATGTAATAAATGATACCAAATTAACAAAATATGTACATTGACATATTACAGACTGTTTTAAGAACCTTTTATAAAAGTTTTTTATGATAGACATTACCAGGAACCATTACTTACTCCTAAAAATACGAACAAGGACATATATAAAACTGCGCACATTTTAAACCTACACTAAAAACAAAATGGTCGGCTAATAAAGCTGTCTCCTAAATCGCTGCGGTGATCCCATTTCGTCGAGCACCGTACTTCATAATGCAATGAACGCACCATTACACCGCTAAATTACAAGTCGGACAGACGATATGTCACATTGCTTTATAATGCAAATATCTCGTAAACCCTATTTAAGGCACAAATATATTTAGAACATACAAATTGGAGTGAAATAGTCTGGAGATTGGTTATGATTATTATGGATGGCATATGAAATATAGTCTTGGGATATCTCTTATTACTTTATAGGTATTATGCTCTTATTAGGCCATGCTATTATTATTTATGAGATAAAAAGGCATTGTCGTCGTCGTTACTTTATTATAGGTAATAAAATTTGCTGCTCACTTAGTATCAAGTATGTAATATACCATAATAAGTATTATTTAGAATCAGCAAAAATGAAAATAAACAATTCAGTTAAGCTTTTCTCCAATTAGAATGTTTCTAAAAGACTTAGTTACCTTTGTACTGATAGAAGTGTACTCGTATGTTCACCAAACAGTAACAGGTGTGAAAAATATTTTTGCAATAAGTCTTAATCACCATTTTTGTTGAGTCCATCTGTTTAAAGACGAGCAAATTTACCATCATCACAACCATAAGACTTTTTCTCTGACCTTATAAAAAGTTTTCAGATCAGGATTATAGTTAGGCTAAAAAATGACATCCAGGCTATGCTTTTGGTAAGGTGTATCCATTGACAAACGAATCTAGGGAAAATAAATATCTTAAATCACAAGTTGTTTTCATAACTAAAAATATTCTCTCAGTGCATTACGCCGAGTGCGATATTTACAAACAGTCCTATTTCCATATATGTCGAGTAGTTTTTTTATTACTCTTTCACAGTGTATTTTATGGACTGTGAATGACTCGAGCATCTGTGGTGGATTTCAATTTCCTCTACTCACCGAACTTCCGTTACTTATGCTACGTATCGGTGATAAAAAAATTAACTGCACTCCTTTATTTCTCCGTTCAAAGTGTGAAGTGCAAGAATAGCTTTATTACTTCCTTAAAAATTACCCCTTCATTACATGTAAGTACATTTATGAAGTTTATTAAAAAATGGTCCTAATTTATTTATAGAATAGTTTCATGAGTTTTCCAGTCTTTAAATAAAATATCATAATAGATTTCATTTAATAAATATGCCGATTTTTATTGGTCTGAGTATGCCGATGTCGAAGATGTCCAGTCTAATCGATCAATCATTTTAAGATTGCATTTATTCTGAAATATATCCATAATATTTTTTCAGTACGTAAAATCTCACTAATAATAATTTTTTCCCCTGCAGATTCTTAAGAATTTAAATACGCAAAAACAAAATAGTAGCAAAAACTGGTCAGTAAAATATTTTGCTATCTATATTAAGAGACTTAAAGTATATAAAACTAACTGGACTACTATAAGACTAAACATATTCATACAATAAACTTAGAGTAAT
This sequence comes from Hyphantria cunea, assembly GCA_003709505.1. Taxonomy (NCBI): domain Eukaryota; kingdom Metazoa; phylum Arthropoda; class Insecta; order Lepidoptera; family Erebidae; genus Hyphantria; species Hyphantria cunea. Next base: position 1,302,891 of record PKRV01001461.1, read on the forward strand.
TCATTTATATGTGTTGTTGACAAAGTCATTCGGTCACCAAATGTGCGCTGACGCAGACATCAACATATCCATTCATTTGAAACATGTGGCACCAATTAAAAGTTCTTTTACTGAGAGGATAATAAAGATAAGACTTGAATAATGACCTGTGAAGAAACATTTTACGAATGACTGCCACTTGTACAAGTGACAAACTTATAAATAGTCCTTTTTACATGTATGGTTATCGATGCATCTGTGATCTTGAAAAGGTATGAAAGGATAGGTATCTGACTTATCAAATAATCAAACTACTTTAAATATGGTAATTTGGTAATAGCATTCGTATAAAACTTCATAAGGATGTATCTAATTGATTATTTAACATAACTCAGCTGATAGTAACTCCCTTTGCTCATAACATTTAAAATGTAAACTTAATCAAAGCCGCTTTTCTATCAAAGGGTTCTTTTGACTCTATAACATGCAAAAAAACAGTACAGTACTGCTAGTGATGTTCCAATAGAATACTCAAATACTGTCACTTAACTAACTCAAAGGGTTTTATCCTTTAAAGTCTCCTTGTAACGTCCGTATTGTCAAGAAGCTGGTTAGCCTCAACGTTCGCGTGGTGATGAAGTCGGCGTTCATGAGCTTCGGAAATACTTTCAAAATAATACAGATTTATGAGTGAGTGAGAATCATCGGATCAACAGTTTTTAATAGTTCATTGCTAGACCTAAGGTTGTTATTCAAGAGGAGGTTTTGACATTCTATATCATGCTGCCCAGACGGTTTGGTGAAGGGTTTGTTTCGAATTCTCCTCCATATTGCAGTGATGTTGTCCCGCGTAGTTCAAGTGAGAATGATAAAATACAAAGCGGTTCAAAATGTATAAGCTTGTCTAAATGATGTGGGAAGGAAACAGATAAATACATTGGAGTGTTTCTATCAATCGGTATGAGGCTTGGTACGTTAATACGTCGTTCAAAAATTAGACTTTTATTGACAGCAAATTACAGTCGTTTTTATCTAATAGATTTTATTTGCTGCATAACGATAAACTAAATTTGGCCAAATAAACTTATATGTATAGTTAGAGAAACTATCCCAAGAGTTTATAGTAAGAAACGATGTTAATCAGTTTTAACTTTAACCGATATAAAATCGAGATAAAATCGGTTAAAGTAAAATATAGAGAAATTGGTTTTTTTTCAGCTTATGCCTCTGCATTGTCTCTTCACTATAGAAAAGCTTATAGGCATTGAAATACTGCGTGAGATGATGTAGTATCGTATTCAAACAGTTTATGCAGTTGCAGGACAATCATTTAAAACTAATTTTTTGTCCATAATATAATGTCACGGCATACTAACCGATTTACACTTTATCGTAATCGCATCGTAATACTTCAGACAAAGTTAGTGAGTGGGGTCTATGGGTTGATTGTCACAGTATTTCTTTTAAATTGCTCTTGAACAAGAGCGCAGGAAAATGCAATAATCATTTTGCATAAGCGAGCTCTCGACGGGTTCAATTAAAATTGTAATTAATTGTTTTGCTGAGAGCACTGACAGGTTCACGGCGAACATCATTCACTTTTATATTTATGCGAATCCACTTGACAGGTGAGGAACGATGCTCATTTTTATCTAATATACGTTCACTTCAAAAACGATGCCCGTAGCGAATATAAAAACAACAATTAGGTATTAAAAGAGCAATACTATTGTACAGAAAGATTTAATTTTATTTACTTTAAAAATAAAGCGATAGAAAATAAAACGGGTTCATTTAAAATTATTGTTTAGGTATCATCCAAATGTAAATTAAATAATCATTATAAATTAATATTTTAATTAAAAGCTATGTAGCAGTAATAAAATTTTCTCCTTTTTTATTTTATTTCATGTCTTATTTATACAATAGATTTCACATGTACTATGAACTAACTAAGAGGGAAATTATAAGCACGTGCATATAAATCATAGTGGCAAAATTAGAGGAAACTAATGATAATACTCTTTGCATAATTTGGCAGAATTAATAAATCAGTCAACGTAAAGCGTGTATGTATAACCCGATCATGGGAGGGGTAAGATTATAAAGGACTAGAGCAAAAAAAAACAATCTGAGCTGAATCTAGAATTATATTTTAACAAACATTACAATAACAGAAAAATAAATATACAATTCATTAAAATAAAAATTAGTTTATTAAACTAATTTATATCTATTACTTGAAAATTGATTTAATCTTCTTCAACTTTTTTCTAACTGTATAATCTTTATGAATTTATAGAGACAAATACTTTTGACAATATGTTGACATAACTGTAACTTAACTGGTTCATCGTGAATATCCATGAGATGTTTGAAGAGTAACTCAATAAGTTAGCTATTTATCGAAGCTATGTGAGAGCGTCTGTCAATATATTTAACTAAATATTATGTTTGTATTGAATTTTTGTCTATGTAAACATGTAAATAGTTAAAAGATAACCTAAATGTGCCTTCTTCTAAAAAGTTTGAAACATAATTCTGCTTAAGTCTAAGTATAACACTTACGCATTTTTTCGGTAAAGTTGTTTTTCAGTATAAAGTTTGACCGCAAGTAATCTCTTTCAAGTTGTTAACCAATACAAATACCTTATTACTAATATTTATTTTGCTGTTATTCTTTATGTTAAGTGCTTATACTTTTAATTATTATGTCAGAATAACCCTTTTCATTCTGCAAAATGTTACTCATAAATCACAGAACCATTACTTATAAATGACAATTGATTGTTGCATTAACGTGAGAGGCAGAAGTACGAGTACGTCTTTAGTGTCAAATATTTTTCTTTTGGAATGTTTATTACTGAATACAAAGTCTGTTATCTTACTAATTTAAAGTGAAATATGCTTTTAATATATAACAAAGCTATGGTGATTCCGTAAATATTAGCTGTGAAATGAAGCAAACACAGTTATTTACGCAGGAGAGATGACCTATATCTTTTTTCTTTTATTTTTTTTCTTTTGTGTTAGCTGCCCAAATGACTCTGCCCTGCCTGATGGAAAACATAAGTAGAATCCAGAGTGATGGTCATCATCCTCAACACGAAGAATGGCAATGCAGCATGATGACCCTCACTATGGCGGCCCGGTGAGATGCTTTTTCACGCCCCGCTTAAAGGACACGGGATCATAGTGGGAAATATACACGTGCGCTGGTAGTGAGTTCCAGGTTTTGACCGCTCGGCACAGAAAGGAAGCACTGAAGCGATGAGTACGAGAACGTATGTCTTCCACTTTAGATCGATGACTTCCAAGGCCGGTACGTGTTGTTCTGTAGAGGAAGGGAGAGGGGGTACCAGTTGGAAGAGCTCTTCAGAACACTCGCCACGGTAAAGGCGATAGAGGACTGTCAAGAAGGCGATTTTTCTACGCAACTGCAGAGGCTCAAGGGACTCGCTGGCTTCGGGACTATCGATAATACGGATTGTTCGCCGCTGCAACCGGTCGAGAGCGTCGAACAAATACTGTGCGGCACCATCTCTGGTGCGGCGACTCGACTCCAATGCGGCGCTGGTGCGGAAATGTGGCAATCTAATTGCAGAGTTTGGGGGGCAAACCGAAAGCCGGTAGCTTGGAGAGAAGCGAATGGTGCCAAACCCTATCAAAAGCTTTGGCCATGTCGAGGCTAGTGGCTAGGTCGAGGCTGATGGCTATGTCGAGGCTGATGGCCAAGGATTCCCCATGCCTGTCAATAGCCTCACTCCAAAGGTGTGTGACGTACGCTAAAACATTAGCCGTGGACCGGTTCAGTCTAAAACCATATTGACGATCATTTAATAGGGAGTGATCTTCCAGGTAGCGGACCAGTTGTTTATTTAATATACGCTNGTCTAAAACCATATTGACGATCATTTAATAGGGAGTGATCTTCCAGGTAGCGGACCAGTTGTTTATTTAATATACGCTCAAACACTTTACAGATGACGGAGGTGCCAGCTGTCGGACGGTAGTTGGCCAGATCGGAGCGGTCGCCTTTTTTGGGGATGGGTTGAAAATTCGCTTCTCTCCTCTTTTATACGTGGGAGAGCTATGCTTCAGCATGAATGGGCCAGCTCGGAGTGATACCACGGCCTCACAGAAAATCGGTGCGAAACAGCGCTTACGCTGTGTTTCATCGAGTGAGTGAGGATACCGGAGGCCCATACACCAACCCCTCCCCCTACACCCCTCCCCATCCCCCAAAGGCCGGCAACGCATTTGTGACGCCTTTGGTGTTACGGGTGTTCATGGGCGGCGGTAATCGTTTACCATCAGGCGATACATTGTCTCGTTTGCCCATTATATCATAAAGAAAAGCCTCCGGAACAGTTTTCAAGGAATTAGACTGGCGGTACAGGCGCGTCAATACCGGGGACAACTCTGGTGCACAGTTCTTAAGAACCATCGCTGAGATACCGTCGGGTCCACTAGCATTCCTGACGTCGAGTGACTGAAGATTACTGATCCTGCATTGTAGTGTCGCAGGACGGGATGGTAGGTGAGGGGATGCCACGATCATCGATTCTGGAGTTAGCCGCAAAGAGATCAACAAGTAGTTTCGTAGCATTCGCGAGGGAGCATTCCTCAAGCACGTAGCCGGGTCAGAAGATAAGTCGTGTCGGTAGGGCGGCGTATTTATGTATCCGTTAAGAATAGGATGGTCGGCCGTGCCGTCTAAAGATGCTGGTGGACGGCGTTGAGGTTTACATAAAGTCCACGGATGTGTGAACTCTACTTCAAAAAGCGTGTTGGTGGGAGAATGGAGTGCATCTAATAAATATATTTGCCTTTTCCTTGCTGCCATGATTATAAAAGACGGGGAGGGAAGTGGAAGCGTAAAAGGCACGACAGTCATCGTTGCAGTGTAAAACTGAGACTCGGAATGCTGTATCACCTTACAACGGTGAGGCGAGATGGTGACCGAACCGTCAGACGGAAGGGGCCCCGTACCCTCCCGAAAGTGGTTGCCTGGCCCCACCGTCCGGTCACCAACCGGCACGACAAGCCACTCCACATATTATGCCCGACCTGACGGGGCAGCCTCCTAGGGTGGTTAACCGCGGTTGGGCCCCTCTCTCCCTAGCCGACGGCTTGAAGCTCGCCACCCTCAACAGGACTCTACGAGCATTCCACTGCTCACACACTTATCCCGATAACTGTCACCCTACATCATGGGCCTCCAGTCTCGCACTCACCAACGAAGTACGACAGCATCAAAACTGTCATTTTATGTTGGTCTTCTGTGCGAGGGTAGTACGGCCCCGGTCGAGCCGGCCCGTTCGTGCTGAATTCAGCGTGGCTCTACTATCTCGTAGACAAATAAAACGACAATCAAAATACCATAAGAATAATCCACTAGCAAAATATAGAACCTACATGCAATTAAATGTTTATTCAGATTTTTACAAAACTTGCTTGAAATTTGCTTTTAATGTTTTCCATCAGGCGGAGTAGTATAGTTTGAGCATTAACAGGCTCTTATGAAAACAAAGTCCTAGTAAGCAAATGTTCAAATATTTAATGGTAGTATTTTGTAATAAACTTTATAAAAATAGAAGGGTAGACCCTCTGTTATAAATTACATTCCGATTTGAAAAACATTTTTATTTTGAAACTGAAACATTTTAACCATGCATTAATGGTGTCACATTCTTTATAATATAACATTAATTATGTAAAAACTTTCACATGCAGTCAATACTTACATCAACATCGTCTAGCGAAAACGAGCTATACTACGAAACTACAATATACTTTATATATTCAATTATTTATAATATTAACCTACAATGTTCATGTTCTCAAGACAACCATAGCAAACACGATAATACAACAAACTATAATAATATTCTCTATCCTACATGAAATTAAATGTCTATAAATAATAATATATATTTTCGTCGAATGAAAGCTTTGCTTATATTCGTGTTGAAAACTATAGTGACCTTTTACAAACCATTAATTCGCGCAAAAGCATTTCTCTTATTTATCACCTTATTATATCGAATCTCAATGCAATATTTTATTTGTCATCTGTTCTAGTTTGCACGAAGAAAGCGTTTGTAGAAAACAGAATACTTACTTTATTATAATAGATAACTATTAAGACAAAGCCTCTCATTTCAATATCCAAACAGAGTAATACAAGTGTTTTTATCCATAATATTATCACACATGTTAGACATGGCCGTCTGGTTCAATACTAGTCTGTAACCAGACTACGAATAAAAATACTTATATATTTTAAGTAGACATATAGTATAGAAAAGTTACACTTAAATACAGAACAAATTATCGTGAAAAAGATTTCTCTATAATATTATATTTAAACATCAGTATGTGTATTCGTGTATGTATTTTATGTAGCATAATAACAATAATATTATATTACTATTACTTATAAATCCATAAATAAAACACTATTTCCCCTTCTCTCTTTTCTTCTATCATGCATATGCACCTGCCTTGCCCTTTACCGAAACTACTGAAGGTTGACTGGTAGATACAACCATGAGGCACTAAGTCCGTCTCGTGTAATTGTAATGCAGAAAGTATATATTAATATAAAAAAAAAATTACTCTTGGCTGGGAATCAAAGCCACGATCTTAGATTTGGCAGTCATCATCGCTAACCACTAGATCAGCCTGCTGGATCGCCTTCATTTTTACCTATGTAGATTCAAATAATAAGTAGTAAACATGTTATAGAAGGCATATAATATTACACAGCTGTAGAAATACTACCGAAAAACCTATTGAGGTAACATGTTATCCATGTTTATGTATCCTTTTTATATAAGAGGTGCCGTAAGTAAATATTGTATTATGTATCTAAATATAGAAGGAAAATCTTTCACAAAGAATATGTTACCCACATAAGTATGAAAAGACTTTGTATCGTACACAATGGGTAGGGATTGATCGCGTCCTTTTCGACGAGCATTTTATCAGTCCATGGCAGTTGAGAGGCGTCCGTTGTCCCGTGTTCACATAAAATAGGACTTGAGAGGCTACGAGGATTAACCTGGATAGGTACTAATAGCCCTCGGATTTATCAGTAGCAAAAAAGAACATTTTTTTGTTACATTGTGCCTACTCAATTCATTTCTCGTGATAGGTCGCTATATTTCATGTTGTTCGCCACGAGGCACTGGATATGTCGCAGTTGCTTATATGCGATGGTTTATAAGAAGCAATTGTGTGGATTTCGTTATTTTTTATCTACATAATTTGTTTTGAATAAGCACTAACATGCGGATTGTAAGTTTGTTTAACTTTTTATACAAAATTAAACCTACATAGGTAGTGAAAGTATATTTAACGAAGTGGGTTTAACATGCGTACCCTTTCCAAAAAGTTAATTAATAACTATGATAGTTATGATTGTAGTCAACCAACTCAACTAGTGGTCTTTCAAGATAAATATCTATGTGTCTCTTATTTATTAATATGTAACAAACTAACTAAGTCTATTTTGATCCGTTTAGAAACTTCAGGAAAGTATAGCAAATACTAAGTTGTTTGTTTGGTACGATGTTTGATACGGTATCAATTCCTTCATCATGAGCACTAGGCTTATATACTTCTATATTTGATTTGCGTTAAAAATACTGACGTTTATTTTTCTTATTCACAGACATTGTCGTAATCTTTTCAGATCTTACTAAGCATATCGCATCTTAAATCATATTGAGCTAGTTTATCTAAATATGATGAAATAAACTGCAAGGGGCGGCAATTATATCGTAATATGAGCTACAATTTATCCAATCCGCCTTAAAAGTGCTTCCTTCCGTCCTCATTGAAATTTATGGATCAACTCCTATAGAAACTATTCTTATTAACTGGATAAAGTATCACGTTTATTCGAAAGGGTCTAAAAAGATTTTAATTGGGGCAAGGGCTTTAATGAATGCTAATTTGCAATTCTATCAAGAGCAAATGTCAAAATACATACTATTAAATACAAAAATACTTTTTAATCATTTTACAATACGAACACAAGACCCAACAACAAATATATATTTTTCATATACACGTGTTCATTATCTCTAGTTTGTTTGTAGACTTTCAACAAATTGTTCCCGACAACTAGATATGAAGGAGGGAAGTGTCACTCCCACTAAAACGTTTCCGTAATTCAGTGACAGTGTTCAATAAAACGCTGACATCACACAATAGATGTACCATCAATTTTGTTCACTAAATCGTTCAATCTTGTATAAAATTCATGGGGTGTAGCACTGAGGAGAATGATAAATAAGTCGACGGCTCGGCCGAATATTCTCATTTAATACGTGACCTGTTTTGTGAAAACATCCCCCAGATATGAGTATCGCGATGGATTGTAACACGAGAATGTTATCTATCAGACGTTTTTATCAGTTTTTGTTCCAAATTCAAAAGTTGTTGCAAATGCTGGGTGCGTGGTAACGCTTAAACTGCATTATAGGGGAATGGTTCCCAAAGACAAATGTTGTATTTTAATGTGCAGTATAGCATTCATTTAAAAAAATTACTTGTAAATTGCTGCGAACAAAGACTATATGTCTATCTTGCTTTTAAAAACAAAACTTTTAACAATATTTGAAAAAAAAAACAATTTCTTACATACTACAGCAAATGTAATTTTAACGACAATACCGAACTAAATATAAGCTAACGATTATTTCTCAAATTTTAGTCATGAATTATAAATTTTCATTCATTATCTTAATCAACTAAAATTATTATTAATTGCCACTACGTATATGTTAGGAATAAATATCAAGCCGCTTACGTTTTGATACAACATACATATTTATGTCGAAAACACGAAATCTGTAACAATGTATCTTCAAGAACGCTTCCCAAATAACATGTTACATTAATTACATTTACTTTTACCCACACTTTCGTCATGGGAGCTGTTGGCACTGTGCCTCCACAATACCGGACGCGCCAACTAACATCCGTTTCCTGAAAATGGCAGACAGTGCAAACGACTCACTTTTATTGTTTTCTTCTTACAAAAAATGGTCGATCTCAGTGATTAACAAAACCTTAACCTTTGTAACGTTTTCGTTTCGGTAAATGGCAATTAATGTTTTGGATTTATTACGGCTACTTTATTCTTCTTTAGTAATATTTACACATAGGAAGAAAGTTATAAGCCTCGTTATATTATTCCAATTAAAGTAGTTTATAACATAGTAAACACTAAGATTTACATAGGTATGTATCACGTGTGTTTAACTTAAGTAATTGTAGATTTCATAGCTGCTAAAGACAAAGGATGGCGTCTCAAAGGGATTGCAACATAAGTGTGAGTATAATACATAAGTATGTGTAATTAAGTGTATTGCAAAGAATAGTGTGTCTATATGATACACATAATTATACTTATTTCTAAATATAATTCAACGACTTTCTACACCCTTGAGTAGGTCGTTCGACCACCTAGTAGGTAGTAGGAGGTCAGCACAAGACAGGCTGTTATGGATAGATTTTGGGGATTCCTGTGTTCAGCAGTGAATATATTTTGGTTTAGACGATGATGGTAATGATAAATATAAAAAAAATAATATTTATAAATAAATGAACATTTTGGACACCAAACACACAACACCGTCTAGTCCCGAATTAAGTACAGCTTGTGTAAACAACTGAAATATAAAATATACATACTTTTTTAGTAAATACATACATGTTATGTATAGAAAATACCCAAACTCTGAAACAAATATTTGCAGATCATACAAATATTTGGTCCGACCCGGGAATCGAACACTGAGAGCTCAAAAACAGCAGTTGAATACGCTACCATTGCGTCACCGAGGTACCACTGAGGCCAGGAAAAATTAGCATCTTTCTTTCACGGTGGGTCAAATTCAAAACGATTGCAGTCTGACCTTTTCTATGGTAAAAAGAGATACTATCAGGTAGGACACCCGACCGTATGTTCTGCCGTTGCTAATCGACTGGATTGAGTCACTAGTGCATTTCCGACCTTTTACCCAATAGTCAACGACGCTTTGAATCTAATTTGCTGACAAGCAACTATCAACCTACAATATTAGATATAATGTCGAAAAGCGATAGATTAGATTTAATCGAAACGAAACAATAATTATTTACGCTTTGTTTACAGTTCTCCATCAATTTATTCCCAATTAACCCAAAAAATCTTAAACAATCAACCTAGACATTTTTGGCCTTACTATTTACTTTATATATTTAAACATTTAATTAAAATCATATAAAGACAAAACCCTATAAAGTAATGTTTTTATATTTAAATGACTTTCACTATAATTATAATTTACATAAACCTTAGGTCCTTTTGAATATTCATGTTACACTAAAAATAAATAAATCAAAACCAAACTATGGTATAATAGAAAATCAACAAAGCGAAATCAAATCAAACATATTTGTTAGCTGAATTAGTTTTGGAACAGACTCCATTTGGAACAGTTTACTCAAACACGGCATTAAATTGAAACAAAACAATATCGAACTCATTTTCGATGCTAAACTTACATTCGTAAGAGAAAGGAAATACATTGCGAGTTATACGTCAAATTCTTCTTTAAGAGCATGCGATTCATTGTTTGTATACAAAAAACAGCTCAATGGTTAACGTAATCGCCTTATCATGTGTTTTGAGGTTCGGTTCACATACATATGCATGCTTTCTGTTCCACTTGTCAAACTGTGCATTAACGAAAAATGCTCAAACAAAATATTAGTTGAAATTGGAATTTTATAAAATTGAAGTGTAATATCTGGATTGTACTTTATATTGTGCAGCTGAGCGAAGTTTGTGAACACAAGAAAAGGCTCACAGTTAGTTCTGTATATTATATTGTCACTACAACACGAACATTAATACAGTTTCTACTACTAAACAGTTTTTCGTAACTGTTACTTTCTTAACACAACTCAAAAATTGCTCTTGATTTCTCGTCATTGTAGGGCTCATGACGCAACGCAAGGATTCGATTAACCGACGGTAGTTAGTAGCAACAACCCTCGGTTAAGTGATCGAGTCTGTGTATACCCTATTCAGAAAATTTGACAGTTCAAGTTTGTATTTATTTTAAAAAACAAACAATATTTTGGGGTTTAACAAAACTACGTATTCAGTATACATCATATTTAAACAACAAATATAAATTTGACAACAATTTTAGGGATTCAAATAAATGAATAGAAATGTTAGTGTGCCAGACACGCTACAATAAAAACAATCTTTGTTTAAATTGTTATTCAAATAGTTTACAACAATGGTTACATTAATATGGAAATGAGATTAAAGTTATGTAATAGAAAAATCAATTTTAAAATAGGGATCACTAACAACCAAAACAGACACTGGTCTGTTAAAATGTAAATAAGTAGTTTTAGTTAAATTTTAGAAATTCGAAGTCATTGGGCTAAATTCCATTTCAGTAATAATTGTACAACCAAACATTATCCCTAAATTTCTCTATGTACACTAGAAACGTAGTACATAATAGTAATGACACCATTGAATAATGTAGTACCTAGTTAATGAATTAGTTTGTACCGTTCCTGGCAAATTGCCTGCGGCGTATTGGGATTAGGTAAAAACATTACCATGATCATCGATAATGAAGTCAAAACACCAAAGAGTAGGATATATCTGTATATAGGTATCTACGTTGTATATTTACCTATGGAAATATACTACGGAAATCTATAGAAGTAGTCGTTGTCAGGAGCTTTCGGGACCAGGACCGCGGTCTCAAATTCTTTTTTGGTAAAATATTTTTTTTGAGTAGTATATCGGCACCACTGTTAAAGAAAATCTACTACTAGACAACAAAACAACCAAACAAAAAAACCTCATTACGAAATACAATTACTTTAACATGGAGTACAGAAATCTTAAATAACACAATGGCTTATTTACATATAGAAAGCTGCAATTTTGGATATAAAAGAAACATTTAATTGTTTCATAAAAGTAGCTGATAATAATTGCTTAACACTTAAATATTCCTTACTCTAGAATGCTTCTTTTTATTAATTTTCTCAGTATGCTACTTAATAATAATATTTTAATTTTATCAAAAGAAAAAATCGGGACCACGGTCTCGTTACCTAGCCTGTAGTCTCACAAATCCTGGCAACATACGTTCATACGTATACAGATGACGCATATTATATTTTACATATAAGTGCTTACTGCGTTATCGAAATTCCGAACCAGCCAATCAAGTTCATTGATCTCAAATTCGTCGCAGTTTTTGTCCATAGGAATTAAATCATAAACGTCGGGTGGTTAAACACGACGTTTTTCTTCGAGCTCTGTTCATCATTCAACGTCAACCTGTAATGAGGCAGGACTCGGTTCTGTGGAGACGATATATATAAATCAGAGAAAATTATTCACTCACGCCCCTCTTATACGACGTGTTGTACATAGTTATCAGATGTGTTGTTCTACAGATGATGTAAGTTAGCTCGATATTTATATACAAAACGTATTAATAGTGCCTATTGTTTGGGTGTAGGCAAGTTATTAAGGGGTTCCAGACTTCATTCATGACCTAATTATTCATACGGAATTAAATGTATATGGATCTGACGACTACACGGTTGGCCTAGTGGTCTCAGTGGTCGCCACACCGCTTCTTACTGCGCCAAGTGTTGTGGGTTCAAATCCTACATGGGATAACACTTTGTGTGATCCATAAATTGTTGTTCTAAGTCTGGGTGTACTTTGTGTACGTTTCATGTATGTTTGTAAAGATCCCCGTGACACAGGAATGTATATTCCTAATGCGGGAGTTGTCTTTAAAGAAAAAATAAATCAACAACAAATGTCCGTGAAGATTTTCGGTTTGATACGACCTCCATACCTTGAAGACAAGATTTCTACTTCCCTATTCGTCGCATAGCCTTTAAGTATACTTGTACATGAGTGTTTTTGGTGGTATTTATCAACAGAAAACCTCTCATTTCATACATTTTTAATTTAATATTTCGATAAAAATAACTTCTGAATTCCTGCAAATTTATTTTAAAAAAAGCGTGTATGTTTTATATCGCGTATAATTTATTAATTATACTTATTCAACATTTCGTCAGCATAAAGTAGCGCTGCTGTATGTTTTTTATCCAGGAGAATTATATACTACAACAACAACGAGTACCCACTTACCCATATAATCGTTAAGCAAGTTCATAAGCGATATTAAAATAATTGGCAAGAAAGTATTAAAAATGTAAATAAGCATTTAAAACCGGTTAAAATGAAACAGTGGGTAGCATTTGCTCGTAAATATAAAATTATAGTTTACATACATTAATTGAATTTAATTTCCCTATTAAACTGGCCATAATTATTGCAATTGAACGAGAATGCTGTTTTTCTTGAAGCTCTCACGTTATATCAACTACCTTAATTAGTCTACTTCTGAACATAGGCCCCTCCTTGTACATTAAATCAAAGCACATCTCAGCTATGTATATCTTCCTAGCAGCTTACGAGTTGAACCTGTTTTTCCGGAATGTCAAATTTTTCACAGAGCGACTAACATAGGACCTCCGCAATCCGCAATGTCAGTTTGTAGATTGAACTAATTGGCAGTTATATTTAAGGGCCCTGACTTCAATTTACGGTCATTGCCACAGATTTTCATAACAACTGCGGCTAAGTACTCAAAGTGCACTTCGAGGCACAGGCTTTAAGCACTACCAACTTTCAACTCACAACTTTCAACTTTCAACACTCAACTACTCTGGGATATCACCAAAAATTTCCGGTAGAAAAAACCCAAAAACACTTTTTGTCCGATCCTGGAATCGAACCTGAAAACCTCTTTATCGACAGTCGCAAGCAACTAAAATACATATAAAATTGGTGGTCATAGGGACTGCCGATAGGAGTGAAAACTTTGAACAATTAACATTAGCTTGTCGGTGACGCGAACCCGTAAGATTTTCTCCTACCAAAAAGTGCCCAAGGCGGCTTAAGAAGTTCACATTTCAAAAAAAGTAAGACGAAATAGGTATTATTTGTATAATAAATTCCATAATTTAAAATTACACAATAACCATAAATATTATAGAACTTACTGAAACAAGTACACAAAGCAATGCTCGTAACACAAATTGTTTACGGTGTTGTAACCCCAAAAAAAATTGATTAAACCCATAAATAAAATTGTTCCTAAAAAGTATACCCAGTAATTTGGAAACACCGAAAGCGTTTGAGTGAATGGTTTTTTAAAAAGGCGTCGCAGTTAAAATTTTTACCTACACCATCTTAATTGTCGGCCGATCGATGGTTAAAGTCGAACCGATTTAATCTCGGAACAAACGCGTTATTCTGCAAGACTTCTTTTTTTCTTTTTAAACATTATGGCGATTATCGCGATCGGGCAGTTTAGTATTAATTTTATTCATTATAATTTATTTCAGAGTCATCGAGAAAACAGAATAGTTAACATACTTATTTTTTATGGACAGATCTTTACGAAAGCAGTAATAAAGATACGTTTCAAGGTTATTTTGGTATCATATTTCACAGGTTTAGTGTTAAATCTGATTTTGTGTAGGTTGACACGTTGTACTCATTTATCATGTTAAAATGTACAAGTTGAATTAGACCTAGTTAGAAGTTATAATTAATGATGACTCTTATGTATTATTATGATAGTACTAGCTTTGTTGGATATCGCGATATAAAGTATTCTGTGTATTATTCTGATGTATGAACTCTATAGTTTATGAGTGTTAGCATAATTTTTACATATATTTATATTATAAAAAATAAAATATTATTCGGAAATGTAAAATGTGTCATATTTTATGAACCTATCTAAAGCAATACAAATTTTGTGTAGTACTAAAATAGTTTTAGAATTGTTCATTGACGTAACTATGGTATCGGAAGCCGCCTGCGGCCTGGTAACTCTATTATTACTACCAGCTCCTGAGCCCACTCCTGCAATTGATTTTTATCGTGATAACATTATTAAGCTGATAAAAACTAAACTTTAATTGTATATTATTATTTTTTTATTAATGTGGAAAAACTATTTGATAACAAAACTAATATTTACAAATAAATTCGTCTCGGTACAGCTGCGTCTTAAAAACTAACAAAGGAATTGGTTTGCTCAACAACGTTTTTATCATGCGTAAAGACAGCCGTGAAGGTGACTGTGCTTGAAATTTGTTAATACTTAAAAAGTGCCTGTCACAAATATTAGAAAAGACCTTCCTATAGAATGGAACCAACTGCTTTTTTTCTTTGTGAAGTGAGTAAAATTACCTTACTCAGGTTACTGATAGCAGAAGTACTGTTTATAGGCCCAACATTGAAGAGTTCTGTCTCCAGATTGATAGCATCGTAACAGGTTGTTACCCGAACCTATAAACATCAAAAGTAACTTTATTCGATAACAACACATGAAAGTTTTGATAAAACCATTTTATGTTCCAACATCTCTATTCAGTAAAGGTTCTTGCATAATTCAAAGTTAAACCGAAAAACTTGCGTCGAACTGTCGAAGGGTATAATCTTGAGGATCGGTACCAGACGAGACCAGACGTTCCACATAGAAATTTATGTTTTAACTTAGCCTCATCACTTTTTCTTATCTCGAACTTTGTTAAAGCCAGGATTCTGCGCTCTTTAGTAGGACTTTTAAACCGTTAACTCCTCTTATTAGAATTGAACACAAGTGAATATTCATAGCTGCTTTTTATCTATTATAACTTCGGAATGGCTTCGGTCTTATGACAAGTTATAAATGTACTTCATGTTACAGAACTTGTTCTAAATAAATGTAAAACTGCATGTAAAGTCGTGGTCAACTAAAATAAAATTTCTTGTTTGGTCATATTAATATGATTACCTTTTCCATAACAAAATTAAAAAGCAATGAAAACGATTTTCGTCTACATATGTATGTATAGGATTTTGCAGTGATTATGTTAAAGTATAATTGGCATAAAATATTAACGTTAACTACTTACGATCAATAAAAGCCTATTGCCAATCAGATAAAATTACTTTAGCGTTCCTAGGATATTTAACAGTAATATAATCCAGTTTACAAGCTTGTACGACGCATGCGCGGTGGGTGGCGTTTACTCAGTCTCCGCTTATCGAAGCAAGCTCTTAATGACAGCTATTCGGTAATGGGCTCACGACTAAAGCAAGGATGTACTTTTATGATAATTAGTACGAACCAATATTTATTCGAGCGGGTTTATAGGCTGCCCTTTTATCTTCTTGTTTATTGGTATTGCTCCTGCTTCCAATTCAGTTTACTGAATGTTAATTACGCATGTACCATGCTCTCGTGGGTAATGATTACTATGATTTTTTTATTAAAACCTGTTTATAGCGAGCAATCTATCTTGTATTTGGACTATAATGAAATATAAATTGTAAAAAGTTTATTCGTTGTATGTATTCGTAGAACGATTATTGTGTAATGATGTAGGTAATAAAGAACAATAACCGGTAGTGATGTGAGAAGTGTTTACAAAGCCCCGAGCGATACGAATACTCTAATGTCTGCTATAACTACCGAAATATATAACATGGTTCTATCATTAGGTATAATCGAGGTAATTTTTCACGCATTTTTTACCACGCAACAGCGAACACACTTAGGCAGTAATTCGTTTCCATCATCTTGCATCGGAAAAAAGTGATTGATGCTACGCAACTAAGTTTTTATTCAAAAATTGCGACATATTTTCTGTAGTCATTAAACTTTGAGACAGTGTGCTTTAACAAAAAATCAATAATCGAGCTTGTCATATTCGAACTAATAAAAAATTTAATAATGTATGGACAACAAAAAATACATTAGCATCTTAATGAAGTCGACTGTCATATAACGGCAAGAAATTTAAATTAAAGTGTTTGTATATGTATGTATATACAACATTATGTAATCTATTAATAATATTTAAGCTTATACGTATCAGAGGAGAGTTAATAATGGTAACTGCGGTAGCTGCAATCTAATGTCTGGGTTCTACAAATCGTGTAGAAAAAACTTATGATCACATTAATTTATTATATTGTTTTAAGCACAAAATAACTGCCGAAAGTTGTTCAAGATAACGTTGTTCTAATAATGCGTTGCATATTTTTTATTAATGACAATAAAATGACACTAAGATCGGATTTAAGAAAAATCTTGTAGTTTTTTATAAAATATCAATTTCAAAGTAGATATATAAGGAAAAGAGAGGCTCGTATGAGACACGTGATATATTTAGAATATTTTATTGCTCATAACTTTTTTATGTAGCGTAATTTAAACATGTGTTGAAATGTGATGGTCGATATTGTGTTTTATCGGAATGATAGTTTTAGTTATAAAATCCGACACCGTGGTTGTGTCATTCATAACTAGCTAGATAAAGTGAAAGAAAGTATAGTAGTAAGTATAGTAAATAAGTATAGTAGAAAGTATAGTAAGTAGAAGTAGATATTTGGATGATTTTATGACTTTTAATTTGTTTAAGGTTATGTGTCGGCCCACCCAAACAAAAAAGCAGCGGAAGATTAATATGCTAATCTCAATGGAACTCTGTAGAATACTAGCGTGGAGGCAGCTCTAGGCTGGTGGTTTAACCTATAAAAGTTGACGATCTGCTTTGATATATATTATTATCACATTATTTAAAATAAAACAAAACCTTTACAAACAAAATATGAGTAAGTTTTGTGAAAAATAATTCAACATTCACAATGGTTATATAAGCGACATTCCCCCTATATAAAATTTTAATTTGCGGTTGTTTGGAGTGGCTCTAAACACAGAAATGAAACTGGATATTATGGTGCAACTTTGTAAGAGGTTTCGTATACGTTTCTTCTTAGTTTTATTGTATTAAGGTTTCAAAAGATATCTAACTGAAGAGGTTTGTTGCAAACAGATACGAACGTTCGTTGATTGTTCCATTTAAAGTTTTGTTAAAGTATCAAGATGTCAAATGTGTGTGTTGATATTAAGAAATAATAATACAATAATTTGATGGCATTCAAAGATAAATGATTAAAATTTTAGTGGGATTTATTTCTTAATGATTTATCTCTTGCAATACAAATTATGAAATAGTGCAAAATTTGACGATAATGACACTGAACTATAGTTTATTTTTATATGAAATCTAAAGGTTGGTTAAACATATAAGATTAATATTATTTTAGACTTCTCAACAATCAGTATTTATTAATGTAATTAGTAATTTTTTGTACGATAATTTTGTAGGGATTTAAATAATAAAATAAATAAAAAACTTTCTAATTCTCACAAACAATCGATTGAAATAACAATTCAAACAGAAGAATAACCAGTTTTTTTTTAAATTATAGATTATAAGTTACTTTTTCTACAAATAATATTTAACCATTCACATATTACATACAGTTAAAACGTATAGCGCAATTTAAATAAAAAAAGAAAAAAACTAAGTAAATAAACCTTTATTGCTCTATATATCTATATACTAAACTAAAAATTAAGTTAAACTAAAAAGAAATCTCGGTATTCGACTTATCTCTCTTCTTGACAGCTTGTCTTTCGACAAAGGCCTCCTCTAAGGCTTTCCGTTTGTTTCTGTCCTTTGCTGTACGTAACCGATCTGCTACTTGTTTCAAGTCGTCTTCCCATCGCTTTGTCTGTTTTCCTCTACTTCTTCTACTTTTTATAGGATACTATCAAAATCGAAGAAATCTCACACAGCGGAATAGGCTATGGTTTAAGCTCAAAACGTTGTTGATATACTTTCTTCTTTGCTGTGGCGTAACGTATAGATTACGCCTTCGTTGGTATCTCCGACCCTTCGAGGCCACCTTCTTGACGTCGCACAGTATTAATTATGGAGTGTATGATGTTTATAAGTATTTTATTTTTAGCGCGACTTAAATATCGTTGATGTTTGTGGAGGAACGGGTCACATGTTCGTCCAACACAAAGGGAGAATCCTCCAACCAGGCGAGGTGATCATACCTTGCGGGCCACTGCCCAACAGTTGATGTTGGGAAGTTGTATATATGTAATCACGCGAGAACTTCTATTGCACGATGCAGGATTGTTAACTTCTTCGTACATTACGTTACCCCCGTAGTTCAGTGCATCTTCGGTAGATGGCGTTGTCTTATGTTTTTGTTGCCGATGTATGTGGAAATCGCCACAATGTTTACACTTCAAAGACCAAAATGGAAAAACACCTAACAGTGTGCCGGAATAGCGCAATATATATTATAACTATTTAACATGATTATTCTACTCACAAAATATATGTGCACTTAATCACAAGTAAAAAGATGATAAACATTTCATTGTTAGCATGTGACAGACACAGCGTATTTCATAGAGATTTCATTCGAACATAAATCCAGTTCACATTGTTCAATAATTATGCTTAGGAATAAATTGTGATATTACCGGTCTAACCATGATTCGTTTTTGCAATCCTGGTACATCGTAAATCTTCATATGAAATGATTTTATGTGAACGGGTTTCATATTTTATAATCTATTTTCATATGTCAATTAATAACTGTATTTCAGTTTAATTAAAAGTTAAATTAGTACTATATATCATTATATATTTGTATCCTTTGTCAGACTATTTATAAAAAATAATGATGTAATGACCACTGATTTTATACCAAAGATAATTTAATGTTAATATTTTTTTTTATTAATATGAAACCTTTACACGAATACCGATTAACGATGATTCAAAATTAAACTATACTAGTTACCTAGAACTACTTAAACATGCTATATTAAATATATATTAGCTTATTTCAGTCAGTACTTCATTTTTTGCAATATACTTAAAATATAATTAGTTTAATATATATTTCTTGAACTTCACCGCCTAGTTAAATATATTCAAAAATAAATTTCAAGTCATAAACAAAATTACGTATGGGCCAAATACGTGTGTAAGCCAGTATATAAACAAAATCATCAGCAACAACCAATCAATAGATTGCTATTCCCTTCAAACTAAACGCTCTACGTGAATGTCACCCATCGTCTAACCACATGGATTACACAAATTGACCAGCACACCCAGTTTAACTCGTATTTAGGCACCTTAAGACTTGTTTTTGCTTGATTAGGCAATGATTGTATTTGCGTTAGAGCACCTAGATCTCACTTCCAAGCGGTCAGCTGCGAGTGATGGCTAATTAAGAACGTAACCTCAAAGGCTCGGTGACCTAAGGTTTGCTAAATGCAGACTGAGTGAGCTTCTGCACTTGTCTTCCTAAGCATTAGATACCTACGTATTTACATTTCGTAGAGCTTCGCATGAAACTACGTTTCGATTTTGAACGATAAATTTTGCATGAATTGAATTGCAAATAGTTGTTAAGTTTACAGTTTCGTATTGATATGCAGGACACTCCTTACATGTGTGCGCTCCCGGAGACGAATTTATGAAGATTTATGAATTGATAATTTATGGTTCGTGTGTTCCCGAATGTATATTTATGGTTAGTAAATCTGATGAACAATAATGTATTCATAGGAGCAATATTTTTATTTATTCCCTTTTAATATAAAAACAAATAGTGTTTGAAATTTATGCTGGACATGAATAAATTACGATAGTTATCTGACATTTAAAGATTTTAATTATGTTTGTTGAAATTTATTGTTTTTGTATTTGTCAAATATTTAATGTTTTCTAACGACAAACAAAAAATAAAATTTATGACAAACATGGTTGAATAAATTAAATCATATTGGAGTTAAACTATAATTATCTGAAGCTAAATTTATTCTTCGGGAGATATAGCGTAGATAGCGCAACAGAAACAAAGTTTCTAGCTTAATATTTATGTGAAAAGCCTAATATTAAGCCACCTGTTTATGCATTTACATGTATTTGCGCGTTAGAGGGTTAATTAAATATTTTTAGTAGTTGATATCAAGTCAAATATTAACTTTTATGACCATATTGGGTGACTTTGATTGTTGAATATTAGTAATCAAACTTTCGTCTTTTGTTAGGCACAAATATCAAGTTACGTAATGCTGAAAATGTGTGATTTTGTTAGAATTAATGCTAAGATAAAGGTATATTCTGAAGATCTTTGAGGTTTTTTTGAGCTTAATATTAGACCAACTCAAAATATCTCTAATGACATCGTAGCATAGCGAACTTATTGTTCCACACCTTTTTTTCTTTGTGTATCTCAAATAGCTAAACAGTGATAAATATAATCCGCGAATAATATAATTGACAGATTTGAAAGTATATGAACTATAATACTCAAAATTGATGACTGCGCAGACGCAACACGACAATCATATCATAAAAACTCTTATTAAGAAAGCTATTAAATAACAATACAGCATTTTATCGGCTGGAAAGTCGAAAACTTCCTTTCATTTTGTGTTATCCGCAGATAACTTTAGTTCCCTAAGCACGTTCTTAGGATGATAACAAAGTCCAATACAGACGGGTAAGATGGTTATATTGATAGCGAACTTTTACAACTACGTATAAATAAAATCATATTGGATGTCTTTTTATCTAGGGGCTGAATGTTGTATCCAAGTAAAAGCTCTTGAATTTTCATTCCGTTGATTAGTATTTGCATGATCAAATAGGTACAGTATTAGCTATGAGAATTTGGCCTTTGTAATTAAGTCTCAAATCAATCTAAAACATCTACACCTCCGCAGCTTCTTAGTTCTCTATTATTTCTAAACATATAGAATTAGTTCGTTATATATTTAAAAAATAAAATATTTTATTACAATCTATTTTTATCGTTCAACAAAATCGATATGCCATTTAGCTTTATATAATTTTTTAACAATAATATGCATGTAACAACCTATCGCATTCCACTGCTGAACGAAGGTCTCCCCTAAGGAGAGCCCATCATTCTGGTTTTGGGCAGGCCACATCCATCCGCCACCAGCCACGCTTTTCAAATCATCTCCTAAAAATAGTGTAAGTAAGATAGAATAACTATTTAGAAAAAATACTACTAATATCACTGTTGTGTATGTACAAAGTTAACTAATTCATGGTAACTTAACTGTTCTGCTATATAGGTTACTTTCGTGTTTGAGATTTCAAAATAATGCAACACAACCTTGATGGGATACAAATGCATGGGATTGAAAAAAGAGGATAATTTATACCCATAAAATATTAGATAAAATCGTGCAGGTTGACTGTTATGTTACTGGCTGGAATACTGGAATTTAGATTAAGCAAATAAAAAATAACGTGATAGAATATAAACATTGTACTTCATTTTAAGCCACTTTCGCTCTTAAACTTTGGTTTTTAACTAGTCATAACTTTTAAATGAATTAGTGATTTCTATTGCGAAAAATATCCATTCAAACCTTGATATGATACTGTATTCTTGTACAATAAAATAACATAGTTACAATAATACTACAATTTTATTTCATCTGGAAGCCTTGTCGTCTACACGCGACCAGACTTATTGTAAGGAATATCTGGCAGATGAGTAAGAAATCCTCAACATAAATTATTACCTAGTAAAGCAAAGTTATTTTATATTGAATCATTTTTATAGTCAATAACTTCTACATATTATAAGACACTGCCTGTCTGAAATTAATTTAGCTTAAATGAAAAAGAAAATAAGTTTGGAATTTTCTGCTCATGAAAATTTGTATAAGAATTTTAATAAGCTTTTAAAAAAGATGTGACATTCCATGATAATAAATAGATTTTATGAGTATCAGCATTTATTAACATTGATTTGTTATTAGATACTTTTGACTGTGATATTATAGCAAGCAGAACTTCTTAGAACAATGGATAGTTAGTACATTTACTGCGGACTTCAGTGATCAGTTAAGTGAAATTTTCTTGTACTTTTACGGCAATTTCAACTTAGAATTATTTTGAGCAGAACTCATTAGTACTTACACATTCAACCAATAATGGTTCTAGTAAGTTAACGGTGAGTATAAGTACAAGATAGCTTTGGTTTTAGAATATTCAACTTTTGATAGTTTAAAAGTTGATGATTATTACTATTGGAGACTGTGAAAACATTTAAAACTAACTACAAACATACTTTGTATAGGAAACAACAGTGTAAAAAAATCCATAGTTAAAATGGTCCGATGGGAAATAGAGACTTGCAGAATGTTCCCTACACATAGGTTTTATTTTATTGGCAGATGCCTCCGTGTATCACTGAGGTTTACGATGCACTACTCTCTTTATTTCCGAATGCAGGCTTGCATTTTATTATAATAAATTCGTTTTCTGTTTAGAGCTTGCTTTGACTTTGTAAAAATTATTATGAAAGATGATATTTTTTTAATAAGTTCTGAGACTTCCAGGCTCAACATACGCTCACTTAAAAACCCATAGTTTTCTTTATTTGAATCTGCGATATTAAGTGATCTCTTAACTTCATGTGGGTTAAATAACAATGAGTCTATAGATCTCCTATAGGTATCTGTATACCAGCTATGAGCTGTTTTTATAGTCGTATAGAATTTACCATTAGATTTCTTGTGACTTTCATAACAACCTTAAGTAATAGATAATTTGCATAGGCTTTGTAAGTTGAAGCATATCGATTTAATTTAAGCTGAACACGTTGACATTTCGAAGAATCTACATTTTTTAGTCTACGACAACTTGGAAAAACGGTATGAATTAAGCTATATGAAATAAGCTACAAGAAAAAGAAGAATTCTTATGAAAAATGTAGATTTTTCTAAATGTGAACATATTCATATATTTGATTAATGAATCTTGTCTTTTTTAAATATTTATAAATACTTCGATCTTCAAAAAATCTATATAACCAAAGTTTGTCATCATAATTTAGAATTATGATGACAAAATTTAATTAACTAACTAAATAAATATTTAGAAAAAAATACTTTAAGGGTTTAGTCACAAAATTAATTAGAATCAATCATGAAAATCTATGGTCTAAGTTAAGCAACTGTAGTTCTACGTTTTTTCATTCGTTCTACGTTTAGTTAAGAGAGTTACGATCAACAGAACTAGCATCGTAGTCAGTATGTAAAATGAGATTGTATCAATTTATTGAAGGTTGTATCTGTTTTTTCCAAACTATTGGACTAAAAACGACCTCGCCATCGAGGTCTTTTTTTCTCTTTAAATTATTAAAAAGTTACTGACTTGTTCACTATTTAGTTATCTAGTCTTAATTACAGTCGAGAATAAGTTTATTCTACAGATTATTCACAAACTATTTCAACGGTCCCTTTATTACGAAGTTGTTTCTAATTAAAACCCATCTAATAAGGTATTTTTATTTTGTTAACTGTATGTTGTTAATAGGATTTATCTTGTGAGAAAATCAAATGGCAACAAAATCAACTTAAGTCACTAATATATTCTTGAACTATAGGCTTTTGACATTGAGTAATCTGATACTACCTATTATTTGGCCTACCTTATACCACCATAACAACCATTATTGCTCACACTTGGCTTAGTCCCTGTGCCCGGACAAAAAAAATGAAAGCGCTCTAGCGCATTATGTTTTTTTTACCAAGCACGTCTACTAAGATACCATTTTTAGTGCATTTTCTCATCTAGGTCTACCTAGACAATGATTTTTAGTGATAATTATTCTTTTATTAATTATTTCTTTTATTAATAATTATTTTGTTTTATACATAAAACAAGAAGCATAATGCAAATGATCGACAAGAAATTTTAAGAGATATTATGAAGTCAAGAGGTGGAAAGCTTTAAAAAATAAACCACATGGCCCGAAAAATGGTTCTAAATTACACTTAGAGTCAAACAACTATCTCTTGATCACACAAGCAACTAATTGTATTTGTCACATCTGGTTATCACATCTACATAGAAGACTCATAGCTGTGACTTGTGAAAGTAATAGTGACGCCATAAAATCGTCATTGAAAATGTTACAGATGTGATATTTTATTTGTTTTTATTGCTCCGAAAATGAATGCGTCATGTCTCAAAAGCTATGTTTAAAATACTTAAAGTAAGTTTAATTTTAGTCCTATCCTACTGCCTTCATAATCCTCTTGAATTAGTTCTCTTCTTCGATTCCAAGGATTTACTTTCGAGGGTGCACCTGGTTTCCAGGTTCCTGGTACCCGAGACGGCGTGCGGCTTTAGTCGGTTCGTGTCCGACATTGCCAGTTGGTGGAGTATTTCCGCACAAAAAATCCTCTCCTTCAAAATGAAGATTTGACATACCAAGATGGAAAGAATATGTTTCATTCGTATCCTACTCATATTATAAATGTAAAAGTTTTAGACTATGTTTGGATCCATGGATGCTTGTTACTCTTTCATGAAAAAACTACTGACCGTAATATAGGGGCTATATTACTTACTATATTATACATGGGGATAGTACATAGACTACTTATTACCTCACGGGTAAAAGCAAGTTAATATTATAAATGCAAATATAGGTTCAATTATTTGTTACCCTGTAACGTCTTAATTACTGAAACGGTTTTAAAAGGTATCAATAGAAAGCTACATAATCTGCGAGCAAAATAGGCTACTTTTGAACTTTAAACTAAAGCCTACATACATGCAGACGGAGCCGCGGGCAAAAGCTAAAACAAAATAAAAATCCCTCATGAAAAAGTTTAATATTTTTCAAACAAAAATTTGTACAGCAATAGTAGTCTAGTAGTAATCTTACATATTATTTTCATTTGCTTACAACATAGTAACTAGAAAGTAACTTCAATAGAATTTATAAAAAATAGTAAAAATTATATTCCCCACAAGTTTCACTTCAAAATTATTTGCAGAACTGAACTTAACTGCGGTTCGTTATTGCACACGGTACACAATAATGCAAAATCGGCATACAATAAATTTACTCACGAAATAGACGTGCGTGCAGGGCGCGCTTGCAGTAATAAATAAATTTTATGTGTATGTATATATGTCGATGTATCTTTGTTTTGATGACTTAGAGGTACCTATAAACAGAGAAATATTATACTTGTGACCTTTACTAAACATCGTTATGCTAAAAATAGATTTGGAAAATAACTCTAAGTAAGGGAACGACTTTTGGGAAGTTTGGGACTTTGGGAAATAAATATAAAATTCAGCCTTGAAATTCATCTGCTTTTTTTATGAAAATAATACCCGTAAACATTGAGTGTGTTAG
Organism: Hyphantria cunea; assembly: GCA_003709505.1. Lineage (NCBI taxonomy): Eukaryota > Metazoa > Arthropoda > Insecta > Lepidoptera > Erebidae > Hyphantria > Hyphantria cunea. Next base: position 1,329,085 of record PKRV01001461.1, read on the forward strand.
TAATAATACCAAAAAGACAGTCATAAACATACCTGATAAACTAATATGTAAATATTTGAAGTGAAAGTATTGTTTTTTACCTACGCAGACAATTCCACAACGGTGATTGAACTATCTTTATCAAGCTATCGGTTTAACTTTGGCTTTACTGTGCCAGAACCGTTGATCAAAGTCAACAGTGAGTTCAAATCCTTATTTATTTGTCAACCACATAGTTTTAGTTGCCACAGAGCTTTGTTCAAAAACCAACTATATTTATCTTTTGTGGGAATAAAAGTTTTACCTGGTTGAAATTGTATTTTAGTAACCCGAGGAGAGTGTAAAGTTTTTTCAATAGAAATACGTTTAGAAGCTTTGTATCTGACTGGAGGCAGCCGAAGAGAAAATGCCCTTTCGGATTGTCCTGCATATGTTTATACTTGTGATTCTGATGAGGCAAGCTGATAGTCAACTTTTTTTCCGATAGTAAATGACATACACAAATCGTTCAGCTAATACTAGTTCCTGCTATTCTTTTAGTGATCCAATCAGGTGGTCTCCTAAAAAAGATATCATCAGAGTTACTTTAAATCTAAGTGTATAAAAATATAATGTGGTACATTAAGAACCTCTTATTGATGGAGAATGTGAAAGTTTCAGGCAATAAAAGCTTAATTTGTTGAGGTTATTGTTGTGTTTTTATCCTTATAACAGTTAAATCAAATACTGTTAAAATGAAACCGCAATTATGAACAAACAGTATTTTAAAGTCGCAAAACTAAGAGCTCTCTTCAGATAAAAATCATCCGACCCGAAGCCGCGTTTATTGGAAATTATTTCAAATTTTGTGGCTGGAACAACAATTAATATAAAACAGAGCATTAACTTACCAGGTTGTTACTCAGAAAGGTGTTTGTTCCACTGCAAGTTCGCGAGCGATAAAGTGGTAGATTAGAGTATTTTTTGGAGACAATATGGTCATCACATCAATAGCCTTACGGTCGACTGTTGGAGATAGGTCTTTTATTAAGGGCAGGGAGATTTATGACAAGCTAGCTAGACGGATTGGCATAGAGTTTATTTCAAGTCTTGCCTGTTTTTGCAGTAATGTTGGTTTGCTCACTTAGTCGATTGTTATGACACCAATGGGATGAATATGGGTGGTGACACTCCTTACTTTAATCCGACACGTTACGGACAGATTATACAGTGATGGTATTATCTAAACTCCATCGATTGAACTTTTATCAATAAAATTATTATTAGTATTTGTTGCTTAAGTTTCTGTAATAGCTTTCCGCTTTCGGTAAAACGGGACCCAGATTAATGAACATTGATCGTATCAATACGAAGGTCATAAAATTCTTTTCAATGATATGCTGCAAAACAATTTTCGATGGAATCGGTTGGAAATTTTTAAACAATGAAAAGTACTAAATACAGCGAAACACGCTGTTTTAAATATTTTTTAATCTAATAAAAGTAATAAAATTTTTTGCAATAAAATGTTTGAGGCAGAAATGCTTTGATATATTACGATTCAAAATATAATTAAAGGAATGTGTTGAAATATTTCAATTATTTTTACGATTTTTACTCAGGTTTTTAATGCAACTATAACTTGTGGTCATAAAATCTATAAGAGCACTTCTTCCATGGGATCTTCAGACACTGAACCTTGCTCCTTATATCAATTGCGGTGAAATATACTAATGTAACACCTAAGACTACGCCTAAGACCCATGTTTCATGATATTATGATACAGTAGTGGTCAGAGATCTGTGAGCGAATGGAAAAAATTAAGCTGCGATATCTTCAATGATCATAGTTGTTGGCTTTTTCTAATACAGGTGTATTGAAATGACTTGTAGTTTTAGACGATTTTAATCCAATATACAACCTTCTTAACTAATCAGACACACATGAAGGGAAATCCTAAAAGAAACTTGAAATGACAAATAAAATTTATATTTTTGCTACATCTTAATCTCAAAGTTCCATAGGTGAATCGTTTGGTAAAATATAGGAATAAAGTGTTTATACGAGTATCAGTAACCGATTAAGCGAGCTCAACCAATGTAGAAGTGATAAGACTGGAACCTTAAGAAAACATATTAGCAGGAAATAGTTTTTTTTATATTCTTCAATGTCTTTAGAACATGTTACCTAACACTTGAATAGACCACGATTTAATGATGTGACCGAACATTTTAATTCAATTATTTTCACACCTACAGGATATGATGACAAGAATAAAATATATAGATGCATTAAACTATTTATCTGCGTGATGCGGAAGCTTGGAATATAAAACATTCATCACGACGACTGAAGTCGATTAAATGCACTGATATTTATATACCGTAATACTTAATTAACAAGGAAATGAGCGCAGCGGTCACTTGTGAAGGCATTTGAAATCTAAGCAGCTGACTTTAGATCTAATCTAACGGTTGAAATGTACTTCGTAGACAGTAATCGATGGTTAAGGTAATAGGTATTACATGTTATTTATACATCAAATAGAACGGCAATTAAAAATGGTGGTTTTGTATAAGGGCATGCTGATATACAGCACTTAAATAAGAGTTTTATAAGGCAACTACTGTCATTATTTTAGATGAAGACAGCTTGAGAATAGCCTGGAATGAACTTTTTATTGCTTCTTATTCGATGATTATTTTATCTGATAGAAAAGGCGGTGATAATTATTACGTTATGAACACAACATTTAAATTATTGTAATACAAACAAAATCAAGTTAAATACTCGAACTTCTTTAATACCAGACGGATTGGAATGGGGTTCGCATCCATTTTTTTTCTCTTTGCAGTCCTGGTCCTGGTTTAGCAGACTTTGGTCGGCTCTTACGAAATCAACAGAGGTGATGAAGCTCTGCATTCACCATCCGACATCACATGATTTAGATCATCTTTTCATGTTTAGCTAATAAATGTGTCTTTTAGTCAATATATTGAATGCGTTTATTGCGCCAACTTCTTTACATTAATGATGCACAGTTTTGTTTTAAATTGCTAACACTACTGAAACGTTTTTTAAAGCTTTTTAGTAAATACATAAATGGTATAAATAAATTATATAAATAACATGCATTACAACAACAACAACCGATAATGTCCGACTGCTGGGCTCGGGTCTACTCTCAGGAGAGGGTTAAGGCCATGCATTAAGACCTTCTGATTTTAGAAAACATATTACCAGGAAATATTTTTTTCTGATTTTAGTATTATAGTTTTGGAGTATGAATACTGAAATCAATAATCTTTTATTCTATTATGTTCTATTAATATGTTTTTTACGGTTCACTTTACAAAGAAAATAGTTGAAAAGTCGTTTAAAATTATGTATGAAATGAGTTTCCAGTTGGTAGACTTTTTCCATTCATTGATTTATTCTAATTGCCTACTTAGCTTTTCAATTTTGAATTAGTCAATCATAAAATATTTTAATCTGTCTATATATTTCATAAGATGTATGTATAACTAAGTAGTTAAGTTTACGATTTTTTATGGATAATGTTAATATATTGTTGACTGAACTATTTTTTTTTGGAAAATTATCTTTTGACATACATTGTAATAATAAATACAAAATTGTTATTATCTACCTCTTTCAATGCATCACGCCGTAATTTTTTTTCGTGCCAAAATTATTGTATTTAATATTAGAAAATATATTAGGCAGGATATCAAGAAAATAATGGACACAAAAATTGTTGAGTCATTTATTATTATCTCATCCCCCCGACTATATGTCTTTTATTATGACAAAGAGTAGCCCTTGACCTTCCTCAAGAATCAAAGTATCTCGATATGAAATTTCATTGAAATCGATGCAGCGATTTAGCCGTGAAAGCATAACAAACCGATAGATAGAGTTACTATTAAATTTATAATATTGGTATGAATTTGAAACTAGCAAATTGTTTTAAATGTAGTAATCCTACTGAATACTTCAGAACTTTATACCTCATTATTATAGTTTGCTACTGAACTTTCAATAATTACTGTGTGCCATAATCAATGCACTAGCATTTAGGTGCAACAAAATGAATAATGATAGGCTTGTTGTACCACGGACTATTGTTTAAGTAAATAAATCATAGGTCCGTAATGTCACAAATTATACAAATTGTAGTCTTGGAAAGTGCATGTGAGCGAAATGCTTTTGAGACAGTCCTTAATAGTGGGTCATAGTTGCCAGGAGTTGCCCGAGGCCTTATGTTGTGCGTTTCTAGATTGCTTTCTGTGTTTAATGGAGATGTGGCTGTCTTGTGTTTTGCTTCTAACTTGATATATTACAAAGGAAGTCGATTACAGACGTTTGGAATTTAATGTCAGATAGTTGGTATGAATTATCTTAACACCGAAGCTTCGTAATACTGATTATATATGGTGGTAGTGATATGTAATTATTGATTCATAAACTTCTCAATGAAATTCAATGCATTTTAATTATGGCCTCCGATTTTATAATCGTATAAATCGTAAATTAGGAACCACAGTGTATTAAAAACTGAATTAATAAAAACTTACCAGTCTTTAAGCCCTCTCCTGAGAGGAGACTCGAGCCCAGCAGTGGGACATCGTGGGTGGTTGATGATGATGATGATGATGATGAATCTTTAAACTTATATCAATCAATTGAAAAATAAACTATTTTGCTGCAGGGAAATTTTCAAAGTTTGAATTTAATAGATAATAATAAAAACTAAAATGAATGCTGTTTGTAGCTATAAAATATTTATTTATACGCAATGACATTTGTTTCACCAGCACTCTTAACACCAACGGCATTATTTACCAGTCAACCATTGGGTGATACAGAGAAAAAAGGTTATTGGTGCAGTTTAGTTTAAATATGTACAATAAACAAACTGAACAATAAATGAAATAAATATTTTTTTTCCTTATTTCGCTTTGATTTGATATATATCCTCTTTGGTTAAGAATTCCAAATTCAAATTTATAAATGTTATCTGAACTGCCCTTTTACTGACAAGCTCAGTGATCCAGTATGTAATGACTGGTTCATTGAAATACTATGTTATAGTGATAATTTTTAATAGATAAGAAAATGAAAGAAGGAGGAACTATGTATTTAAAGTTATGTACTTAATCGTTGCACTCCGCGGTGTTATCCATGGTTTATTAGATCATGCTTATCCAAGGGGATTATAACATTTGTCGGGCATAAAAAGTATCCATTACGCTAATAACTTATCACAATTGGTCCAACTGTTTAAGCGTGGTACTTCACTGTCAGATGGCTGTTGACATAAAGAGTATCTTGGGCAATTTTTTTTTAACTAGCTTCACCACGCACTTTAAATCGCGGCGCTTTATTAACAATAAGTTAATAAAAATAGGTAGGTGTAATAATAGACGTAGGGCATTTGAAAAATAATACCAACAACAAAACCTACTTTTTATTTACAAAGTAACTTTTTCTAAAGTATAATTTCTTATTTCCTAATCTGGGATGTATGTGAGATTTTTCACAAGGTCATTATAATTGTATACCTATCAACTCGTCTTCTGATATACCCTTATATAATACACGCAGAAAGTATCAATAAAGTATTATTTCTGTAGAATATATTATGCACTTAAACTGAAGTCTAACAATGTAAGCATCACTTTTCGCATATTACATGTGACATGACGAGTTCAGTTGAAAATTTGTAATAATTTGTAATTGTAATTGACACAGGACGGCATCGTACAGGACATAAAATTTTACGACTGTTGTCATTCGCTGCATTTTACGATATGAGCTAAAATATGCTTTCTTACATTACTAGGAACCCGCGACTTGTTCACAATGAATTATTTATCTGCCAATTCACAAACGAAAATTCATTATGGCCGTCCGTCTTTGTCTGCCCAACAGCATGTCTGGAAGACGCATTGAAACTAAGTGAGAAATTGTAAATCTATGGATACGATCCATAAATACCAACTAAGCGCTATTTAACTCGAAAGCTTTGAGACATACAATCGTTGCTTTTTAATGTCTCAATTTATTGCCTTTCATTTAATATACAATGTTAAATATTTTTAGGAAAGTTTAAGATCAAAGAATCTTCAATATTTTAGATTAAAGTTAAGTGAATCGTTACAATGTAATTAGAAATTATATGTATTTTTTATCTACAGAAGGGAGCCAAAACAACTTTTGCGAACATAATTGAATAAACAAAAGATTGACTGAAGCAGCCTTTGCACACGCACAAAAAGAAGTTGATAAGCCAAACTCTTACATGTCAAATACAATATTCAAAGAAAAGGTACTCTCTTTTCATACTCCCAAAGCTACTCTCGAAGCGCACCTAACTAACCGTGATAAGAGTCAAAGAACGGGATTCAAAAACTTCACAAACTAAGTCCAGCTCAGGAAAATCCATATTATACTTCTATGTGTATATGACCTGAATACTGTTATCATACATCATGTCATGTATTTTGTGATAAAATCATATCGGGTATATTTGATTAAGACGTAATTCAATCTTATATGCAGATAATAATTATGTTAGCCTTAATTATGTAGAAGTTTAACTAAAGTGTTTTTAATCAATATTTAGAAATCTCAATAATTAATCTTAGCCTTTGAAGTTAACAGAATGAATTGTTCCAAGTTAAAATTAGAACCCGGTTAGTGTCCAATAAAATTGGAAATGAATGCAATAAACATAAATTGTATATTTAACATGAAACGTCGGCTACCGAAACCCAAATGAAATAAAACTGTAGCGATCACGGCAAATGAGGCGAATCGGTATATGTTAAGTGGCATAAGCACTCACACCGCACTTTACTTTAGTTCTATATTCAAATACTTTTATCCCACTTACGGTACGCTAATGCACTTTTTCGTTGAGGTGGCCAGTAATAACGTGTCCATTAGTTGTTTCGACCCAAGAAGTCAATGCCGTAGTAGTGTTGCGCATATCGACGCCTCAAGCTATCGACAGTCAACAGTCAACATCAAAACTTCAAAAATGGGAACAATATCCTTGTTAGATAATCGGAGAGATGGCGAAAGGTTATATCGATAGATTGAATATACAGCCGCTATCGACAAACTTAAACAAGCATGGTATTCAACGATCATAAACTTTCTCACAACGGACGCAATGTTTGAAAGTAAAATATTGTGACAACAGTGACATAAGTTTAACATTCAATGTAAACATCGACTTCTTGGAATCAAAACTATCGACTGGGTAATAGAGTTTACTGAGTAGAAAGTAAATAAAATAACAAATGAGTAAGTAGTGTGGGTACATTCGCAATGCTCCTACACGAAGCCTGGCTCGTAACCAGCGCGGGTGTTTTATCCATTCTGTTTCTTTATTTGTACTTAGCTACTTACGTGAGTACTTGTGTTTAGTTCAAGTTGTAATGTACTTTATAACGTAACTTCATATAGTGTGAGCGTTCCTAAGTTACTGTGCCCATTTTTTCTGAGATTTTATCGCTTTTCTTAAATTGTAATCGTCCTTTGAAGGTCTAATTTTATTGCTTTCTAAATTGAACACAGTCTAGATGAAAATATATAAAGCCGAACGATCATCATTCTCTATAGGATTAAATGCGGTGCTTTTGATATACTCATTTATTTTATTTCATCGTCTTTCACTAATCAAAGTGTAGTTATAGTAGGTGCAAATTGGATTTTAATTTCACTAAATATAAATAAAAATATTTTTATAATTACCTTGTGGAATGTTGATAATGGTGGTAGTTTTTTTAGATATTAGGCAAATATACATACGAGTCACCTGGCCAAACTTCCGAAGTCCATTTAAATGATTGTACTGCTATTAGTCTTTTTAATGCTTTATTCTATTTTTATCTATTACTAGTTTTACGCACTGGATATCTTTAATGTCCTTCTTTAACATCGTTTCTTACATAAATCGTTGAGAGGGTACCAAAATTATCATTATAGTAATTAAATAATTGATCTCCATTTTTATGTCATGGAATAAAAAAATACGGCTTTACTAGGCCCTGGCTCCTATTATAGCTGACAAGAATTCAGGCAGGCAACAATAATAACTTGTTGTTGATCTTTTAGTTTCGAAAGTTCCTTTACTTTGTAATAAAAGACAATCGTCAAAACGTGCAGTACACAAAACCCTTTGATCAACTATTGTTAACAATTATATTATTAAAATTACAATATAAGCAAATTAGTAATATTATTTAAAAGTAAAGAAAACAAATAAACACAGTTTTACCGAAACCAATGGAATACCTCCCTACCTATATACTATATATCATCTTCATTTCAGCAAAAAGACGTCTACCGTGGGAGAGCCACGCTTCGGCATGAATGGGCCGGCTCGACCGGAGTGATACCACGGCCTCACAGAAAACCGGTGTGAAACAGCGCTTACGCTGTGTTTCATCGAGTGAGTGAGGATACCGGAGGCCCATACCCCAATCCAACGCCGCAGTCCAATCCAATCCCCCTCACCATCCCCCTGGCACCCAGGCCGCCATAGTGTAGGTCACCATGCTGCATTGTTCTATTTCGCATTGAGGATGGTGACCACCACTCTTGGATTCTGCTCATGCTTTCCATCAAGCAGGGCAGTCATTTTGGCAGCATAAATATAAAGAAAAAAAAAGACGTCCACTGCAAAAACATTTTTTTTTAATAAGCAATGATACCATAACGGAAGTGTTATATACAAATAAGATGGCCATCAGCAATACCTACATGCACTACGTTTAGAGGGAAAACCTATCATCGATCACGTATGCCATTTAGTCAAGCCGATACGGTGAGCCCTGAATTTTGCTGATCTGTACGTGAGCAGACCAGTTATCAGCTGTCTTTTGTTGCTGTTAGGCACACATTTGAAGAAGCTTTATTGCTAGTGTTTATAGTGACTACTAGCCAAGTGTTTGGTAATGAATTAGTAGGCATATTTTAGTGTTCTTAAATTAAAAAGATTTTATGTTCTTAAATGAAAGAAAGGTTAGAAGGAAAAACATTTATCACTGTATAGAAAGGTGGTAGATGAGCTTACTGTGCGTAGTTATTCCATTTATAGGTTTGGTCATACCTTAGTTTGCAATTTCAAGAACTGGCACACAAACGCTTGGTTTCAGTGGGATGCTTTAAAAAGTTCAGTTGTACATATAAATCTTAAAGCGTTATTTATAAAACGTTTTCATATTTCCAATATTTATATAGCAATACATACACACATATGTAAATCTACAGTTTAAACATGTAAAGAACCTATCTATTTGAGATCTTGATTTCAACAGCACACAGCAGTAGTCAACCAATTAAGAATGTCCCATGCGTGATAGATAACTGTTAATTTAAAACTCAAATCAGATACAATTCTTAAATTAATTTAAATATATCTAAATCCCTACGTGATCGTGAGAAATATCATATATTTTCTAACAATACAAATAAATTAACACCACCATAACACCTCGAGTCTGTCCCACCTACTTTTCAAAAAAATAAATATACGAAGACAGTACCCGTTTTATAACTTATTCGACTCTTGTATGGTAGCCACCACAATGATTAATTATCACCACTATACTTACTTAATTTATTCAAGAGTACGACGGCCCTTACGTCATTTTTATACACGAAATGAATGGGTTAATTTACTATGCTAATGTGTGTTTGTTAAGTCATATAGGCAGGGTTTGCGTTAACAAGGATAGTTTGGGTTAAAACAGGAAATTAGTCACATAAACCTGTTAGTGTACGATGAACTTTAATTGTGTTGTAAAAGTTTATATAGAGTCATCCTCTTTGCTTTAAAAATACTGTCCCATTTAAATTTTAATTTCTGATTAGATTGAAAGTTTCAAATCTCGAAGTGGAAGAACAGGTTATGGTTGAAATTTGTTTGATGGGCGTAGCTATGAAAGTACAAACACTTAAAAATCAGCTTTAGTGATGTGAATTAGCTATATTATGTTGTTATGTGAGTAATCTCAAAATACTACAAACAGTTCCATTTCCGTAGAGTTATATGACAAGGATATCATTTAAAGAAAATAAAAAGATAACTAATGCTATCATAATATAGTACACATAATAACCCTAATAAATTTAAGTAATGTAAGAACCTGGCTGACGAGAGTAAACCCTACTTGGCTTGTGACTTCGATTCCCATGTGGTATAACTATTACATTTATATAATAATTAATGTAACACGTACCCAGCCTGTTTTATTGAAATATTTCCTAGACAGTATTTATGAAAAGCAAAGACGGTATCTTTTCTGTTTCTTTTCAAAGGAATGGCTACTTTTCTTTCTGCGTGGACGTCTGAGATGTTGCACATATTAAATTCGTAAAGTTATCAGAATTAGTCTTATTATTTAGTAAATATTTAAACACATGAAAAAAACACACTCAATGTTTTTTAAGTTTATTATTTCGCAAACAGGAAATGCACTCACAAAGTCGTGCGTATATCAGTAATTTAACAAAACAACGCTTCATTCCTTGTGTATTCGCATCGTCGATCAAGCTAGTGGTGGGCTGTCACGCTTAACACGCACGTTTCATACGACGTCACGGTCTAGAACACATGACTCACAAACAACGCACTAGTTGGGTCAAGAGTGGTACATTTTACATTCATTGTGGAATTTAAAATGACAATGTGGTTAAAATGTTGCAATACCCATTAAACATCGGTCTACATCTTTAGTCTACCATAAACAATGTAAGATGCAGGTTTATTATATTTTATTACATTTTTTTTACAATACTTACTTTTATACATAATTAAATTTAAAATCAATTCTAGCTATCGGTTGTAATTTAAACTTTGACTGCATGAATGGTGTAGTGGTTCAAGCGATCACTACGCCACCGCTGTTTACTACTATAAAGTGTTGCGGGTTCAAATCACATATATCCTTTATGTGATTTGAAGCAGCTTCTTTGATCCACAAATTGTATTTGTGTAAAATATGCGTGTTAAGTTCCCTGCGACGGAGTTGTTCTTTTTAATAAATACATTTTGGTAAATGAACTAATATTTCGGTACATTAATATGATACAAACACTTGTCGTTGATGTCTATGAAAACTTATAACAACGTCATTGTCACTTTATTATTAACCTGGATTACTCTTTCTATTTTATGAGCACTGTAGCTCTACATTACTCGAGATACTATTAAGCAATACCTTTACTGACCTTTATTGTCAACGAGAACACAGTAAAATATTTGCGAATATTGCAACCTATAGTCGTAATTAATTTATAACCCAATTTTACTAAAGACCTAAAATTATTTTTGTCCCTTGCATTAGTATTTGCAAGAACAAACAAACTAGTAGTAAGTGCAATGACATATTGATAATTGCAAAATAAGACAGAGCACTTAGGCATTTAAAAAACGCGACACACGCAACGAACAAGCAGTAACTTTACGAAGTTTAAACCCCTGTATAGTCACTAGGCGATACCCTGTCACGGCAATGTTACGCTGTCAACGCGCGTGCGATTGTGACACGCAAAATTTAAATCTAATTTATTGGTGTCACAACAAAAGGTAACCACGGTACCGTTGGAGGGTTAAAGTATCTTGTCTTTTTATCGTAAAGTTTAGACGCAAAATTTAATTTCTTCAGATTTTTATTTGTCAAATCTCTCATTCATTTCTTTTACAGAATATGGGGCAAACGAGTAGACTTATCACCGCCCATGGACACCCGCAACAATAGAACCGTCACAATTACGTTGCAGGTCTTTGGGGGTTGGGGGATAGATGGGGGAAGGTTTGGGGTATGGGCCTCTGATATCTTTATTCACTCGGTGAAGCACATCGCAAGTACTGTTTCACACCGGTTTTCTGTGAGGTCATGGTATCACTCCGGTCGACCCGGCCCATTCTTGCCGAAGCGTGGCTCTCCCATTAATAAAAAATGATCATTTGTCAGAAATACTAGATAATGTTCTTTAGTTGGTTTTACACAATAATATGGTCCAGGTAATTTCTCTTAGTAGCATTATGGGTATGGCCCAGTGGCCATCGTCTGTAAAATATTACAAGCAATACGTTTACCACATCTTTTGTTGAAACAAAGTCAAGAGCCAAACTATAAAATGGCTTTGAATGTTATACGAATTTAAAAATAAACTGTAATTTTATCTCTAAAGCAAATAAAGTTGCAAGTATGTGAAACTGATTTGTGTCCAGGGAGGTTAAGTTCAGAGTAGGAATATATTTACAGTCCGGGTTTTTTCCCTTGGGATGGAAAAATAGACGATCCACATTTGTGAATATATTTTTGTTTACTATCTAAGTTTTAGATGATTAGAATACTAAAGAGATTTGTTGTATGTGAGATGTGTTTGTTCAGTAGTAGATTATCATTATTTTTAATGAAATTATATTATTAAATATTTATCTCTACCTCAAGTAAGAAGGTATAATTTTTTCTCGTTTCTGCAACATTTTTCAATTATACTCGAATTGTGTATTTAATTACTCTGGTATATAATATTAAAACATATCTTATACTTTAGAAACATTAGTCACTCTTAATTCGGTGATCCCTAATATTCAGTAACAATAACAATATTCTACAAAAATTCCTGAATATTGAATGCTACAATTTGTTACTTTATCACATTTATGAGGTACAATTGAAACATCAAAAAACCTATAGGAATTTGATATTTCCAATAATAATTTCTTGAGGGACAAAAAGAAATTACAGAGTAAAATTTTACAATTAGTTCTTCGTTTCAATTCACAATTAAGGTCTTGTCTTTTAGAGATTGCAAAACCGCAAATGCAAACCGTAATTTAAATATGCTAATTCAGTGTTTCCAATTGACATTTAGTCGGCTTCAAACTGTATAATATATAAGTTTATATGCAGTGTGTTCTGTTATGTAGAGCACTAAGGATTTTGTCGCATATTCATTGCGGCAAAACCGTAGGCTGGTTGGCATGTTATAACAATGGCTGTCAACGTTTATTTCCATGTCATGTTATGTGTGACCTTGTTGTATCATTATAATTATATACACGACGCGAAATTTTCGGTATAATGGTACTTTTAGAGCCTTCTTCAAGTCTGGAAATGTAAATTTATTAAAAAACGTTTCTGCTATTTTGATTCTACTTAATTACCGCGATTGAAATTGGATTGAAGTATTGTTTTAAGTTAGGGTTGAATAAAAAATTGATCAAACATTGAAATAATTGAAGGGTATAACAGAAATTTAAGTCTTAAAATTATTCACTATAGCTTAAGTATTTCAAAATTATATAGAATGAATGAAGTAAACATCCCAAATAAATACAGTTAAAAAATTTATTGCTCTCAAAGTAAAGTAACATATTTAGCTTACGATACAGTGTCTTAGTAAAATACATTTGTTTTATAGGAATAAACTTTCTAAGTCATCATACGATAAAACTACCACTATATGATAGGAAATATTTTATATACTTAAAATGACTTTGGTTTCTAGTAACGCATAATTCTAATTCTGTAACATCAAAATAATATTAAGTCAGATTATGAGATATATTTTCTACTCAAACATTTGTCTTTAGTCCACAGTATATTACAATTTCTTGGATTAACCAAGTTTCGAGTGCAGTTCAAGTCATAATTTGGGAACAAAGTTATTGTTAATATAACTTTCATTGTTAGTTTACCATTGTTTGCCGTATTGTCTCAACTTAGTATGGATACATCCCGTGGGTGTCGTATCAAGGCTCAGGGAATATATTATTATGATATTACAGAATATATGGTTTTAGAGCAATACTAATAATAAAATATTTCTACTTTATCCTAGTTTGTTTACAGACAATTAAATTATTAAAACATAAACAGCTATAGAAAATATGCAACACCTAAATGCTTTACTTTAAGTTATGAAAAATACATTTATGAATTTATTAAGCAGGCTGTGTGTTAAATAAAGCAAACTTTGTTAGTTCTTATTTAAAAAACTTAAGAGTAGCACAATATTGTTATTTTTTATGGAATTATTAAAACTATCTTTTGTAAAATTAATTCTATAACATTCGTGTAATGTTATGTATTATTTAAATTGGATGTATTATATTATATAACGTATGATAAGTATGTTACCGGGATAACGTCTAACGAGCTAAATGTAACGTAATAAGTGATGTTTATGTTCAAATTATGCATAAGTAAATATCGACTAGTTTTAATCACCAAGAAAGCGTTTAGGCTAACCAACAATCCTAATGACTTTTTATGGCTTGTTGGTTCGGTATCACTTTTAAAAGGTCGAATTTGACAAACTATATTCTGCGAGCAAAAGTTTAATGGATATTAATAATAAATTGATAATTTACACCATTGACAATTAAATAGTTGAAAAAAAAATATCTGAACAGATATTATTAAGAGGCAAAATTTTCATTAAAGGCGTTCTAGCCTTATACTTGATTCTTGAGCTAAATTAGCTGTAATCATATAGAAAAGTAACTTTTAAATTATTTGCATATAGTTTTAAAGGAAAAACAGACATAACTGTGTAACATGCAGTATAACGTATTATCGTGTAAATTAAACTAAATTTTTGTAAGACTTTTTAAGGGAACAATGTCTTTGTCTATTAAACACCTTTTGATAGCAGATACTCAATAGGGTAAACAATAGTCATGCGTTCTTAACAAAAATGAGCATTTATTTAAATAGCCTGCAGAATTTTAAATTCTTAAAAACCTAGTCATAATTATAACAAGATTTGCCACTCTCTATAGTTTTAAGTCTGGCTTCTTGATTTTGTCGTTTATTACTAGATAAAATAAGAAGACTCCTCCTCTATAATCCTTTCACAATATAAGTTTTACAAATATTAACTGTTTGGAAAACAATAATTACAGATACGCTGTACAACATGGCTTAGTATCGTTATTTATTGACAGATTCGTTAGCGTGCTATAAATTATTACAAAAAATATTAAATACTAAACGATTTTTGACTCATAAAAAATATGAAACTCATTTAGAATATTTGGGTAGACAAGTTTTGAAGCGGAGTGCTCGCCGCTCTGTTTACTTCTTTTTGTATTTATGGATGTTAAATGAGTGGATTCTCATGATAAATACCCAGTAGATTGTAATATGGGTGATTGTAGTGTGAGTTATATACTTGGTTAAGCTGTGACTTAATGTACAATAAAGTAAGAAAACTTATTATATGGTAAAAATTGTTCGAATAACAGCATACTTATACGAGAACTATATTAACTATGTGGATATGTGTTTTAAAAAATAATATGGGCAGGTAAACAATCAGTTTAGCCAATATTTTTTTTTTTAATGTTCTTCTTCTTCTTTTTTAGAAATGGCAAACTATGCCGATGTCGACAATTCTGCCAATGTCAAGTGGAATGGGAAAAACGTGGTTTGTGAATAAAATTTTAAAAAGGGGAATTAAAACTTTGCAGCTGTCTGAAATTTTCCAAAAGTACAATCGTATGACGCGGCCGAATCCTTTTTAAATGTTCTTCTTCTTCTTTTGATGAATGGCAATCAGCCCGATAAGCTATTTCTGCCAATGTCAAGTATTTCAAGTCTTCAATTCTAAGTCTTCGAGTCTTCAAGTCTTCGTCGTGATGGAATTAATGATAAAAAATATAAAAAATGTGGATGACATGAAATGTGGACCGTCTTTCGCAAAAACAAAAAACGATCCTTTTTAAATGTTATTTACATTTATCGTTATGGAAATTGTCATTGTCACTGTCATCGGACTAAACAAAAATAAATTTTTCATGTGTGAATTTAGTCAGGTGATCGTTTTTTGTTTTTTGAAAGACGATCCCCATTTCATCTCATCCACCATTTCTATATTTTTTGATTATTTTTATCACTACAAAGACTAAGACTAAGATTTGAAGGCTTTAAACATTTGATATTGGCACAAATAGCTGACTTGTCATTTCATCAAACGATGAAGAAGAAAAAATTAAGTCAGATAGAAAAATTCTCAATTAAGATAGCAACATCCAAATTCGTTTTCAAATGAAAGATTGTGGAAGAACTAATATCATCATTATCATCATCATCAGCCTATAGTACAGTCCAAGAAGATTACAACTTATCTGATAACCTCCTCCCGGTTTTGAAGTCGGTTATTTTTTAATACACAATATTGCCTAACTTTTCAAGATTATAAATAACTTTATTTAAAAAATGTTTAATCAATATGCGCTAATGTCAGTTAAGAATGTTAATTAGGCGTAGCGTAATGTTGAAGGCGTCGGACTAGCAATTAACAGGTAGCCGATTCGAACTGTGCCTAATGGACTGTAGTAGTAAATTTATTTCTAATTATTTATTAATGTATTCAGCTTAGCTGGAGTGTTAACATATTTTCTATCAAGCATACCTTGGGCCTGTGATCTGTTCCAAATCCCCGATTTTAAAATAAGTTTAGGGTCGTGTAATTTATTTTATGCTACTAACTTATCTTTGTAAAACAATTGAACAAAATGAGAATCGCAGAGTGCGAGATTACAGTTATTAGATCTAATAGCTAGTCCAGACGCAGCCGCAGGGTTTTTTTCTTCAATTGCAGGTCCAGCGTAGATAGCACGTCTATCAAGTTGTATGATAATCGGTCTCAGTTAATTCCATTACTGCCTATCGCAATCCAGCTACCTTACGAATAACTTACGGCGCTTGTGATCCACAGTCAACAAATTTTCTGATTAATATGCATGTTTCTGAAACAGTGATAGAAGATTCTTTAATGGTAATTTTTACTCTATAGCGGTGCATGCATATTATGGTCTCTAAAAAACGTTGAGCTACTGATGGTCCGAATGGTATTCGTTGCTACCATTATGTTGGATTATGATATCACTATAATTACACAGGAGTGCATTAAAATAAGAAAGTTCAATTTCTTATAATGAGACTACTTTTAGAGAATGTTTGAGTCTCATAGAATGTTGGAAGTTAAATTACTTATTAAATTAAATCTTATACTTAGTTATATAAAGTTAATACAACAGTTAACGGATTTACTTCATCTGCCTACAGATTTTAAATTTTGTCCCCTTTTTTACGTCCATGTTTAGGCGACAATACTCTCGAATAAGGTTAAGAATGAGATAAGAAAGGCGAATTTTGATTGTATGTCAGAGCAGCAGATAAACTTATGAAGATTTTTACGGTTCTACGTCTAACCTTAAGCTAACAGTGTAGAATTTAGTTGTAAAAATACACAACTGTATGTATTCTCGCATTTTGGTCGAAAATGTTTTGTCCTCATCGTAGTGGCCTTTGAAGTGACAATAACTTTCTAAACCAGTAGTGTTTGGTAATTATCTGCACCGGGCCCGCTCAACAAAAAATTAATATTTAGATCATTTTGTATTACCCAATCATATTAAGAGTACACAATTGTTTGTAGTAAATTGTATAAAAGTAATTGCTATATACCACTTGGTTTAACAGGTAAGTCTATTAATAATGCACAATATTTTGTATTTCTAGTGTATTAAGGCTAGAATAATTCATGAGACGTTAACAGATTGAGCTGTTGCTGAAGTCTTATCTGGCATGGTAACTGGCTTTAACTTAAATAAATGTAACAGCTACTAAAGATTGATGATGCAGTAGTAGTTACTCACATTTAAATAATAGTGAGATAAATAAAATTGCAACATTCAGCTTGATCTTTACTTGCGCTCCTATAAAGAAGTAAACTGGATATGATTTAGTCATATAAGATGTTGAATAATTTAAAAATCTTTTGAACATAATAAAGTTATTTTTCCTAAATTATTATGTATTTATTTTCATATTTCGGCAACATAAACAATTATTTCAGAAAAGTTCAATCATCATCAAACAGCTTTTAATAGTCTACTACACACTGGACACAGGACTTTACTTGAAAGAGGCTAAAAAGTCCAAATTTAAACGTGCGCAAGTATTATAGTAAAACTGTATTCATAAAAACGCTTTATCGCATGCTAAATAACACAAAGTCTTCAGTTTAAAAAATACTCCATCACATAGCAAACAATCATTAATCGAACTTAGACACTAATAACACACTGGCTGAAGATTAATCGTTCAGGCATAGTAATAGAATATTCAGTCACACACGCAACCTGCGGGTTATTATAAAATTGAAGTACGCTTTGATAAATTAGCCCTATCCGTCACGATTGGTCACGGAAGTCGGGCGGGACGGACAGGTCCAATGTTGAGACCCTTGTATACTTGTTGCTTTTACGTCTCGAACACAGTGAATCGTCCATTTTTGTACACCTGCTGGGTTTGAATTACCGTAAAAGTTAATTTTCATTGGATATTGGTTATGACACGGAGACAATTTGAAATTCAGATGAGTCAAGTTACCGTATTGAATTGGATCAATGTGTACATTTTTATAATCTACTAACAAAGAGGCCGGAGTAAAGAGGTAAAAATATAATAAAAAAATTGAATTTTTGATTTAAGTATATATACTTTCATATAATATTTAAAGAAAACAAGTCGTGACAAAACAAGATCATGAAAATATTTTCCTTTTGATCACTTTCGTTTTGTTATTTATTAATAGTGCTATAAAATTCATTGTATTTAATACATATTTAAGCATCAAACACAAATAATAAATTCACTACACGTTTTCTTAACTGCAAAACATTTTTCATTTAATATTTACTCTGTACTGGTCTTCGTTTTTTAAAACAAACACATTTTATAACAAAAGCTTCCTGGTTTCGTTTAAAGACATAAGTAAAAAATAAACAGAATCCTTAAAAATGTAATTTATGCCTTATAAAAATCAAAACCTTTTATTCCTTTTAAATTATTCATGGGTTCAATAACAGCATCCTTCATATACTCTGAGATTTTATTGTTTAAGTTTCATACAATGTTTCTTTACATCTTAACTCTACTTTAAGTAACTATTTTATTATGTGTAAAGAGAAAAACTTATTATTATAACAAAAAAATACAAAAATGACAGTACATTAGACAATACAATTTAAATTATCTGTTGCTTTGGATCATTTCATAATTATGTAATACTAATAAGTGAGGTATCACAAATATACAGTTCTATTCGCAAAACATAGTGAAGGAGGTCCATAGGTCAGGTGGAGTGATGATTTACCTGTCTCGGTGGCGCAGTGGTAGCGTATGCGATGGTGTTCCTGAGGTCTCGGGTCCGATTCCCGGTTCGAATCAAATGTTATATGATCTGTAAATATTTTTTAGGATTTTGCGTGTTTTCTATGTATGATATGTATGAATTTACAAAAAAAAGTATATATATACATGTATCTATATTAGTTGTCTAGTACCCATAAAACAAGATCTGCTTAGTTTGAAACTAGATGGCGTTGTGTGTTAGATGCCGGAATATTTATTTTTTATTATTATTATAATTAATAACAATTAATAGTCAAAAAAAGGCGCAAGACAGCTGGCAGTAGCTCGATGCTAAAAGCCGAGGATCGAAATAAGTGGTGTGCAATTGGGTAGGCCTATGTCCAGCAGTGAACTGCGATAGACTGATGATGATGCTATTACTAATTAAAAAAAACAATTGATGATAAAAAATAATTTGAAAAAACTATTAAACAGATTGTTTCTATACCACTACTTTTTACTAGTGACATGTACTAGTTCCTCAACAGTTTGACAGGCAAAGCGAAGGGTTGTAATGACTCATTATATTTCAACGTTTTGTATCCGGATGTACGCTTAGCTATCGCTATTATATTTACGTGAGACCTGAACGATACAAGCGCTCTAATTACTTTTTTAGCAAGGTGTACTGTTTAGAATTCACTCACTCGTGATGTATTAAATAAAAAATACGTCAAGCATGAAAACTTCTGAAGGGTAAAAAGTATTTATGCACCGCAGTTATGACACAATTAATTGTTCGATGTCATTGTCAGATAGTAAAGTGACGAGGTAATTACACAACATTGTTACAATTCGTTAGAGAATTGATGATTCGAAATAAATATTTTTTAAAGGAGGAGAACTATGCTTTGGTATAAGTGGCCTTACAGACAACAACATAATTCTTTTGATGATTTGCAATGAAAGTAAAAGTTCAGTTCAAATAAATACTTTTTAGACAATTTTTGATGTTTCTGTCTATGTTTTTTATTATGTTCTATCACTAATATACTTAGAAACATTACAATAATATTATTTCTCTGTGCCAAAGTTATATTATATCATCATATTACTTTTGCATAGAAAATCGAATGATTGAAGTTTTAAAATTTATGTTTATTTAGAAAAATGATTATATATAAACATTAATATCATACTTGTAATTTCTAAATATTTTCAACTTTTATTTTTAAATTATATAAACACAATAATTATAAAAAATACATCCGCATCATCACCTACGTCTTAGCGTCCCCAGAAGGCTTGCAGTGGCAATCATTTTAAATGGCAACGCTAATTTTAAGTAGAAAGAGATCTAAGTGTAGAGATCTGGTAAGGTAGGTGCATTGAGGTTACAGCTGTAATTAGCAACAGGTATAGATGCAATTGACATAAACCAACGAAAATGAAAATGCATATAAATATATATACGAGTACATACACAAATAAATATAAATATATATACTTAATAATCGTAAACGGTAGAAAGAAACCCATAAAGATGAGTTCTGTCGATTAAATTATTCCGCCATTTGCAAAGATCATTGTGCACGCTCTTCTTAAATGTGTAATGGTCACTAAACATCTTGATTTCGTATGTATATTACGCTTAAACTATTAAAATACCCATTTATTACAGCTCAAAATGCATTAGAATTAAATTCATTAATAAGTTTAGTAACACTAATTATCCCACTTATTGTAATAAAACCTATTTTACGACACTATCCCACACTCGTATCGAAATGAGCCTTAAGTATGTTGAAGTGTTAAAACTGTTACAAATCTAGCACCATAAAGCCATTAAAAAAATAAACTTTATTATGTGCCGACATCGTTAAGATCACGATTTACACAAAACATCTGAGCCGATGACAGATTATATTTTAAAAAGTCTGGTACAAATTCATTAGCCGAAGTCCCAATGCACATGTGCTGTTAAAATGATAAAAGACGCAATAAAAATTCCAAGATGAATCGTAGTCAAAAATGAATTATCTAATTCTATTCTTGACGCATTTCGATTTCTTTTAATTCTGCGAATCCATTATTTAGGCCTCAAATATCTATTCTTTATGAGCAGTTAGAAATATTTATTGTAAACGGCAGGATAAAACTTAAAATATTATTTGGTACTATGTCTTGTCAAGCTTAGGTTATCTTTTTAAAAATATTAAACCTTAATCAAAACAGACCACTCAATATTTTACAATACAATACATCAGAAAGTATTTTATTATTTTATCTGAAGGATAAAATAAAAACACATTCTAGATTTGCCTATCTAACTCTCCCCTACTCACATTCATTTAGTAAGTTTTAGGTTTGAAACGAAATAGAGGGCCTATTTAGATTAAAATCAAAGCAAAAGTGAAATAATTACACAATTTTCTATTAAAAAATGGCACTCGAACGAAGACTCTACTAACTTTATACTTTTATCCAATACCACTCGATATGTAAGACCACCAGTGAGTTGGTAAGGCATAAGCTGTTGCTGGTTTTTGTAACACATTCGTGTAATATAACATTTACAATTACTACTGCTGCCAAGTTGCTCTTAAATTATATAAGCAAACAGTAAGTGGCATTAAAACTATATTTCACTTATAATAATAAACATTTTTGGAATAAATCATTTGACTCTAAGAGGAAATATAAAAGATATATGTATCAAAGCAACTCAGCATATTAAAAATATATTTGTGATACAAAAGACATTTAAATGACGTGAGGTATCACCAAAACTCGTATGACACCGAGCACATGGCGCCGTAATGGCTTCCTGTTTCCTTCAACCCTTCACAATGGTAGCTACAGACTAAAATTATAAATATTCTCATGCGAAAAACTCCTTTTTTGGAAGAAATAATAGCGTCTGCCGTGAAAGATGATATTGTGTGTGGTGATTTAAAAGCGGAGTGGCTTTAACGTTGATATTCGCGACAAGGATGTGTAAAGTAGTTTTAAGGCCCTCTTGTGAATATTAAGTTCCATTCAGTAGTGTGTATAAAACATGAACAACAATATTTGCACACCTCATGAAAGTTAAAAAATCTGATTTATTACTGTGCAGTATGATTTATAAAAAAGTTCTTTCATCATAACCCTTCTTTAAGATGTTTTTCGTTATTAATATCTTAAAGCAGAATAGCTGCTGCAGAGTACTTAAATAGTAAGTATATAAAAACTTTTGTTAACCGCTAACTTAAAAGATTTCTGCTAAAAAGTGAATTTATAGCCAACAAACTTATACGTATTGGTTTATGACTTCAGTTACGATAATTATGAAAAAAAACTTGATTTGAGTGGTAATTTATAGAAGAATATATGCACTACGATAAGTCGATAATTGTAAATTGTAAATGTACATTGACCATGTAATCTGATTTTATGATTGGTTTTAGTATGTAATTCAAATGAATTATGTCTAGGTGTTTTGCTATACTGGTCATATCATTACGCACAGCTGACATCAACAGACTGATATACTTATCTGTAATCACATAGTGTGTTGAAATCATCAATTACCACCACGGACTTATACTAGGGACCACATATGTCATTATACTTGTATTATGCCTCTGTTAAAATTATTACAGTAGGAGTAGGCTTTGATCTACGTAATTATCCTTCATTATATCACTTACTTTACAATGTACGGCTATCACCTTTCACTCGCTAAGTAAAAATGTGATGTAACTCAGTTTGTCAGTCTGTTTTTTCTCTATTGGTCCCAAATTGAGCCCTATTTATATGTAAGTAATCGTTTATTTGACTTTAGTGTAAAAGAGCCTGGATAAAAACTAGAGTTCTTAAAATTTGTGTATAAAACAAAAAAAATAATTAAACAATCTCACTGAATTGTACAGAAAATACATAATAAAATATTATAGCTGCATTTAAATATTCTTAAAAAAAAATGCTCTAACACAAAACGAAATTAAGATACCATTCCATTCAAATAAGGAAAGCAGGAACGAATAGCAACATCGTCGCTGCGCATATTTATTACACGGGGGGTCAGTAGAAGCACGTTCCTGACATTTTTACCGAAATAACACCCTCCATGTTTTACCGACATCGATTAATCACTTCACACTTGCGTCCAACTACCAAATTTTTAGAGTCTAGCTTTTATTTTATATCCATCCATTCGAATAACAAATTCAAAAAAATATATGGTTGTAGTTTCCGGTGGCAAAATTTAAAACTTGCTAAAGGTGCTTATAAAATGTCGGCGTACACTTTGACACAATTTTGTCATCATAATTTTATCTTTAGTTTATCATTACTCCTGATCATAACAATATCGCAAGGGGTTGCGTAATATTTAGGAAGCTTGAAAAGAAAAACACCTGATGATGTTAAAAATTGAGGATATAGCATGAAAGACAAAATCTGACATTCACATTTTGACATACAACATTTATCAAAGTTGAGTTTTTTTTTTTCAAATTCAAATAATTTCTAAATTAATTTCAATTACTAACATCGGTAGCATACTTATGAGCTATGATAATATACATATTAGGTAAGGTATACGTTTAAAGGAATCCCTAATTGGTATGTGGCTTTTTGGAACTGCTTGAAAACATTTGACAGTTACTGCTGTTTTGGGTACCACAAATCTCTGTTTCCTTAACTTACATAGGCAATACTACAAGATGAATAAAATTTGGGTAATACGCGGACGATATCATGATCATAAATTATCATGACACTTCCTTTTAATACGTCATTACCACTTAACTGAATATGTTGGTGAAATATTTAGTACTATTATTTAGTTGTTTCATTATTGAACAATCTGTATTAAAATTAACTGTGGCGTGTGGTGGACAAGGTGTCTTGGAGATTAAGTCACGGGTAACTGTATGACAATGGGGAGTTCACCGGTTACAAGTACACTAATTTTATAGTCGTAAAATTAAGGTATATCGACTTTTACCGAGATTTTAGTGTGCCTCAATTCATATCATAATATTTTTCACGAAAGAGAGTTTACTAACCTTATTATATTATATACATAACCCGTAAGAAAGAAAATCCATACAAAATAAACTTAAAAAATATTGCGCTTTCACAAAACTTTGTCATATATTGCATAATGAAATTTTACCACACCATATGCCATACCCTCCTAATAAAGTTCCAAAGCGAACCAACAACTAAGATGTTTTTTATGTATCATCTGTTCACTGAGCTTGAATGTACCTAACTTCACTCTCGCATTTTCAGTACGTGACTTCTAAACCAATCTCAGGATAATAGAGGATAAGTGCCTTTATTATAATCTATTTTTATAATTTCCTTTTAAGTTGCTTCATTGGTACAGTTGCAGGCAGCGGTCACGTCTAAAACAGGTGTTTGGTTAAGCTGCAGCGTTTAAATTGAACATTGTTTGGTTTATTTATGTTTACCTGAGGATGGCGTATTTTATGGTACCTGTTCTTGCTTTCGACTTCGTTTTTTTTTTTGAGAGAGGAGAATATATAAAGTTTTATGACAGACTTAGTCGAATTACAAGGTCAAGCAATACTGAAGCTGTGAAAAACTTGGTTACAGATAACCAGAGGAAAATAAATTGTAGCTATTATTTCACTTTGGCAATTTATATAACGCATATAAATCGTGATTTATATAAGGCATATAAGAAGATAAATAGAAGATAGGATATTTTCCTTAATCTCTAAGGTATAATTTTACTGTGCTCTTTGTTACATACATGTGTGATGTGTGTAGCAGTTGTATAATTACATAAATTTATAAACATAATATCTCTTTCGTAGTCATCTTCAAACTAATTTTTTACATCTGTTCCTCTAATATCAATTCAAGTATGCCGAACAATGATTCTATGAAGCGTAAACATATCTATAATTGATATCCGTTTCTGCATCTAGTAACGGTGATTCAAGAGAACTCACTCAAAATTTTACTTCATGCGTGAAGCAAAAATCTTAAAGAAAGGATTATGTATGATGATGATATGTATTAAATATGAAACAGATGCAATCAAAAGACACATTAATCGCATTTTCTGCTTTCCGCTTTCATTATGTAAACATTTTAGAACACCGCTACGTGACTAAATACACTTCACTCACTAATATGAACAATGGATTTGCTGGAACGGATTACTTTATGCGACTTGAATGCTCAAACATTTGTATGTTTTAAACGAACACTTTGTTGGTTTTACAAGCTTAAACCAGCCAGCTATGAATAAATGGATTATTACATTTTCGAATATAGAAAAAAAATACTTTGAAACCTTGGAACACAAAAATGAATCATATTAGAACAAATGCTCAAGATACATGTAATAGAAAATGAAGAATATCCATATCATCGCAAATAATGAAGACAACGTCTATCTCAATTGTACACCGGTCTGTCATTATAATATAAAAAATAAAATTTACCACAAATTAAAGTTAGTTTCGAAAAAGTAGTTGTCCTTTTTGGGGACACGAAATGACAATGAATTTGCGTTATAAAGCCGCCTTTTATCGAATGGCCGTCACCGAGTGAATACGGCACACCAATTGCTACCAGAAAGATAACAATAATTAGGTGTAATGACCACTTCGTCTGTGGGCTCCGGTCGGTTTTTTTGAGTGCAGTGGGCGGCACAAAGCCGCGATCGGGAGATAGTGCGTCCATCAAATCATATGATAATCGGGCTCAGTTAATTCCATTACCAATAATAAATGCACGCATTAAATTAGACCTGTCGGATGAGTCGACGGAACGTGGCTCCGTGATCGCTCCCATCACTCGGATTATGATATATGAATAATTTATCAGTTGAGAAAAAAACTTTAACTTATTATTGTTTTGAATTTGAAACGTCAAGCGCAATATGTCGTTGATCGTAGACAGGATCGTGTCTGCGTTTAAAATTATTACAAGTGCAGATGGTGGAATGTTGATATCGTGTCCAGAATCAGTGATGTGGAGCCGCCGTGAATTATATTTCAAGTTTTTACCAAATAAAATATTCTTAAAGTTTTTTCTCTCATGGCTGTACACAGAAAAATAATCGTAAGAGAAACGTAAATATTACCATTTTTGGCGATTGTAAAGCAAATTGACAGGAGTTGAACCATACATTGTTTTTCTCTGTATTACTAAATGTATATCATGTATGTGCATATTTTTTTATGATAGATGTTATAATAAATTTATGAGAGTATAGTAACATTAAACTTGTTTTTATGACTTCGATAACTGTGCTCCATATATTATAAGAATACATGACTAAACAATCTAGACGCCTACACTATGTGACAAAGAGAAGGCTGCATTGTTAGCGGCTGTCGCGGTTAAAAGAACATAATTCATGGGAGATTTTGTTTTGGACGTAAATCAAAACTGTCACAATTTTTTATATACGGTTATATTTTTAGACGTAATGCGTGTAACAATAAATTGTACAAATGTTTTAATATATTGTTGTTTGATATTTATAAAATTGCTAAATAAGCACCCACGAGAAATATATGCAATACCCGTTTTTAGTGTATAATATAACTCCTTATTTCAATTAGGTTTTATATTTTTATACTACAAAACCTTTGAAAAAGAAGTGTTTCTGCAGAATTCCAAAAATACAGATTATCTATCATTTAAGAAGCGTTGAAATTTAAGGCAAACATTTATTCTGTAGTAGTAATTTTTCGTTTTCTAGTGAAAATATTGTAAAAGAATTTAGCAGTATTACTTTAAAGGTATTACATGTTACAATAATATTTATAATAATTAATTCACTTTAATTTTAACTTGTATAGTAATAAAATTTTTTCACTATATTTCAACATTAGAAAACATAATTCGTATTAGCTACTTCTCAAACATACGTCTTATGATATTCTAACTAAAAAGATTACATGTCAATTAAGCAATAGACATGGAACGAGTTTTGGTAGTTCAAATATGTAGTTCAATATGTTGTGGTAAGATTTCGTATTAAATGGTAAATTATTTCATTAATCCATATTAATTCACACTGCTGCACTAACATTGATACGCATTGTTAATATCACCAGGCATTACGGCTTAATAGATTTCTGAAGGATTCGCTATTATTGTGTTGAAGACAAGAAGCCTGAATCAATAATATCATCAGCTGTAAACAGCAATTAGCATCACAGTTGTTGCTGTTCAGCTGTAAGATTAATATGTAAATAACAATAGTTATATTCCATATTATGCGGTTTTGAATTTCAAATCACGATTCTGCATAATTAATGATATCGATAGCATACCTTACTTGGCTAGTGTGACTCTTCTAAATGGAGGTTATAGGTTTGATTCTTACCCAGGCTATATAACTGTGTGATGAACTCAATCACTTGTTCTGTGTCTGAATGTAGTATCTCTAATTCTAATTTTCAAATTAGACGACGTACGCGTGTACCGTACGTCGCCTAATAAGAGAGTTTACCAGCAGACGGTGCCCGCTTTAGGGAGAGGTCAGGCGCTGGCAGGGGTCCGGGTATGTTAATAACAGCAGTTCCCGGATCCTTTCCGTCTCAGGCGCAGAGTGGCACACCGTGTGGTTTAAGACGGTTCGATTCCGACACACGACACCGCCGCAAACCCCGGTGGGGTGACGGCCCGTGGGGGTTTCCAAACGTAAACCAAATGCAAGCGCTGTTTCACTCCTGTTTTCTGTGAGGCCGATGTACCACTCCAGTGGAGCCGGTCCATACATGCCGAAGTCTGGCTCTCCCACGGTAAAAACATTATTTGAAAAAGATAAATAATGGTGTGTAAACTATATGGCACTAGGCTGCTGACAGATATTAAGAGATAAACAAATCTCTAAACAAATATAATAAGCTGAGTTTGTAAAGTAATTAATAAACGCGATGACTTTCTGTTCGATGAAGAAGAAAACGATTAACTTAATTTTGTTGCGTACTCAAACTCTCCGGACATTATCCCTGACTCATCGTGATCCACCATTTTCGCAGACTGCTACCTAATAAAGTGTTTTTTATTCGTGTCTCAGTTTTAATTACGTGTGATACCTTTTTAAGTTTATTGTCTCAGTTCCAGGTAGCAATAAAAACTTGTTTTATTACATTGTTAATAAAAGAGGCGAATCCACCACTCATTATTTTAAAATGTGTAGGTTGAGGACAATAAAAAAAAGTATAAAATGTATTAAGTCGTATCACCAATAAATTACAATAATACTAATACTGTGACTTAAGTTGTTGTCTTAAAAAGTTTTCTGTTTTATATATCCTCTAATCCTGAGTAGAAAATATTCTAATACTTGTGAAAGAATGGAGATGCAACACAAAAACTAGGACGCTCTGCCAAAAAGTTATGAGAACAAGCGCGTTGTAAGTCGGCGGCAGATGTTGGCCAAAGTTTCCAATTTCGAGTTGTAAGGTTCAAAGTTTTGTAACTTTTTTCCAACATCGTTTGAACAGATCAAACCGCTTTTTGTGTTATAATTAATGGAGTGTCTCTGGTCGTTACAGAGGCTAATTAGACTGAGTCGCGACACAAACAAAGTCAATGGGTAGAGACAGGTGGTTTTTGGTAGATAACAGGAAAACGGTATTAGTGTAAAGGGATAACTCTTAACACATGGCCTAGCATTAAATTATTTAATTTGTTTTATCTATGAAGTAATATTAGTACACGTTTGGTCGTTCGCGGGTTCACATTGCGCGGAATGTATCCATTATTTAACTTATACTATATAAAGATATTTTGATATTAAATATTCTGTCTATTTGTTAGGCGACGTTATTGTATTCTAAATGTTCTGGGGTAATAGACTCATTAACAAATTAAACCATTTTGGACTTCACGTGCACAAACTTAATCAAAGTTAATGTACTGAAACAGCTTTAATAACAAATACAGGGTATTGTATTTGATACAAATTGTTTTAAACTTCAAAATTGAACGAACTTCCTGTTCTATTTTAGAAAGTGAATATAATATAAGAATAATATAATAGAAAACCAAAGGAACCATCTTAACGAGCACTGCTAAAAAAACTAAGGTTATACACACAGAAAAGTACGCAAATCATATTTTAAATGATAAATATTCCTAACTTGCGAAAGCCGTTCTATAGTCATTTGTTAGTTTATTTAAATGTTTGTATGATCTGTAAATATTTGTTTCGGAGTTAGAGAGTGTTTCCTATGTGTAATATGTTCCTACCTAGGTATTTACAAAAAAGTATATATGTATTTATATCAGTTTTTAGTTCCTATAACAAAAACTCAGCTTAGTTTGGGACTAGATGGCAAATGTTCGAAATGTGTATTTATTGAAAATATATTTTTCTGGAAAGCTGCAGTTAAACAAATATTTCCACCAAAATGATAAATTTAATTTGATCTGAGCAAAGTTATAGATTATATTTTAAACGTTTGGAACCATTTAATAAAATAATAAAAAAATGATTTTCAGTATAATAACGTTTTTCTCTAAGTTATCTAATGTTTCAGACTGGTGACACTATCCAGTATAAAAGGCTGGGTTATTTGTCTTCTTACAGTTTCATTTGTTTTCTTACATTCAGCAAAGATAATAAAACTGTTTTTTGTTCTCATATATATTCTTTTTTGTTGGTTCCAAATAAACATTGAACGTTAAATCCCATTTCAAAAATGCTAATAAACCTTTATTTTAGTGCAACAGTAAAGTTAACATCATTTCAATAATAAAACAATTCTGAGAAATCCTTCATAATGGCAATGCAGTACGCAATGTCTTTTTTGTCTTTGCCGTTGTGATTAATGTTTTCAATCTTACACGAATAACGCGATGCATTAATTTGTATTATTTATGTGACACCAAACGCTCAGGTTATATGAAATGTACAATCAATATAATTTACTCAGCGTATCAAATTATGATACGCTGTGTAAATTACATTGCTCTAAATAAAACTGAACAAGTCACGAATAAAGCAGATAAAACAGTAGTGTGATTCTAAAACAAAAAGTTACACAGTGAAACAAAAATATACAGGTATGTAATTAGAGCAAATGTTGTGTTAAATTAAAGATAGCTAAATGTAAGGGAGGAAGAACAAGGAGTTGGCGAACCTTTAAGGCAGCACCTAATTTATGGTCAATTAACCTGGTGTTAAAGTTAAATAAGGTGACATTTAGATAGCCCAGGCTTAACGTACTGCTACTGTGAATCTAAAAGTGGCAATTTCATGGTGATAACTTTAAATTTGCCGTTGATTAACTTGAGCTTATAATAGGTACATGTGTTTATAATCTCTGTGTAATTATTCCATAGGTGTATTATCAAACGCGGTCATGGTTGTCAGGACCTTTGTAAATTTTATCACAATTGGTTCAGTGGTTTAGCGGTGAAAGCACACTAAGCAAGCATTATAATATCAGTAAGTGCTAATTAATACTAATATAGAAAATATAACACTTTTTCGTACTAGTAAGTTATTATGAAATCAAAGAAATAACAATGACGGCTTATAAAATCGCTGTATCATCGCTCTAAGGTAATCTCCTACACTTGTAAGAGATTGCCATAGAGCGATTATCCCAGGCTCTTTATCAAAGAATGAAGTTACCTTCCGTGTCAGGATCAGACTCGTCGTAAGATATAGCAATAAGTAAGTACTTCAGCCCTAATAGCGTTATAACTTCACTAATTAACAGATAATGGGTAAGAATTATTAGTGGTTTTAGTAGTTATTTTAACAAGAGAAAATAAATACTTTAAGTATATAAATAGGTACATATATTACATATATACATAGCTGTTGTTTGAGTCATATGAATTGCCAAGTGTACAAACCGTCAAACATCAAAATAGTAATCTGACTGTCACATCGACATAGCAACCTACACGCCCTGTTATAATACCTGTTACATTACGTTAACTATCTCAATATCGAATCTAGATACTGGAATAGATATAGTATCGGATAACGTCAATCAGTGAGCCGGATTACTTGAGAATTAATTAACTATACCCGTGGAACTATAACACCTTTATATTAGGAAGTTGGCACATATCGTATAATGGATATCGTATCGTATAAGGATAAGGAGTAGATTATCATATCTTGTAGTGAAAGATTTTTGTAGATAAATGTAAATAAAAGGTAGTGTAGGGTGCCTTTCGGTACAATTTCGTAGGAGAGCCACGCTTCGGCATGAATAGGCCGGCTCGACCGGTGTGATACAATGGCCTCACAGAAAACCGGTGTGAAATAGGACTTACGCTGTGTTTCACTGAGTGAGTGAGGACACCGGAGGTATATACCCCAACCCCTCCCCCATCCCCCAAACACCGGTAACGCACTTGTGACTCTTGTGACGGTAATCGCTTACCATCAGAGGATACGTCTGCTCATATGCTCGCGATATGCAGCAACGACTTGAGGAAGAAAGACTGTATGCGGGATGTCCAAGACCGTCGCAGGTCCCTGAAGTCAGAGACGATATTATTATATTTCTGAGTAATCCAGGAGAAGGTTTATAGTATATGAGCTGACCCATGCTACTAAGTCTGCTTCTCTTTTTAATAGTGCTGAGCCCCCTTTTGGTCTAGGCATAATGCTAACTATCCTTTCTTAGATACGCCAGTGAAATATACATTTCTTAAAAAAAAATTT
Organism: Hyphantria cunea; assembly: GCA_003709505.1. Taxonomy (NCBI): domain Eukaryota; kingdom Metazoa; phylum Arthropoda; class Insecta; order Lepidoptera; family Erebidae; genus Hyphantria; species Hyphantria cunea. The sequence continues at coordinate 1,360,904 of PKRV01001461.1, forward strand.
AAATCCCGATAGGTTAGAACCTATAGGTTAAACCGATAGGTTAGTCAATTTAGAAGCTCATTACGATGGACAGCGTGACACTAGAATTATTTATAAAATATATTCATGTCATGTAAATTTATGAATTAATGAGCTTTACTTTATTTCTTTAAATATTTATATACGACTTCCAATATATTAAAAAGGTAATTCTTTCTACCAAAAAAGGCTATCGCATATTTTAATTACTTAACTATTTTTTTATGTTTTTGTGCCATGTTTCTTTTATGACACATGAAAAATGCATTTTCTTTTTTTAATAACACACAGACTTCATAGTTTTCCTAACAAAGTTATGTTGTAAAATAATATTGTTAAATTCATGTACTATTTTAAAACATTTACAAGAATAACAAAAAAAGTAGGATATGCTCTTATGTAATGGTTTTTGCAAATATCGAGATAAGTATTACTTCTAGGTTATTAGGTATTAAAACTTTAAAAAAACAAACGATGTTCAAAAAATAATGATGTACCTACATATCAGATAAGGTAGAATAATAATATCTGCCGATAGAGTTTGGGCTAATTCCGTGCTGTTTCTTAGAAAAGTCAGTATCTTTTTATAATATCTGAAATATAATGGGAGACTACTGTCCGTTATAACATAGTCAAGGATTTACTGTAATCATTAAATAAAAGATATCGAAGATCAAGTTAACATCTTTTATATTTAATTATATATTTTATTAAGCTTTTTCAAATAATGTGATATTTAGTCTTCTTAAGTTTTATTCAAACGAAATTTATTCCTCTCCATTCTGCCTAAGTTTTTTCTCTTAAAACTCCTGTTTGAAATAATATATATGCTGTTCGTTCGGTCTAACACTTGCTGCAAAGAGCCTTTTTCCCGATTAAATCGATTAAGAAAGCACTCTTTTTAAAGATAACCGGCATAGGTCTCCCTTGCATATAATATATTCATAGCGATTGTGAGTTCTCCCATTTAAGCGCATGTTTTTACAACTTAATTACACCACCAATCATCATGAATTTTTTAAGACGTGTTTTCAGGCAGATAAACACACATATATCTTCCCTCCAGTAAACAGTAGCTCAGTGTTATGATAGTTTTGTTTGAATTTAATTATTACAGGAATAAAATACACGTAGGTGATGAAACTCTTTTCTCACAATTATATTGAGCATAAAATTAATCGCTTTTGCAGTTCGCTAGCAAATTAAGATTGCAATTAAAATTTTAAAGTCATATATATACCATAATTAGAACCCAGTGGCTATTGGACCAGTATAGTAGTTATTATTGAAACATCTAAGAAAAAAGCAATCAATTCTTAAAGTTATGATTAATAATCATTAATATACTAGTATTTGGTTAAATAAAACAACCGAATGTCTACACAGGATTATTTATTACGGGCAAGTATTTTAAATACTCACATAAACATATTACACACATATAAAAATGAATGTAGAATAAATTAGAGCTTCGGGTACAAAATAAAGAGCGAACGGCTGATTACACTGACCCCGGGCGAAACAAAGCACAATTATTCCCATTTGATTTATAATGTTTGCTTTTAATAGCTGTGAAGCGTAATCGTTTATTTATATTACTCAGGTATATTACGGACCGGTTTGGTAATCTATGGATCGTAACTATGGAGTTAACATTTTAAAGAATTGTATTGCGTAAATTGAAAAATGATTCCAAGATTTACTTTTTGATAAAGGTTTTAATTCTATAAAGTTATATTATATCTAATACGATACTATTTAACTTATATCTTTGACCCTAAATACCTAATTCGTATTCCATATTATATGTTTCATATTATGGTGTCCCATAGGCAGAGTATAGATGGGTTAGAGTATCTACCTAATTTTGCTATCTACCTATTCAAATATGCACGAGTAGTGGAAAATTATCATCCATCTTTGTTTGCATATAACAATGATATGGTATGAAGAAAAGTAATCTCAAGAGCTTAAATAAAAATAATATTGAACTTTAAAATTGAAGTCAATTTTCTTACATTGAATTTTAATTTGAATTTGTCTATTGAAACAAATAAATGCTTGCAAGAAGCCCGCTTTAGTTTTTAAAACAGTATTAATAAATATTAAGTTTACAGTACGGTGACGGTTTCTGACAAAATACATTTAAATGTAGGCAAAACAAACCAAGCAAGACTGATAGACATTCTGAAAGAGTATTCTACAGTTTCATTTTATATTCGTAGCAAGTGAATGTGATTTGATAGCAGACGTGGAACGTTCTAAAGCTGTGACTAATAAAAGTATATTGAGTGTAAAGTTCACAGAGCAATAGCAGTAAGTAGTTTGCAGTCAATAACGAACAGTCGACTGAGCGAATCCGACGGCCTGAGCCGAGAATCCCTCCGCAATATTCCGAGTATTAAACATATTATTTAGTACCTAAATTAAGATTCCGATACAGAATGAACATCTTATACAACCCTTCGTTTTACGTGAGACGGGAAATGGAAATTATCATGGGGTTGCTATAATAAAGAGTACAATAGAAGGGCAATATGGTGCTCGAGGCTACATAGCACAAAAGACCGGATTAACCCTAAATTATATGTATAAAAGAGACATAATTAAAAAACCAATTTGCGAAAAACCTTTTAAGAGAGATGCCGCCAGCTGATTATGTATACACTTCAGTGTAATATTATATTCTGTGTAATATTATATTGTAAAGCGTTGTTCTTTTTATGTATACATTTGACTAAATTGCTATAATTTTAGGTCATCTATTTGAATGGCAATAGATTTATAACGAAAGAGGATATCTGTGGTTCGAATAAATCAAACAGACAGACAAAAGACAAAAGTATATAGATAGTTCGTAGCTTTGCATTGCATTACAATTAAATACATTTCTTTTTGTGTTTTAGAGTAAGTTTTAATACCCTGAAATTATTTATTGTAACAATGATATAACATATAATGCTTTTTAACAGCGTTGTAACTACATATTTTACAATTACAATACTAAATCGTTATTCATCCCTTAATTTTCTCAAGTAGACATTAATTTGACTTTCATTTTAAAGGTGTGTTTTTTAGAGTAATTAAGCTCAGAGTAATTATTAAAAGTGTCAACTACATCCAACCATAGTTAATCTAAACACTTCATTACACCCAATTAATGGTAAAGGGCCGCCTGTCAATAGTCTATTAGCACCAAGATGAGATATAATCAGTACTTGAGCGAGACAATAAGTATCCGCAGGGAGTCTTGTTATTGTTTGTCTTGTCTTTCTCGCTCAGCAGGACGCCTTACGAACAAATTGATAAAAATATAACGGCTTACATACAAGATTTATGCTCATAAATATTTGAAAACCTTATAAAATGCAAATGTTGACACTTGACTGCCGTCGATTACATTCTAACATTCTATCAAAATCCGAGAGCAACATACTTTCCAATTTTATGGTGATTTTCATTTATGAAATCCGTCCCCGCTGCGTTAAATATCTAAAAGTGTAAATCTAGACACGTTATCTATTATAATTCAATCAGATTTACTTAAAACGTTTACATACATTTAAAGTATATTTATTATACTGTTATAACATTACTCTGCTTTGTAAATGAAGTCATTCAAATACTTCTATTACGTTTGATCGGATATTTGATTATATTATACTTCTATATAGTTCCACGTATAAGATTACCCATCTAAATAAATAAAAATGAATCACATAAATGTATGTACGCGCATACCTTGAGATCGACTGCACCAAATTGAATAATTATGTTTTATGTGTATGTGTAAATTAAAAGAAAACTGAAAGTATTATATTTTCGAAGTCTTACACTGCATTCCAATGGGAATCTGAAATGGGTATAAATACAAAAAAAAATATGCGAACATATTCATGAAAGAAGTATTGTGCGGTGCAAAGTACGCCGGGTCAGCTAGTAAAATATAAAACTTTAAAGGTGTGCCTTATTTCCTATAAAGTTGTTACTCGAATGGCGGTGTAATCAATTATTTCTTTTAGGCAGACAGGCATTATTGCTATATAACATATTCTCTCACTTTGTTCATCACTAAAAAAAATACTCAATCAACACTCAATACTTAATAGCATTACATTTTTAAAGCCATTGACTTCTTGCGTTAGATTTGATCAGTTGAAACTAATTGGATTCAACTTTTTTTTACTTTCAAACAAGTTAAAAATAAGCCAGATATAAGTAAATTCATGAAATACCCTAATTGCTAAATGCAACTCTCCATATAACAGTTAAGCTAACATCTCTCACCCAGACAAAGTGCTACAGTTAAATTACAGCAGACTATTTTAACTGTGGCTTTATTCACACGTCATCAATACAAACTCAATCAATTGTTGAAATCAATATCACATCGATCTATTCACATCCCTTGCCCTAACCAGCTCATTGTGGAACATAATTAGTTTTTGTCACTTCACATTGACAAATCCTATTCAAATCTACAGCCCGATAGCACGGACCCCACCGCTTGCTTCGTAGCAAACCGGTTCTTATCAAAGAGAATATTATTTCAAACGCCCTTACCAACCCCGATGGGCTTTTCGAACCCCAAATCCAGTTTGTTATGAATGAAATTACAGAAATCGAATAAGGTAAACACAACTCGGAGGCAACAAAAGCTTGCTCGAAAAAAATCTAAATTGAATTCAAATTGGTTTCGTCGAGTATTAGGGATAGCCGGGGGACGTTTCGAGACAAGCTTAGAAACACATAGCGGGCAATGATTTAAATTAAGTTTTGTCAGAGAGCAACACCTGCGACTCACAAACTTGATGATATAAAAATAAAATACAAAACAAAAATCATGCACAATTATACTTGTAGTGGAATAGAAAAGCTAACGGATCATATAAAAAATAAGTATTATAAGAAGTAAATATTATAATTATATTGATATATTCAAAAAATGTTTTATAAACTTTGTGACCCAAACAGAAATTCATCGATTAGCGTTAACGAAACGCTGACGTATTGAGATCGTATATTGAACATACAAGAAATATTATGAATTAAAACTGGATTTGACGTGACGCTTTGAGTATCCGACTGTAGTTCAACAGGTATGCAAATAGTTGGTTAAAAACATTGATGCTCTGTTTGAAATATTGACGGGTGTCGGTTACAGACCAAAAGCTCCAAACGTAAACTTTGAAATCCATGGTTTACCTGACAGAAAGCGTTGTGGTTAACCGCGCAAAACGATTTGACTTTGTAGCCTCCAGCTTATTTTATAACGGTCTGTAAAATTGAATTTTGCGGTTATTTATTTAACTGGAGCTAGAGCAGCAACATAAAGTTGGCTGATGATGAAAAATGGGATACTGTTCAACCATGCCTTTGCTTTGAGATTATTAAAATTGCAATTTATATAAATCACAAAGTTTTACGATTGTGTCTTTAAAGGAGCTAAATTTTATTATCAACCACTCTCGGCTCAAATCGTGGTATTGTTCATGATAGTTCAAGCCTTCAATATTTACATTCAACAAAATTTATACTATACGCTTACAGGTTCATTAAACAATAAATTATAACGCGTGTGGTATATTTAACGATAGATTATTTTTGTATGATTGTTTCACCTATCCATGTTGTATATTCAATATCGTATTATTCTGAAATATTTGGATAGCGATTCTAAAAAGTAACCGAAATAATCCATTTACATCTCTTAGTATTTTATAATCTTAAGTATAGATTACATAAAACAAAATAAATCTTTTTAAAAGAATGTAAAGATAGATGTGAGATTCTTTGATCCTTAACTTTAGGACACAAAAACCTGCTAGGACAATTCGCATGGGACCAATAAAGGAGACGATTAAAGGTAACATCTCAATGGTCATAATTTAAGTCGTATCTCTTTTATCGTCAATTGAAGAACTAAAAGATCGTTAAAACGTGGTATCCATTAGTGTAATCATTCAGGAGCCAATGACGTCAACCTAACATGCAAAGGTTGAACGCATAGACCAACACTGGTTTTATATCTATGAAATTACAGCGTTCCATTGATCTTATCTTATTTACACGAATAATTAAAATGGCTTTTATTAGACTGTTCCGATGCCAGTTCTTACAAACCGTAAAAAGTATTTTTAAACGAAAGAAATTAAAATTCCATTTAGTTTTGCTGATACATAATAAAAAATACTAAAAAACAGTATTTTAATCGTTATTATTTTTAAATAAAAACTGTGTAAGGTATGTATATATAATTTTATTTAATTTATTACGTATTTATTAGAAAAAATAGCGTGATTTAACGACGATTCTATTTCAATTAATATTAAATATGAGAAGCTACTTAAATTTCAGACAGCGCCAGAGTGTAAAATACCAGAACGTGTCTTTATCCTCATTTTTTGGAAATATTTTCACCTGTACTCAAAGCTGTCGTGTTGATTCGACAAATATTTTTCAATTAAAAATCAAAAGAGCGAACAAAATTGAGCAACAAAACAGACGTTATTATATTAAGTACAATTTTACCATCTGCCAATTACAGAGGGTAGTCTGCACGTGACGCCACGAACGTTTGCGTCGGTCCTGCCACAACTGATGTTGGTCCGAACGGATGTATTTGATTACGCTAGCATAGGACCAATTCATATTGGCTTAGAATAAAAATAATTTCGATGCGCATTAATTTGGATCAAAATTTGAACAATTATATGATCTTTCTTAGTCTGAATGCAAGGGATGTACCATACAATTTGCCTTTTTCATTTATGTTGCTGATTGAAAGGCGGTTATATTCGAATAGGCAAAAATGATGTACAAAATATTTATAGTCAAAATTACAGGATTATAAAAATGTTGGTATTTAATAAAGAAGTCTTCAACGTTACGTGGCTGATAAACTGTAAAATGAGCTCTAGAGTTAGTTTTATTTTATACACTTACCGTAAATATAAATAAACAACACCATGGGTCTACCTATAACTCTAGTACCAATATCTCCATTACAAAACCAATAAATTATCCCACGAAATGTATTTACATTATCAACCTATCTAACTACTTTCAAGTAGTTTGTTCAATAACTGTAACAGGATCGTTTCGAGAAATGTTTCAACTTTATCATGACACAATATGAGGGTATAAATTTCATTTTACGCATACAAAATCAACTCACCTGGAATCAATGTAACTTAACCTTTCAACGGATATTAAGTTCTAATGTTTTAGATACTTCAAGAATATTTATAGTTATGTTCTTAAAACGTGAACACGACAAAATGTTTTTGGAATATTAGTCCTAGTTAAAGAGTTAAAAGTTTTTTTTAAATTCCCACAAGCCCCGAATTTAGTGCAGGATTTTTATTGACATGATTCCATTCAAGAAAATCTTTGTCAATATTTTTGACTTTTATATACACATTTTACCTTGAATGTCGTTCTTAGAAAGGTTGAATTAAGATATTACTGATATATTTATTATACCACGCCAATGTAATTTGAAAGCTTGGCTCGAAGTGGGCAATATAACTGCTTCAGTGGGCGTAGTGATTGGTTGTAATGGTTGCGGTAACAAATCGTTCCTAATTTAGATAATTCAATATTTTTATTGTGAAGAACGTTTAGTAAATTGTGATTTAAACATTTATTTGTAAGCAAAATTTATTTTAAAAGGAAGCAACAAAAGAGAATTATTGTTATTAAGACATTTTTTACTGCCAACAGTGTAGGTGTTATCTAAATAGTACTGTGTATTTGTTAAATTGTAAGTCAGATTAGAATAAAAAACATCTGTTTCAGTCCGTCTACTATTTGTGCAGTGAAAATTAAACACTCTCATCTAGATCAGTCGTAAATAGTTCAGTACAATGCCTGACACGGAAATTACTCGTACCATGCCTGCCGATTATTCCTTACATATAAATTAATAATATAATTTAATTTTGCAGGATCACCACTGCAGACTGTATAATAGAGGCAATTGGAAACTGGACAATTTAATAAAATAATAGTACAGAAATAATTCAGATGGTCTTGCTCTAAATGCTATTTTTGTTTGTTATAAATATGTAGATGCTTCTTAATAATTACCGTTTCTGCCGTTATAATTTATTTATATCTAGCATAATGAAATTATCAATGAAATACATGTTTTTATTTATAGAATAATACATGAAACAATCCTTGTGACGCCTAATTTATAGACTACATCACAGAGGCCAGCTTCTTTGTGTAGGTCTTGATGTTATTACATTTTATAATTTTTAATACATTCAATCTGATAATAATTTATTGTGAGGTAAGAGTTACTGAGTTATGTAGGTACCACAGATTGGAGCTTAGATTTAGTAAGCAGGTCGCAATCGCCTTGTCGTCTAGACGCAGGTGTATTTTGAAATGAAGTTGAAATTAAAACCAATTCAATTTATAACAGAAATAGAGGTGGAAAAATCAAATATGTGGACATAATCGATCTTTTGAGTACTGTACACTTTATGGTAAATGTTTCTATAATATCAAGACACAGGTCGTTATTTGTTGCTAAATAAAATTGCTGTTACAATTAACTAGCAACCTGGCGGGGAAAAGTCCTTGGAACTTTAGGATTTCGTATCCTGAAATATGTATGTATTATACCTTTCTCTTAAATCACTGTCTCTATAGCTGAAAACTGCATGAAAATTCATTGAGCACTGTGAAAATTTAAGCGGACAGACAGCGGAAGCTCCATCATTTTATACTATGTCAAGAAAAAGGAGTTTCATGTACTACAGATCTAATAACATGTTGATGGTGCTGTCTTATGTGGTTTTGCAGGATCCAACTTACTTGCATAGTTAACTTTAAGTAAGAGGTTTAGAATCACTTTGCATCGAACAGGAAAAAAGATCATTTTTCTATGTGCCGTTTAAATAGGTACATCGATAAATATTTAAAATACTACATAGTTTAATGACCTTTGAACAAGGAGTACCCAAAAACAAATGTTATGTGCTTCCTTGATTATAAGAGATCACATCATGCACAAGAAATTTTACTTAAACACAAGTTTATCAATTAATACAAAATACTGCAAAATAAAGTGCATATTAAAGTCTAATACAAAATATCGATGTTCACACATTACATGTTTAAATAATATAACAACGCTATATTATATACAACAGCGATATTCTGGTTACATTTTATTGGCAACAACCTGGATCAAAATATTAAGTCTAGGTCAAAAATTTTAGTGGACGAAAATTAAATGTAAGATAATAATTACCTACAATTTCGGTCTATTTAACAGACACATAATGAACAGATGACAATATATTTACAATAAATACAAAAATGTTATAGATCATGCCCACGCATACAGAATTAATTATCACACTAATCAAATTACTATTTCTTTCGGATCGGAACCGAATATAGTTTTAGTCTACGAAATATTCTGTTCTAGTCTTCGGATGGCTGGACATTTCTTTACATAGTTGGGATGTCCTTAAACGAATATACGCATCCAAACCAAAAAAATCTTCTAAAGTCATGCACGTGAAAATTCAATGCAAAGGACTTTTTAGATTGAGCTCCAAATCTTTAAATAAAGAATCATGATTTTCTCAATTTGCTGTCAGAAGTTTTGCATATATTAATTTAAAATTTTAATTTCGATACTTATATTTAATCAATAAAGTTAATGCATTCGATAAATCCTAATGTTATTCGTGCATCTTACCTCTTTATTTTATTTGATCGATGCCCCAGAAAGCTTAGTTCAAAATGTAATTGAAGGTCACAGACCTGAGGTGACTTCAACTTTGAAATAGGTGCAAAGTCGTGACATAATAAAATGGATGTCATCTTATTTTGTTAAATTACAAAGGTCAAGAAACTTTCAGTTAAATTTATTCAACGTGATCTGATTTGTTTTTTTTTCCTTTTTAAATATGGAACGTCAAACTTATTTGAGAGTATTACGTTTATAAACTCCTCTGTCCAACATCTTTGGTTTAGATGGTCTGGATTGGCTTACCTAGATAGATATACGAGGCAATTCTGAAAATGATTGATCGGTTTAAATTGTACCATATGCTTATATATACATTATTTATTAGCTCCGAACACAGGCTTAATTTCTCAATACATAAAATCAAGACACCCTGGATTCAATAACCTAAGCGTGTTGATTTTATTGATTGTACTTATTGTATATATAAATAATACGGGTAGAAAAGTGAAACCATACTAATTACGAAATTGAAATTACTAATTTTACTAAACATTACTATAGGCATCAAGCCTTATTTTGTGAGATTGTGAAATGTCAGATGTCAGTTGCCAGAATTCCGTCTGCCCGCATCGGTTAACCACAACTGAACTGCGGACGACATGCCTGTCCGCTTCACAATTCAACCAATAACATTGTTATTACTATGTATTACTAATACATAATACTTGCCTTACTTGACCCCTCACTCGAGGTATTGTAAATAGATTATTGAATATGGTTAACAGTTAGTAAGTATTGGTGTGGAATACTATTACTTTGTGGCGTAAGTAACGGTACTTAACGAGAAATAGTAATAACGGGTGGGTGTTAGACAATCATACCTGATTCAATTTGATTATTGACTCATATTACGTGTCTGTATACGGTTCTAAGTAATGTTGGTGGCAGGTATTGTGAATGACGCTGCTTGGCATTTAGCCTGAGTAAATTATTTAAATCGTGTTTCTAATTTTATTAAACTGGTTATCTAGTTGTAGCCAAAGACTTTTCACATCGGATGTGCATACACTTGGTACAGTTTGAACCTGCAATGAATCGATCACAAGTTCAACACTAGATCGATTTAATCATGATATATCTTCGGCGTACTGCCATCCAGCAGCCTCTATACAATCAACGCACTGTAAATAGGAAAAAGTGTTAACAGTATGAAAAATTAAATTAACCTGAATTCGTTAAAAAACCTTCCTCCAATTGTATCTACTAAAATTACTAACGCTGTAATGTTTTTTAGATTGAGATTAAAAAACTAGAATATGCACCCTTTTGCTAACACAAATGACATTGGAAAGTATTATCAGTCATATCCGTGTTTATTTAGTCATTTCCATACTAAATTATCGACGTAACGACCGTCCCTATCTCGAATGTTAAACTGTATGGACTCACATTTCGTTGAAAATCCCGATATAAGCTAACTAGATGTGACACATTTGAATTTGCAGGTCAATGTGATAGGATGAGATTGTTATGACAACTGGCCGTTCTGTTAATTACATTTTACACAGTTAATATTATTTATGTTTACAAAAATGTATCTCATTATTTATGTTTTTCACATTGGATGTAAAAAAAAGCTGGACAATTGTAAGTGTACTAATTGGACCGTTTTGTCACAGTGTCTATTTTAGTAGTTTATGTTTAATTTATTACACTACAGTAGTAGTGGATAGAAAGTGCAGGAGAGTTTGCCTAAATACTAACACTTCCTATCAAGAGAAAGAGTTGCAAGCAACGAAGTATCAAGTAAACTGCGTCTCTATTAGGAGAAACAGTTGCAAGCAACAAAGTAGCAACTATAAAGTGTCTCAGTTATAGAGTTTAATGAAATCTTTCTGTCACAGTGTCTATTTTAGGAGTAAATGTTTAAGTTATTACACTAAAGCAGTAGTTAATAGAAGGTACAGGAGACTTTCAACTAAATGATAACACTTCCTATTAGGAGAAAGAGCTGTAAGCAATGAAGTATCAAGTAGACCGCGTCTCTATCAGGAGAAAAATTTGCAAGCAATAAAGTAACAACTATAAAGTGTCTCAGTTATAGAGTTTAATGAAACGCCGTACTACTAACGGATATTATTAGGATGTCTACTTTTACCATAAGTAAAAACTCAGTATCCTATAGTAACCTATACCTAGTTACTATACGTATAATATTAAAAACATACACAAATAAATTTAACAAGATTTTCTTAATATTGGTCGTTTATCCGGTCGTTGTTATGTTAATGATTTGTAATTTAAAAAAACATCCAATTAATTGTACCTGTTGTTGAAAATACCAAATTAATGGGTTTCAAAACCCCAAATAAGTACTTGTTATAAATATTAATGCTCAGTGAACTTTGTATTACGTACTCTTTAACCACCAAAAAGTCATACTCTGAAACAATTGAACAATTAAAATGACTATTTCATTTTAATCCAATTTATACAGGTAACCAGTTACCAAGGACTTGCTCCCTAGCTCGTACAAATAAGGGCGAGCTATTCTACCGGTTTTTAAAAGAATAATCTATATATTTTTTCGAGATATTATATGTCAATCAGCATTAATTTACCATTAATGTATACAATGTGCAAGTATCGGTTTTTGTGTTACTGTCAGAGAGCGCATTATGTGTAAATTTATTAAATAAATACACGACTATGTATGTTCGCAAAAGGCAAACTTTATCATTACATTCATCACATCTTTTATACACACACATTGCATTTCATAAGGAATTCATATTGAATTTACTCTAGTTTAATAAAAAAAGTAAGCTTGTATTAAGAATATTATTAAAACGTATACTACAACCACTCTTATATACAACTAAGTAGATAAGTACAAAGTGTCAGCTAAAAAACTGGCCTCATTATTTATATCACCACCCGGTTGTCGAGTCCTCTTTGTATCTTTGAAGTTTTGCGAAACATAAAAGCTATGATAAAAATGTGTTAAAATATATCATACAACTTATAAATCACTAATATGCTTCAGTACGTAATTTTATTTATAGAGAACAGTTTTAAGAATAAATACCGTCATAGCAACAATTTTATGAAATAATTTTAGATATAAAATAGAATACTCCTAGAAGTTCAGAAATGACCCAGGAAGCTTGTGTGCTTCTTCTAGAAGAAGTTGGTTAGTATTGTAGCCAACCTTATCCAACGTACTATCTTAGAGTTCCAATTTGTCTAACAATAAATTTATAATTTTTCCCCAAACACTTCTAGATTTTCGAACATCGATGTATCACAATAAAGCACAACATGGTGTCCAACCATTACCATTATCATTTGCTTTACAATGAAAAGGGCCTATCCTGATCTGATTCAAAGGAAACCCATTTCGGCCTAATAACATTAAACATAAAGAAACAGCAGGGTGTATCAGTGTCACCCTTTTATATTCGTTTAGGAATTACTCTAGATGTATGTACAATCCCATATAGGGGCATTTTGAAATATATTAGAAGTAACTTTCGCTAAGTGTTTGTAAAGTGTAAATAACCACTTTGTGTTGGTATTTCGACAGATAGTGTTCAACAGTTATCTAATTATTTAATTTCACTCCGATTCAGTTACTATACTACACTAAATGAATGACTACGTGGCACATATGAACCTTCTAATGTTTTTTTCACCGTGTAAGTTTTCACCGTGTTTTAGGTTAGTTACTGAAGGGGTAACTTCGTCCCTCTTAGTTTTGGAGTAGGGGGTGAGTCAGAGTTGTAGGCACGCCTATGAGTGGCAGCACTGATTTACCATGAGATTACTCTGATGCCACTTCATTCTATAAAAATATCTAAAGATTAATAAGCAAAGCAAATACTTTGTGCCCCTTTTTACAAAAATAATGCGAACTAAACAATCTATAACATAGGAGTGCATTATCCGAAAGAAAATTGAATTTCAACCACTTAATTTTTTTTAATATGAGTGTCATACGTTATTTTAAAATTAGAGCAAGATAATTTTAGCCAATGGGCGCTGTGACAAAGACACATTCATTAATCTATAATAAGCTTCGCAGCCTTGCTATGTATTAAACATTTCACTCTAAGAGCCTCTGCTCTAACTACCTCACTATTGATATATTACTCACGATTTGAAGTTGTGACATGACTTAATGATTGGTCCTTTCCTAATTTGGTATACAAAAGCGCGTAATAGTAAGCACGTGAGGCATATTGTTATAGATTAACAAATCAACTCTCGTCGCGTCGCAATACTCACTGCGTCGTTGGTGTTCCTCTAATTTGAAATTAAAATAACGTTATACTGCAAAATAAGCTATAGGAACTACATCTTGAATCATAAAAAACCTGATTCTAAATCAACGGCAGAGAGGAAAAATATGATTCTTGATCAAAAAACGTTTGTTGGCTAGATATACAATAACGTTTAGAGACCAAAATTATTTTAAATCTTTATAAAATTTATTATGCTCAAAAACCCTATTTAGTACCTACGTATCGCGTGAACGAGCTGAAGGGTTGTTAGGTTGTTCGCCTTCCATTTATAAATATCAAAACAATAGATATGAACATCGAAACTTAGAGACAAGTAATAAACAATTTCGTCTAAAGTAATAAAAAAAAATTGTAAGAATAAAGTGCTTGCTTTTTACTAAATGGACATGAATGTATACATATACCGATGTAATTTTTTTTTACTATTTTTTTTCTGTCTGTCTGTCTATTTGTACCGGCTAATCTGATAACAGGTTGCGATGATGTAAGGAGTAACTTGGGCTACTTTTAAAGACTAGCTTCGCCTCGCTTGGTTACTTACTATAATTAATATTATCTTTATTAAAATTTTTACTTATTATTTACTTTTTTTAAATATACATATAAAAACAAATCCATTTAAAAATCTAAATATAGTAGACCACCGACTCCAGGTAGAGGGACCGAGAAACCGGTGGTTAGGACTCCAAAGACAGGAACCTCCTCACAATACGAGCCGTGTCTAGAAGGACGGCCTTCTGCATCAGACCCGTGATCCAGCCATTTAACGTGAGTCTCTTGAGGTGTTGGTCGAAGCTCTTGGCTATCAATCCATGAACAGATACAACTATGGAACAATGATCACCGAATCTACATTCCACATATCGACAATCTCGTGAGATAAATCCAAATATTTCATTTCTTTTTCTTTTTCAACTATCACGAGATTCTCGTTATGAGGAAGGGCGATTATTATTAATAATAAAAGTACAAAAACTAGCTGTTCTTCTTCCTTTTAGCTTTTACTGTACCAATAACAGTTCAGAGCTAAAACCTCAAAGACATAGTTCCTGAGTTCAAATTCATAGTTCTAAGAAATAATAAAGGCTTTGTTTATCTTTATAAACAGTTAGCCTACCGGTAATAACCCACAATGGTTCGGGAAGTCTTCAGGCGTTGTACAATTGCCAGTATTGACGGGAACCGTACGGTATTTTATGAAAATGAATATTACAGAAGGGTAATAGTTGTTTTGTTTTTCAACAACTTTAGTCGCAACATATAGCTCATTTCTTCACAAAAAAAACATTTCCCGGGAAACTGTCATCGCCTCTTCATTCAAATGTGATAAAGGATCCATTAATAGAGTAGTAACTAATAGATAAACTAAAAGCAAGATAAATAAGATTCTTTTTTATCAGGTCGTGTTCATAAATCATACGTTACACGCAATCTGGGTTGCATCAACTTTTTCCCCGAAGTATTTTTTACTGTTACTATAATAATGATGTTAGGCAGATGATGTGCGATATTTTTATTAGTCATCGCATTGTTTTACTTCCGTCCGCTCTTTTATTATTCATATAAAATATATCATTAAGTGCGATAAAACCCCATTAAATTAGCATAATTATATTAGTTCAAGGATTCCTGGGAAATAATAAAAAAACTTACTTTTGATGAACTGGACTAAGATCTTAATTTAAGATTATGATTGATACACAAATGATATTCCGTAAATTTGAAGAACTATAAAATAATATATATACAGATGTCTATTATAGCCTGTAGCTATTCAAATCAAATATTATTTTAAGCAGAACTTTTAGTTACTTTATAGATGATTAAAATTACATGTTGCGTTATCCAATAAAAAATTTGATATGAAATAGAAGTTCAATTAAATATAATATCCTTAATGTTGATGTCGAATGTGAATTAAGTTTATTTGTAACACTTTCACGCGAAAACTACCAAACCGATCATCATGAAACTTTGTACTTATGTTGTTGGAGGTATTGGAAGTATTTTATTTAATGTGAGCGAAGCCATGGGCGAAAACTAGTATTATATTCTTCAATATTATTCAGGGCGTAATCTGAGATTCAGGGGTTTCAAACATATTCTTTCTGTCACTTGCGGAATGTTAACATTGATGATCCATTTTAAAGTTGAATTTATGAGATTTAATTTATAATTGTGTTTTCAAGAATGAAAGACACAGATATAGACAATTTTGTTACAACATACGTTAACTAGAGATCATAAAGGAAAAAACTCATTAATGTTTTAGTTATAGAACCAAATAGTTTGTTTAGGAAGTAATGAATTGTTTTCATCTATCATCGATCATCCGAGATAATAATATATAAACTTTACAAGTCTTACGGAGAACTAGACTACTGATTACGATCAGTTACAACCCGAACTGACCCGAGCATGTATCGTATGAGCTATAAATGTCTGTGTTATAAATACTTTCACATGTTCATTTAATAGATCCCAATGATATCATTCATCATCATCATCAACAACCCATAATGCCCCCACTGCTGGGCTCTGGTTTCCTTTGAGGAGAGGGTTAAGGCCATACGTTCCCACGCTGGACAAGTGCTGGCTCGGGACTGGCAAGACAACGTTGTGCCTACGTAATCTTACCGTTGGATGTTTTCAAGCCGTCCAAAGCCCTCCAACTAAACTTCACGACTGTTATCCTATGATAACAACCGGGACTGACTGCTTAACGTGACCTTCGAATCACGGAGACGCTCTTGATAATATGCCACCAGCGGTCACCCATCCAGGTACTGACCGCGCCATCGTTGCTCACCCTCGGTGATTGTTTCTACTCACCGAGTGCAACTGGGCTATATAATGTTCATAATGATATCATTACGTACATTATATATATGCACATGTAATATATATGGTCTCATATCTTCCAAACAATAGAAACAATGCTAACGATTGTTTTTTATATTGATTGTATCATGATAACGGAAAAAACAGAAGAGATGTTATAAATTTAACCGTGCTTATCTTTGTGACCATTAGAGGTCCTAAGTGGGTCGATTGATTTCGTTTTTTAACGGTTTTTTAGTAAGACTTGATTGAGAGGATTCTTATCAATAATTTAAAGAAATCTGTTGAACCTATGGAATGTTAGCGCTTTTTTAATCGTCGAAGGTTTTTTTGAGCCCGGTTTATTGCTTACTAATAGTCACTATTTTTGTACCCAGACAGTTATTAAAGGTTTATTATGAGGACAAAATAATGAATTCTTCGAACCTACAGCTGGCATTGTCTCCTCAAACAAAATATTAAATATTAAAATACTTAACTCTGTAAGGCTACTTACTGTAACTGATACTCTTGAAAACCTACTCCCAGTGGCCGCATAATTTTCAATCATCAACATCATCATTAACAACCGATAATGTCCCACTGCTTGGCTCGTGTCACCTCTCAGGAGAGGTTTAAGGCCATACGTCCAATTTCCATTCATGTACAAAAAACTCAAGTTTATATTAAAACTTAAAACTTGCACCCATCAGTAGTAAAATTGCACAAAAGTTCGCACAAATATTACAAACAAAATAACTTTAAAATCTTAGGAATTATGAGTGAGAGATGTGAAAGAAATTCATAATAGAGAAAGGGGATAGAAAGAACTGAATTTGATAGTAGTGCGGATGGTATTGTTGTCTTAAGCAGCGCCTATTGCGTAGACGGTATTGATCTTTTTAGATCTGGCAGTTACCGTTTACGCTGCCCATGTTCTTTGTTCGTGATATTATAATAACGTACGCATTTCAAGAAATCTATTTACTTTTTGTGTGTCTATCCGCAATATAGAATCTTATTCAGTATCGTGAGGTAATGAGCAAAAACTCGGTCATGCACGAGCGCCAACTTTATTTATGGTTTACGAGCAGGCACACCGTGAGATTTGTGATCGTTCGTTAGTAAAACCATATCAAATTTTATTGGTTTAAAATTTAAAGGAAATTTGGAACAACAACTTACTTGCAACCATACTGTAATATGTATTCAGAGAATGTTCCATTATGTGACGCTATTACTAGCCAGTACAATAGTACTGTAAAGTAAATACACACGTCGTACTTATATTACTTATTATATCACTTAGTTGTAAAATCAGAGGTAGACGTATGTTAAATAAATATGGCTGCAGATGTTGCGGACAAAAAATTACCAAATTTTATAAAACAGTCTGAATATACTTACATGAAAATGTTACAAACTTCTACAGTTTAAAACAGCAGACCCTTACTTTATATTCTGAATATCAAATGACTTTGTGACTTTGGAATACAATCGCGTTTTGGGCCAAACTTTCAAACAAAAAGATTTTTTTAATTAGTTAATCTTCAACATCATAATAGCATGTGTGTGTGTGAAAGAGAGAGAGAGGAGGAGAATACATTCTTGTGTAAATAAACATTACAGTTCAGTAATGTAAGTATTTTAGGTATAACGACAGGCACTAGTAAACTTAATCGTAATAATTTTATTTCAAGAATCGCTAACGTGCTGTACTCAGAGAGCCGACAATAGGTTAAATGGTAACCAATATCTCTTATCTGAAACGATGCTGAGATGTTTAACAATTATGCAAAGCCCGGGGCTTCTTTGAAGGTACTTGATCAAGAACCACTTATTAAGATATCGCGGTCACATCGACCATTACGCAATGGCGGAGGTTGGCGAGGCAGTTTCTCTACCTCGTAATAACAGCCTGTAGAATTACCATAACACTCATCAATAAAATTTTACCGTTCTTCCAACTTTGCGAATAACTCCATCATCAACTTTTATGATCTGATTTCGGAAAGATAATATATTCCAGCTTTTTCGAAACTTTCAAATCATACTTTGAGTCTTGAAGAAAGACAGGAAAGGCCTGCCGAACTGAGAAGACTTTTTCTTTAGAGGTATCTGATTCTTACTACGAGGAACGTGGTGAGCTATAATATTAAACTTTTTTTCTACAGTAATTTCTATTAAAATACTTTAATAATTTTATGACTTCAATATTGGACTATTATAAATAACAAAATAGCCCAAACATCAATCATACTTAAATTAAACATTATGGGGTTACAATTTCATAGTTGACATGTTGCGTGGTTGCTGCTGTCGGACCAGGCGGCCAATTTACATCAAATTACATCGAGTGTCATTAACAAACTTCTACCAATCTTTATTTACCTCCAAGACTAAATAAACCATCCTTATGTCTCAAACATAACGATTAAATTCAAACGCAAGTGCGACCAGACGCGAAAAGCGATTTGGAAGCGGTGTAAAACTAAAACTGCAACAAAAAGGTGGTCCCACGAAAATGGACGTCACAGATGACACTGAGGTGACTTTAATGACAATTTAATAGCTTCGCCTTCTGTTGTTGAGAAAAACGTGTAATCAACGCCAACTATAGAACCACATTATCGCAGGATGGTGTTTTTTGTCACAATTACAAGTTGCTCCTTTCTTAGAACATGATCCAGTTCGTTTCAGTAATAATGTCGGTTGAAATAACAAATATTGTGTTATCATAACTAGCTCAGGATCTTGCTTTTATGTTTTAAGTTAGGTCGAAACGCAATGTATTAAAGATCAAAATAATGTTAATAGTTCAGCTAATTGATGACAGCAGCAGCGATATTTATATATAGCCATAGACGGCTAGAAATAAATGATTTCTACTCGTTCCAGGCTTAAGTTAAAGTCATACACGATTATAGTGAAATCGATCTGCAGAAGTTCTCAAACAATATATCACAAGTACTGTAGGGCTTAATAAAATTTAAATTAGATATAGTAAATCCTCGAAAAATAGTGTTAGGAACGTTGACTTAAAAACTGTTTTCTTGCTAATAACAGATTGTTATTCACGTCATGTTTTTCACTAATATTTTTACTGGAGTTTGACTGTTGACTTTTCACGTCGACTAAACTTAGTTAAAAATTTTGACACGTTAGGTATATTTGAACGCTTTGATATAGGTGTCACGTTCTGGGTTATCTTAAACACTCTGA
This sequence comes from Hyphantria cunea, assembly GCA_003709505.1. Lineage (NCBI taxonomy): Eukaryota > Metazoa > Arthropoda > Insecta > Lepidoptera > Erebidae > Hyphantria > Hyphantria cunea. The sequence continues at coordinate 1,380,986 of PKRV01001461.1, forward strand.
CACCGGCACCCTCTAAAATGATAGCTATGGAGATACGGACATTTTATATTCCCTCCGAGTTCTTATTACCATGCACGGGATGTCTTCTTAGTATGCAGGGTTCGCGACGACACTTATTAGACTCAAAAATTCCGAGGTTCTTACAAACTTCGATGTGAAACGTCCTTAACTCGACTACTTCGACCACTTTTAAAACTTAGGTGCCTAATGTTTAATACATAGATGATATTGCTTTTGATAAAGCGGTTTACGAATCTAAAATTTAAAGCACGATCGAATACTAATGCGATCATGTTTTGTTTTGTGTCGCCATCATAAATATTAACTTGGTACACGGGAGAGGTGAAAAATTTCAAGATGTACTTTTGAAATTTCGTATTCATGATATTATTTTAGAAGTTTCAAATAGTTTTTGTCGTAAAAAAATGAATGGTTTGTATGGATGTATTTATGATTGACAGAACAACAGAACGTTACTTCATATGAAATTTTAAAGCGCGACAATAAGAACGATGGCTTTTAGGTTCAATAAGTCAAAAAAGCTTGTTAAGAAAAAGAACATTCATTTGTAATTCAGGAACATTCACACAGCGATGAGAAGTAACAGTTTTCATAGCCATTGTTCTTAAGGTGGTCCTAGAAGGTTTGACATGCCGACAGCATCGACAACCGGTAAAAAATAAACATTAATTCATTCATGTCCCTTCAATGTTAGACTACGTAAAATATTACCATTGTTTCAACGAGATGAGATTGTACGTCACCTTTCACATTACGATGATACTTTATTTTGTATTAGTATGACGTATTTTTTGACATATGAAAAAACAATCGAGTTTATAAATGTATTAATTTTTGAAGAGTAAATATTTTGGGAGCTTGACATTTTCAGTTTTTTCAATATGTTGGTATATAATAATGTTAGCTTTACCAAAGCAATAAAAGGTTAGAGATCTTTTTTATGATCTAGGTTATACATCCAACATGATGGTGAGTAACTACCGCTATACTATGTTACGTGCAACCCAACATACACAAGTTCCCTCCTCCCACATTCGAAAAGCGAGAGGGAGTCTTTCAGTAACATTACCTATTCACCAAAAAAAGGAAAAAATTGCTTTGCACGATTTGTATGTAAGATTATGGTAAGACTTCGATCCGATCAGCTCATATGTGCTAAAACAAGGCTCCCACATGATCGATCTGATATAAAATGTCTACCATAAAGATAATATAAAGCAGAAAAAGCAATAAAATAGTCTGTGCTGTCGTGTAAAGTACTAGTATGTAGAGGTTTACAACGACCCAGTGTACCACCTTCAGCGAAGCTTCTTTGTTTCCGTCGCTATTAGTTAACTTTGTTTATATTGACGCATGAAATTTACTAGCTTTTATTTATTAATAGAAATTTAACTATGCAACTAAGTATTAGTCGGGAATCGTTTTGCATACAGTAGTAGTACAGCAGGTTACGGTTCATTTTCTGATTCAAAGTCGAACGTGCTATTTCCGCACAATTGTTTTGTTGCCAACACTACACAGTTTCCCTAAGAATTACTGTTGGCCACATGTCTGTTTCTTTTACAATAATTTAGCCGATAATGCGAAAAATACGTGCCTTTCACCGTCTCAGCAATACGTGAGTGGGACCTTATTGCCACTTATTGCTCTCGAATGAAGCGAAATTATAATCTTAATGTGGTAACATTCCGTTTTGATTGGAATAACTTTTACCTACACGCTGTGAGGGTTCTATTGTGTGGAATGAGCTCCAGAATAAACAATTGCCGTCCTAATTAGACACGTTTCACGTCATTTCTACCGTTTAACAGAAATTGTGGTTATTACGTTAATTTCCTCCTTGGTTTTGTGTTTATTATATAAGATATCATACATAGAACTATAATTATTGTTTGGTTCAATAAATTGTGAATTGTACTCATTAAGAGAATACACCGATAACACTTAAAAAAATAGCATAATATTATTATTTATTTTCAAGCTCATGAATCCACAGTGTTGATTTAAATCGATGTTTACTAATTTCCCAGGAAATTGTAATATTTTATGCTTCCCACGGGTTTTTGCACGGCTTTGTAGACATGCTACCGCATCTACGGAAATTCATAAAATAAAACAATTTAGATATTATCAAAATGTAGCTTGAACAAAAATAATGTGGGTGTATAAAAAAAGTACTATTTTCCGCTTCTGTGCATCGATATTGACGTTTGTAAATCGTTCGACGTGACGTCATATTGGGTGGAGTAAGATTGAGGTGTTTATCTGATCTTATATATGATAGATCAATGATAAGTAATGAACACAGCGTGCAACTACTGAATAAGACTACATTAATACATCTTCTACGTCTAAGAGAAAACTAAGCATACAAATTGTTTAACAATTAAAACATGTGTGCCTATATTAAATGATCAAGTATCTAGCACACGCTAGCTTTTAGATTGTGAGAATACTATTTGAACTGTTACTTATTTTTGATAAAATTAAATTAATAATATCTAAGAATGTAATAAGTGTTATATCCGTCGTACTAACAAATATCTCGGGACTTTTTGTTAAAAACTTTATTTTTTTGACTACAGATTTTCAACAAGGCTTCTCTGTCATTCCGGGGATATCATCAGAAACCACTTAAAAAGAATTGCAGTATTTGCCACAGAGATAAAGTTATGGAGCTTCGTTTGGTTAAGAACATTATATTGAACTGACAATAAAAAAACGGGTTGCGCTCTGGGAGAGCGCCGGCTTTTTTTTTTTACATTGTGGAATGCATTTACGCACTTCGCTCCCCCCCGCGGGGCAGAGGGTTCGCTTTGTGTGGGACTCCTGACTCGCCAGACTACCCATTAAACCACCACGGTGTGCCACTCTGCGCCTGACACGGGAGAGATCCAGGAACCGCTTTCTTACGCCATCCGGACCCCTCCCAGCGCCTGGCCGCACTGATGCGGGCACCGTCTCTAGATGTTTTATACTCTCAATTTAGGCGACGTACGGCACACGCGTAACGTCGCCCCCTCGTTGGTGGCCTGTGAAGCGGATGGGTGGAAAACCCGTCCCGCCCATCCACGGCCACACTCAAGGCGGCATGAGTCGCTGGTAGGCGCGCCTCCGCCGCTCGGTTCGCCGGCGGCGGATCGGGTCCGAGTGGAGATCGTCCTCCCAGGCCCTCTCCGCCGCCTCCTTCTGCGAGATGACTTCCTCGCAGAAGGTCGCGACCGCGGTAAAACTGCTCTCGCCGCCGGCCATGGAGCGTACGACAGCCGGCAGCGAGAGATTTCCTCCGATGACTGCGGTGAGGGCCCGACGCTGTGGCGCCCAAGCGGGGCACACCGCCAGCGTGTGCTGGGCCGAGTTCTCACTGCAGTCGCAGTGGTGGCAGGCGGGACACAATTTCATGTATTTTTGTAAACATCCCCGCGACACAGGAATTTATAGACCTAATGCGGGAGTTGTCTTTTAAAAAAAAAAAAAAAATTCCCTCCGCGCGACCGAGTGCAGGTACTTCCCGAAGCAACCGTGCCCGGAAAGCACCTGCGTCAGTCGGAAGGAAAGTGTCCCGAGCTGCCGCCTTGCCCACTCGAGGCTGGGAGTGCCGGCTATATTAACGTTGTGCATTTTTGATATTTAGGAATGGTTAGGGAATAATTTAGCACGAATTGCTTTAATTATCATTATTAAAATACTATCATTTATGTGGTAAAATAGAATATTTGTTTATTGCGCTATCATACACAAACATGACAATTTATGGTCTACTTGCCACCGTCTTACGAATTTTCGATCGGATCACGTGTCCTGATGCGAGTTTAACATTTTTTACGCATCACAAAAACCTTAAGAATTTTCGATCAGGTCATTTGTCCTGACGCGAGTTTCACATTTTTTACCCCTCACAAAAAAGTGCACAAAGCTGAAAAAGAAGCTTTCACTTAAAAAAATAGATTCTGCAGTACATTTAACATTTGTAAAAAATATGATAGCTGTGGTATGTCCCATTTAAATGTTGCTATTATTGTTCTTAGTCCCCAACCCGCACTTGGCCAACGTGGGGACGTATAGCCTTATCCCTCTCCTGAGAGGAGACCCGAGCCCAGCAGTGGGACATTATGGGTTGTTGATTGATTGATTATTGTTCTTAAATCAATTTATAGAAATACATTTCAATACTATAATTTAAGTAGCTAAACGTAGGAGAACATTATAACTTCGATGGACATAGCGTAATGGAATAAACCGTTGTAATAAGCGAATACAATATAATGTCAATTGATAAGACATCTAATCACCTTATTTCTAAAAGATCCTTGATTATAATTATTTCAGAAAAAGACGCAATCATTAGTAACTCGACCCACCAAAGAGTTAAGTTCGATTTTGAAAGTCTGAATAGAGACCATTCCAAATTCTTCTAAACTCCTGGTATCTTTTGTAAGAAAGTGTAATTAATTTGGTAGCGGAGTTTAAAAGGCATAATACATACACAAGATTATATCAAGTTATCTCAATAAGCATTGAAGGCTTCTGGCACTATGGCCAGTTGGTCAAAACGGAAGTGGAATTGACGAGTAGTACGTACTTAATAGTAGTAAGCACATATTGACATATAAATATGTATGCAATATAAATTCATACTCATAATATCACGACGGACATGTCTTGGCGTATTTTCAAATATATTTTTTGCCATCATTATATGTGAATACTCATATGCTAGCTAAGTGTATTATGGTAAATACAAAACTACTGCAGTTCACAAAACTTTGGTATTAAAATTGAAATAATAACTAAGGATAAATAAATAATAACTGAACACAACTTATACACGGCTATCTGATTCCAAACAAGGCAGATCGGTATTATGTTTACCGAACTATAAACAATTAACTTTTAAGACGTATCATTATGTATCAGTGACTTCAGTGGGCTACCATTATAATGAAATATAACGAATTGTACTCTTTATACATTAATTTTACTCCTCGGGATGATATTACTTTTCTCAAATTAAAATGGAAATAAACGGGCAGTATGTGCTTTTATATACACTAATCATAAATGCTTGAAAACGCGCTAATCTCAGGAACTACATGTCTGATTTGAAAAATGCTTTTAGTATTATATAATCCATTTACCGAGGAAGTTATAAGCTATATATCATCATGATAAGACCAATAGTAGCGGAGCGCCAACGAAGAATAATTCGAAAACGGGGGAAAATTGTTGCGTTTGTTAGCTAATAAAGTGTTCCACTTTTTTCTAAAATATATTCATATCAGTAATGCTCTTTAACGTACATTAAAAACTATTTACGTAAAAACCAGGAAAATAAATTTGAATATTTACTCAGAAACAGCCGACTCATAATACTTTATTATTTTTCGAAGTATTCTAATGTAATTGAATTTACTGATCCTTACTTAAAACGAATGACAATGAAAGATAGTCGAAGCTATTGTTGTCCAACCGCATATATTTTATTCTAAGTTTACTGTCATGGCGATGGCGAATCACATTTATCTGCATTTTATCTTACAAGATATCTGTTTATACCTACTGTGATATAGAAAACTTGATATCTACTTTTTAGAAACAATATATCACGGTAAAACAACGATTTATAAAAGTCTCGAATCAAAACAAAGATCCGGTCGCTGTTAAGCCAGTACGTGACTCCTTAGCATTTTAGTTGGGGGCTATTCTTAGATTACGATATTCATAGAATTTGATACCAATGACAGTTTAATTTGCATAATGGGCTTGATTGGTGATTTAGGTGTAAAAATTTATATACAGTAGACATGCTTTTTAAAACGAACACAACACGAACAAAAATGAAAAAGAATACTATTGCCGCAACAAAAGTAGTTACTATAGGTAATTAAATGGATTTAAAATTTTCAACAGCGGAACACGACTACTAGCTCGCCTAAGCAGTTACTTTTAAAGAACTTCAATTAACTTGAACCCAAATTTATTAATTTACTATTTTTATTAAATTAGTAAAAAGAATTAAACTAAAAACTATCATCAATAGTTTTCACACTTTGATGACAAATTTGTATTGGCATCTGGATCGCTCAGATGCTCAGATACCCGACACCTACCTTTCCTCAAACAAGAACATCTAATCTATTTAATTTAATCTGTTCGTTTTGAAAGCAAGTAGTTGTAGTTAGTTAGTAGTTGTAGAGATCAGAAGATCTCTCCTATTTTAAAGCCTCAACATTTACGTTTTCTAGATAAAATAAAAAAACCTTTAAGTATATTTCCATATAAGCTAGTACAAATGCAAAGCCAACGCGTCTAATGCATAAAATATGAATCGCCTCTTTGAATTTGTCATATCAAAATGATAGCAGTCGATACAATGTGGATAAAGTCACGCCCACAATATTAACTGGTGGAGATATCAGTCGTGACAAGTGAAATAAATATGCGCATATAGCACTTAATAATTTATATCGAATGACTATCTGATTGATGACAATTTTAAATTAGATGTCAGTGTAAGCTTCATAGGGTGTGCTTATGGTATGAAAATGTTAAGGACAGAATTAAAATATAGCAAGTCATATGAGAGAAATTAAGCCGTAAATACCTGAGTATGAAGACTCAACCCACGTCATCACATATTCTGACTGAAACTGAGGACCAACTAATTCGGACGGAATCACACACCTGACCACCTATTATACTTACAGATTAGTTACTCTTAAATATATGAATTAAGTTACAATTTTCGACTTTATAATCAAGAAAATTTTCTTTTAGGGATTTTGTCTTCCAAGAGAAAATTAAGATCTAGTAAAAATTAAACTGATAAAGCATTTTAAAACTAACAACACATTACCACCACGTCTATTTAGACCATGAGTGTCATGAGAGGCGACTAAGGGACAAGATACGCAGGACAACATATCTTTAAAGAGAATAAAAACTTCAAATAAAGCCTTTTTTTTTGACGTGGTGGAATGCATTTACGCACTTCGCTCCCCCCCTGCGGGCACTAGAGGTTCGCTTTGTGTGGGACTCCTGACTGACTCGCCAGACTACCGACTAAACCACCACGGTGTGCCACTCTGCGCCTGAGACGGGAGGGATCCGGGAACCGCTTTCTTACGCCATCCGGACTTCAAATAAACCCTGTACCAACCCATTTGACCAGTAGACCATTTGTCAAAACCTCATTTCTAACGAGAGACCTATTGAAAGCAGTGTCCACTGTTAAAGGCTCTTGATGACACACTTAACAAATCCTATCAAAGCGTAACATTTGTTTATCAGAAATATTTATGAAATATTCTGTTAAAAAGTAAGTGCGTATTTAGTTGCGTTTAGTTATAATAAATAAAGCAACAGGAATTGATTAGAAGATGAAATCTTTGTAATTATAAAGTTATATTTTATGAGAAGTTAAAAATTAAACCTAGGTACCTCCATATTTTGTTTGTGACACGTCTCTTATGAATAAATATCCTATCAAATGCAATGCAAAATATTTTTCATTTCATTTGATAGGAAAAGGTGCATCGATAATGAACAATTATTTTTGAAAAATAATACTTTTGGTTAAGTCTAATAAAAAAAATATGAATATTTACATAGTTGGTCGCATCAAATTACAGTTTAGAGACTTTAGAATAACCAATTATTTTGTTTAATTAATAAATAAAATTGGAGTGTCTTCTAGAAAATAAAATTGGAGTGTCTGTTTTTCATATCAGAATAACCGCTTTTTACTAAAGGTATGTATACACGTTACGTGTGCCAAATTGCATTTTTTTTAATTTTCACTCTCTGTCTGTATGTCTCTTTGTTTCAACTAACTTCTGGAAAGGTTGGACCGATATTTACTGGCAGATAGCTGATGATATAAGAAGTAACTTAGGCTACTTGTTTTAGACTTGCTTTGCCCCGCGGCGTTACCACGCGGGCTCAGCTAGTACGCTATATGACTCGACACTAAAAACAAAACACTCATGTTGTTGCTCTAATAACAAACTTCAGGCTGCCTATCGTCACCAAAAATATTAAACTGTTGTACGTAACACTAACAAAAGACTTATGTTTGAACAAAATAATGCATGTAGATGATTATCTTTTTTGTTGTTTACTACCTGAATGTTTCCTTTACAATAATTATAAATATTGTAAAGGGAACATTCAGATACTAAACAATTCGCTGTCCTATAAAGTTAAATGCATATAAACGCTTAGTCACACCCGTCGCATCAAATAAAGCGAAATCAAAGAGACTGTAAAGTGGGTTTTGCATTAAATCTTTGTTTATTTACGACCCACATCGAAGCCTTGCTTTATTGTAAATTATTACCAGCTGAGTTTTATAACGATAAAATGTACGTTAAATACAGTACTCCGTCCAAGAGCGCAGGGTGTAAAAACCGGAAAGCAATTAAAATTTGTCAAACGGCAAAACTGGAGATCTTTATAGGCAGCTAGTGTCATAAAATCATTCGATTTATGTAAAGAGGTGACACGTTAGACAGAAAACTGTTATGTTGATGTTATTCTCTTCCCAAATCTTGTTAAATAGCCACCTACAGAAAACTAAAGAAAATATAGTATTAAACAAACGAACGAGGCTACAAAGAACAGTTTGCATAAACTTTACAGATTTAATTTGATAAGTTGATATGATACACCCACACATGATAAAACAAATGATCTAATCACTTAAAACAAATGTTTTAAGTTAATTCAATGAATTTAAATTAAACTTTCATTCCTACATGTATTTATTTCCAAACGTGTTTTATATTATTCATAAAGAGCATGGAACAACTGTATGATAACTAAATAAAACTGGGCATAGCTTTATTTTATCAAAATATTTTTTCCGTGAAATACCTTTTAATATTTCGTAAAGGTCGATTTCTGTATACACCTACTAAATTATGCTTTAAAGTGATTAGCTGAAGTCCATATACCAAGCACCAGGTATTAAGCTATAAGTTTCATTCAAATGCCACCATTCAATTTAAAAGAAAATTATTGCTGAATCAGTGCAATGGTAAATTGAATATCCGATCATAATGACCTTCGTTTGAGCATAAAGACGAGTCCGAAGGCGAATGCCGGCCAACTTCTTATTACCCTTACACGAGACACACAGACAGGCTGAATATTAAACGCTAATTGCTCTGAATAAATTATCATTTTAATTTAAAGTTTACATTTCGATGACTAAACGAAAAAAGTTTTGGGAACCGAATTGGTTTGCAAACACCAAGACAGACGAGAAAAATGATGACGGAAGATTTTTAATTAACAACTTTACAGAAACGAGTTGTAAATTTTGTGAATAATTTATAAGTTCTAAAATTGCTATTCCTTAGTGCTAATATTTCTTAATACTTGATAATATTGTAGAATCTCTTAAAGTGGTTCTGGTATATGTATCAACTTTATTTAATTATTATCGTCGGTCGTAATATGCTATCATTAGCATCATATATTCCTAATGGACTTATGATGTCTTAATAAATAAATATATTATGTCTAACCCTACATTTTGTAGGTATAATAAAAATATACGATGTGTAGAGTTACTGGTATACTTTATTCACTTTAAGATTCAATTAAAATTCTTAATCTCCTTAGTTTTAGGAGGACCACACTAATACAACTAAACTTTGCAAAGGTGGTGATAGTAAGCCATTGTTACTTACCAGATTCTCAGTTGCTACATGCACTAGCAAACAATTAGCTATTGTTTGCGTTAGTCGATCATAATGACCGGATAATTGTAAATGAAGTAGAAAATTTTTATGGTGTATAAGTATAAGTGTTAATGCTTTCTCGATTGTGGAGCGCTGTGTCGCCTAGTAAGTAGAGTTTCACGCATCGATTACTATCCAATTTTGAACTCGCCGAATACCTGTCAGGAGATCTTTTGTCACTTTGTCACGTGCCTCCAAGCAACCTTCCAGCTTTTATTTTCCAACGAATCCAATGAAAAACGTGCTCTTTCTTATGTCAACAAAACTACATTGTTATATGGAACTTATTTAATGATACGCCCTTTCTGTTTTGTTTATGTTTCATTGTAAGCGAATCATAACAAACCGCTAAAGGAGTTGGTGTATGTCCGTTCTTGTTCATATCTCTTTCTTAATTTTTGCCATATCTTATTTTTATTTGATATACCACCCAACCTAACAAAATTTAATCTCTTAGCTCAATTATTGACTCCTCATCAATCCAAAACAAAGTCAAAGCCACATCGAATTGCTTATAAGACATTCACTTATATATCTCTTGATGAGCTTCTTTTAATCATTCATTCATTGACTGCCACGGTGGCGCAGTGGTAGCGTATGCGACTGCTATGCTAGAGGTCTCGGGGGCAATCCCTGAGTCGGATCAAATGTTTGTATAATCTGCAAACATTTGTTTCGAAGTTTGCGTGTTTTCTATGTATGCCATGTATGTATTTACAAAAAAAACTGTATATGTATTAATATCAGTTGTCTAATACCCATAGTACTAGCATTTCTTAGTTTGACACTAGATGGCGTTATGTGTTAAAATGTCTGAAAATATATTTATTTATTACTTATTCAAGATCATTTAATTTAGTAGGAGAATAGTGCGTATACCATGAAAACAAAAACCAATAATAACAGCATGCAAATTACTACTTCCTATCGAAGTTAAAGAACACATTTATTAATATTTTTGTGGCTAGAAAATGTTTTGCCAACATACTCTGTGCAACAAAATCAGTAAAACATTGTGCTAACTGTAGTTAATTGTATTAGATTATTTGACTTAAAATAACTTTATTTGACCTATTCAAAAAGCAGAGCCTTGGTACAACTTGTAGTACTTAACATGTATCCGTTCAATATCTCAGCGTTACGTGAATCGTAAAAAGAAATATATTCGCTCAATAAAACTATGCCAACTAATACGTAAAAATAGTTTGTCGGTTGCAAGCATCGGTTTGAATTTCAGATAAAATTGGTATACACAAAAAAAGGGTTTTCGCGTATTTTACCGGTAGGTGAATAATCTTATTTCTTGTCTTCTTTGATATATTTTTTCTTTAATCAATTGTATTTCTATATAGTTATACAACCTATGAGACATAATTGCCTTTGCTGTTTATTTTTTCTTTCTGTCTACTTGAAATAAATGTTTGTGTAGGTATATAAAAATATGAAATTTAAGTTGGTATATAATTTATATTTTTCCTTTTTTTAAAAAGACATCTCCGACATTAGGAATATACATACTGAGTCGTGGGAAACTTTACAAACATGCATAAAATGGATTCAAAGAAAACCCAGATTCAGAACAACAATTTGTGGATTACCCAAAGTGTTGTTCCATGTGGGATTTGAACCTATAACAGTTAAAACACTAGGAAGCGGCATGGTGATCATTTAAACTACTAAGCCAATCGTGCAGTCTTAAGTCTTAATATCCATATCACACTAAGCAATTCATAATAATAATCATAGTTCATATCTAATAGGGAAAACATTAAAAAAATAATAAAAGGATTCCTATCTTTGTAAATAATCTATTTCAGTACCACTTGTCAGGTACAAAGTGTCAACTATCTTATCATTAAGTAGTGTCAAATTATGCGCCATTACTTATGAGTGTCTTGTTTGCCTTGAATCGAATTAGAAACTAACAATATTTGAAAAGGTAATGTATTGTTTATTTTATCTATGGTTATTATCTACGGAATGTCTCTTGTTGACAGAAGACATCAACAAAAAAACCTTTTACAAAATGAACGAAAAGCCCAACGCGATGTTATGGTCCGGATACCTTTGACCGTTTGTAAATCCTTAAAACCACAATGACGCAGAGTTGGTGTTAAGTCGAGATAACAACTGACCATATGACTTTTAAATTTTCCAAATACCTATGGTTCACATCATCCAAACTGTAAATCATCTACCTTATATTTTTTAGGTCTTCATAGCGACTTGGCCCTAACCCTCTCCTGAGAGGAGTCCCGAGTCAAGCAGTGGGACATTATAGGTTGTTGATGTTGATGTAGTGACTTGGCCATGTAAATATTTAAATAGCCAACGTGTCAATTCAGATTTATAAAATGTAAATTGTACGTTTTTTATGTACAATTTTATTCAGCTATATATACAACTATAGTTTTAAATCCAGAAATCGATACTAAATATTTTGTATACCAATTGAATAAGTAACCAATCGCGTTTAAAATTAACAATGGCCTATCGTTGTTGATCTAGGCCAGCTGTAAATGGAAGGTCTCATTATTGTATGAATAGCTAATAAACTTATTTCACAATAGATAATCGGAATTGGTGACTTATGTTCTATTGTTGGTAAACAACAAATATTAGAAATATATTGGTACACGAAGCAAATGAGGTATATCAGGACTGTAATAGGGGAAGTACGGCAAAACTTTGGTTCAATGTTAGTAATAAAAATATAGATTCATCTTTCACAGGTATATTTTACAACTAGCTGAGCCCCGCGGTGCTACCCGCCGGCAAAGCTAGTCTAAGAAAAGTAGTCTTGGTACCCCTTATATCATAAGCTATGTGCCAGTGAAAGTCCTGCTAAAATTGGTCCAGCTCTTTCAGAGATTTGCTGGAAAAAACAGGCAGACAGAAAAAATGATATTTTGGTACACTTGTACCTTGTATACATACATATTCAATTTATGCTCTCAATTGTCGGCACTTGATGAAACTTGTTGCAATACATTCTAGAATTAAATTCACTGGTACTTTTTCTATTATTTTATTTATTTACATCTGACGAGTGTTTATGTACATTCTAAAATTCTCTTTTACCTATTCCACTATTACATTTATTTATGTTTACACTATGATGTCATAAGGCGAACTTATGGTATCACAATGTAAATATAAATAAATGATTTAATGGAATAAGTAAAAGTGAATTTAATTCTAGAATGCACATATATATGCACTTAGCAGTTAGTAAATCGGTCATTTTAATATTACAAACAGACACTCCAATTTTATTTATTTGTATAAATTAGATATAGATTCCTAGTAACTAAAATTTCCGTGTTAAAATTATACATTTCTGATCTTTCAGATCGAAATGATATATCTCACTACGGAAAAACATCCTATATATAAAAAAGAATTGCTATTCGTCAGTACTAATAAAACTCGGGATTGGCTAAACCGATTTATGAAATCCAGGGAAAATTTAAACGGTGTGAAATAAAAATACTTGATAATTAAGAGTAGAAAAATGGTCTCAAAAGTAGCAGGCACTATTTTTTTAATTAACAATTCCATCAGAAAATAACAAAACAAAATCTATAAATATAAAACAACTTGTAGTAAAAAACTTATTGCGTAAAAGCGTTTCAAATCGAGATTAGATCATACGACTGATTATGACACGATTAAAATTCATATTACTACCGGCAGGCCCTCATATTTAATTCGATTAAACTTATACTGTAAGGGATTAAAAGCACATGTCAATCAGCCTAATAAGCAATTCAAATTTTGTTAATCCAATGGAATTGGTGCATTGGGAGTAATTACTATCCACTATATAGGTTAATTGAAGTGCTACAATTTTGTTTATAGCTACAAAATAATTGAGTTTTTTTATTACATCAAGCGAGTTCACTTCGATTATGACTTGATTATGACGTGTCCAATGCTGGGATGTCACAAGTTTTATGTTTTTGTCATGAATCCATACAAATATTATGGATTCAAAAGTACTTGTAACTCTGCCTGTCTGTTACGCATTCACAGATAAACCGCTGCACCGATTTTTATTAAATTGAGCATTAAGATATTCTAATTATTAACGAAAGATATGAGCAATTTTTTACCACGATTTTCGAAATAAACGCGGGCGGCACCGTGAGAAAAACTTATTATGGATATATATTAAACGAAAAGAGACACAAAAATAATCAAGGTTTTGTTTTAGTTAATACGGTTGATACACAACCAGACGCCAACAAAATCACCACAAGAATATAATTATCCATTATTAATGTAGACTATCAACAACCCATAATGTCCCACTGCTGGACTCGGGTCTCCTCTCAGGAGGTGGTTAGGGCCATACGTCCCCACGCTGACAAGTGCGGGTTGGGGACTGGCAAGACTAAGTCGTGGCTACGTAATCATGCCGCTGGATGTTTTTAAGCCGCCCAAAGGCCTCCAACTAAACTTCACGACTGTTATCCTATGATAACAACTGGAACCGACTGCTTAACGTGACCTCCGAATCACGGAGACGCTCATTGTAACATGCCACCAGCGGTCAGCCATCCAGGTAGTGGCCGCGGCAGCGTTGTTTACCCTCGGTGATTGTTTATAATCACCGAGTGCAACTGGGCTATGAGCGGCTCATTTACAACTCACATTTTGAATTTATTTAAGATTAATTTGTTTTATTTTTTAAATAAACGTGAACCCCTACTTGAGGGTAAAACTAATTTCTATCTATATCATTCTACATATTTTATTATCCATATTTAATGTAGGTGGCTCTAATAGGCCAACAAAAACTTTGTATAATTGTTAGAGAACTTTTTGTAGAAAAATTAGCATCATTGTCATCCTGGTGTTTGCCAAGTTGTCTTATTTCCGATAGCTCCTCATTCACGATCTTTGCATTTTCTAGCGCACTTATTTATTCTATTCAGGTCTCGAGAGTGTGAACAGGAAGAAAAACATAATATGCTATAAGTTTTACTAATAACGTAGAAATTAAGAAATCTTCAAGTAGATATCTTAAATCTTTATGCATTATACACGCATATGGATTTCAAAGTAATAACGTTAATCTGATATTTTGATATTTATAAAAAAATCTTGTCGTTCCCACTTCCCGTTGAATAGATTTCATAATCTTGCAAATATTTAAACGTAAAAATATTAAAGTATTATTTTCTTAAAGATTTTTAAAATCCTATAGAAGCATTCAACAAAACCGTATGTAAAATACGTATATAGGTATGTGGTAGACTAAAAAAAAATTCTTAGCTATTTTTTTTCACCATTTTATTGAATGACAAGATAAGTAAGATTTAGTCTGAAATAGTATTTCATTTTTCTTGCGTCGTTGTCAATTAATTTTATTTCGTGCCTCACTTTGTTCTTTCTATAGTCAGAGTTTCGGTTTATTGAATTAATAATTGTTATTAACCTTTGAATAAATTCATTTCATTTTTCACCTCTCTCTGTAGTTAAAATTTTCCATCCTAAAGTGATTGGAGAATAACATTAAAGTCCCAAAAGACTTTTCACTTCACAGCTTTTCACTTCCCAAATGGAAGAGTTTTATTAAATCCTCTCTGCATACTATTACAACTAATAAATGTAATAAAAATTGAGGTAAGGATTAACAAATATAAACAAATAAGATAAGTGGAGTGACGATCTTCGCAAGACGGCTGGTAGGAGCTGGATGCGAGAAGCCGGGATCGAACCAAGTGGTGTGCAATTGGAGAAACCTATGTTCAACTATGATTCAAATAAACAATATTTAGTATTGTTTATGTTTGATTGCTAGTGGTTACTGTTGATATCTATACGTATATATAAACTCGCAATACAGACTTCACACAAGTTCACCCAGCTCCATAGTAAGTGGTAATTAAATTAAAAGTAGGTCTTAATTGCTTTAGAAAATATAATCTCTTCTCGGAATAGTTCAAAAATAAAATTAGTAGTAATAAATCTAAGACTCAGTCTGTAGATTCAAAATGTTCATTATACTGTGGCATAATGACGTCGGCATCTATAAATCGTTTAATGTCAATTATGTCGAGAATTGCCATACCAATTAAGATTAGGCTGAAGTGATTCAATACATTGAATAAAACATTCAAGTCATGTACATGAAGGTAGAAATATGTGTGCAAGATTTATAGTAAAAGCTTCCATGCCAGTTTCAGTCTTAAGTACTAAGTTATGAGGACATTTATTAAAAAATCAGAATAATACAGAGTAAATTTTTAAATGTAAAGTTAGTTATTTTGGTAACATATTGATTGAGCGTGGCATTGATGATGATGTCTTCCTATATATTCTGTTTTTAGTATATAGATTGCTTTGAAAAGAAATTAGCATCAGAAGTATCGATGTATAAATACAGTCGTAATGGCCAATATTTAAGTTACTATTATATATATATNGCCCTCTGAATGTAAATGGGTTTTTAATTTTGAAAAAACAACTTAAACAACGGACCCCAGTATGGGCGGAGGTCCTGAAGGTAATATCGTTCTATTGCGACGACCGCAACGAGTTCTAGCCATCAGGATCATAAGGGGATACCATACGATCTCCTTTGAGGCGGCAAATCTCTGGCCGAAACTCCACCATGGGACCTGGAAGCGAGAGACCTTGCAGCTCTTTATCAGTGGCACAAGGAGGCGCGGGAGTTGGGTAGGAGTTCTGAGGCTCGAGAAATCGAAGATCTGAAACCCCAACTCTGCCAGGTTTTCATGGAGTAACCACTTGGGCAGCTGAACGCTGGGCACGCCATTTTTGAGGCGGTAAGACCCGTTATGGAGAATTGGCTCGAGAGGCACACAGGTGATCACGGTGAAAGGGTGCTTCGGAGAGCACTTGTGTCTTCCACACGCTGGCAGAATGTCCGGCGTGGGACGAGCAGAGGCATGATCTCGTGGCAGCCATCGGGGTGGGGGTTCTCTCGCTCGGGAACATGATTGCGGCAATGTTACGGAGCGAGAGCGCGTGAAACTCTGCCGTCTCTTTCTGCGAGCAAGTTATGGTTGTGAAGGAGATAGCGGAGCGGGACCGGGAGACGTTTAGAACTGACCTGACTCCCTGACTGAATTTTAATTACATCATATTAATAACTCATACTTGGCTGGGTTTTTAGTACTAAAATTTGTTAAACGAGGAACAGAATTGTTCTGCGTATCAATGTAAGTAAATATATAGATTATTTTCAGTTTTAACTACAAAAAACGGTTGCTACTTATTTCTAGTAACAAAAATATTTTAATCGTAAGTATTATATCTTGCCAATTCATCTCAATCGTTAGTTAAAAAGACAAGAAAATTTTAAACTAAATTTTATTAAAACTTCACCCGAGTAAAATATAAGCTTCCCAAGCATAACATGGAATATTATTTCGCTTTTACAACTATTTACATAACTTAACTTGTTAATGATACCATAATTGTTTAAATAAAGTTTATGTCTCTCTAGATCCATTTCTGAAAAATAAGTATTCAAACTAGTTGCCTCGGATGAAAACATTTGGATTATGATAATGAAGTACATAAAATTTTGCTTTATTAGTAAACACGGTTTTGGATATTTTTATTAATTACGACTTATTTGGAGTCTTTTTATTTTAAATATATGTGTAAATATGCGGACTTCAAGCCATTTGTTTTTAAATTATGTGGTTAAATAGGTAGTATAAGAAAGTAAATAAGAATTTAAATCAATGTAAAGCCTATTACTGTCTAAAGAAGTCGGTAGATAATTGAAATTTTCTGTATCGAAGCTTTTGGTATTCTTAATTATTAAATAAATATATTGTTATTTTTTACTGTCTTAATTTTATATTCAATTTTGATTCAAAACCTTATTCAGTATTTTATAATTTAAATTGAAGTAGTTATTCCTCACATTCTGAATAAATTTAAAAATATAAAATAATTTATACACAGAACAACATAGTTGAAACACTGATATGAAGAACAATATGTAATATTTAATGCCAATCATAATACTATAGCAAAGAAATATATAAAATATATTATATAATATTATACCACATTCGCACAATGCCTAAACTAAGTAGAGTTTGTGCTGTGAACTCATAAATACATATAAAGTTTTTACCTCAGGTAAGTAAACTGGCGTGGCGGTAAGGAATCCTCTCGTGAATTTCCACCGTGTTAACAAGATTACTGTAATCCAAAATTCTGACTTCGTTTTTCTGGAGAGAAGTAGCATTCAAAGTTTAGCAAGGTATTTGTCCATACTCGACGATATCTAACTACACATTTACCTCCAACATCATAAAAATTGTTTACGTAATAAATAAAGTCGAATCAATATACAAAATAAAATATATTATAGTCCTTCAAATATGGCTTGATCTCTGTGACTGTCACTAGTGTCATTTTAGAGATACGAGATACATTTTAGTTGTAAATTGTTATATTTATAAAGTATTTCAAGCTATTTGTGATAAATTTGGCGTGTAAAGGACGAAAATACAGGTGATATAAAATACAATTGCCGATCCAAACTAACTTAGATGGTATCGTAGCCATCTGTCACAAAAATCAAGCTATATTAAGAACAGTAACTCTGTGTGGTCTCTACTAATTAAAAGCTATCTATTTTCAGCTATAAGTCTCTTAATATTAAATAGCAATAACTAAAAGACAAATTTTCCTTCACAAAGATTACAGTTTTGCTGCTTTATTAAATACAATAAGCAAAAGGTTAAACTATTCGTGATTTGTCAAAGGAATAGTTTATTGCAGTTGGATCAATTAAATGCCAATATTTCATTGTAACAGCTGACATTAATACGGGTTACCGATACCGCCTATTAAACTGCCATAGACTTTACAAAGAGAATGAATAGAAAGAGGTTTCACAATAATAATGTTATATTTCATCACGCTCGTATCAGCTCGGGGGTCCTAAACATGGTCTTAAACATTTACATATGTTGTAACAAGTTGGGTATTCTTATTCTTTTGTCAATTAACTGTCAATGCAGCAACTAACATGTTATCCTGTCTTATGCTATCTCATAAATTTTTGCTTTTTAAAATTTATTTCCATGAGTTTCTAAATTTTTTTCTTTGGTTATTTTACTGCCTTGGTGGCGCAGTAGTATCGTGTGCAACTTCTGTGCTTGAGGTTTCGAGTTCAATTCCCGGTGGGACCAAATATTTGTGTAAATATGAATATTTGTTTAAGACTTTGGGTTGTCTGTGTATTATATGTATGTACTTAAAAAAAGTAAATAGTATTTATATCAGTTGTCTTTTACTCATAATGAAAGCTCTGCTTAGTTTTGGACTAGATAGGGTTGTGTGTTAGATGTCCGAAATATTATTATTATTATATTAGTTTATCATAAATATATGATTTCAGTCAAAATAACATGGTTTACGTTTAACAAATACTTATAACCAAAGATCACTATAGTTCAGAATAGTTTTCATAGGAAATTGAATTTAATAAAAAAGCAAACAATGCACTATGTAATGCAGAAATAAATTACAAAGTAGAATGATCTAAACATGAACTTTTACTCTTGAGTTTAATCACCGTCAGTAGTTTTCCAAGAGGTCTAAGCTTTACTATTGCCATACAAAACTACACATAAACACAATGAGTTAATATTAAAGACGTGTTCAAAGACCACTTTACTAGTAATGTTAGGATTAGTTAACCATTCAAAATCAACCATATGATATGTGTTTTTTTACTCCAGAAGGAAAAATAAAAATCATTATCACGTAATAATGATTTTTATTTTGATGATGATATAAATATACGTATATTTATTCATTTCGTTACAGTTGGGTGGTTGATAAGATAAACATCTCTTTAGATTTTATATCTTCACACTCAAAGCCTGTTATAGTGTTTATTAGAGGCATTTAAACATCAAATTCTAATCTCAGTTTATTTAATGTAAAACCAAGCGGAAGCATTAAACTACTTTGTATTACAGAAGCCTCACATTAAAAGATAAGGTATCCATTCCTTTGCTCATAGAACTATTATAATAGCATTTTGGAGCTAATAGAACGATATTGTACATTGCAGTTTGTAACAAAATTACCTTTATTGCTAGGTTGAGACGCAGTATGCCACGATGTCGAGCGCGTCCTATAAATCACTGGTCGACGCAACTGATTCAGATTACTGCAGTACATTGTGTCGGTAGATGCAAATGGTTATGTAGGTACTTACTCACTATGTTTATATATATATGTACCTATGTAAAAGCTTTATGTACGCTTTAAAATTAAAATTTCTACACCGGTTGCACTTAAACACGGTTTCAGGTTCAACGGTGGTCTTTATTTACTTTTGATTATTTTTTTCATCAAACCCGGCAGCTAATACTATATGTACAAACAAAAGCATCAGGATCTCTAAATATATAAATTGAAATAAAATAAATATGGGCAGACAATAATCTGTAAATATATAATATATGATAATTTCTAAAAAGTATCATAAATTGAGTCTAGCAGTATTTATCACAAATGTTAAATGAAACTAAATCTTACTTTCTAATAGGCCTTGCAACAGTTTTGATAAATCAATAAACACGACGTGTAATGACATGAAGATATGATTATTCCATAGTTCATTATCCAAACCGTCACGATGTTGACCCTTTTGAGCACGTTACTCATAAATTTATATTACTTTTAAGTTTTAACCTCTGCTTCTCCAAATAAACATTATATTTAAATATTATTTGATTAGACTATTAATAATTAAATCGTAATAAATGATAACTAACAGTATTCTAACATAAAAAGAAAGAAAACGTTCTCCCTTTATCTCATATACTACATCTAGGCCTAAACATCCGTAGAGCGAGATTGATTATACTGTATTACTAAAAAGTACAAAACGAACAGGCTAGACCGGCGCGGTTTGCCTCGGGCGCTCCGCGATAGAAAATTATTAAGAAAATTAAATGATCTACCGTGTGCCGTTCACAGATATGCCAATTATTGATACCATCTAAACGTGAAGTCTAAAAAATGTGTAGGTTGTTTCAATGCGTGGTGCAATTTACTTATATTTTATCTGTTAACCGTCGGCTTTAAAGCTAATAGTAATTGATTTCATGTTTCTATTGAGAAATGAGCCCGTTGGTTTTAATGTTTTTAATGAGGTGAAATGTATAGTCGGTTTATGTTCCAGTGTCATGTTACATGTGGCGAGCAATAAAAGTTTATATTCACCTTCGGTCATGCTTTCGACTATTCGCTGGAATTATTTGTGGGATAAGAGTTAAAATGTCAATGCCAATTAAAATTTTCGCTGGGTAATTAGTATGAAATTAGTTATTTTGCATTACAAAAGAAGTAATGTACTTATAAGGAAGGGTGATTTCGCATTTAATGGACAATAATTGATGACTTTATTTGGGCCCCTATATACAATGACTTTGCAATTTGATATTTGCTACTGACCCCATCCATCTTAATTTTGACCATCATTGGACATCGATCTTAATTTTTATCCGACTCGGGCAAAGCCAAAGGAAGGTTACATCTAATAATCATTAATTGAATATTACTTACACGATTGACAAGTCTCCCTTTTTCAGTTGTTAAAGAATAAAATAAGTTTTCATTGTGGATGAAGAAATAATTAATATTTTTTTTACTTCAACTAGATGGATTCGGACTTTTAATGGTTTTAATGAACATCTATATGATTAACAAATTTTCACAGTGAAAACTTTGAGATATAACAAATACCCGTGATTTACTTCCTTATCAAACTATTTCTACGCATCTAACAGAAACGATCTTAATTTATTAATGGCCATTGACTTTCATGATAGAGAAAAATTAAAAAAAAACAATAGCGTTGACAAAAAATTAACACTATAGATTGACCGTCAAGTTTTTTTTCAAAACTACCAAAATATATATTTCAAGGCAGCATAAGTGATAGAATCCCCTTGCTGACAACACCATATCTCGTATGTCCCACATATCAGTCAGACGTGGGATGTATTGCTAACTTCCTGCATCGTATATGTAAGTCATAGAGACTTATTAACACCACACATAATATAATGCCTTAATCATCTTATATGACAGGCTCTAGAATAGATGGAGCAACTTCGCTGGAACAAAGTAACCTGTTTTTCTTGCTTAGCAAATCACAGAGCAGGTTTCACTTATTTATTTAGCGTTCAACGTTGATTTACAATGTGATATCTGGTTGGAGTCTTATCTTAAGGAAAACAATAATTTTTTTCTGATTGTGGAGTGTATATTATATTGTTAAAAGTAAATAGAAATGGAATAATAGCTCTTGCCAGTGGCTCCCCCTAAGTGTATGTCGGTTATCGAGTCAAAGAGTAACCTATATTGTACTTCAATAATCAAAGTACCAGTACCGGTATCGATTGGTATGCAATTTGACATGGAAATATCCATATCAACTGATAATTTTCTTGAATGCAATAGAAGTTTATATCGATGATTGTCGATCATATTTGATTTATCACCCCCAAAAGTCACTAACCTGCTGCTTGAATTCAAAACTGAAGTTGAATACTGTAATTTATTTAGAAATAATATGTATAAAAAACCCATTATAACTTTATTTCCCTACTCATGCATATACAAAGTGCATGTATTGTAGCCTATCAAATGCTTGTCACGTAAGCAATAAAACTCACAAGTTCACCACGAACGTTAGTTTGTCACAAAAACTCCGCCGTTGGCCTGCAAGTGAATTAGACTATTAAAGCTGTACTAGCCAACATGAACTTGGAGCAAATGTTGGTTATAATTTAGTTCGAATAGAATTATTTGTATATAAGGTTAATGATCTTTAACTATAACGTAAATTGATAGTAACCTCTTCGCTAACGAAATCTTTGTGAAATAAAATCACAAACTAATCATGGGTTTGCAGTCTGGTCTATCTTACATTTTTATTGTAACTATTAACTTAACTTGCTTTTCAGAATATCTACTTAATATAACGTAAGTGAATTTATACACAGGTGTAACGTAGACTCATGTGTGCCCTCCTAATGAGCTGGCAATACAAATATGACTTAAAAGACTATAATTTTGTGTAGTCTTGTTAGTTACTTTTCTAGAAATACCGTTACTAATTTTTTTTGCGTGATGTACTTATTCGAAAGCAGGACTATGAAACTTTTCTATAGTCTGCAAAGTAACTTCAATATATTTTTTTTGATGTACTTGTAGCTTGGCTCCAACATTCGTCCAATGTGCATCCGTTGAGTCACGCTCCGTACGCACGAACAGCGCACGCGCATGGCAAGCAAAGTAGAGTTTAGTAAATTGTGCGCTGATGGCTACGTGATAAAGGTTTACTATTACATTTTTTACTTCAGAGTAATGTGGTTTATATAAACTAATTATACTTATACACGACGTAGTCAAAAAAAAATAATCATTTTGTCAAAATTCAAGTACTAGTATATTAAATTCTTACAAAACAACTATTTCAAAAATTATATATGAATACTTACTGTCTCATTGCATAATAAAATATTAGAATATTAAGTATCTCTCATAACCAATAAATTAATGTTATGAATTGACTTGAAAATGTTGTTATACCTGATGGTACTAACCTTACTCAGAAAAAAAACTTTTTATAATGTCCTTTAGGTATATCAAAGGTATCTAAGGACTTCGACTTTTCGGCAAAAGGCAATAAAAAGACTGGTGCGTATTTTTAACTTAAATGACCTTTTGATTACTAGCCCTAATTTATCTAAAGCAATATTCCTTTTCTATAATTTGCACATCTCAACTCTAAGGTTCCCAGTTATTTGTAAAAACAAGGTTTGTTGATGAACTGTGAATATTAATAAGATTCTGCCTGGCCGTTTGTTTACATAGGCTTAAATGTATGAATGAATGGTTGTCTATATCTATATCAATCCTTGACAAGTTGGCAACTGATGTGTAATAACATCCCGTATCTTCTCGTGCTATTTTGGGTTTTATCTGCTGAATAGCTAAATACCCAATTCCTTAAGTTATGAAGAAATAATCGCAAATTTGACTGTCATATTTTCATCTATTTAATAGCTGCTAGGCACGGGATTCCTCTAATAATCTCCACGAAAACCGGTCCTAGTCCATTTTTTTTTTCTTCTAAATGTCTTAACTCTTACTAAATCTTATAAATATGTGGAATGTTGATGATTCTCATTATTTCTTTCTAGTAATAAAATTATACAGAATCAAAAATCTGCGTGCCTAGCATTATAATTAGAATATAATGCTATGATTCAGATTTTATAACTATTTGTGAGGTGGTCCATGTTGGTATTGCTTCGTACTTGGTTTAAATGAGTAGCATATAAGAAAATGATTGAATAAGAGTAGTTGGAGAATAATAGTATTGTACAAGATCTAAGTAGCTATAATATCATTATAATAGATAATTTACCATATCATTTTTATAAAATAATCATTTTGTTAATTTTCTTTTCCTTGGCTAAGAAGCTCAGACCTAATATAAAGCAGAAAACAAACGAAGGTTCAAATATAAACCATCATAATTCATTATCTCTTCATACCTTCTTTCTTCTGCTCTTTGAATGGAAACTCATACAGTAAAATACAGTGTCTCTACAGTTTTATAGTTAACCATTATTTAGAATCAACTTTTTTCTTTAGCGTAAGTTAATGAACTACTACTTGCCAAAAAGTAAAAGAAGATTTTATGTCTATTCTATTTATGAATATTAGTATACCATTATACATCTAAGTACGGAAACTTTATCTTAGTAATCATCTGATTTAGAGGTAAAGATATCTAAAACTGACTGTATATGCACAAAAAAACTAACAAACTGGATTAACAAAACGCTATGAACATGAAACCCAAAACAGACATGTTTATCGCTTTATTTGTTAAGAGCTTCTTAATTTATACATCAGATATTACCAAAAATACCCACTTACGACATAGTCGCGTGTTAAATTATACATGAGCTTGAGTCGCCGAAAAGCGACCACGCCTTAACGGACACTGGAGCCCCTCCCATACGCCCCCCATACTAATTATTATAACCGGTTTGTTTATTATAATTAACCCGCTAACGCCACCTGTTGTACTTAATCAAGTTCGGAATTCAGACCAGCCGTTCATAGGTAATTGCAAGAAAAGTTCCGATCGGATATTGAAGTTGAATTCTTATATATGTTGACTAGCTATAGTTTGATGTTTTGTCGAAAGCTTTTGTTTTAAGTTAGGTGAATAAGAAGTGAGCAATTGACGTGCTTATGATATTTTGATGACATTCCTATTGGTATTGCATGATTAATGAAGTAATACATGTTTTATAAGTTTTTTGATTTTCAGATTGACCTTTAACTGAGAGCAAATTAAATGATACAAAGAAGATACTCAAATGTTTATACATACTTATATCTCTTAGTATGCCTGCTAAAGAATGTTATAATTTTAACCGTATTCGAGAACCCATTTCTTTTGTCTCAATATATTTTTCACTAACAACTGAATTATAATCTCCCTCATTGTGAATGGTATCAATACCAAATTCAATTAATGAGACTACTACATCAACACATTATTAGATTGATATCTCAATTTATACAAGTATTAATCTTCATAAAACGATCTAAAGATCCAAAGTAACCAATCATTGAATTTCATTATCAGTAGGCTATTCTATTATCGTGGCTCTGTAATAAGTAAACTTTCCACTAATAGACGAATATCTGCTTATTATTCCGCTCAACTTGTAACTTTTGCAAACAAGTTCCTATCGTGATCGCCAGCGATTGGCGATAGACTAACAATTTGTTTTATTTCCATTCGAAACTTAAACCTGACACGATTTTGTTTAACGTGGTCTCAGAGAATGTGTAGCACTAAATAAAAGATAATAATTTTTGTAAATCTATTTTTAAATGTTCTTCTTAATATAATTTTTTGGTTTACAGAGCTAGCACTAGCAAGATTGACTAATAGAATACTTCTAAATAAATGAATATTTACAGACATTTAACACACAACGCCTCCAGCTCCAAACTAAGCAGATCTTGTATTGTGGGTACCAGAAAACTGATATTAATATATATTATACATACTTTGTTTTGGCAAATACATACATATGGTTTATAAAAAACACCTAAACTCCCAAAAAAAGTTTTGCAGTGCACACATTTGGTCTGACCTTCAAGTACAGCAGTCGAATACGCTACCATTGCGCCACCGAGACTGTTTATGTGTAATGAACATAAACTATGATAAATTTTAACTTATGCAAAGGCTCTTTCTAATCATGGTCAATAAATTGTAAGATATTATTTAAGACTTATGTAATTTACTTATTTTCTTACAGATAATTATACTTCGCAGGCACTTTCACAACACAAAGCTTGATAATTGAAATCCACGATAAACAAACCCTATGGAAACAGATTTCGCGTAAAGGTATGTATTATAGGAACTCCATTAATGTATGATCAGTTCTTTCATTCTCTAATTAACGTTCATCGGGCTTCCCTTGTATTTGATGTAGCACAAGTATGTAATTTCTAAATGGTTATAAACAGTTATTTCCAGACAATTCCCTGCTTCCGCAAATTATTGATTGATCGCTACCAACGGGATGGAGTATTCTGTTATGTGTTGCTATATTTTACGGTTCTCCTATAAATACTAAGATCTTGAGGTAATATTGAAAAGTAAGCTATTATTACAGACGAAAGCGTACTGGTGTATGTTATCACTATTTTTATAAAAGTTAGTAAATACAATCGTTTATGGGTTATGAAAACGAGTTAGGGTGTACCCACTTGACCTTTATATTTAAAGGTTTTTCTTGGGAGAGCCACGCTTTGGCGTGTATGGCTTAAACATGCTCGGGGTAAGAGCGGTAACACTTTAGCACTGACACTGACTTACACTCACTTTAGCAACATCAGGGGTCATAGTAATCTTGATGATGTCTATAACCACCTCGAGATAGCAAAGCCAGCCTGGCTCTTTTTGACCGATACGCAGATATCGTCTCCAGCTGACACATCTAACTTCACTTACCCTCACTCCTTCATCTCTAAGGCGAGTGTGTGTGTGTGTACGTCTAAGTCGATATCAGCTCTCGTCGCCTTATAATATAATCTTGAGAGACCTCTCCATCTTTGGCTCAGTGTAGCGACGACCATTTACGCGTCTATGCGTGCCTCTATGGGTCTCATAGCGGTGATGCCAAAACTGACTGACTCATTGAACACATCCAGTTGTCTACAGACTTCATGCAGCAGCAGATCCTCTCCGCAGAGATCGTCGTACTTGGCGATTTTAACGTCGACCACGCCGACTCATCATAAGTGAAGATCTGTTTACGACTTGGCCCCGGTATATGGCCTGACACAGCTGGTTGCCTTGTCCACGCGAGTCTTAGATACGGAGACGCCAGATTTTTTCACTGATTGTACCTTTTGCTGACTTCTCATTCAGATGGTTACCGCGTACCGTTAACGCTCCATCGGGCTCCTCGGAACATTGCCTTGTCCGGAACACACTGCCTCTCACATGCTCGTTGCGATCGCAAGTTGCAAACAGCCGTCGTTTGTGGCACTACAAGTCAACAGATCAGGATGGGATACAGTCCTTCTTTGAGTCCTACCCTTTGAGACATTTGTGCTTCTTGCCGGATTTAGCCAGTAGCGCTGTTGGGATTACCCAAAACCACTGCTGGTCCCAATTGGTGGCAAATATCGGTCCTGGTTTGGTCCATCTTCCACAAAAAGCTTCGCACCAGAAGTAGGAAGCTTACCAAGTCTGGGCTGATGCGGTGGCGGTATGGGATCAAAATACCATAGCTCTGAAGGTCCTTTAAAATAGATATTGCAAGGGCGAAGTCGGGGCACATTGCTAGGATTCCTTCTTCATCTTCTTCGGGAATTCGGGCTTGCTGGTCTCTTGCCAAGGCAAACAAGTAAGAGAATTTCTGTATGCCATCCTTTCCACCTCTGCACATAGGATATATTCCTATGACGCAAAGGAGGAAGCCGATCTTCTGGCAAAAAGCTTTTCGTCCAACTCGACCTTGGATGACGGGGAAGAGGGACCGCCGACCATACCGCGAGAGTCGTATGCTGGATATTCAGTTCCACCAATGCTCAGTGCGTTTAGCACTTATTTTATATCCCTTGATATCCATAAGTCGAGTGGCCCGGATGGAATCCCTCTTATTGTGTTGAAGATGTGCGTTCCAGAGCTGGAATCTTCTTTTTCGACTCTCCTATTCTTCTGGCGTAGTCCCGACGTCGTGGAAGGTGGCATTCGTTGACCCAAACCCTCAAGAAGAAGAAGATGTAGGTATCCATGGGCGGCAGTAATCGCTTACAACAGGCGGTACGCCTACTCGTTGCACCTATCTAATAAAAAAAATCTGCATTGGACCTGCGTCTATACATGAGAGAAAAACATTTATATTCAAAATTCAGTTAAACTTGATTGAAATATTTATATTCAATTGTAGTTTAAAAAGACAAGCAGAGCTGTTTTGATACAAACACTACACTACGACACTGCTTTTTATAAAAAATAGAGTTTTAAAATTATAAGAAGAGGTTGTATACGATATCGAACTTGATACACTGTGAAGAGGCGTAAACGAGTTGCGTTCCATATCATTAAGTATTTATTTATAAGTACTACCGATATCAGTATCTAGAAGGGTAATAGGTTTGTTGGCAACAACCTCTGATAATCACTATGCAACGAGTATTGGTCGAACTTGTTCGTACGTTGGGTTTGTAAAATTTAACTTGTACCACCTAATCGTGTTAATAATTAAAATACATTTTTATTTTACAATGTTTATTTAGATTTTGTGCGAATTTCATCGCCTTCTAATAGAGCTCTTGACTTTCACAAGTCTTTTATTGATACAGAGTTTTCAAAAAACTATATTCATGTATTAGCAACCTTTATATGTCAAATATTGTTACATGACAGATAACTATTTAACACTTTATCAGGAACTAACAAAACTAGACCTAAAATATCGTATCAAAACAACTTTCTGTGTAAACTTGTTAACTTCAATTTTAAGTATTAATTGTGAAGCATAATTTTGGGTACATTTGTTTAAATTAAAACCAGGATAAAATAATTAAATTAGCATACTTATAGTTTAGTGTCAATATATACGGAATCTTAAAATAGTTACACATGTTGTATGTTTACAAAATAACTTAGCAAAAAATATTAGGTGGAATTAAATACTTCGATATATTTCGATAGGTCGAGTCGAATAGTTTCAAATATCTAGTTCATGAAGGAGAAGTTAATTTGATACAAGAGAAATAGCCACCTAATTGTACTAAAGTAAATGCCATCTACACATTAATTTAATGTGAACGTAAAATCAACAGCAGTATATTGCAGTACAGAACTACAGTACCGTAAGGTATTGGAAAGGCTCAACTCGAATTAAAATTAATACATCGTATTTATAGACTTGGCAGGTAATAGCATGTTTAGAACCTTCCAAATTGCCTTATTTACTCATATTACATTGACTTCATGGGCAGTGATTTTCTATAATTATTCAATTTGATACCTTAATTTTTCATCATTTATTAATTAGATTCAGATCTAAATAATGGAGAGCCTTCCTTTACCCCTATATTATATGTAGTAGAAGAGTTAGCTTGCACTTGGTCCATTATCTATGCTAATTTATTATTATTACAGAAGTAAAATTTGATTAAGTAGTTAAAATATAATGAAAAGGTAGTAGAGGGTGACGAGATAGGAGACCTAAAAATGCAGAGGCATGTGAATAGGCCGCCGTCGTCTTGTTGCATTATCTGCATTCGCAATAAGTATAATGACCAGTACTCTTGGACTACACTCATGGTTTCCATCAGTTATAGGACAGTCACTCTGGCAGTATTTAAATACATAAAAATAAATATTTTTATTTTCGGACATTTTAACACGCAACGCTCTCTAGTCCCAAACTAAGCAGAGCTTGTACTATGGGAACCCAAAACTTCTAGCACAGCAGTCGCATATATATATGTAGTATATTAATCTATAAAACAAACTCTTGAATCAGACTTAGCAGTCATATTTGTGAGTGGCGAATTTTCATCATGGATGCCACACAAATAATTTTTGATAAAGTCAGTTATGCTAATCTGTTGTTAGATATCTTGAGCAATTAGTTAATGTTTTAAGTCAAATAAATTATAGGCACGTGACAATAAAACCTTTAAACAGGGTACATAGAAATCAGTTTTTATTTTCAGGTTAATTAAACGTTTTGAGGAAAATCACAACTTCTTTGGAAGGATGCCTTCATTTAAACACACATGTAGATGTTGACTAACTGGTCAAGTTAAAATGAAACGCGTTAATTTACTCACAAATAATAACTTGAAAAGTATTTACCCCAAATGAAGTATTTACTTAAAAAACCCAAACATTTTAAAGATTGTTTAACACTTAAAATTTAATGAACAGGTTAACGTGCGCACGGGAACAATCACAGTAATTATATTGAAGACAAATATTTACCGTGTATTTACAACGTGATGTTTAGCCGATCGCCCACACGCTGACAGCTGGCCATTAGTGCGCCGGCGCACCAGTTCCCTCGGGCTTAAGCCGCTTCACATTACCCACTCCGTTCGAAGAATCAAACTGTCAGAATACTTATCTCTAGTACACATTGAATTTACAGAAGCTTTATCAGTTAAAAATTACCTAGTTTATATGCATAACATTGTTGAAATCAGCTTTTAAAATTAATTTATTAAAAATGTTAAACAATTTCAAATGTTGTTCAAATTGTGGTAAAGCCGCTACTGGTGGTTATTTATTCTCACTATTATTTTTGGTTACTGAGTCGCCTGAACTTTAGTTACAGTTAACTTTTTAACCGACTTAAAAAAAAGAGGATTCTGAATGCGACCGTATATATTCATATTTTTTTAGCATATAAATAAAATCTTGCAGTAGCAAGCATCTGATCAGTTTAAACTTTTAATGAATATTTGTTTGGATCAATCCACTTGTAGAATCCAACCAAGAGGCGTGCAATTGAAGAAGCCTATGTTCAGCAGTGGACTGCGATGTGTTGATGAAGATGTATATTTGTTATGCGAGAAAAAACAGATGCTTCTAATTTTTAAGTAGATAAATAAAATAACGTTTACAGTAGGTACTTAAAAAAGCTTATAACATTAAATAAAAAAAAAAAGTTTTGATACAAATTGGATAATATAATAATGTCCGTTAAATGTATTTCTGCGTACAAATTAGTTTTAATCACTTGGTGTTTTATTAATAACGGACTATAATAAAATAAATTCACTAAACAAATCTTGTTTAAAAATAAATATATGTTCTGATCTACAGATAAGTAGTAGTTCTAAAACAAATTTCTACAAGAGCCCTGGTGCGCAATGCCAATTGTAGAGTGGCATAAAATGTTTCGTTTAATTAAAATTTGTTCAATCGTTCCAACAGATCTTCATCGTGTTTCAATAAACTGGTTATTTCCCTCGAGTGTTAGAACAATAGAGATATAAAAAGAAAACACATAGCAATCAAAATGTAAACAACCTCTTTTATTTTTGCATGAAAAATCACCCGCCATATTTGGTTTTTATTGCGGATTCATTCGTGTATATTCCTTTTTAAAAAAATAAAATTTAACTGATAAAATAAAATTTGATTTCTGAAGTGATAAGTTAACGATAATAGCGTTCATTATTATTGCAAAAACTGAAACGTAAATATGGTCGTAACGTAAATATATATTCATTGGCACACAGAAATAATAACTGTTATAAAAGCTCTTAATGTCAAAGGAAACAACATAGCACGATATGAAATATCAAAGAAACGCCTCATTATATGGTATCGGCCAGTTTAATTGAAATACCTGTTTTTAAGGTTCGAATATTTATTTCTTACCGAATTTTATTCTAAATCTCAGTCTTAAAAATGTTGATTGTATGTAATGTAGTGTTTTGAATTTTAATTGCTAAACAGACTTCTGGTTAACTTCCTATGAAGACCTCCATAGTAATTTTGACGTAATGCAACTACGATGGTATATAAAATATTTGAATTTGTCATTGGTACAGTTTGCCATATCCAAAAGAAAAAAAAATATTTGACTAAAAAAAAGTCCAAAACAGTTATTTCAATTTTGTCAAACGTGTGTAGAACATATATATAAATTCATTACAGATAATTAAAAAAGTTAATGTCAAAAATAATAAAGTAAAAAAAGTACATTTCAACACTTCCTCATTTAAAATCCGAAGCACACATTTGTATCTATGCGTTTTGATTGTAATAATATTCATTCATATTGAAAACCATAGATTTTTGGTTAAATTTTACAAAGTTTTGAGTGTGTGCATGTCTAAAAAGAATAAATAAACAACAACTAAAGACTGAGTCAATTGTATCAATCGAGCTCTATGCATGTACAAACATACAGTTTAATTTTAAATTGTAAAAATCAAAGTCATTATGTAATAGTAACATTTTCGTCTTTTTCAATCAGTATATATGAAACGGCATATAGTTTGTGATAAATGCACTGCCCGAGTGCAGATAGGCAGACATACTGTGGATTTAAATGTCAATCTGACAGCCGAGACCAGTGGTAATT
The DNA here is from genome assembly GCA_003709505.1 of Hyphantria cunea. Lineage (NCBI taxonomy): Eukaryota > Metazoa > Arthropoda > Insecta > Lepidoptera > Erebidae > Hyphantria > Hyphantria cunea. Next base: position 1,413,444 of record PKRV01001461.1, read on the forward strand.
GCGCAACCTAGACTTCCTATCAATTAACGATTACCTCTATACAAAACCTGACGCATTGATTTATTTATATCTAGTTGATTTATGACTCTCTCAAGGAGATTATCAGGGCTTATCTTTGGACTGTAAGAAATTTAGTAACAACAATGCTGATATCCCAACTATCAGAATTGGAAATTGTTTAGCATACAGTAAATTATACAATAGGTATTATCTGCTGTATCTAAGTTAGATGGGTTATATAAATGTATCTAGTATTTGAAGTAAGATTAATACTGAGTAATGTGCTTGAAGTCGCTGTCTAGTGTACAGAATAATTAAATGAAATATGATGATCTACATCTTGTTGAAGCTAAGTAGAAAAATAACATTATATTGTTGTTTAGTTCAAAAGGTTATTTATATTGAACCGAGCTAAAAATGAAAGCTAAGTATGAAATACTTTTTTTGCTTGTTAAAGCGTGGGCTGCGATAAATGAGTATGTTTGTATAAATAGCTACCAAAGAAGTTTTTGTTACATTTAATGCTAAGGAACCCACACTTTTATACAATAAATAACCTATTCCACTTTGCTATTACATCGTGAGTGTTATTTCAGTCAATCTATAACCTTTTTTTTAATAGTCATGAGTCCTTGACACTCAAATTTGACCGGGAGAAATCTTGAATTTAATAAAAACAACTGTTAAATATTCCGTGACACATGTAGATACTTAGCCATAATTAAAAGTGTATCAAAAGCACTCGGATATCATTAGAAGAAATAATCATCATCTCCATTAATATTCCACTGCCAAACATAGGCTTATCTTTAGAGGGGAGGTTTAGGCCTACTATAAACCATGCTGGCCAGAATTATGAAGAAATTACTTTGTATATCAGAGATTGACTTGGCAATCGCACTAACCAACCTAATTTAATATGATATGTATTAATTGTGAGATACATTCTGTTTTCATGCGATGGCAAATGGTAATCTCTTTATTGGATTTGGTATTACGTGAATCTCACAACTTTTTACTGTAGAAAAATGAATAGCGAGGCTTGGTTTTTTAGAAGTTATGTTTTGATGGCATCTGATTTATTATTTACTTTCCGATACCTTCTAGTTCTTGAATACCAACAACGGATTTTCTTAACGCCCAATCTCTGTTTTATGATCTCACGCGTAAAACGTCAGTAAAAATTAATCCATATGTGAAATTGTTATCTCACATTCACCATAAATACTGTAAATGTACCTAACAGAAAATTACAACATCAAACTTAGAGTAATTAGTGTTTTTTCTTTCGCGGCAATATCGGGTAATTCAGTCTATTTAATACTTTGCGGCATTTTAGTAAAGCTTCATAAGACATGTTCCATTCTTGCTTTTTCATTCAGTTGACTATTTTTATAAGTTTCCTTTGAATATAATTATGTCTAGGTATCTATCTATATCAATATGTACATTATTATATTATAGACATACATGCACTGATTCATTCCATGCAAATATAATTTTGTAATTCTTTAAATTCACGGAATTACAAAGTTATTAATGCAGATGTAGTATCTAGAAAACTGGACCGAAAACATATAAAAAATTATTTTTTTCCTGGTTTATACACTAAGGACTAATTCCTAAATTTGAATCTTCTATGTCTGCAAGAAGTACCTTAGAGTCAAGAAGATTGGTAAGTCAGTCAGAGAATGAATGACAAAATTAAGAAGCTTTTGACTAGTTATAACTCTTGAACTACTGGTTCAAATTGAATAAAATTTAAAATTTACTGTGTTCATATAAGACCTGCTTGGTTACTGATGAGGTTCAAGCTTCTAGTTTTATCCACAACAAAGTTACAGAGGGTCGAAAATGAGCTGAAGTACTTCAAGAGGTTGCTCGACTTGGCAGGGGCACTGCCACACCCCTAGATTTGGTGTGCACTGTAATACCTGGATTAGTTTACACTACACTAAACTTTAAAATTAAGAAACTAAAATCATATATCAGTATATTTAGTCTGGCCATAAGTACTGTGACAATCAAAAATAAAAAAATAAAATATTACTTTTGAATTTGGAATCTTTCATTTTTAAATGATTGCTCATTGTTTTCTCATTTTCGCGCCAATGTATTGTAAAATACTTTATGATATTAAAATGAAATGAGGTAATAAAGAGGACCGCATCGCTTTGATTGCATTTCATAGAGTAAGTATGAAGTCAAATACAACTTTTCAAATACTCCATATGCTTGGTATTAGTCAAATGTTTGTATACCGGGCTATTGAGGACTACAATTAAACCTCTTCTGTTTGTGTCAGAAAAAGATTTGGCCGTCCACGTTCGTAAGTAAATGATGATCAAAGCAGTAAGGGAAAGAAATCGAAGAATTTCTGTCCGAAAGCAAAAGATTTTATATCGGGAGATGAAGATAGCACCCAGAACCATGTCGCATATTTTATAAGATGACTTAGGACTTGCAACCTATAAGAGAAGCACTGGTTGTTTCTTAACTGATAATTTAAAAGAGAATAGGGTGAAAAAATTAAAACATCTTCTTAAGCGGTAAGCAAAGGAGGTCACAAAAAAAATTGTTTACGGATGGTTTTTTTTTACAACTGAGCAATAAATTTAAATAACAAAATCACTAAATCTATGCTAAAAGCTCTAAAGAAGCTTCCTTATTAGTCAACAGAGTACAACGTTGGCACTATCCGACTTCAGTGATTGTTTGGCAGGGTGTTAGCTGTGAAGGAGTGACTGAACCATATATTTGTGAAAAATGTATCAAAACATCGGCACAAGTGTATCAAGATACCCTTCTTGAGAAAGTAATTAAGCTCCTTAATAACACCACGTGCAATAACCAAGAACAGTCCTTTCAGCAAGACTTCCGCACCGGGTCATAATGCTCGAGCCACCTATATTGGTTAGAAACGAACGTTGGGAGACTTCATCAGAGCTGAAGACTGGCCTTCATCTAGTCCTGATTTTAATCAACTGAATTATGATTAATGGTCAGTTTTAGGGAGCAAGGCTTGTTTTAAATGCCATAAATAATTTGGAGACCCTAAAACAATCCTTACGATTAGCAGTGAAGAATTTGCCAGTAGAAAGGGTGCGTGCTGCTATTGACAACTTGCATCAACGATTATAGGACTGTATTGCAGCCAATTTCGACTAAGAAACATTTCGAATAAGCTTTACATAATTTCTATGTTTTTCTATTAGTATACAAAACTAACCGCAATAGTAATAAATGTTACGTTCAATAAACAAACATTGTTTTTCTTCGTAACAATATTTATGGCAAGACTGAGTATAATGAATCAATCACAGATGTATTCTAGTATCAGATATTTTATTTAGTCGATAGTTGGTTTACATCCAAACACTAGATTACCATTGTGCCACGTTCAACGAAAGTACCACGACGTTTACGAATCAACGAGCAGTTAATTTTCTTTTTGTGTCACCTGATGCAATCTGCATACTTAAGTACTAATAATGAAGTTTTATTGAAAACTTCTTGCTGGGTAAATTGTATGTTATGTATGTTCAGAGCAACGATACATTCGTTTGATTTATAATTTACTTAAATCAAAATACAATCATTCGAAAAATCTGCACTTACAATAAGGACCGCTCGAATCACGGATATCCCAATATATAACCTATGATAAAGAATCATTTCCTTGGAACATAAATATGATAAGAAATGGCTTGAGATGCAAACGTGCGGTTTAGATAAAACTGCCTGGGGCACTTGAAATGTCCATCTGACAGTCATTAAGGCCGGTAGTAATAGCGTTACGTGAGTTTCCGACGTTTAATCTGAACTCGAAGACTCGATGTACCTACTCAGGTAGATCAATGATATACGTAAGTACTAGGTGTATCAGTATTTATTCAATATTTTGAATTTTTTTTTAATATATCTAAATATTAATGACAAATTTTACATGAGAGTGGTTGATTGGGTGAACAGTAAACGCATTTTTTTATTTTATATCACAGGTCTTTGGACGTGCTTAAGAAGTAAAGCAGTGCTGTTTTGTGAAGCTTGTAAACATCAACGACCATCAAATTCGATTACATGTGTAAAAGTTTTTAATTACGTTTAAAAATGATAAGCAGTGAAAGACAAATAATTTGTAAGCAGAAAATAAAAAAAAAAAGTTATATTTAGTAGTTCAAAACCTACCTTAAGTAGAGGGGAATATGCTAGTCAGAAATTTTTTTATTACACCCATAGCATATTAGGAAGTTTTAAAGATGGTCAAACGCTATTTTAATTCATAGCTAAAGTATCTAAGAGTAAATACCAGCTGTGTATCAAAAAATTGTAAAAGCACGAACACGTTCACCTTCGTAAATATAAACACCCTAAGTTTTCCCAAGGGTCTCATAAAAGCTCTGAATCACAGGGGCCGCATCCTCTTACAATAACACTACATTATACGAATACTGCACACGTACCAAGCTCAGTGATAATAGCAATATCCTAGGGTGATCGTTAATTGCAGGTACGGATTCTATTGCAGCATGTCCACATCCGCGTTTAGCATCACCGGGCACAGTAGGCTATTAAAAACTGTATTTAATGTAGAACTGTACATAATTTACTTTACCAATAATCTACACATTTCTTTTGTTAGTACTGTAACTAAACTAAAATTAGTTTGTAGTGTAATAGGTTCCGCAAATATCAGAAAATTTGTGGTGGTAAGATGCTTAGAAATAGTAAATATCGGTCACCTGTACAGGCAAATGTTCAGAAACTTTTAAATTTAGACAAGTGAGTAGAAAAAGTTAAATGGTTAAACTATTTTTCAGAATCTATACTACTTCACTTTACCTTTTAAAAAGTTGCAATTTACTATTTATTTACTAATATGTATACAAATGGGTCGGACCAAATGTTTGTATGATCTGCAAATATTTGTTTAGGAGTTTGGATATTTTCTAAGTATATATTAACAAATAAGGTATATATGTATTTATATCAGTTGTCTGGTACCGATAACACAAGCTCTGCTTAGCTTTTGACTAAATGTCGTGGTTTGTAAGATGTCTGATTTTTTTTTTAATTTCTTTTTATATTATTATGTTATATAAAATCTGATTCCAGTTTGGTTACTATCAGTGACTATCGATAAATAATCAGTCTTAAAAGTTTTGGTTTCAGTTAATACTTGGAAAAATAATTAAATAGTAGAAAGTCACACTAAAGGCCGACTTGAATAAAATGATACGTAACCATTGCAGCAAGGTAATAATTAATTAATGAGTTTTTTTCTTCATTTGCGAAGTAGTTTTATACAAGTACCTTATTCCTGAGGCCTAGTATACCGACACTGATGTAAACACCTTCATGTAATTTTTAAATGCACTCCAACTCGGACATCTATATATTCAAAAACTGGTTTGAACACAAATTCAACTTGTTATTCAACAAATAACCAACTTTATCACGTAACATTTCAGTAACTTAAAAGATAGTTGTATTGCAAGTCGTTAACACGAAAGACTGTCCCACACATTTGCTTTGCATCGGCAGTTAAGATAGGATCAACTTAAAATATCCCGATTGCAATATCTTTTGCAATAAGTAAGGTTATCTATCGACGTGGAGTAAGGATTTGTAATCGCAGGATAATCCAGATCATGGCGCATTACATGTTGTGTTGGAATAAAGCTTTGTGCCAATATATTATTATCTCGGTTTTCCTTGTAATTTGTTTCATAAATTGTAGTATCGGTGAAGTGAATACCTTTTTTCTCATGTTAAAATCCCACTGAAACGATTAGAAATATTATAGCAATATAAAAATAATTTAGTAGTATAGACATCCTCTAAGCATATTATTATTTTAACAGGTAATTCTATAATAGTGTAGCGAAGATATGAAACAGAATTCTTATGTTTCGATATAAATATCGCCAAGTGTAGGCGTCAAAGATACTAAAGGTCACGATTACTGTAAATTTCAAAATGTGATATCTAAGTTATAAACCAAGATTTAATACATGAAGGGCAAAATAATTTGTTTTGTATTTTCTACAAATACACCATAAGTGTTTTACTAAATACTGGAATGGATTAGTTTATCTTAACTACGCTATAGAATTTTTTAATAACTTATAGTTATGGATACTTGATAATATAACAATTTGTTTCATTGATACAGATACGATTTTAATTATTTTTTCAGTAAATTGCCTCACCAAGAAATAAATAAATCAGCAGTCGCTTCAAGACCACCCAAAAAATTACAGTCAAAGATAATTTCAAAATAAATTGATAAGGCTTACGTATCTTATTAAAAAGTCATTTATATCATCCAAGCAATAATAATACTCTCCAAGTTCAGATTTATATCAGACACTAAATTATAAGCAATCACAATGATTAAAAATTAAATGCATTGAAGAATGTCTTCATTTGAGAGACTATCGTAACCGAAGGCACATAAGGAATAAGTAATGTGCTCAACTTTTGTAATAAATCTTAAAAGAATGCTTTGGCTGCTCCCAAAAGGATACTTGTGGAAGCATTCACCTTCTATTTTCCTTGTTATTTATGAGCCTATGCTTTATACTAGAACCGCGGGTCAAGAATAAATGGGTAACTAAAATAAATGGGTGTAGGTTACCATAATCATAGATACCAAAAAACAAAGTGAATAACTTTTTCTTAATGTAAACGAATGGGAAATCTAGAAGCTGATGCTAAAGGACACCTATCTGAGTATTTTTGTTTTCATAGAAAAACTTATCATGATGCGAGTTTAACGACATCAAAACAAAAAGTCAATATCTAATCTCGATAGGTGAAATATGGGAATCCACGGAGGCTGCCGTCTATTATTGTACAGAATGTCGGTTCTGTCTTCCATTTACACGTAATTTACATTAAGATGCCTTCGCATTTGCATTTTGGAATAACCTTTTCATAATCGTGACGACGGTGGCTCCTAACTTAGCGATTAGCTTAATGGATTTCTCAATTTAATGAAACTCAAACTTCGTAATTGGCTTTTTAAAAGATAGGACGGAATTTACGATTACTTATTTCATTTTTTTTCTCCGAATCGGCCGCCGACGCCGGTGTGTTTTTTTTTGGATGTTCGTTTTAAAAGAGAAGGCATTGTTGTGGCCCGTTATTTCGTATAATTCTGGTTAAGTATTTAAGCTGTCACAGACGGCATGACAAAAGTTAGAATAGGGTGCCTCGATGCTACGAAGTACAAATCTTTTTGTTTGATCAGGCGTTTGTTGACAACAAATTCGTTGACGTTAATCCTTAGACAATAGACCGTTTTATCCAGGGAAGTATGATGGGTCCAACGGACTCCAATTGAAGTTAAATCTCATTCTTTATTTGGAACTTCATGAAATTATTGCTTTTATGGATGTTTTTAACCAAGAATCCACTATTAATCCAAATTGACAAAATTCAAAAATATTTTCATTTATTGTGGATTAATATTACTATGAATTTATGTACCTACATACAAAAATAAATGTCACTATAACGAGGCACAAAGAAGAAGGTATTATTTTTTTTAAATACAGATTAATTTCTGTCTAGTAATTAATGCAAAGGAAAAAAATGTTCGAATACAATTAAGTGCGCATTGATAAATGCGCTTTCTGTCTTGGATGCCTTTAAAATATCATCAAATAAAAACTATAATTGCAGCACTCGTTTCCAAAGCGTTAGGAAAGCTGGAGAATGTAATAAAAAAGTTCGGTAATCTCGCTTAAGGTGTCAGAGCCGTTCGTTAGCCGTCATTCTTTTCATGTACTCTAAATTATATAAATTTCTAGAGTATTTTTTTTTATTCAGGCATTACAACCACACTGGGAAGATTCTTTAAGTATTTTAAAACAAAAGGCTGTGAGAACAATAGCATCTTTACTTTTTTAAAAGGCATAAGAATGGATTGAAACGAGCTTTTAATTTGGCAGACATATTTATTTATACACGATAAAGATCAGCGTCATCATTTAATAGCAATTCATTTATTTACAAATCGAGTGAGTGAAGGTACTAATTAATCACAAAAAATAAATTAATTTAATTAACTTTCTAACTTACGTCCTACCCGGATTTTGGTTGTCACAGAACCAAAATTTGATACAAATAAAAGTAATTTTGGTCTCTTTTACGTTTGCACTACGAATCAAAACTATAGTTATTTAAGTACGATTGTTTTAAGTCGACCATTCAACTTTAAACAATTAATTATAACACTACACATTGTAACCACGTATTATTACGTCCATGTATGGCTTAATGTATGGAAAAACATATTTCTATGGGAGAAAGGATTTACCACATAAACGAGAAATACTACGCTTTGAAAAATAAAACGTTCGTTAATACATCCACCCGTAGTTCTACAAATATCTGTCATAGGCCAAGAAAAATATAATTTCTCTGTTATATTTTTACAATATGATTCCTTTATTTACAAATACATACATGTATGTTTATTGCTGAAGATGTCGTAAAGTTTTACTAGAATGAGTAAGAATCTCATTAAAACTATTACCGTAAAATATATCTATTAACTATGTTTAAACTAAACTGTAATAAGGACTAGTTGTAAAAATAGTTCTAGATATTTATATCGATTAGTCTAATCAATTTAATTCCTTATAGCAGTGACTATAATGGCACGGAAATAATAATTCCGTGCCCTTATAGTAGGTGCTAAGGATTCATTTAGAAGTACAAAACGAAACGTAGTTGAACATCGATATAAGTACACGCATTACAGTTATTTATTTACAAGCAATACAAATCAACTTATTTTTAGAAAGTTATCATTTAGATACTATTTTGTCTTCTTAACATATGTACATAACTATTTTTTTCTGGTGTTAACCTTACTGTTTTTCATAAATACATTTATAAGTAATAACTTTATAATTTACAATCGCCTAAATCTACGTAAAACAAAATTACACGGGTAATTTTTAGCATTTACATATAGTGTTCCAAGTATATTTAAATTTACAACGTTATAAGTTGCACCACATTTCACAAAATATGCAATTTAACTTTCATTTAGTCACTCATATGGAGTTTATAGGTATCACAAATAACACATTTGTCCACTTGAACTATTTGTCTTTGCCGAAATTTGTCCAAATGCTTAGGAACTTAAGCCGTAGTCTTCCACTGACAACATATCAAAGCTATGACGTCACACTACTACATCACGTGATGCCGATTCATTGCTGGCTGTTTCAGGTACCAGAACAGGCTGGAAACAGTGTGCTGCCGGTGCAAAATCTTCGACAAGCTTTCTCTTTAAGACAGAAGATGAACCAACATACACATTGGTCCCAGGGAATGTGCCGCGTCGTCTCCGCCTCCATAGAATTGCAGCCAACACGGCTAATCCAAATGCTATCATAGCTGATATGCACCCAAGCACTAATTCAGAATCGGGAGACCGCTCTGATATTCTCTCTCCTCTCATAGAGCTTACTAGAACAGACATTAACCGGTCTCCCTCACTAACTTGAACATCTTGTACGCTTTCGGTCGAAACCCGTTGTGCTCTACTGGTATCAATAGTCATAGTTTCTGATCTCTCGTTGTCTACGCCAGGAGTTCGAGAAACAAGTTCCACTTGTATGTGATAAATCGTATCTGGCCACAACGAGAGAGTCACTCTCGTGGAGTCTGTGAATAGATTTCCTTTCAGACCGCCACCATCGACTTCCCAAGTTACTAAGTATACACCCCGAATTATTCTCGGTTCCCAGGCGATCTCACCAATAACAAGTACTTTTTGATGAATAAGAGAAATTTCTTTCAAAGTCCATTTATGCTCGTCATGGTTAGAAGTGTTCGTATCGTGAGCTACCCAAGTTTCATCAGGACTATAAATAGTGACAAGACCTAGGGGATCTACAACAAGTACACGTAAAAGAGCTCCCTCATTATTTGATGGAACACGTGTCGCTAATGATTGTGTTTGTATGATCTGCCGCCAGGGACCTTCAGCAGCGCGACGCATAACGACGTAGACGAAAGGTGTGGGACGAGAGGCGGCTCGTGGTGCGGGCGGTGGCCAACGGGCAAGTGCTCCACTCACACGCATGACCCCTTCGCCCTTTGTGTGAATGACAGGCTGAGTTTGAGATGCACGCGCCGCTTCCGTGTGAAATTCACAGGCGATTTTGCAGCCAGGGAACTACAAAAAAATATTTTACGTTACTTTTTTTTGCTTATGCAAGCAAACCAAGAGTCCATGTCTAAAATTATCAACTTACACAAATATCTCTTTCTTCGCAGATCGCCCCCCATACTTGGTAATTGGACTGAAGTAGTTCACAATTTTCCCAGCACTGTAACAACAAACGTAAATTGTACAAGTCCATCACATCAGGTATTTGTCACAATTTAAACGAGTCTTTTGAACTCCTATGATTTATTATCATGTTGGTCATTACGACAAATGAGTAGTGTGTACTGACATAGACAAATTTTAAAGTTCATGTTAGTCCAAAAGGTAGTGTGTTCAGATTAAAATATTTTTTGTCAAATTAGTGTGTGTTATCGGGTGGTCGTGGCGACGCGAACATAGATACAAGTCGTTTGTCATTACTTTTGGAATTGGAGCGAGCTCATTAACGACGAAATAGAAACGCGAGAACTGGAAGTAATGGTACAGTCGAAAATAATGATGAGATGTGTCAAAACGAGTGCTTACACTAAGGTGTACAATAAAGGGGGAATGAAATTACAAACAGGATGCATAATTGTTTGTATTTGAAGTTGTGGTATTTATTTTCATTTGATAATTATTATTTGTAAATTCCATATATCATTATAACTATGTTATATTTCATAGTTTTATATTGGTAGAATTTAAATTTAATGCTGTGGAAAGGCACATCCAGAAAATTTGACTACCATCAGACGCCGAATGCAGCATTTGTCATTGGAAACGATCATTAGTTGGAGTTGACGTTAACTTGACGCCACTCTCGCCTCGGTGAGCTTTAATAATTATAAGAACGGGCGAACCGCGATTATTAATTACTGGTATTGACAAAAGGTACCGTCGCGTAGAATCCACGACGTTCTCAGTGAAAATTTATCGGTTTTGGCTTTAAACTACCAGATGTTTAGTATAGATATTTGTTTTTATTCACTTCAAGAAAGGTCTTCATGAGTCAAAAGTAAATTGTAGAATAGTAAACTTCTAAATTATAAAGCGGATAAAATTTAAATAGGTTATTCAACTTTTACAACCTTTGTCGTAAACAATTCAGTGTAAATAGGAAACCAACTTGAAATACATTGGCAAGTAACTGTTAAGGGTCTATTACTTTTTGTATGATCATTAAACCTCAGAGTTAATTAAATGGAGATGAACTATTATGTTCTTGCTTTTAATAATACAGTTTTACAATTAGTAGATAAATATTCTTAAAGTAATAAGTTAAGTTAGATGTCTTTCTGCAGCATAAGTGTTATTTTAAATAATCATGACCAAAGTAGGTACCCATATGTAAATTTCACATATTTAAAAGCATCATTTTAGTTAAAAGAGCTTTCTTTATGAAAATAAATTATCGGAAAACAAAACATAAATATATTTTACTCTATATATATTTTACATATATTTAAATGTGTACACATGTAAATTATCTCTTTGGTCTTGAAAACAACGCCAATATCTTTAGAAAAAGCTTTAAGTCAATCCTTTTGATTGCGTTGTCTAGATTATAATTTAGACCTCGGCTAATAGTTAAGAACTTAACATAAACACTTACCATAAAACAGTCGGGGTTTTGCAAACATGATGACTCCCCACTGGGTCGAGGCGCCGCGAACTGCAAACAAACACCAAAGTGTCAAACTACCCACATAAAAATATGTTAAGCGTTCAATTAATATAACATTATTATTCATTCCTATCATGACAGAGGTACTCCATTAAAAAGAACTGATTGCTTTATAGATGTCATATTTTATGATACTTGGTATACATGTACATATTTCATTAGCTGGCATACGCAACCTCGTCTGTGTCTCCTATTGCCGATAGCTTGATGTTATATATTTATATATATGTTTATATAATAGCGGCAACTAATTTGTTTACCATGAAAAAAGAGACGCTCATAGCCCAGTTGCACTCGGTGTTTAGAAACAATCACCGAGTGTCTCCGTAATTTGGAGGTCACGTTGAACCGTCAGTCCCGATTTTAGCACAGGATAACAGTCGTAAAGTTTAGTTTGAGGTCTTTGGGCGGCTTAAAAATATTCAACAGCAAGATTGCATAGCCACAAAGTTGTCTTGCCAGTCTCAGACCCAACTCGAGCAGTGAGACATCATGGGTTTTTGATGAAAAAACTCGAGAGTGAGCGAAGTGCAAAAGACAAACTTGTGCTGTCGCTGATTTTTTTAGAACTTTATAGGGTACATTTCTTTCTTACATCGCTTTTGTGAAAATTAATCGTTTATGTAACGCAGGCAATGGAAGGTCTCAAAAGGAATAATTTTCCCAGTATTTGCAAAAATTTTATTGACACTCCGCTACTTTTGATCTTAGCGTAATGATACATACTCTTCGTTAACTGGGCTGTCTAAGCGTTAAATATTTTTTAATTTGTCTTAGTATTTTTGAGATTAGCGCATTGAACCAAACAAAAAACTCTGCAGTTTTATTTTCTGATTTCAGTATGCTCTTCAAGAAAGAATGAAACCGTAGTTAATATTTTTTACTAGTTGTACCATTTCTTCTGAGATTACATACTGTAAGAAATTAAGTAGGTAGACGTAATATGGATTACGTTAAATCAGAAACTGAACAACAACAATACAACTTTTCTTTTTAATTATAATATAAAACTCTAATATTTAAAAATCTTAGAGGAAAACATTTGTTTGATATTTAATTAATGATTTCCTATAAATGTTTACAGTAAATATCCTGTCCAGGAAAAATCGACATTAATCTCAGTAAATGAATAATAATTCATTTACTGAGATTAATGTTTATTTTTAACTCAGTTTATGTCTACGTAATTTATCAATCACCACCGTAACACAAATCCAATCCAATTTACGTATAATTAAAATAAATCCGTGTAATAGTGCTTTAGTAGTGCTACCAGTCACTTCAAAGTTCTTAATTAGCGCTTGACATCGCATTTTAATTTCGGCCAAACTCAATGTAAAAGGGACATTTAATTATTCGACAGAGCACCAATACATTACTCGTTATCTCCACTCAGTTCCGAGAGGGGTTTATGTGCGGACTAAAAAAAAAGAAAATAAATGTTCGATTCGAGCAACTAGTTTAATGTATTTGATAAAACTGACGGGCATCTGCTTACCGTCCGGCGAACGGTCGCTTTAATTGCCTGATATGGCAATGGTAGACCCTGTAGTGGCCTAAATGTCAAATATTTTATGTCGTCGTGAAGAGTTTACGTTAAGATTGACAATTCTTATTTCTATATTATTTGGACTAGCAATGTATTGAAAATAAAGTATAATAGTATTTGTTGAACAACGTGTAAGCCCGCCTTGGCATTAGAAGCAAATTTTTATTAAGTAGGTGAAAACATGTGAAGAGTTTCCGAGTTATTCATTGGTATTAACAAAGTCAAAACATACACGCTTTTTGTAATTTATATAGCAATATATTCTCTAGATTGTTGTATTTACATACATATATGATCTGTCGCGCTGAATATTGAAAAGGTTTGCATTAAAAATCCTCTTTAATTTAAAGAGCCGTAGCTAGATGTTCTTTTTGACTGGAAGACTGGATAGGATGTCTTTATTGACTTGCTTATTTCTTCGCCTTTAAACTGTTACTGTATGACTGGGTATAAAAATAAAATAAATATAACAATACACAATCTTGGAGCCAAAAATTTTAGAAAGCAAGTAGCGAATAAAGAGTAGCAAAGGAAAACAAAATTACACTTTTAGGTCACTATCATTGCGGCTAATGATGCCAATCTGTGGCAGAGGCCATCAAACGACTCCGACTATCCACCCGTTATTAGATGTAATCATCGTAATTTTTCACACAATTTATTTTTTCTTACTACGATACTATAGCTCAGGAGTGTTATTTCACGTCAACTAATGACAACAAAAAATATACACGAGATTGAGTGCGCAATGCGTGGACTATAAAAACACTAACTCTACTTACCACATTCTCATTTCAGTTGCTCTTAAAATAGATGCCTTAGATCCAGAGAAATAAAAAGATGCCATACTTATCTATGTCAGGGCCAAGCCTATTTTTATTTTGTTCTATTGTTGAATAACCGACATTCAACTTTTAAAATTTGTAATACTCAAGCATTCTAACCAATCAAATCATTTCAAGCATTGTATTGTACAGAATTAAGAGAGTAAAAATATGAAAGTTAAATAAAATAAGACCATGTGAATATACTTCGGTAACTGCAAAGAGAAGTAAGTGAATAATGAATGACGGTGATTGAAAACAGCTCGTCGAGTGGTCTCGAATTTGTGTTAGATGCCGCCATAGATTAACCCTTTTGTTAATCAAACAACGTTAATTGAATATTATTTAATTTAATCTTCTTTATTTGATTTTAAAAAACTTCAGAAGAAATATCGGGTCAGATATAGTATAAACTGAAAATTGATCAGGGCTATAAATAAAATTGTTTATAAAAAAGAAACAATATAAATATCTTCAAATACACCTTCGTATACACCTCTTAATTCTTATTCCGAGATGTCTGTCTGTTAATCTCAATATGAAATTAGGGTTCAAACTTATTACATTTTTAGGGCGAGCCAGGATATTGCCTGCCGACACTTAAAGAGTTTACAAAATCCATTAAAGATAATCGTCAACATAATCCGGCCCGGGGCTGCGTCTGAGTAAGAACTAATCAATCGATGGGCACACACGGTCGTTTACAATCAATCCATCAGCGTTTATGTAACGCACAACTACCGATGATCTTCATTTATCATTTGTTTTGTGGGTAGCGAGATCGCTCTCTTGGGGGTCAAATCAGACGTCTGTACGGAATAAATGCCAGTGACTAACAAAATATGATATGTAAACAACTTTTTCTCGTTTAATCTAATGACATATCTGGGAGATTAATCACCTATGCAATCGGTAGTCTCAAGTTGATTAGATTTTGATTTATAACTTACCTTCTGTAAGGAAAAGTAATAATTATATGAGTAAGTTTTTATAAATTTAAGTGGAGGTAAATCTGACTAATAAGTGACCTGTATTAGAACATATAATTTTATCCAGGTCTATAAGCAATATTGAGTGCGGCATTTGCATGTAACTATGAAAGACGAAAACATGCCATATTTAACTGCTATTCGAGAAACAAAAGCAAAAAACAGTATGAATTATGATTTCGCATTAAGATAAAATACAATCTTACCAAGCGCGCCAAATGGTGGAGAAAAAAATAAGATTTGTTTCTTTGAACAGCCTATATGGATTAAAGGCGGAACAAGATAGAAGGACATATACAGTAAGTTTGAAGTTGATGGGAACTACGAACAGGTTGATCGAGAAAAATAATTTATTGAATACATTGAGGCACAGTTCGATGATATCAGCTTTAGTGAGTTTTATAAGGCAAAATAAACATGGTGTCATTCGTATGTTTTACGCATCAGAAACAAGATAAAAATATTTTCTTAAGGATGGATAAAGTACAAGGGGATGTATCTTGTTTTTGTAGTGGATGCTATCAGTACAGTGTACCCAGATGGTTATATTTACAGTAATAGATAAACTAGGTGTCTACCAAACAACAAGGACGTTGTTATTTAAAAACTACTCTAAGATAGACGACCCAAGGTGTAGATGTTCTTAACAAACAACTAAATAAAATAAATCATATACTATAATAATATCACCAGTACTAACTTACAATATCGAAACACAACAGCTACTAAACCCCGTTGAAGTCGAATACTTAGCAAGCCAAAGTATTTTATTATTTATAAGCATTTGTATTTTTACAAACGTACCTTCTAAAATTACGTACAGTGAAGTCATTTAGTGATACATATTACTCCATTATAATATAATAGTTCTCGCTGTTTCTTCAAAGATGGCAGTAGTAGTACTCCGTTCATGGAATTATAAATGGTAACATACATGCAAGGCAGTAGTGTATCTAACCTAAAATTACAGTGTATGATAGCTCACTTTAGTGTAAAAAAAAATTTTTATTATTAAAATGTCTACCTTTGTGCCAAATAAAGTGTATTTGCGGGGATTTTTATTGCATTAATTTTTTCAAAAGTAATCTACAGCTGGAACACATAGAATTCTTGTTGAGACACAAGGTGACTGATTTCGACGCTTCAAAAATAATGATTATGAACTTGAGGATAAAGAACGTTCTGGTGCACTGAAAAATTTTGAAAAATTTGAAGACGAGAAGTTGGAGGAATTACTCAATCAAGACTGATGTTAGACGCTAGCAGAACTTGGAAAAATATTAGAAGTAGATGTGTCAACAGTTCCAAAACGTTTAAAAGTTTTAGGAATTGTCCAGAAGCAAGCATATTGGGTACCGTATGGATCGAAACCGAGAGACCTCGAACGACGTTTTCTCATGTGTGAACTACTGCACACGTGAGAAACAGTGACTACAAGAGAAGAGTTTTTGCAACACATCGTGACTGTCGATGAAAAGTGGATACAATATGATAATCCAAAGCGTAAAAAATAGTGGGTTAAGCCTGGCCATGCATCAGCATCGTTAGCAAAACCAAATATCCATGGTTCAAAGCGTCTTCTCTGTATTTCGTGGGATCAGCAGGGTGTAATTTATAATGAGCTGCTTTATGTTCAGTGAAAACCTGTCTCGAAACGTTTAGATGGGAAGTTTTACCCCACCCGTCGTATCCACCTGACATAGCCCCTTCAGATTTTCACCTATTTTGTTCGATGGCACATGGTCTAGCTGACCGGCGTTATCATTCTTATGAAGAAGCTAAAACATTAATCGATTCATGGATGGCCTTAAAAGACATGTCCTGTTTCCGACGCGGAATTCATATGCTGCTAGAAAGTATATTCGATAGAGAATATTAACGTATTCGGTAAATCATTATCACACTACACATCATTTTTGTGTATATTTTTGTATTGTATAAAATTCAAAAATTCCTGAATTTTAATTTAAAATACAAACCTGCATGACGGATTTTTGCAGCTATAAATGTTATTGTAATTCATATCTGCTTTACTCATATAGTATGTATGAAGGTAGCCGAAACGCGTGAAACGTACCATCATGTCAAATGTGGTGATGACTATGAAAATTTGATGTTGGCATTATAGACACAAACACCAAGTTACAAAATTTGGACAAATGAAATTTAATTACATACTTTCAGAAAGTCGATTGAAACTAAGACCTTAACAGAAAATAGGATAAACTTTCCACAGCTGTATCTGTCTCTACGGTACACTAGTTATTTTATTTGATCTCCCTTAGGTAAACTCTATTACCGGTCCGTTTTTACAAGCAGAAATTCAATTTCAGTTCCGTTGGGTTTCAGGTTCTTCTTGAAAAGCAGGTTAATCCATGTGCAGAAATAGAAAAAAACAGAAACATTTTGATGAGATATATATATATATATATATATATATATATATATATATATATATGTGTGTGTGTGTGTGTGTGTGTGTGTGTGTGTGTGTGTGTGTGTGTGTGTGTATGTGTGTGTGTGTTCTTTCAATAGAACATTTGTGAAGTACCTGCAGGTATTGATATTTAAGTCTATCTATCTGTGACGATAAAATCTAATAACAAGATATGTCATAAGCGAGCCTGCATTCAATTTTTGTATCACAACCTCAAGTACTAGAATAATAGGTAGCGTGTCTTAATAAAAGAGTATTGAAAAATATGTCTCCAGCGGCAGTAAAAGAAAGCATTGACATCATTAGGTCTTGGCGAAGATATGCATTTTTCATGATATACGGGCTCGCTTAGCTCTCGTACATTGTTGTGAATAGTATAAACCGAGGTATCATTATTATTATCTATCAGTTCCATTCCGCTGTAAAACTTTTTGCCATCAACGGACAATCCACAATTGTTTTAACTTGCTTTTAGAACAGGGCAATAATATATATTTCAAAGTCGTCGAAAAAAGTGAGACGGAATTCATTACTCGTTTTCGGAAGTAAGTGCATTAAAAAATATTATTTACAAAAGGCATACAAAAAATTAGAATGGAGTTCGAACAAAGCGTTGACCCATTTACTTATTACTAACACATCCTGTCAATTTACTTTATTGATGTTATATTATAATCATCATTAACTTTTTATACGCATTACTTCTCTGACAGACCGCCTATAATTACGATGATACGAGGCCGCACTCCTTAAACTATTTTTAAATTATACTAAAACGGTCTAAAATCTGCCCCAATATTAAAGCGTCGTATATATTATGAAGGCGGTACCCTCCAAAGTTTGAACCTTTTAAAACAATTGCTTTTTAAAATATGAAAATTGTAAGCATTATACGTCTGACAGTAATTACGAATGGAAACCAAATTGTATGCTGAACAAACGTTTTTCTGAATACAGTATCATGTCTATGTTATTAGTATCTACACTGTAATTTTGCGATGATTGCACTGCACTCTTAACAGTTCCAGACCTTCACTTAAATGGGTACAATGTCGTTTGCCACGCTTCGCGACACACTACAGATAAAGCAGAATTATATATAGCTGCCACTGTTAACCTAACAATGATACATACAAATGATCTCAAACACGTACCAAATTTGATCATACGGCGAATAAATTAAATGGGAACACAATCAAGGATTAAATTACTGCTATATTCTGCCTCCCACACGGACGGGCGTTGCGACACATGTGCGACACATCGTGCAGCCGGCCGATGCGCGTTATGTATGTAGGTGCCTTAACATATAATATTGTGGCACATTGTGCTGCTCCGCGACCGCATATAAATGCGCTGAGAGCAAATAAAACGGTGCTATAATTTCAAATCATACGGACAGAGAATGGGTGTGGACGGCGCTCTCATTGTGTGGAAATGATGTAACCGCTATTAAAAGTGTGGGCTGTATCCCTTGAATATTTCTTGCAACGAAGACGTCGTAGGGTCATATCGGTATTTTATATCTCACCAAAGACAATAGCATACATTTCCAATAAGAAAACTGGCTTCGTACTTTAAGTGGTAGTAGGCCCGCATTTCAATATTCGCCGCGATCCACCGGTATTGCTCTTTGACCGATTATGTTATTAAGTACTGGAAATGAGATAAAGATCAGTGATTTACGTTTCAGTTGATACTTAATGATGGAATTGTATTATCTAAAACGCTTTGTTATACGTTTTCTAGTAAAATACTATTTTTATAGGCGATACCGTTCCGTGTGACAGATGAAACAACGATAATAAATTTAGATACTTTATGTAAAATAAAACGACTGTTTTTACGATATAGTAAAACGTTTCAAAATTGTCGGAATCAAAACAGTATTTGGTTTACGGAATAAAATAGTAATGTATTATTTTAGTATTCTATTAATTATTGCCATATGGCCGTGACTTCGATAGGAAAATAAATATAGACAAGTTCATTTAAACCTAAACCAACACTATTTTTGAAGTACCAATAAGTTCGCTCAGGATATAACTTCCTTTCATTTCCATTCCCCAATCGTACGTTACCAACAATTACAAACTAATACAGAATCTATTTTCTATCAAATCCCACTCACTAATCTCTCGCTCCAAGATAGAGACGTGTAAAGGATTAAGGGAAGCTATTATGCTCTGTTTAGTTTCTGAGAAACCCTTTGGTTTAGATGTGTGGATTTAGCACTAATTTTGGAACTTTAGAGGGTCATAGAGTAATAAAACGTTCATATATATATTTCATTGGAATACATTGTGGAGTAAAACGAGTTTATGTTATAAGAACAAATAAAATGCAACAGCGCAAGATATGGATAAAGCAGTGATACAAAATTTTCTTTCAAATTTTCATCAAAAATGAATTACTTTCTTATATCCACTGGGGATAATACAATTCGACAGTGTCCTTTTCTGATGCACGGGTGTATAAGTATCGCTATCCTTTTCAAACTGAGGCTGTCGGTTTTTGTGAGTCTCAGAAGTTCCGTGGAGCATACGACAGATGTGCGCATGGTTGCGGTTGCTAACGAAGCATGATTCAATCGGAATAATCAATCATATCTTTGATTGTTTGACCGCTGTGCGGCTCTTTGACATTAAATTGACAAACTAATTTATATTACGCATTTCTTTTACGACTTATAAATCAATAATATTATATCAATATAATGCATTAAGTAAGACATGGAATGATCAATTCTGAACTTTCATTTCTGTGATCATAACCAATATTGCAACAGTACACATTGCACCCTTGTCAGAAAAATAGTGGTTGTTATGCACAAGCATATTTTCGCAAATTAATTGATTTTAACAACATGATTATGAAAATCAATTGTTACTGCTACTTTATCTTTCCTGCATAGACTGATTTCACCACTCATCACTGAATGTTGTGTCATTTTAACAAGTAGCAGAAAATAAAATACATATAATTTTATGTTTAATAGTTTATCTATCAAATACTTAACTCCCAAAGACTTTATTATCATGAATCATCGCTTACAAACCGCAATAAAATACACTGCAATTATAAATGGAACGGAAACAAATACTTCATAACTGGTATTTATAAAACAGCTAATGACTTTGTTTTTTTACAAACAATACATTCTTAGAACTCATTTGAGATAAAGTGAGGTATAATCAAGATTCAAGTTAAAAGCAAATCGTGTAGAATGCAGTCCCGATGCAAGGACCGTTACGAAGCGATATCGGCACCGAATCCGATTGCCGCAATGCGAAAATTATCCGCAACCGTGGGGTATAGTGGAGGCGTAAAGAGGTCTCAGAAATGGTTATGTTTTGTTATGTATCTGATTTAAGTAGTGACGTGTCGTTTATACTGCTTACATAGAGTTAGATGCGATCAATTTATTCCTATTTTATGGTCACTCCACGTCAAATATAACTGAAATAATGTCAGGTAACCTCAGTATTTTAGCTCTTACAATTTTATTTTTAAAACCATTTTCATTTAGAATCATATAAAGGAGAATTCGTGTTACTTACTTATGCTCGATAAAGTACTTTATGTTGATGGTTGAAAAATATGGTTCATCAGATTGCGTTGTTTTTTTTTCAAGGCAATCAATCAATCAACAACCCATAATGTACCACTGCTGCTCGCTGGCCAAGTGCGGGTTGGGAACTGGCAAGACTACGTTGTGGTTCTCTTCTTGCCGTTGGATGTTTTTTAAGCCGCCCAAAGGCCTCCAACTAAGCTTCACGACTGTTATCCTATGATAACAACCGGGACCGACTGCTTAACGTGACCCCCGAATCACAGAGATGCTCATGGTAACATGCCACCAGCGGTCATCCATCCAGGTACTCACCGCGCCGTCGTTGCTTAACCTCAACGATTGTTTCTAATCACCAAGAGCAAATGGGCTATGAGCGCCATTGTTTTTTTTATCTTATATATTTATACCGTCTCAATATTTATATTAGCACCACTTTTTTGTGCGGAAATCCTACGCATACCACAGACTGGTGCCAATGTCGGACTCGAACTGACCAAAACCGCACGCCGTCTCGCTACTAAAAGTTGAGGAAGAGTGAAAGATGAAGGACATCGGTATATTGTCAGATGATTATGGTAATAATATAATATAGTAAAAGGCGAGCTTATTGGTGTTCGATGTATAAGTTTTTGCTGAAAACTTTCAGAACCTCATAATTTGGAATATATATGTAAATTAAAAAATTAAAACTAAAAAAAATGATAAGAAAACACAAAAAACATTATAGGTTATAAAGAAACGTAATTTATAGTTTAGTAAATAGTTCATATCTGATTATCTGGAACTCAATTCTCTTCGTATAAAATATTTTGCTCACGAGCGTACTTATCGATCAGGAACGTGAACCATAGAGATATCATTAGTCCGTATGTACAGTTGCACGAAACACTTAAACCGAACTCACCATCTAAAGGGCACCACCTCCTTTGATCTAACCCACTGATGAGAACGGTAACCCGTATCGAATCAAATATGATCTTCAATAAGATTATGACCACAATTTTTTTGTTACAAAGTGGGGCACAATCTTTTATGAGTACATTTACGACCGTCGGCTAGGCTCAAATTTATCAAAGGCCATATTTCAAAAGCGTAAAATAAGAAGAGCAATTAAAGGGTTCATAACTTGGTAAGTAAATGGCCGCATACAATAGCAAATATTTATGTAGGCGGGCGGTCAAACAGTAGCGGCAAAAGCAAAGACATGCGTTGAATCTAAGACAAATAGGCCGAAAGAATTACACGAGTGGGACACAAACACCATAAACTTCTTGTACCCAGTGTAAACAGAAGAGGACGGTGCGTCAAGTGAGCTAATCCCTCCTAAGTTCTCCTAGTCTATGACGACGAGAGGTGTACCTATTAAGGGGAGTACCTACCTTCATTCAAAATGAACAAGTTACTTAGAAATTTCGAAATGGATATTAAACTAAAACTAAAAACTAGAAATATTTTCAATGAGTTAACATTTTAAATTTAATCCAATGAATGCAAGAAAACATAAACACTCATTTGCGTGAAATTAAAGCCGAATAAAGAAGTAAAAAACTAAAAAGCGATAACTTTAAAAATATATATATATATATTAGCCTTATTAAACTTATTCATACCTATATAGACAGACAACATTCATTTGGTATTGTGTTCAGATATTCAATAAATGTTTGAAATTTCGGTAACTTCCATTGAGTTGCGTGTTCCATTATTTTCAAATTAGTTGAATTAATCATAAAATAATCTTAATCTATTACTTTTGTTTGTTGTCAATTGTTTCATCCTTGTGTATGTCAAGTTGTGCTTCAAGATTTAATCATGATAATATTTTACTTTTCATTTTGTTATGCAAGTAATACGATATTTTTAGATATTTTATGTATAGTATATATGCATATACAAAAAACAGTGTGCATAGATTTATGTCAGATGTCTAATACCTATAATACAAGCTTTACTTAGTTTGGAACTAGGTGGCGTTGTTAGATATGCAAAACATTTATTTAATTAAAATTCATTTATTGTTTTACTATCATGTTTCCAAAATTTAAAAACTAACAAAATTTGAATTCAAAATACTATATCGTATAAAGTTCAAGACAAGTAGCCTACCACCTCTTAACAAAGAATCATGCAGTGAACCGTAACGGTGGGCGTACATCACATACTTAGGTACCCTACTTTTGCCTCTAATTGTGGCTCCACCTGCTTCAAGTCTCTACGACTAGGCACAATCTTTGTTGCACAAGGAGGGGAGATATCAGTATGCATTGTGTACTTGCCCCTATGAATCATTTATGCTATGATGTGCTCGTATTGGCGGCAGCTTGTGAGTTTAGATATTCGAACGTATTACAAAAATGGCTGTAGTTAATGTACTAATAAAGCTTAATTTAAATTTAAGCGTCTATAAAGTATTGGATTAACGTCAGAAGTGTAAATAAACATCTTACGAAATATGAAAGCTTTGCTACGTGTTTTATTCGATTCGCCACAGAGAGAAATTATACTTCGAATGAAAGCAATTGACAAAGGTGCATTACATACAACAACAGCGAAGCGGAGCCAAAAATACAAATTTTCACTAAAATTTCATAGTAGGTATTTAAAATTGAAGCGGTTAAGCTTTTTGCCAGTTACTTACTGCTAACATGAAATTAACAAATCAGTTTAATTGTATATTCAATTTCATCATCGTCATCATCATCAGCCTATGTCAGTCCACTGCTGAACCTAGGCCTCTCCAATTTCACGCCACTTAGTTCGATCTATGGCTTCTCGCATCCAGCTCCTGCCAGACGTCTTGCGCAAGTCATCGCTCCACCTGGCCTGTGGACGTCCTACACTACGTTTGCCGAGACGCGGTCTCCACTCAATTTCATGGGAAATCATATTCTTATAATGTTATAGCTAAATATAAACTTATAGCGGTTTAACATTTTAACATAATATTTCACTAAACTATAACTAAGTATTTATTACTCTACGAGAATACGAGAAGTAATAATACTTACATAAATTTCCTACAGTTACCAGGTTACGATAGTGAGATCTAACAAGAAGAGAAATCCTACCGTACATTCAGTAACTAGCTAACTTGCAGACGCTTAATTTATAGCCAATTAAGTTAGTGTTAAGCTAAATAAACTGACACGAAGATACCACAAGTAACCGTAATACAAAATACCCGCCCCCAGTCGGTGAGCACAACCAACCCATTTACGTAGGCCCGTAATAAATGATTTCAGTATACCAAGCATTTTAAATAACCTGGTTTATCTACGATACAACAACGAGCTTTGATGCTGCGGCATTGATGACAAGAACACGACTATTTGATTTATAACATTAACCACCGAGCTAGAAAGTGGCCCTCGCTATTACTGCTACAGGTCTTGTCGTTCATTATTACTTATTGAATCTGCTTCCAAATGAGGATTAATAACGATTTATGGACGCAGAAAGGGAATGAAACTTTCCAATGTTAACTCGATTAAATACAGTTCATTTACCATTCATCTGTCTTCGTGCGCATTTGTAATTTAATATTTGTTTACATCGATTTATGTCGAACAGACATTATTGACATTGAGTACCGCTCACAAACACCCCTAAAATCATTTTAACTAGCTACTTTAAAATGGCATAGTTTTTAAAAAAAGGCAAGTAATGACTGAACTATAGAAGCCAGATGCTGCAGGCAGTTGGCAACAACTGGCCGGAGTTGCTATATAGAAAGTTAGCTTTTAAAACCCTGGCTATAAATCAATGGAAAGAGTTCAGAGGAAGTAGAAGCGTAAGGCGGATATTTACGGTGATGCTACACTCGTTCTACTTGCAACGCGATAAATCTTAGGATAGCACGCTTTGTAACTTGGCTTCGTTATAGTGGTAATAATTACTGTAACAGTTTTCTAGCTAGACTTATACCAAACTGCATAATGTAGGTCAAACATTTCTCGTAATTTGTTTTCCTTAATTTACTCGAGTCAAATTTCGCCTAAATACTAAATCTGCTCTCTTCTGTATCGTATTTTCTTAACACAATTAGGTTACGCAATATTTTCTTTTAAGGCGACTTTAGAAGTACGTAACAGTTTGGTGCAAGATAATAGATTGATAGCAGTGTTTGTTGAAATTATTATATTTATTCATAATATCACTCCATAAAGAATAAAGACCTGTCCATTGTGTGAACAAAATTACGTAAAGATGCCAAAGAGAGGAAATTTTTTTTATAAGATAAAATCGTCACGCTTCGTTTGATATCCAATTTACTTAGTCGAAGCCGCCGTTGTCCGGTGCTACCTGAGTCTTTGTCGCGCAGTCACGCCAACGATCGACTCGAAACGTTTGTAAACGTAATAGCTTCTTATTTATGTTGGTACTTTTAAATTAAAATATTCTAAAGGCGATATCTTGCTTATAAATAAATATTATAGTATGAGTTTGATGAGAACAAAATGGTTTTATTCTGAAAGTGTCAGGTTTTGTTCAGTCACGCGCGATATAGGTACAGCGTACAAAACTAGTGTAATTTATTATTATGAGATTTGTTTTACGTAACTTGTCGGTGACTTATATAAGTTAATACCCAGACCGAGTCAGGGTATTAACTCGAAGAATTTAGACTTGGTTTATCTAACTCCCAACTCAACATTTGGCTAATTAAGTTCTGTAACTGTTTTGTAGTTGAATCCATCGCTAAAATGTATTCGTTTTTAACTAGAAAGAATAAGAAGGGCAATATCGAACTTGAATTATTGACATTTTCATTTACATAGAAAAAGTTAAAGTGCATCTCACGACGCGTTGAAATAAAACAAAAAATATATGAACAAAGCCCCGGTCCTTTCAATTATTTGAATGTTACTATGAATTTAGATCAAATTAAATCTTAATATTAATGTTATAAAAATTTCCAAAATTTTTATATCACCGAAAATTTTATGGATTGAGCACATCGTAATATCCTTGGGTGTTTTTAACATCCTAATTTGACAGTAATTTAGTAAGTTTCCTAAATAAATATCGGTTATAACCGTCATAAAACCGATTTAAAGTTTTTGTGTCTGTAAATACATATTCGTTAAAATATACGCACGTATTTTTTTCTGCATAATTTGCAAAATAGTAATATATTTAAAAAAGCATTAAAAAGTCTGTTGACTGTAATAAATAGACAAGCAAATGATATTTTATTTCATAATATTAAATAATATTAAACAACGCTTGAAATGTATTTTGAAACACTTCACAAATATTTGTAACGAAATTAAAATCCTCCTTTGTCCCAACTTTGTTTTAAGTAACATCAGAATTATAGCTGCGCATATAATTAGCTAAACAATACAATTTCTTTTCGAAGTATTTTCATAAATATGGAACAAAGGATTTCAAAAGAATTTTCTTGGGAACATTAGGGAAACACAAAAGGAAAAAAGATTATCTTACTTGTTCAGTAATACGGCGTCCGACTAGCCACTTAGAGCATAAACGCTTCTTAAATCAGCAAAAACAAAAGCCGACTAAGTAAATGCCTTTCGTAGTGCCAGCACTTTTTACTTGTATACGTTGGGCTTATCTATGACTGGACTAACTTTAGCTAATTTTAGAGATTTGGCTGTGGGAAGACTATTTGGCAGATAAACGTACCTAACTTTAGTACTAGCTGCAATGTTCACAATCCACGAATAACGTATGCTTTTCATATGTTGTATATAATATCTTTTGCAACTGTATAGAATATACAGTTGTAAATTGATGCTATATCTTTTGTATTACTTTAACTAAACCTTATATTCTGATTGAGACTAAGTGTAGGTAGAATATAATGTGTACATATTTTTTGGACATCTAACACACAGCGCCATGTAGCCCATATGGCGATATATTACGGATTAATTAATTTTTGTTTATTTTTTCAAAAACCAATATTCTCATGATATATAAACTCACAAGTATATTCTAACATTTGCACGACTAAATGTAATTTATAACCTGTTTGTGTTTGGTAATATTTCACCCGCCTCTTAAGTTGTTGACTTGCCCTTTCAATGAGATATTACATTTACGTAACTCTAATGCACTCCACACTAGCATTTTGCAATAAATGCGTGTACACGTACAGATTTATGAAAGGGACACAGTAAAGCTTACTTTACCGCCTTTCGCCTGCAACCTGTTGCCCTATCAGAAGCTTCCAGATGAGCAATGTCTTGCTCAATTTTTTTATTTACAGAGTATATACCAAACAAGATGGATTACTTTACCAAATATTCTACAGTAGTTCAGAAAATTTATAAATATTGTAATTAAAGATTTGGTAATTTTCTCCATGGACCTGTGTAGTCATTATTCTAGTGCCTGATGATGTTTTATAAGAATTTCTGCTGTTTTATACCTGTATAGTCTATCAATAATTTAATGTTATACTTCTAGCCGTTTACTTAAACAAACACAATAATAGTAGGTCCAAAACGATATACCTAGTTACACTATCCAATATTATTAAGTAGGTATAGTCAAGGTGATCAACTTTATTCATAGATCGCTGTATATTATTGCAAAGAATATGTTTTTAAATATTAATATGTGTGTTGTTAATTAGGACTAAAAGAAATTTTGGGGAATAACACAAAAGGAAAGACCTTAAAGTTCATATCTCCAGTTTAGCATTATAGAGATTTAAAATATGCAAATTTCAAAACATTCATAAATATTGAACCAACATGTTAAATTTTAACATGTGTTTAAAATACAAAAAAGAGCTTTTAAGTGATAACAATGGTGTTTCTGTCCCCAGTAACTGTTAATGACAAAATTGCCCCTATGTGTGGCTTGACATGTGACCGACTACAAGCCACCATTAAATGTCAAACATAAAAATAAAAAACGCTTTTAATAAGAACATGAAAAGCCTTTATTGTTCTGCTAGTTCAAGTGCTCAGAACATGGTTACATTTGAGTAGGATTTCCGTTACTGGTCCCATATTTTAAACACATTATCTGATATTTTTAATCATCGGTAATTGCTTTTTAAGTGATGGTAACACTGAACAGATATACCAGTAAATAGTGTCTATAGATATCTATTCCCGAATTGAAACAAAACAGTGTTATAAAAAATATCATGCAACGTTTTTTTTTTATTACGTTCTCATAAATAGTTCCACAGGACTTTTGAAGTAACTCAAAACATACTGAAATAGTAGTTTTATCTATCATTATTAGTTAATAGACGTTCAATATTATCTTGCAATAAACGTCAAACAGTTATAAAGTGTATCTCATAAATTACAGACTAATAAATCTGTATATCGGCCCGGAGCGTATCGAGTCAGGATATACGTGTGATATGGAAGTAAAGCCAGCTTTCTTAGATAAGTCGGGCTGAATGCAATGCCAGCTCAGCTTGACAAATGGTGCTATGACGTCACAAGTGTGTCTCGAGCGATGAGAGACTGCGATATTGCATTTTGATGATAAAGATTCAAGTTTAAAGTAGGAATAGTAGCATCTTACAGTAAGAAAAAATGTTACTAGATATGTTGTGAAAAATATACTTAAGATATAAATAAATACTTAGGTATACATATTCGGATGGTTTTAGTTCTTACTATAATATGCTTATAATAGATCTTTAATTTTGTAAAACAATTTCAATAAAATCAAGTAATAATGGATGTTATAATTGCTATGTTTTATAATCATTACATATAAAAAAATTTCATACTTGTTAAATTTTAATAATTTTCATCTCCGATTTAATGAAATGATTGCTCATATTGTTTTATCTTAGAACTTATAGGTTGATGTTTAAATGGCAAAGAAAATTTAAAGAACTTTTAATATAGTTCACAAACGACACTAAAAGTCACATAAACAGTTAACGATTGACCCACTAGGAGGTCTTGAGTCACAGGCCGATACTAAAAACAGGCCAGGACAGCTTGATCTTTTAGAACAATATATTTGTGTTTATATTCGTTCAAATAAAAGGAACGAGAGAGTTCTTTATCGATGGTTGAAATAAGGCACTCGGTGTATCTTAATATCAGATGCGGATGGGACTGGAGATAACGTCTATCATGGCGTATGAAATATCGGGGAATTAATTATTAACAGACGTAATGCGATTAGCTATCGCACAGTCTCGCGGTAGCCATTGTAATCTGACTACTGAACGGGGATTATAAGAAAATTCCTCAGAGGAAAATGTTTTGACAGTATTTAGCGACGGTGGAGAATGTTTCTTATACAGAATATTTTAATATCATGCTTTCGAAAACATAACCTTATACAGATTTATATGATGGAAGATGATAAATTATGCACTTCAGATGAAGTATTCGGTTATAGTTAAGATTAACGTTATGCGTTTTAACAGGTTGCTTACACAGCTACATGAGAAGCAGTTGGGTATATCGAGGCATCATAATTTTCCAAATAATTACGGCTCAATATTATAACATACAAATAACAGTAGCAGTGTTAAAAAATTGTAATATGAACTCTTGTAATACGAGATTTATATTTCGATGTACTATATTACCTTGTTAATTTTTTTCTTTTCTATAATCGAAAAGACTGATATTGACCTCCAAAAATTTGCAGTTTAATATTAACAAGTATTCGAAAATTCTACTTGAAATCTACTAGGAAATCTCTCTTGGAATATTTGCTTACGATCCGAAAAAATCATATTTAAAAGACAGTTTCCTTTTTCTCGGACTCCGGTATATTTCACAAAGAGAAGTTAACATGGCGTCACTCATTGTAATTTTTCCCTCAATTATGTTATTTATCTGGCTATTTGTGTGTAGTGTGAAAGCCAATTAGAAAGGAAGTGCATCGGTCGTTTTCGCACACAATAGCTTTCGTGGCTATTGGACGCGTTCCATTACACGCTCACAATGAACAAATTATAAACAGTCCACTTGCCTCAATACACGGGACTCATCACTTCCTGCACCCATTGTCAGTTTTCAATACAATAACTTTTATTGAAATGACGATAGAACGTGTCTTTTGCCAACTTTGTATGGCCGCGATTTATTTTGTGGGTTCGATTGTGATCCGAATGGTATGTACGATTTCCGCTCTATAAAAGGTTCGGACATAGAATATAATACTTTGAAAATACCTTAGAGTTACTGCATTACAAAACGTTTTATTTGTATCATTTTTATGCAAGTGCGCCCTTGAATTATGTGTGGTTACTTACTGTCAAAATGGACAATGACGATTTTAGGGAAGTCATCTCTAAAATTACCTGTAACCAAAAAAACATTTGTTAAATATTTAGCAGATGTGAATATAATCAATAAGGAAATAGCAGTGATAAAATAAGGGTAGAATAAAAACACGGATGTCTGTCAAATATAATTGGTTATTCGAGTGTATAATTATTTCAAAAAAGAAAATTGCTCTAGCGTTTCTGTTACCAATTAATGGTACGGTATTAAAAACTGTATCGAGACTGGATTGAAGTTGTGTATGTATCTCAAAACAATCTTTAAAGTATAAATATCATCTTTAGTTACTGAAATGCTTCTATTCTACCACGAAAACTTCTCTTACAGTATATTGATTGAAATATATTTTGTACTTTACAAGGGAATTGTCTTTAGATAATTGTTACGAGTCTAGAAATAAATATTAGATATAACGATAACGAAACACGTTGAAGAAACATTTTGATTTTATGATCATTTTGTCATGGGCTACCAAGTTTCCTTAATAAAAGCATTCAGAAAACCAAATTATCCTAGTGTAATATGAAAAGGAGACGGAAGTTTAAGTCAGGTCAGCAACATGTATAATGCACAAAAACAAAATAATTTGTTGCAATCCATTTAGTAGATTGAACTCTGACAGACGGAAAAGATTTGCCGATATAGAACACATTAATACAGTAATTGATTGCGTTGCGAGTGACACGTATCAATCTATCAAAATTCAGAACAAAAAGCGTAAAACGGAGACACGAAGATCCTGATCAAATCAATGGAGTAAGTCAGAGATCCCATCCAGTATGTATTTCAGCGTAAATCGATACTAAAGTTCTTGGAATGAAATTTATTCCTACTGGTCTCGATATAAGGCGACTGATTTAATCTTTCAAATAAAACTTATCTTTAGTTTTTGAGACTGTGCTTCTTGCTGCTTTATAATTTGTTTTTGCAAGAGACAAGTTTTAAAGGAACCCGTTCTTAACCGATTTCTTCAAGAACGTTTTTTATTTGCAGTAAGTTTATAAGTTACGATATTATTGATATATTTATAATAGATGTAATTTTTGTTTTGTTTTTGGAAGTGTTTTTTGGACTTGCGACATATCGATATATAATGTTATAATAATATTCTTAGTATGTACTTCTACCTGTCAACTTGTCTTCTTTTTCGAAACGAACCAAAACTCTCTTGCAAAAAAAGTATTACACGCACTCTAAATGAATTTGCGTTGCCTCTTTTCATCAAGTTGATGAAACACAATGAAAGAACTGCTTAACACTCTGGTAATTGAGCAAAATCCATAGATACCGAAATATGAAACTTTCACAGCAATAGTAAACGATTGTATTTGCCATCGTGTAATAGAAGAGAAAGAGAGAGAGAGAGAGAAATGTGAAGAAAGTTAATTTGTTGTGCATTATTATAAAGTTGTAATTCAGTCGCTTACCTTCAAGGATAATCCGTTACAATAAATTTTAATAAAGTATTTTTTTTAAATATAATATCACAAATGTAATAATATAACTATAAAATTATACAAGGTATGACTATTCAATTATTATTCCAGATTGCACCTCTAACAAAATAAGCATAAATTTAACTTTTAATGATAGTATTACAAAGTGCAGTGGCATGCACATATATGAATAAAACAATGGGAAGAAATTCATTCACGCAACTAAATAAAACCGTTTGTATTCCAGTTGTTAGCAAACTCCATTTTATATGCGAACAAACGTATGATTATAGTTTGAATACATCGCATGTGGGAGACACAATCGGTATGTACGAAGCAGCACTACTTAGGAAGTACTAACAACTACAAGTTTGTTTCGGATATTGCATATTGTTTGTACATGTGGAATAACTATTAACACCTAATTCGCTGTATACAGTATATACTAGTTGAAGCGCTTAGACTATTTGTGTTATTTATTTATAAACATACATTCTGGGATTCTAAATAAATTACTAAAAAAGGGATTGCACAAGCCGTAGTGATTTATCGCAGGAGGAGCTTTAGGCAAACATAGCCTCTAAAGTATCTTGCTGGACTACAAAACCTAGAAATAGAAGAAAAATTGTAGGACTAGCATTTACTGTGGGCTTTGAAATAAAACTGAAACTGCAAACATTCAGAATCTTATCACAGTAGTCTGCTGAAACATTTTTATTGTAAATTTCGTGCCACAGTTCAATGAAAAAAAATTAAGTTTCATCTAAGGGGAGATCTATATCTATATATAGACTGTTGGTGTGAATTAATGTAAACTTTATATGTAATTGGTTTACACTAATTCTAATTTTTTATTTCTACATTTAAATTCGATATGATAATATATAATGCTTGTACCGACACCTGATTAATAAGGCAATTCGAATGCTACTATAAACTTCTAATGGTATTGCGTAGTATTGTACCCAACAATCTATCCTGTAGTTAATTACCCTGTAGTAGGTATACCCGAGTACCGAAAGTGTCACATAACCAATATGTCAATTAGTTCTCAACTCCATTTACTTAACAATGTTTGACAATATTAAACAGTTCAAATAGATTGTAACAGTATCAGTGGCCAAATAGTTTCTAATTATATAAACTATAAAGAACATCGCTTTGTTGTAGTGATTGATGAGCTTAATAATACATATCTAATGGTTAAGAGATACACTTACTGGACAAATATTTAAGCTGCAAGCAATTTGACAGCTATGATATATGAGCCTGCTTAATAACTGTACCGGTTTTATGTTTTCATTTTATTACTAAAGTTTTAATATAGGTATAAGATTGATATTGTAATTTCCTTTTCTAATATAAATCAATGGAAATAAAACAATCAGATCAAAAGCAATGACCTTACATCATAAGTATGTATCAGTTTGAAAAAGTCTATAAACGTATAAAAAATGTACCTGTTGGATGGATTTTAAACACTTAATCAACGGCGTCTTCTATTTTTCCTATTTTTTGAACTACCTGTTTCAGACGGATGATTAAATTTTATTTCACTTTGTCTATATCGACATCAACTACGATGCACGACTTTTGATACGTCGTGCTACTTATCGATAAATCGATGTAGATAGATAAGGAATACAAAAAAGAAAAATGAATAGTCGTTATCTACACAAAATGTTGTAACTTAATAAACCTAGATACGTGATAGTTAGTAACATGTGAACGTGACGTCAAATACAGAATAGCTTATAATTCGTAGTTTTTAAGTATTTTTGTAAGTTGATACCCAAAAACAAACAACAACAATTTTTTAAATTGTGAATATTTTTTATGTATGTGCCAGCCAAAGTCCTCTACTTTACACTGCCTGATGAAAAGCATGAGCAGAAGTAATGAAGAAGACCAAGAATAAGTAGTGGTCAGCATCGTTGCGAAAGCAGACAATGCAGCATAGTGACACACACTAACTATGGCTGCCTATTGAGATGCTTCTACATCGTTAGGCCTCCGGTTTCGCACTTGCCAACATAACACGTGTGAGAGGGTGGTTAGTACTGTAGTGGTAGAGTCAGCCCGTTCGTGCTGAAATCAACGTGGTTCTACTCCCTAGCGATATTTTGTTATACATGACCTTTCAATTCGTTAAAGAGACGGGCCATGCATAATCTAATTACATTTTATATACGACAGAGTGAGACTGATCTCATTTTTATATAATTCTATTAAAACAAAATATAATTTAAACGTAAAGTATTAGAAACATATAAGCCGATTCTTAGTAAATACATTCAGTTAAACAGGTAAGTTTACAAATACGTCTAAACAAGATACCTTAGAAAGGGTTATACAAAGTTCAACTAAGTAAAGGATCTAATTTTCATGAGACATTGAACCGTGATGCGACCACTAAGCAGATTAGACACTTGTTACTTCAGCCGCCCTTGGACGGGCTCCTTTAATAATGTGTTGGGTGAAGTACTTCGAATTTGGTATTAGTGGTCATCACATCACGTAACAAGTAATACCTTAGTTATTTTAGAAATTGTGAGATATTTAAAACAAACACACAGACAAAACTTGTCGACCCTCCGTAACTGCTTACTTGCAAAGGTTTTTGTTCGTCAAACATCACATTTACATGTGAAAAGTCGTGTTAATATCAAATTATAAAAATAAGTAACTTAACCATTAGATTTCATTCGTGAGGTAATAGCTTAATTGGTTTATATTTGAATACAAATTGTAGCACAGACTATGCATTCAAAAGTCATCGTCTATCAATTATATTTTCTTTAGAATGAAAAATATATTTTCGCGTATGTTTCATGAAAGTTAAAATTAAATAGAAATTAGCAACCATGCTATGTCATAGTTACAAGAAAGGTATGTTCTACGTAGACCGTAACTGCTAGATCGTAAAACTGTTTTAAATATATTTATGATGAACTGCCTTTACCAGGCCGAATAATCTATCAAATGATTTATACCTACGGCAAAGTATATTTCCAAAGCAAGTATCACCTGTGCATGTACTCGAATATAATTGTATGACCGTAATACAAACCAGTTATTGTATTACCGCCATCTTTGTACAACGTCAACGACATTCTGGCTACACACATTGAAAAACTCGATCCCTGCAAACGATATTATGCAAATACGGGAATACCTACAACCAATACCCACTTACGCTTTAATTAAAATAAAACCTTAATAATTTATGCAATTCAACGTTGCGTAAAGATTCAGTGGAGCTACAATAAGAATACCTCATTGTGACGTTACATAAAGTAGTGGGCGAGGAAGACGGTGTGAATAACAACAAAATCTTTTTTTAATCTAAAGGAAGAGACAATGAGCAAACGCAGCTGGCGGAATGCAAAACGAAACTGAACAAACGGAGAAATCCAAAAGTTGTGACATTAGCCAAAACAATCCTCGGTAGCACTGAAGAATCAAGTAATTTATGTGGAAACAAAGGTTTTGGGAGAAAAGAATTGTCACGGCGAATGCGATAGCTGAGACAAGAACCGCAAGAATAATGAACTGGGATACTCGGGAAAAGAGATGGCTACAATCAACCGACCTTTTTATTTAGTGAGCAGATAAGTACGAACAGGACAACAGACATCTGACGCAACTCGATAGCCTCTACCGATACTTCTTACGACATCAGATAAGACTCGAAAGCCCGGACGACTAAGAAAGGAAATGCGAGTGCTAAAGATATATTATTGTTGTGACTATTGCCTACCATAAAGCGTGGCCGCGAATTCTTAATTAACAAGCAACGGAACTGTATCGAGTACTTTAGCGTACTCATGCTATAAAATTGTGGACGAATGGCTCACTTAAGAGTGCGCTTCCATGCTTTCAAATAAATATGTCTGTTCGAAACGATTCATGGCCAAAACAGCGATATTTAGGAGTCAATTAAGAATAAACATGCTGGAACGCCTGGCGTGTAAAACGCAACTAATAGCCGTTTAGATGGTAACACTGAGCAGCAGGAAGCCATGTCAAGAAAACGTGCGTCATTTACGCTGCGGACACGGAGTCCAATACCAAAACCGAGTGGTTCTAGAAGATCAGGAATATACGAAATTCTGCGATGCTTTCTTTTTAAGTTATCTAAAAATAGTACTAATACACAAGGAACCTTTGTATTTTTAAGATAATGTGAAAAAAAAACTTTATGTATACAAATAAAACACACATTTATATACAAATCATAGTTGCTAAACAAGAAGAGGCATCAAATTTATCGTGAAATGCTCATAGGATTTGCCTTATAATCAGACAATAGCACCTATTTTGTAAGGTGATACTATTTTACGACTTGAGAAGCCATAGGAACCAGACTGAACGAGTATTGAGGTGTCATTTCTAAAAGCGCAAGCGACATGTTAAAATAATTTAAGGTATCTACAAACAAATTCACAAACTATAACGGGAGATTCATAACTCGCAAGTCGCATGATTTTGAATCCAAAAATAAAAGACGTGGCAGAGCAATAAAGTTAACAGTATGTACAACAGTCATCTCGTAAATATTCTAAAAGACTCAAAAGACGCGTCAAGTCGTCAAGCCGTCCCCTTCAAAGTGCGTCCCGAACACGTCAATTTGTTTACGAATTACGCATAAATTCGTCCCCGAAGACAAGACATCTCGTGCGGCGATCGCTGTTGCGACATTTCAATAAAATTTACGATTGTGACTTAAATGGCATGTCCAATGAACAAAAAATGTTCCGACATGTTCCTCTTTTATTTTAGACTTACATTTGGTTCGTTAAAATATCTTGGCCATTATAATAAAACTGTCTGTGAACTACAGTACTAATAAATGCGCTATTGAAATCAATATAATTTGGATACAATTGCTATCCAATTTGATTTTAAATTGATACTTTAAGATATTTCATTTACATGAATGCAAATGAATGTGTGTTAAAACTGTAATGTCAAAACATAAAAGATCTATAGAAACACATGTATTTTTTCTTTGGTATTTAATTAAATATATACACATACAACATCGATACGTGTGTTAGCAACTGGTAATAAAATATAACGATAAAAAAATATTCACATATATTTAGGTGTTTTCTATCATGAATATTGTTTAAGAAAAACAATTTATTGAATCAATACTAATTAAATCTCAGATGGTTTATTCGTTGAAAAAATACTACTCACCTTACTTGACTTTAGCAACGCCTTCAATACCGTTGATTTTCACATACTGCACACACATACATATATAGTATTGGAGAATGAAGTCATAACTACGGATTAAAAGTTGTTCCAGTGAAAACGCAGATTTGTGTTGTTGGCAGTCCCGGTATGATCTCAAGAGTCGATCGAACACAAATGCCCAAAATTCAATTCAATGGGACCGCCATTGAGATCAGTACTACCGTCAAAAACTAGGGATCTACGTAGATAATACTTTATCTTGGGGTAAACATATACAGGAAATTATTCGAAAGATATTTGCTTCAGCCGGGTCTTTGCGCAGACTGCGTAACTTTCTTCCGATTGCAACTAGGCCTGCACTTGCACAAGCACTTCTCCTCCCAATTCTCGACTATGCCGATGTCAGCTACCTGAATCTCACCAAAGCACAACTTGATAGGCTTGAGCGACTACAAAATCTTTGCATACGATTTGTATTTGGACTATGCAAATATGATCACATCTCTGAATTCCGTCAAATGCTCAAGTGACTTCCGATTTGCTCTCGCCGGAATACTCATACCCTTGTTTTCCTTTACAAAATCTGTTCAATCCCAAAGCCTCCCTCTACCTCAAAGAACGATTCAAGTTCCTTAATGACACACATGAAAAAGTCTAAGGTCGTCTGAAGATTTGAGTCTGAGGATGCCTCTGCATTCCACTAAATTCTATGGCCAATCTTTTACGGTTGAGGCCGTACGCTTGTGGAATGCATTGCCGATAAATATCAGGAAAGCAAAAACAGTCAATAGCTTTAAGACAATGGTTCAACAATTTTATAGGTCATAACTGATTCAGTCACGAATGAGGGTATGATATTAAGGTTTTTCATTTTCATATGTGATATAATTGAAATAATTATGGTAAGTAGTGTATGTGTATGAATGTATATATATGTATGTATGTGTGTAAATATGTATGTATAATAAATAATATTTTTTTTTAATAATAATAATAAATTTTTCTTTAAAATTAATTGCACCGTCAACTGCTACAGTCTCTCCGATACTTTTTGATCCATCCTTAGTCTGGAAGAGATTGCTTTTGGCAATAAGGCCACCCTTTGTACATTATGTTATATGTAGATCATTTTATGTATTCAATTAATATTGTAAAAACGGTGTACAAATAAAGAGTTTTCTATCTATCTATCTATATTATTTATGTATCATATATCATTATCGTTTTAAACAACGGCACCACATATGACACGGCTCTAGTTGCATTATCTATCGTATAGAAAATTGCATTGAGTTGCCTTAAATAATTGACTTTTTTAATTACCTAGGTGTAGAAAATGTGGACCAGGTTAATGTATATAAACTATCTCACTGTCAGCTCTAACTCTCCTTCCAAAAACATGCACTTGATTAGCCACAATAGAACAATTAAACAATATATTTTTGATAAGGAATCAGTAATCAAACCAAGTCTATTTAGGAGTCCATATAAGCGAAGTGATTTGTCTTTATGTACCTAATAACTTCCAGATGAGTTATGAATAATCTCTTTGGAAAAAAAATGGAAAGATTTAAAATGTTCAGAAGTAAACATAATGTTTAGTTTTAAAAAAATCAATGCTATCATATTATTCAGTCATTCAGCAGACACAGTATGTAATATACATACAAGTATGTAATTATGCTTAAATCCTTTTTATTTGCAGAAAATAATTTGTAAACACTATTAAATAAAAGTAACATACTACTTTTTTATTTCAAAACTTCCCTGTGTGTGGAGCGTTGAAAGTTACAAAGAATAAAAAATCCAAATTCATAGTAACTATTCGTCACTGTCGCTATATGTCACAATTCCTATCTCCAGATGCTAATACACAATGGTTGAACAGGCCGAAGAAACAATATTATTGTAAGAATCTAAAATGAGTACGTTACGTGCTTCAGCCAAATGTACGGAACATTGATGGACGCTATTGGCCATGACAGGCGTTTTCGAGACGAATAGCTTAGAACCCCA
This sequence comes from Hyphantria cunea, assembly GCA_003709505.1. Classification (NCBI taxonomy): domain Eukaryota; kingdom Metazoa; phylum Arthropoda; class Insecta; order Lepidoptera; family Erebidae; genus Hyphantria; species Hyphantria cunea. The sequence goes on from PKRV01001461.1 coordinate 1,452,586, forward strand.
TTGGTATTTTAGTCTTCTCGTTATTCAAATCGTCTGTGTTTACTCAGATGAGTTCGAAGTTTAAAATTAGGAGGTGATTTAGTAAGGAAGCTTTCGGGAGTGGTTGACGAATGATTTATTTATTCGTATAGTTACCGTATAATTTCCTACTTCGGATTGTATAACAGTCACTCACCGTTGTATGTGGTCGATTGTTAGGAAAATGATGTTACTATTTTTTAATCATTTGTTCTGGATAACCATTTAAGAATCAGTTATTTTAGTAAAGACTAGATTTACTTGTTCGTAAATTTATATATTGGCTACCATTCGTTTTTTACTACACTGCTTTCTCATTGTGTGTTAATATAAGAAACCCATAACCAATTCTTATCAGAAACAACTGTTATCAAAGAAAGAACAGATATAAGGACGTAATAGGAAACTAAACTGATTTATTCTGAAGCGATTCTCATTCACCATTCACGATCCTTTTCTGTTCATTTATATGAATAGATTCATTTTGGCCCAAACCATCTGTCCAAATTTTGGACAACGTTTGTTCAGAAGTTCGTTCGTTATAATCATAATATAATTTAATTTCGAAGTTTTAAAGGGACTACTAGGTTCTCAAATTTCATTTAACCTATTTATATATTTTATTTCTCTATCAGGTAAGAATACACATATTCAATGAAAATAAAATTTACTTATACTTGTATTATTGAATGTTAATATTCAAAGACAAACATTGAAAATAAAAAACTCAATTCCAATCAGATTCTAAAAGTGTTCACTGCGGGTTGTGTATTTAAAAATTCGAATGCTTAAAACTCTCAACATTTTACATAAAAAACTAATATTTCATTATTTTTTAAACTCTAAAACAACGGGGTGCCTCGTGTTTTTTGTATGAAGAATACCAACTGTGGTGCAGCCCACGCGAGCCCCCAATGATCGTTTCACACTTTAAGTGGCAGTACAGTAGTGATATACTTGCTACTCATACTATTTTAAAATATCTGGATGACTTAGATCTTTGTACGTGGGCTTGGTTAGTTACAACAACAACAATTTTTTTGCAAGCTGTTTCCACTACGAATATTTTATTGATTTTTCGTTATGCTTTTGTACGAGGCGCATTCTAAAGTTATTGGTATATTTTTGTGAACTATCGATGTAAAAGCAATTATACTCATTAATCATTCAGAAAAATTAATTTTTTGAACGTTATAATACATTTTTTTTTTATTATAACTAGTTATTACCTTGTTCTTTTATTTCTTCTTAAATATTTGGCTTGCTATCTTCCGCTCTTATGGGTAAATAAATAAGTCATAATAAAGTACAATCACTAACATCAGTGACATACTCTTTGGTTGTATCGACACCTCTAAGAATTTTGATCGCCGTATTATAAGATTGAAAGATCTAGATAAAAAATGGTCCCCCATCACTTTCCTACAAAATATTTGTTGAGATCCATAGATTCGTTTTTATGGGTTTTAAAAGATTAATGTTGAGATAAAGAGATTTGGGGCGTTTCTGACGGCTGGAATTTTCGGAATACAATAAATTCTGACACCTTTATTTCTGTAGGAATTAATAAAAACAACAGTTTTTAGAGAACCAAAATTCTAGAAATGTTTTAATTAAATTAGAAATAATGGATTGTCCCCACTTCGCTATCCCCACCCCACGAAAAACGTTTTTGCTTTGCGCGTACGCATGACTCCGCCCATCACAGACATCTTAATATGCTTATTTAAATTACAAAGTACTTCGACCATGAAACGGTTATGTTTCTATTAATCACTTTAATAGATATCTTATTGCTGTTAGGTTTCGTTATTTACTGCGGATATGGCTGTAATACTAGCACATTTCCTTAACTACACATATTCTATATTCACTTTTTACCATTTATGAACTTTCCTCCAAATTTCATGTTTCCCAAATTTAAGGCATGCTACGGGGTTTTCGACAAACGGCAACATATTTTGACAACAAATTTTAGTTTTGAAACTTGCACAAATAGCCGTATGAAAGTGATTAGTTGATCGGACGTTAGAGTCTCGGAATGAAATTTACGAGCATTAAAACTATCTCCATTTCATCGTAGCCTGTAGGGCTTAGTCTACGCCTTTAGTGAGGGCAGCTGCTTTTAATCGAATCCCAATCAACTTCGGAACGTTGTAAAATAGTTTACTGAAACATTAAATATGTAATCAAAACTGCCGCTCGGGCTCACTGTACCATTAAAACTGATTAACTGTTTCATAATTTTTAATCTTCGGAAAGCCAATATAATATTTATCTTGTTTCTTTGTTTATGCGGCATCGTAATTTGTAACCCAGTAAGGGATTAAAAAGCTGTTTATGTTTATATTATGAAACATACTCACACTTACCAAAATCAGATCGTTAGATCTTTTGTTACTAGAATAAATTATCGTTTACTATAACCAAACATAATTACTAAAACCGCATATACATTGATTGATTGTTAAAAAAGACGAACAAAAAGGATCATTAATATTTTATTTACGGCAACCTAAACAACGTATATGTTTGTGGAAGAAAGCGGTTAACGTCAAAAATTGGACGGGGACACAATAGTGGTGCGAGAATTAAAAGCGAAGCGATGTAGCGGTAGCGGACGCATCATTTATCAGAAGAAGTCAACAAGACTGAATCGAGTTTTAACACTGACACGAACAGCCACGATCTAACAAACAATATAGAAGCAAATATCCCATATCCAATTCTAACTCAAAATAATAATTTTAAATAAATTAGAGTTATATCCGTAATCAAGAGGTCACAAATGATTTGTCATTAGCTATTTGGAAATTTAAGATTAACAAAGATATGCAAAGATATATGCGAGTGACCGTTATACATCGCAAAAGCTAATTTAGATTTGATTCTTGTAATTTATTATCTCCGGTACCATAATCGATAAACAAAAAGATGGTAACTTTTTGTTGTTTTATGAAAATTAACTCCGATGACAAAGTTTTATAAGCCCTTTAATGACACTCAATATTGGCATTGAAGCTGCGAATAGAGTCAATAAGGCCGGTATCAATCAGTGTTTGTGTTGGAATCCAGTCCGAGTTCACCTTTTACTTAGTCTGAGCCCGAAGCGTGCTTTATCGCCGTATCGCGTGACAAGAAGCTTTACATCAACTTTAAGACTAACGGAACGTCATGTAATTTCCAGTAACGATGTGTTTCTTTTATTGTCATGTAACACCGGAATATTAAAATATTGACAAATGGTGGTCTTATAAGGAATCTTGCCATCATATAGAGATATTATGGTATGTTTATCCGTTGTTTTTGTTTACTGAACATTATCACGAGAAACTAAGAGAGCACGTAGAATATTTTATGGTTCTGCGAACGCTTTATGACGATGGAAATAGAATTATTATTTTAGAGCCATTTTTATTTTACATCTTTGTTTGTGTTATGGTTTCAAAGGAGAATCTGTGAAATTGTGTTTCAACACGATAGGATGTTTTGCCCCAGAACGATGTGTATCAGATATATAAGAACATGAAACCTATAACTTCACACTAAAGCCGATTGTAACATCACCTTATTGCCACCAAACGAATAAATCCCTTCACCTTCTTTATCTAAAATCTTTAAGAGAAACCCGAAACCGTAAACATGCACGTTGAGCATACAGTGTTAACTATTCATTCGGTGTCTCTAGGGAATATATTGAACAAAAGACGGGCTCAGCATCCGACTACACTATTTCTCACTACATCGGTGCGATGTAATCAGAGAAGACGACGTGTCGCGCTTATTTATGTATGAACGGGGCGCGGGAGAGGGAGGACCTAACGCGCTGGATACAAACAGAATAATATTGATGACACTGCGCTACGAGGGGTCATGAATCATTAATCGTCTGCTCTGCTATACGGCTCTATTACGACTGCCATGCCGGATAACCCACCCTAGGTAAGCCCGTCGTAACGGAAGCTGTGAGCAATGCTTGCCTTTTCAGATCTCACTATATTATTAGACCGCCATACTTTTTGCCTTGAATTGCATCTTTAAGATCAAGACATGTGCTGTTTCTCGTAATACTATACCATATCCTTAAACTCCAATGTTCTCTGTAAAGTAGCACAGTCAGCAACAAGTGAAGACAACGTCAGTACCCACAAGCAGTAGTAACTGTTACTTGCTTTTTTTCATTTTACTTTTTACATTTGTGCCTAAACTTTTAAGTTAAAAACAATAGAATGAAAAGTATCAAACTACGCGATCAATTGTGTCAACCAATGAAATTATAAGTATAAATGGAACCTAAGCGAATTCACTTCAATATAAAAAAGTAAAAGCAATTTAACTTAATTCAGTAAGTAGCAGAGATGGCTACTTCCAAATGAACTCAAACGTAAGAAAAACGAAAACAAATCGTGTACAAAAACGCAGGTCATTTCGACGTTGACTTTCTCGTTTATTTTTTCTAAATGCAGTGTGGCCCGAGGACGTGCATCCGAAACCTTGAGTCGGTTCTTTTTATATTTTTACTGGAACAAAATTTTATTCTACCTCTTGTGCATGGCTGAACAACGATAAAATAATAAAGCTCGAATTCAGAGTGACTACTTCAAAAAGGGACCGTAAGAGTAGGCCAGAACGTTCCTAAATTTCTAATCGAGATTTTATATCACGATCACCTGACCCGTTCTTTATGGGCTCTTTTTGCAATGTTTTAGGTCTCAAGGTTAAGCGGGTATTATTCTTCTTTAAGAACCGTCCAACGGTAGAAAATATTTAAATTGCATTCAATTTATAAATTAAATTACAAAATAGAGAAATAAAAGTTCTTGCTTCGAAAACATTGAAACTGTACCACCAATTAGCTAATAGTTTCAACAGACAAAACTGTTACTAAAAGTGACCTGCTTCAATACCTTTTGCCCTGTGATCAAAAATATATTATGCGAACCTTAAATGTATATATTTGATGTCATCGTTATAACACAAATTGTTATTGTGCCAGACTAAACTGTGCTGAGTTCATCAGGTACCTGGACATAATTATCAACAATAACCTTGAAATTTATTTATTTATTTATACTGAGAGGTGCAGTTGATTTTGATAGGTTGATATTTAATTATTTTGCACTTTCGCAATCGGTATTGGGTTACTACCTGGTAGTCTGAGGAGGAGCACCTAAATCTACTTTGATACGCGCGGAAGGTGGGCAGCGTGCTATCCTAAAAGTTTTGGTAAGAAACCCCTTTTAAGAAAACCCAAGTAAAACTCTGCAAGGTCCACTCTGTCAGGCAGATATTTATTCTTTGTTCTACACTTCGCAAACATAGGCAGCTCACATATAATCTGAACTTAAAAATCACGCCGCTCTGATCGAGTATATGATATAAGGTCTCGTAGAACCGTAACTGCAAGTAGACAGATGATGTTCGAATAAGTAGTGAAACAATCATGTTTTGCCTTTACCGGTATACAAATATTATACTGTCATTCTAAACAGTTTCAAATAAACGATTACATCATAAGCAAAAATCTTTTAGTTCATACTTCTAAGGCAGTCACAAAATTGATCCCTTTAAATAAAAAATAAAAATTCGACTCAAATATTAAAATAAATAATATATAAAAACTCATTCTGATTCTAAGCATACACATCTCATAACAATTTTCATAACATGAAAGCAGTCAAAACGAATTTTTATAAAAGAACGACATATAAAATTTACATGACAAGACAACTTACATACCATAATGTAGTCATAACCATATCTATATCTTAGCACTTAAAGTACTTTTTAAAATTCATCACATGTTCCCAAAGCCCGACTTGCCATTGAAAGAGGCACGCTTTTAACAAAAAGCCTACCCAAAAGAAGGAGAAGTAAAAAACACAAGCCAATATTTTAAAGGACCATGTTTCAATGAGATACAATAGAAGAAAATAGTTTCTGGCGACAGAGTGGCCCATCAATGTCTGCATTTTTTACAGATACAGTTACTGTTTTGTAACAAAAGCTTTGAAATCCAATTTTGTCTTAGTATTTCTTAGGTTGACTGCTTTATTTCTTTAGGAAACCTTAAAGATTAGTCTGTAGCACTTTGATGTTAGACTATTATATACCCAGTTTTAAAACCGAACACAATAGAGAATTATATTTAAATCATAATCCAACTAAAGATTTAAGTATATTTTTATAACTTTACTTGTCTAAGAATCCTTTTATATCGCATCAAAGTCATTAAATAAAAATAGTAATTTTATAAAATTACGCCTACTTACAGTTTAGCACAAAAGTAGGTAGGCGATCGATACAAAACCATATAGTTAAGTAATTTGCGTATTTCCTCACGAACCCTAATAATGTTAAAAAAAGAAACTACCTATCCTTCCGCCCTCGGCAACGTCACGCACATCCCTTTACAAACAAACCAAACAAAAAAGATAATAGCCTGAGATCTTTGTACCTTTGTCGCAGGTAGAACTTTAAATTTAAAAAATAAAAGCAAAGCATTAGGGCCGCAAAAAATTGAAGCGTGATCGCACAAAATATGCCTTAGATTAACAGCAGATGTCGATTTTGAAATGTAGATGATGCGAATGATATGGGTTTTATTTTTTGCTTCGGCATAACCTAAATCATAAATTTATTGGCAAATATGTCGGCAGAACGATATACAGAGAACTGATTATACGATTCGTGCGTGTCATGCCGAATTAGGATAAAGGATTATTGTGCTACCTTAAATAAAAATGGCGTTATTGGGTAGTTTTTTTAGGGATTCGTATGTCTAGGTAATTTTACCTTGTCAAGGTTGAAAGTAATTTAACTAATGTTCATCATTTTGTAAAATACATTAAACCGATTTCAAAAACAACATTAAAATGTTGGTAAAAGTAGTTGCTGTATACAGAGAAATATACGCAATAGAACACAACGCGCAGTATATGAGATCAATTTCATTCAACAAAAGGTTCGATTAAGGAGTTATTTTCGATCTAAGTAATTTGATTCACGCGTTCGTCGGTACTTAAGTACCTAGTTAACGTGGCTGACACTACTAATTTATGATTCCATTGAAATCTGATTTGAAACGTGGTCCCTGTAAGATAAAGTTAATGGACTCTGAAGTTATTTTATATAGCTAGTTCTTTAGAAAATATCCTCATTACTTCTCTGTGTATTATAAAATAAAAATAAAAGGTTTTCTATAAGTTTTTTTGCAGTATTATACTTATGTTTTTACTTTCCTTCTTTTAAAAAATGCGCCACCGACTTAAATAATTTGTATAGGTACAAATGTAGGTACAAACAATAGGTAGACTAATATTTTTTTTTTATATATATTTTAGCTGCAAAATGACTCTGCCCTGCCTGATGGAAAGCATGAGGAGAATCCAAGAGTGGTGGTCACCATCCTCAATGCGAAAAAGAACAATGCAGCATGGTGACCCACACTATGGCGGCCTGGGGGGAAGGGGGATAGGGGGCGTTGGATTGGGGTATGGGCCTCCGGTATCCTCACTCACTCGATGAAACACAGCGTAAGCGCTGTTTCACACCGGTTTTCTGTGAGGCCGTGGTATCACTCCGGTCGAGCCGGCCCATTCATGCCGAAGCGTGGCTCTCCCATGATCAAAATAATATGTTCTTAATACCCCGTAAAAGTTAATATAACGTTTTTATATGCATTACGTATGTATATATTATTCACTATAACCCTTGATGCAAATATACTAGATTACTACAAAATAATTTATAGCATCATTATCTTGGTAGAATGCTGAAACAAATAAGTTTAAATCAATTTAAATCGAACCGATTCAAATTACATTTATAGAGGCATGGTCAGCGTACTGATAACCAGCATGGCCGCAACTTGTTTCGAATGTATCCAGTTTAGATAAATCCTTTTTATGACCGATATTTATAAGTATATGTATTTAATGTATCGATATGCGGAATAGTATCTCGTGCATAGTTTGAGTGGATTAAGAGTAATTTAGATATAAAAGTTGTATTTCAGTATATATTATTTGCAATTTCTTTCTCTTCACAACAATAAAAATCGATTCCTGCACGATATTTGCAACGTAACTACTGTGGAAGCATTTGTGAATACACGCAAAAGTATATCTAGTAGGTAGGTATAACAAATTTTCACAGATTATTAAAAATTATAATTAGGTACATAAGTAAGACTTTTTTCTGAAGTAGATACCCACTCAGTAAAAATTAAACTAGTCGTTTAACAAAATCCCATGTTTAATAAGACATATATTTCTTAAGAATGTCTATTACATTTTCGAAATAACAAAGCGAACAAACATCGGTGCAAACACGTTCATACAAATATGTAGTTTGGTTCAAAAATATTTAAGTTGTACTAACTGACCCGGAAAACTTCGTACTGTAATTTTCTTTATCAATTTCTACTCTATCGGATCAGTTTTCATGGTTATTGTACAGTCGTGAAATAAGAAAATATAACCCTTTCGGTTTCCTTGTAATTTTCGTCTAATACAAACTTCGTCCAGTAACACAAGTGTTAACAGTAACAAACACAAAAGAATGAACTATTCAATATCTTGAACTTTCAAAACTTGACCGATTTTTTTCGTGTTAGTGATAAAAGGTTCTTATAACTTGAATCATGCTTACATAGTGCAGAACGACAATTAATATAATCATATATTATTAATAATTGATCCAATTTCTACATTTTTAAGTTGTAATCAATCAAATATTTATTAAATGAGACAAGCGTGCTTAATTATTATTTTTAGCTAAAGCTACTCAAAATATTCATTTCAGACATAAGTTAGGCCCAATATTGACATGCCGCAAGTCGCAAAATCGGTTTTTCATGGCTTACAATAATTCAACAGTATTCAATATTTTTCAGAGTAATTGTAAAGTATTTCTAAGTGTGGTTTGAACATTTTTTTAGATGTAATATTTTAAGAAGCAGATATCCAAACTTCTTTCTATTCAAATAAATACTGTAAGATAAAATTCTAAAATTATAGTCCCATTTTGTTTCGGAATAAGATATGAAATGTAACACAAAGCGACGGGTCTTGTTATATTTATATTTTTATAGCTTCTCTAAGAACTACATAAGCATTATTATATAGTTTCTAGCCTAGCAATGTTGATGTCACCGACTTAGAAAAAATAAAATAGTCTTAACTTTCATCTAAGACGCTTATTAGAAGAAATAAGTTGATTACAGAATGAACAGACAGAAACACGTTTATAGTTTATTATGTTTTCTTATGTAGTACAAGATTCGATTTTGATCACAAATTCGTACTGAATCTAGTTCAATGATCTAAAAAAGTCAGAGGTACAATAAAATTGAATTACAGTTTTGTCTTCTGGTTTTTGTAACAATGTTGTTGAACAAAGAAGGCTCTATGTGTGCTATCTATCTTTTAATATTATTCATTTGACCCATATTTCTTCTTCATAATGTTTAGCTTGCGCTTCTAAAGCTTCTTGTATACTCATTTTAGAATACTTTTGATGTGTAGTGTCAAATACACGTGTTTCATGCACTTCATCCACAAATTGTGAAGAAGTATCACACAAATTCTACATAAAAAAAAATATGATATGAACAAACACTTTAGAAAGAATAAAAATAAAATCTATTTCTATAGTGGAGCAAGGTATAACCAAAGATAAATAAAGATTGAGTTGAAGATTTATAGTTTCCTTACCTTCTGTAAACACGTGGCTCTGCACTGTGCTACTCGTAGTGGAGACGACACTTCCTCTTCAGCCGACACTCCAATCCATGACATTATAATAGTAAACAAGGAGAAACAATAAATGAACATTTTGGCACACATTTTCTTTGGTATTCCTCTCTTACGAATACAAGTTTTACTTAAAGCTCCGAGCTTATCATAACCGGCACATAAATCGAAGCGACGAGATATCGCTCATAACGTCTTCCTTATATTTCTTTAATGTTTACAGATGGATCTTTTACAAGTTTTTCGTCACAATAACATCGTAAATTATCAAACTGTGAAATTCGAACGTAACGGTACTGAAACCCGTAATCCAACATTCAGCGAGCACCGTAACATATCAATAAAACTTAAAATAAACACAAAACCTTAACGGTAAGCGAGCACACTTGAATATTATTTTTCACAGTTCGAATTGTTTCCGGCAAAATATTCCTCTAGAGCCGACGTTATCGTCGGTGCGGTCGAATGCGGACTAACCACCCCGCTTGAAGAAGCTCAGTTCCTCTCCCCTCTGTTGGTTAATTTTTATTCCTATCTCGCTCGCTCACACGAGCTTTTCCTCGTCTCTTTCCCTCTTAGTACAAAGCACCCATCCATGGCTACGTCCATACTACTACGTGTACCGCTCTCTCTGTCCTCTCAACTAGTGCATATACATTATTATTCTATCTCGTTTCATCTCAGGCGGTTTTACGTTGTTTTTCCTTGATGCAGTTTAACGGATAGGAATGTAGTGGTTATTGTTAGACAAAGACGGTGGTAGTAAAAAAATTAGGGTTGTTCAAAAGGGTGACAAAGAATCGAGCTAATTCAGGGCTTGCGTTTTTATGGGAGCTCACGCGGTAAAAGTATCCCGCCTCTCTCGTTTGTTCAACTTTATGGTCCTCGCATCGTGAAGCCATATTAATGATATTAATGGCTGCCGCATCAACTATTAATCTAACTTTTTTTATGATAGTGTTTATGAATTATTAATTTTATATTGCTTTATATTTGCTTCATAAGGTTCATTAGGGACAGTTAAAACAATTTTCATTAAGCCTATATAAAGATATAAAACTTCGAAAATGTTTAGCTTGTTTTAAGTTTGGTATACAACTTACTGAGAAGTCAATATCTTGATGATTCATAATATTTTCCAGACCATTCTTATGGCACAAGGGACAATACATTTCAAGAGGAAAGCTGCCTCGCAAAAACCCTTTAGCAAAAAGATTAAATAAGAATACAGTGTTCGTGACAGCGCACAAGCCGTAAAGGCATTTTTAGTTTTCTTTCTCCAGAATCTAGGCTCGTTCTATTCATCTTGCTGTCTTTAATCTTCCAGCCTCTTGGCAGACTTTGTCTAGACGAGGCCCGTTCGGAGGTAACTGCACACAATTTCGATACGGTCGACTCGGGACGAATGTTTCTGTCGGACCTAAGTTATTAGTTTCGTACTTATTGTAAAGACTAAAGTACAGGTACGGTTTACTGTTATTTCAGTTAACTAAACATAGAAGCTTGGTAAAGTTATACGCTTGATTCTTAGAAACTTTACGGGTCTAGACATTAATTGTTTTTCGCAATGTTATAACATCTCTTTTATCTTTACTAAAGAAAGCAAGAGTAATGTTTTCTAGTAATTAATCGTAGCAGTAGTTCATCATCATCATCATCATCAGCCTATCGCAGTCCACTGTTGGACATAGGCCTCTCCAATTTCACGCCACTTAGTTCGATCTATGGCTTCTCGCATCCAGCTCCTGCCAGCCGTCTTGCGCAAATCATCGTTCCACCTGGCTTGTGGACAAAGTCAAAGTCGCTCAGCGTGCAATGGAGAGGTATATGCTCGGCGTTTCTCTAAGGGATCGCATCAGAAACGAGGTGATCCGACAAAGAACCAGGGTCATCGACGTAGCCCACAGGATTAGCAAGCTGAAGTGGCAGTGGGCTGGCCACATTTGCCGAAGAACCGATAACCGTTGGGGTAAACGAGTTCTTGAGTGGAGACCGCGTCTCGGCAAACATAGTGTAGCAGTAGTTGCACAGCAGATATATTGAGACATTTAAAATATTAGTTGGAATACATTTAATCTTGAGATATGCAGCAAACAAAAATGTACTTACTACAGAAAGAATAAAATAAGCAAAATTCCTTAGTTATTAGTTAGTACTATTTGAGCTGCCTGAAAAATTGGCTTGGCATTTTTACTGAACAGTTTAACATTAAAAATTCATTCACGTTTCATTGTGTTTTACCTAAAACGGTTTAGTTGAGTTGATTGAGACTTCTCTGTTATATGCAGATATTAAAGTACATTTATTATGTTCAATAATGAAAATATTCAAGATAATTTGAATTTAAGAACGCTTAAGAAACAAAAAGTGAAAGAGGTAATCATTAAATTCTTTAGAGATCATTAACATATTTTCAATTATTTTTTCAAATTTTATTACAGTCCATATTTGATTACGATATAGGTTGAATTCTTTCTGCAAAACAAGGTAGATAAATTTCTTACCAAATAATTAAACACGATATAACGCTATAACGAAAAAAAGAAATATTACGTTTGGGTTTCGGTACACACTGTTTCGTAAAGTGCAAAAGATAAATGAACCCTTATAATGTACACTAGGATGATCTCAAGTTTATATTGTTGACGAATATGATCTGTCTGCCACGTCGGCAGTTTATTGCGTGCAATGACAGCCGACTCATTGTTGACCACGTGCAAAGGTTTACGAGGTCCTCGTAAAAATAAATATAGGCTTTTGGCAGGTCAAAGTTTGCTTGATTGTTTGAAGTGGGCGCAACACGGTTAATCAATTTTATTTTTTTCAAGAAGCCATTAGAAATTTTAATTGATGTTATCGAACTTTAAGTGATTGTTTTGAAAATTAAGAGAAATATTACTATAATCATAAAGTTTTCATTACACTAAAAATAGACGAAAGTTTGTAATGAATATACCTCAAGAGTATAGAGTCAGAGTATAGAAACAAACCAAATAATACATTTATGTACCTGGATGACCGAGCTTAGCTTGGTATTTTGTTATTTGGTAAATTTTCTAAAAATGAATCCTAGCTAGAGCGATTTATTGCCCTCGGAACCCCCTCCATTCTACATTTCATGGAAATCGATTTAGCCGTTTCCGAAATTCATATTATAGATATATGTTTGTGTATACAAGAATTGATCTATAAAGGTATTCGATCGTATTATTGGCAGAATTGAAACGTATTTTGTCATAAATCAGTTATAAATAAGTTAATAAAAATAAAAAAAGTCGACGAATGGGCAAATACTCGTAGTATCTCTACGACTATTCTCCTACCCTGTGTTAACCATCGTCATTAAAATACAGATAACGATATCAGATATACCTTCATTAATATACATTAATTTGCAAAATGGGTTTTAATCGCAGAAAAAAAAAGAACTATTTAAAATGTTATATTCATATCACATCATCACATAGAGATTTGTTCAGTACTTTGATAATCTGCCATTTTTGTATCAAATATCAAATACTATATATTCTTCAAATTCATTAGTCAAAAAAGTATTCTTTAAAATTTTTCTTTCTTCAAAGTCTAAATTAACCACGAATATTTACTGTATTGGAAGTAGGCACATTTGATTTCATTGTCGAAAAGAGTCGTACAGATGATTTTAGTAACAAACGTGATATATACTATGCAAATATATACTATTATTATTATTATTATTCATGGAACAGGTGGCAAACGAACAGGCGTATCGCCTGATGGTAAGCGATAACCGCCGCCCATGGACACACGCATTGTTTGCCAATTTATTAATTGTGGAAAAATATCAAAATAATACTAATGCCAATGTTGTTAAGGACTATTAGAATATTTACTTATTAGTAGTCAATTTAAGATGAATAAATGGGATGTCGCTAGTTATGTTAATTTTGGAATGCCTGATGCTAATCTCTTATCATCGATATTGACAGCTAACGCTGGATCTTAATTGATGAGTTCTACATTACGTAAAGGATTTTAATTGATGAAATCTCACGTTGTCAAAATCAAACGTCACTTACTTAACTTTCTACATTACAATCGTACACATCACCACGTTCCTCAGTTTTTATTTCTGGCTTAAATCCATATAACCTCCCACAAAAGTCCCGTACTTTTAATGATGTTCATAAAAGAACAACGGAGTAATTAATGTGATAGCCCATAGGCGAGGACTGAAATTTCTTTAGCAATATCACTGGTTACGGGAGCGTTAACTGGGCCTTAATATTGTGTACCTGTACACAGTGGCTATATTTAATTTAAAATAATTTTATTTCATTTTCAGGTAAGAATTACCTGAATCACTGTATAGTTATCCATCTGGCCAAGGTAGTCTATATGGCCAAAACCTAACTTCTCAGAAGAAGCCTATATCTAAACGTAGAGTATCAAAAGCAAATTACTAAATATAGCCAGTTGCAACTACAGAACCGTCATAGTTATTAAAATCACGATTACATAAAAAACGATCCACATTTTATTGTTTTTTATAATGATGTTAAAGGCTGACAAAAATTTTCAAATATGCATTACAACCATTCCTTACAGAAAATAAGTGTCGAAAAAAATACTATCTCAGACATTAAGCAAAATCTACGGAGATGTAATAGAAATATCCGAACATCTCCGTGGGTAGTTATTTCGAGAAACAAGAGGGCTAATTAGAACTTGTAAGATGGTTGGAGTAAGTAACGTTGAGGGCTTAGAAACAACTTGTGGCATTAACGCGACAGTGTATACGCAGACTAGTATATAACTGCGTACATATATACGTGTGTGAAATCATGTGTAGATACCATGAGTTTCACTATACCTGTAATAGTAATAGTTACTACGACAGTATGAGTAGTAATTGATTGCATTTTGATGATGCAGGTACTTTAGTTATACTAATTAAAGTAAAAGATGACACAAATACAGTAAAGCAAACTACAGTGAGAGAGCCGTATTTCGGTATAATAAATGAGTCGGCTTGTCCAGAGTAACATCAAATCACAAAAAACCGGTCTCAGGCAGTTATTTTGCTGATTTTTACCAAAGTGAGGTTAGTAGTAGAATCCAACTGTACCCGTCCCTGTACCTCAGGGGTAGGGGGGATGCTCAAGGGGACTTTGAACTTGACCCTCATGTAACTCTTTGATCGTAAGTGTCCATTTGCAATGACAGTCGCTTAACATAGAATAAAGCGAAACTGTTTGAGCACTTACCGTTAAATTGTTTCTGCTTTCATACTTATATCAGAAGACACTAAAAATGAATATTAAATATGTTTGTAACATTATTATTATTATTATTAATATTTTGATAATCAAAATATTTTTAATATTTTGATTATGATTATTGAATTGAATTTCGGGGCACGGCTTATAAACCAATCTAAATTTGATATAGACTGCAGAATATAAATTACTTAAAGTGTTGTCAGCATGGTATTACTAAGTATAAATATTGAACCCTTATCAAAATATAGTTTAAACTGAATAAATTATTAAATACGACATATTTTGTTATTATTTCATTCCAAACATATACATTTAAAATATATATAATAAAATATATAATAAAAAAAATATAAAACAAGGATATTCACCGTGATCTGTGCTTTTTTAAAAGACACGGTACAAAAACAACTACTCCATAATGCTAACAATCTTAATCTACGTTCACCCCGTACAAGCTATGCAAAGAAAGGTTATACCCTCATGTACTAATAAGGGTGCGCAACTTTATAATATTTTACCAAATAGCATCAAGGTTACCTAGTCTACATTACCTTTAAAAAATTAACAAAACACTAGATCTTTAACAAAACCTACTAATATACAGAACAAAAATAAAAATAATAACTTTCATATAAATACTTAAGTTTTAAGCTAATAAAGTTACTTATAGCTACAGTTTTATTTGTAAATGAATACAAAATAATTTCTAAAACAATATTTATAAAAAATATAACAATGTCAATAATGTATCTGAACGTTCATCTATGCATATATAAATAAATAAATCTATGCCACAATGCATAGTTTGTTTACGCGTTGGTTCGTACTTAGTTACCGGACGGTGTCGCTAAAATATATAGTTTTCTTCATACCCTGTTGATACCATGTTCTAATTTGTGCGTTATGTACGTTCCTTTTTGAGTTTTTTTTTATTATTTATGTGTTTTTTCTCGTGTAAGTGAATTTATTTTATTTCTTATTGAGATATAAAGATCTTAAACCATATATGTAACATTAAGTTACTCTGGTGACTTACCTGGTTAAGCCAAGTATCGCAGTTATCGTTTACTTATGTATTAAGTTACTCTGGTTACTTACCTGGCTAAGCCAAGTATCGTAGTTATCGTTTACTTATGTAGAGTAGCAATAACAAATAGTAAACGTTCATAACATTCATAAAATTAAGTCGGTATTATATAGCTCAGGTAGAAAATGGCCACGATTTGTGTCCGAGAAAGCTACCTGGATTAAGGTATCCTTGTAAATTCTAGGATTTAGATGTCTTGGCTTACTGTTTACCGAAATTAAAGATATACTTTTATGAAAAGAAATATTTTTGTGACACTGATTTTACTTAAAAGATTTTAAAAGACAACTCAATTTTCGTTAATTTAAAAAGACTATAATCCTCTTGTAACCTACTGAGCCGTTACTGTACATTGTGTTTTGACGACTGTAAAGTCTTCAAAACACATTGTTTGTTTGTATGTGCGTCAGTAAAATATATGGATATTTACTTTCCCGAATCTCAAAAACTGTATTTCGTTTTTTAATGATATTATTATAAAAATAAAATACTTGATATTTAAAGTAGTCCTTTTGATACATACTTTAAAAGTAATAACTAAAATTTGTATTTGAAACCTTCTTTCCTTTTAAATTTAAAAATGTATTTGAAATGTTAGATTCAGAACTAAAACTTTATTCAAATAACTTTTTTCACCACTAGCAAATCATAGTGATTGTTAGCGGTAAACTACCTATTAAATCGTTTGGTTCTAAACTTCGCGTGGCAACATTACTAAGTTTTACGACACTATAATTTGGAACTTGGTATTTAAATTAAATCAATTTTTATTTTATGATCGTTCCCTAAATCTAAATTTCTACTATAGTGTATCGTAATATTTTTTTTATTTTTTATTTTTTTTAATAGTAGATAATTATCCAAAATGTCAATAAAATATACTTATACTTACAGTATCTAGGGTAGGTTAATTTAAACGAAAAGAGAGACCTCTTAGTAAATAGTGATCATTGTACCCACAAGCTATAAGGTTAAATTTTATTTAACGTACAGAATTCATATAAAAGGAAACAATAATATTCTTTAGATAAACAACCAATTCTGTCCAAATCTAAGTAAATTAACTATGAAAACAACAATTTGAATAAAATTTTACGGTCTAGGGTATTTTAGGGAGGAAAACATCGATTTGAACAACAACGTGCGGGCGAAAAGTTAATAGTTCCGAACGTTTCAAATTAAGTTATAGGCGGGGTATATACTTTCTTGTTATCATAGTACTATAAATACATTTTAGTTAAGAATAAATAAAACATACACTTCTGTAAGAAGCTGAACTAAAAGTATAAAATCAATTTCTAAATCTGATTTCTAAAAGAAAATATCGTAAAAACGCGTGGGAGTGCTAGATGTCAATTGTAATAAGTATTTTATAGATAGTTATTTGTAAAACTTTATCTTTTTTATAAAATTGTTACATATTGGAAAGCATCTAAACATATGCAATTTTAATGACAAATATTCTTTAAAATCTTATAAATAGGTTGTGTTACTATGTTGAAAAACAAAATATAAAAAAAATACAATAGAGCCTCCTTCTCATTTGAAGTCGTTTAAAAAATATCACGATCTGAATGATAAAAAAACTGAAGTAGTCAGCCTTTCTAGTTTATTTCTATATTTGTTGATGTAGATTATAGTTTTGCTTTACTTTTAAACTTTTGATGGAAAATTATCAATAGTTGTATCAATACCTAGCGGTAACCTTTTAAGAACCTTTGAAAAGGTCTTTAAGGTTCGAGACGAGTTTAACTTGAATGCGGATTTTATTTTGCGATAACGTTGACGTCGGTACAGAAACCGCTGAGGTCAATTAAGTATGATACAAAAGTTAAGTAAAGCTGTCGTGTTTTAGAAAATATATTAGTGAAAGTAATCAAAAGTCACTTCCCTGGACGCAGCTAATTAGATATGGACATTGGATAGCCGTCAAGTTCATGTAGCATGGATATATCATATGAGCTATCAGTTCGCTGACCTCTATATTCTGATATAGCTACAACCTTGAAATAAAACTATTGATACTTAGAGTAATCAGTGTAATCTCGTCACGTGTGAAAACTGTTATAAACAATTCAATAGAGATTAAATAAGATATTTTGACCTCTAGCTTTGCATTATCTGTAACATTTTGTACTTTCTATTTATGTCAATTTCAATGCAAAGGCTGTGATGTTTTACGTTTCTCACATTTTAAAATACATACAAGGCTTGAAGTTATAATAGAGAGGAATATAAATTCCCCAAGGCTTGCTTCTTATTCGGGTTTCTTTATGTAAAATAGAGGGTTAAATATTTTAAAAGAAATAATTCTACGTACAACCATATCTGTTCTTTGTTCACTACAGTAATTGTTGCAGTAAATTCCAATATCCAAAAAGTTGAAAAAATTTAGGAAGGTAACCATATACTTATCAAATAACTTAGTAAGTGATTACAATTGTTAATATGCGAATAAAACCGCCGGTAAACCAAGTAAGTCTGATAGTAAACTCGAAAACTTTTATCCAAATTAAACAGATGTAGTACTGTTTTATTGTTGCCCATATACAGTGGGACATAAAAAGCAATCGACAATAATTTTCATTCGTATTTGTGGAAAACCAATATGAGTTTCCCAAAGCCGGTCATAAATTTTCACGCTTACAGAAACAAATATAAAAAATAACTAGTGTTGTGTATGTTTTTCCATTGTATCATCTAGTATGCATAAAACCTGCGGTCGGGGGAGCTAGGGACCACAATCCTCTACTCCTTCATTGATTTTACGGTACTACGGAAGGGTCTGAGTCGACGTTTCGATAAAAATATTACATAAAACGATTTTCTATGAACAAGCTTATGGTTGAATGTGTTTGTAAGGCGGTCGTTATATGATGAATTGCCTGGATACCTTGCAGAGGCTTTTATAGTACTTATGGAGATAGACCCTCTCATTGTCCAAAAAGACCGGTATCTCCGTTTAAAATTTGCTAATTATATCACTGTCATACTTCCAAATATACAAATATCAATACAGTTATTAAAAAAAATAAAGAAATTATTAGAATATAAAACTTATATTAAGTATTCAACTCGTCTAATACCCTTAAACCTGTTTTAGACACACCAAATCCATTACACTTTTTATTCATAACTAATGAATATTACTCTACTAAGTTCTTAAAACTAAATATTAAACCATCATCATTATAGCCTATTGTAGTACACTGCTGGCTATGTCCAGCATGTGCATATGTTTAGCCTCTCCCATCACATGCAACTCTGAAATATTATACTATAAAAACAAAGAAAGAAATTTAAAAGTGGGCCACATATAAATAATACAAAATTAGACAATATATTTAACTGCGGCTCGTTTGTCTGTTACTAACGTTATTTGTAAAATTTCAATCAACATTCTCATACTTATTTATAGATGACAAGATTATAGGAGAATCTATTTTAACCAAAAAATATTTTACGGCTAAGGAATCTCCTTACATTCCCTTTTCAAATCGTCATCATAATAATGCATACTTTCGTTTATTTCTTCAGCCTCAGCATTTTTATTTCACTCGTTCCGTCGGCTATGCAACCACAGATCTTAAATAACAGAGATTACACGGTTGGTAAATATAAATAATACTTTTTTAGCTCTCTAGATTTGTTAGGATATATATTTAAACGAGTCTTTTAAATAAAAACTCGATTAAACTTGTTTTTAATTATATTTCAAACCTTAACTTCAAATCCAAAATTATAAAATATTGCTTAGTTTCAGTGGTAGTTACTAAACATAGTAGGAGAAGAGTTTATTCTTTAAAGATAGGTCATTCGAAACCCAAATTTATACGTTAAATATAGTGAGATTTTTATATTATTTTATAGGCAGTCAGTCCCCAACCCGCACTTGGCCAGCGTGGGGACGTATGGCCTTAACCCTCTCCTGAGAGGAGACCCGAGCCCAGCAGTGGGACATTATGGGTTGTTGTTTGTTTTGTTTATAGGCAGTCGATATTCTAGCAATAGACATCTCTTCAATCATAGGACAGAAACACGCTCCAGCTTCTGCAGTCTATTTGCGTTACCTTATCTCCATTCACTACTAATTTTTCTGTTCTCAATTCATATATTTTTTTATCTTGTTGAATAAAATTAATTTACAAACAAAGTAATAATAATAATAATGATTTATTTGTCTCATCACAAAGGTTCATTTACATCAAGCTTAAAAGTAAATGTGGAAAATACAAATTAATTACAAATTTATTATCCTTTGTGAGTGACTAGAGTCCATACAAGGGTCATCCTGTGTGACGGATCTTTGGCCCTCTTGGACTTATAGACGCCAGTTATAGTTTACACTTTGATGAAAAATCATTTGCACCAAAAATAAATAAAATAAACTTAAGTACTCATAGCATACATATTAAACTCATCTCGAATTTCAAAGTAGCAAAGTAACAAAAATAAGCCATATGTTCGTGTAAATGCGCGTAAGTGTAAATAAAAGGTATCAGTGATAATCTATGAATATATATTTACGGTTGAAATGTTTGTAGTTTAAGTAGTTTTATTAAGGGATGTTAATTAATTGTTTAGTAGAATCCTATTCTAATATATTTGATTGACACAATGCAAGGTAAACTATTTTTATAAGTATCGGCCATATGACGAAGGTTTTTAAATATTTTATATAAATAATTTTTTTAGTTCTAGCTAAGTGATGTCTGAGGTGACTCCAAGATATTTGATGATATCAGTTTTCTGAATGGTAGTACACGAACAATAGTTGTTGTGAGGTTTTAAGCACAAATAAGAGTGAGCAGTAATGTTTAAAGCTGGTATAGTTGGAATTTTAAAAGAAAGTCTCATATATTTTGTCTCGTCAACATTTCGGGTGAGGCATAAAAAGACCAGATTAAAGTCCATCTGTGCATGAGTGTACGCCTGCTGTCATGTGTCAACTTCAAACAGGAGTACTGTGTCAGGGGCAAATGTACCGATACTACCATTCGTCAGTTTGAGTTCGCAAAGTTCGTTTATGTAGCTCTGAAATAATGTGGGGTCAAGAATACCCAAAAATACTACCTTGCGGAACTCCATGTGCGATGAACAGATCTTGACTCACCTATTCTCCTATTCTAAATACTTACAAACAATTCGTTAGATAGCTTGAGAAGAGTTTGAGCTGCTTTCCCTTACGCCAAGGCATTCAAGCTTCCCCAATAGTAGTGGGGAAGCTTGAAAGTGGTGATCAAGCAGAGGGCTTTCCGAAAAAGCAATCAAAACAGTTTGCAATGTGCTGTATTTTGCAGACGTAGAGTAAACAAGCGGACGGTTTACGTGATAGTAAGTAACTATATATTTTACTGTCTATACTTGATACTGGATACTTGCAACATAAGGGTTAAAAATGCATAGCCGCGCTTTCAATTTGGGAGAAATAACCTTATTCAGTCGGTGAAAAACCAAAGAAAAAATGGTGACGCCTGTATTCTTTGAGGTAAAAGTAATAAAAGGGTATTTTATAAAATTTTCATTATACAAGTGACAAGTTGGAACTAAATTTATAGTAATCTTATTTAGATGTAAATAGTGTTCATATAACCTACACATAAGTCATATACAAAGATAGTCAACTAATAACATTGTATGTATACTGTCACTATACAATCTACATTTTGATATGAATTAAATGTTCCTAGAGCAAAAATCAAGTATTAAACTTGTAAATAATATATTTTTAATGATTCTGTCTATAGCTTTGAAACAATTTTACTACTTAACGCGTTATAGAAATTATTTTTAATAGAGAAAAAACCATATATTCCATTCTAATACGGTTTATGGAGCTGTGCATCTAACTTTACGATTGTTTCCTATTTCGTAACTTGTTGATATTAAGTAACAGATAGATTTTATCTAGTACAGATTTTGCTACTTCAAGTCTTGAAAATCAAAAGATTAGTCCTGATCAGGTTTATCATACAAAATGCTTGTTATATTACTTTTATCATTTTTTAACAATTTTATAGCTTTCGTTACAAAAACAGTTAGTAAAAAGCAATTTGAAATTAAACCTATTCAGATTTGAATAATATAAATTACCTCTATATTTGTACTCTACTCTGTAAATGCTCAGTTGTAAAGATGAAACTGTAACACCAAAGAAAGTACAAAACCGTCTTTTCTTATTTAACTATTTTTATGACATTATTTTAAAAATGAAATGAGTTTTGTAGTTTTCATTTTTGATGGGAAGTCAAGTTCTTTATAATTTACTAGATCCATTTTTGAAACCATTTCTAGTTCAGTTTTGAGAGATGGAAGAATATTTACTTTGTACAATTAAAATTGAAATAAATTTGGCTTCGCTAACGAATTTGTAATGAAAAAGAAATTTTGAACCCTTTCCAGAATATTAAATGGTGACTTCATGAAGAAATACTATTTTTCAAGAAACTAGGAGACAAAGAAATGCGGTGAGAAGTATACTTTATTAAAAAAAGTTGGTTAAGGTTTTTAAATTAAAAAAAATATTTAATATTTTTTGTTATAATAATGACTTCATCAATAAACTTCAGACATCTCATACCTAAGTATGAGATGTCTGAATTTTATTGATAAGCACGAGTAAGGAACTGGTGTGTCCTGGATGAGGTTGAGACGCTCTCGGATCATTTGTACATCCGATTCGAGCTCTCCCGGTCCCAGGGCCCCAGTAGGGGTCACGTGGCGCGGCGATCCTCCCGCTTTCCGCGGTGGGCTGTCGCCAAGCTCGATAGGGACCTGCTAGAGGAGGCAGCCATTGTTCAGTCTCGGCTGTCTCCGCGGGCCTCGACCGCGGAGGTCGACATTGGGGCTGGCCGCTTTCGCGATGCGATTACGCAGATTTGCGATGCGGCCATGCCCCGGATTCGAGGTTGTCGACCTCCACGAAAAGAGGTCTACTGGTGGTCCCAGGAGTTGACGGACCTCCTTGTGGCCTGTACTCGTGCCCGGAGGTCCTACACCCGCAGCCGGTGGCGTCATCGCGGAGACGGCGAAGAGGGCCAGCTTTACGAGGAGTACCGCGAAGCGCGGAAAACTCTGAAGCTGGCCATTCGCCGCGCCAAAGAGGAGAACAGAAAGGAGATGCTGGAGGGTCTCGACCGTGACCCCTGGGGTCGCCCATATCGTGNACAAGACTAGTTCTCGTGTTACCCGCTCGGAGGCAGGGTAAGTGCACACCGAGCTCGCCTCCTCGCACTTCTAATACGCCCTCTGCTAGAGCAGAGGGACGTCTAGAGTGCCCTCCGCGGCAGTCAAAATTCGACTCCGTCTGGTATCCCATTTGGTCTGGAGTCTCCCTCTGGGCCAATCCGGCATGAGTGGCTCTACCGGCGCAGCCCCAGAGATCATCGACCCACGCAAGCCCCCACACGACGACAACGTAGGGATACAGTTGTGGGGGGAGTTAACCAACCATACTTAACCTAAAATTAGCCTCACACTAACGTGGGCGATTATGTCGACCTTAAACTGAAACCACCGCTCCAGCATGCTTGCCTAATAACATCAGTCAGTGGTTAAGTCACGATAAGATTGAACAAAGTAACAAAAAAGTGCAAAAGGTGTTATACTAAAAAGTTTTGATTTATTAGTACAACTAGCACTCATTTGATGGAAAGGAGCGAAAGATTGTTTAATATAGTATTTATAGGAGGAAGGTTAGGCTCTCCCCAGACTAAAATAAATACACTTACAAATACAAAATGAACATTCAAAACATATAACAATAAAAATCCAAATATATGCTTCATTGATGACTTGGTCCCTCCTAATACAGGCATTTTTTTTTTACTTAAAAGGAAGGTCCAACTTCTATTGTACATTGTTTTTTGTTAACGAAATAAACTATTTAAAATTTTTTTTTTGATTGATGACAATTACTATTCATAAACTCAAAAAGCGCACCACGAATGATGGTTACTTATATAGCATATTCTGGTATAACTCCGCGTAATCCTCGCCATTCTACATAAATTTAACGGAAGAAAAAATTGTGTTTCAAAAATTAGCGACTACCATCCTAGAGTTTGAAGATATAAAAAAAGTTTTTGGTCTCAAAGGAAGGAGGATGAGCTCATATCGTTACTTTGATTACAACTCTGCTGGCTGCCTATTGTAGTGTGGTACAGCTGCTAAAATACGAATCCTTTGTTACATAGTGGTCTTTTAGTAAATATGAGGATAACGGGAACATAAGACCCAAGCTGAGGTAGGAAGCGACTTGTACTTGTATAAATAACGTGGATAAATATGTGTTTATTCTAAATAGAAGTATACAATATACATTCGAATGATTTTAGAGTCGAAAGTTTGTGAGTGTGTATATTTGATAGGTATACACGGACAAACGGATGGGCTGATCTTGATAAAATTTAATATGGTTCATTTTTTAGGCTATTTAAAAAAAGGGTAGCGTTCCCGTGGGACTCACATTTTACTGTATCTGAAAAATCCCGGATGGCACTGCGGGGCGTAACTAGAAAGTAATAATTCAGCTAGCGGCTATTGAACTATTGATACCCAAAATGATTGTCATTGGACTACAGCCACAGCATTTACATAGTTCTTCATATCTATACGTGTATGAAGATAAATATGCCGTAAACAAAACAGGTTCTAGAAATAATTAACTTAAACAGCTGTAATCATTTACCAATTCATAATTGTTCCAATAATAAAACCTTTTAACAGAAACTACAACCACACGAGTTTACAACCTACACGTTGAATATTTTTAACTAAGATACATGTTTTGTCATGGTTTTATATGTTTTACATTTACTTATAACCTGAATTTGTTGTTTTGAAAACAACCAATTGTGATTTTGTAGTCAATAAAACTAATAGTAGGTATACCTACGTTTATGACTTTTACATGAATATTTTCATTTTATATCTTTTTCTACGATAAGCACGCCTACAGCTTAAGTATGTGTCTGTACTTAAATTAGTTTTATCATTTTTCCCCTCCCAGCGCTTGCCCGTTCTAAAGCGGGCACCGTCATCTGATGGACTCTCAATTTGGGCAATGTATGGCACATGCGTAACCTCGCCCCCTCGCGGCTGGCCTGTGAAGCGGAGGGATGGGAAAACCCGTCCCGCCTATCCGCGGCCACACTCAGGGCGACATGAGGCACTGGTAGGCGCGCCTCCGTCGCCCGGTTCACCTGCGGCGGATCGGGTCCGAGTGGATGTCGTCCTCCAGCGCCTTCTCCGCCGCCTCCTTCTGCGAGATGACTTCCTCGCAGAAGGTCGCGACCGCGGTAAAACTGCTCTCGCCGCCGGCCATGGGGCATGCGACGGCCGGCAGCGAGAGATCTCCTCCGATTACTGCAGTGAGGGCCCGATGCTGCGGCGCCCAAGCGGGGCACACCGCCAGCGTGTGCTGGGCCGAGTCCTCACTGCAGTCGCAGTGGTGGCAGGCGGGACTCAATTCCCTCCGCGCGACCGAGTGCAGGTACTTCCCGAAGCAACCGTGCCCGGAAAGCACCTGCTTCAGTCGGAAAGGGTCCCGTGCTGCCGCCCTGCCCACTCGAGGATGACCGGCTGGAGGGCCTCCACGGTGGCGAAGTCAGCACGTGGAGTCTCCAGCTGCGATAAACTTCGGCGAGCACTTCCGCCTCCAAATCCCACGGGGGTGTACCGGCCAAGGCACACGCCGCCTCGGTCGACACCGTGTGGTATCCGCGTTTGGCTCTGACCGCCAATACCCTCTGAGGCCGCCAGAGGCGCGCCTTATTCTGGGCGGTCAGAGCCGCCACCCACACCGGTGCGCCGTACAGCGCCATCGACCGGACAACCCCCGTGAAGAGGCTTCTCGTTGCGACACTGGCTCCACCCAGATTGGGCAAAAGTCACCCTAGGGCGGAGGCGGTGTCGACCAAGCTGCCGACAGTGCTCGTCGAAGAGCCACCTACCGTCGCAGGCCCAGATATTTCATCTGGGCCCGAACCGGTACGAGGACCGAGTTGACCACTATGGAGGTGCCGGGGGGCGGCCCTCGACGGGGCCCATGGTAGAACAGGGGCTCCGTTTTGTCTAGGGCCACCCGACCACCAGAGAGACACTCCTGGTGGCCAGGCACGCCGCCTCCTGGAAGTTCACCCCCCGGGCTGTGTCCAATGTGTCATCGGCGTAGCAGATTACGCCCAGCCCGATGGGGAGACGTTCTCTGAGGACCCAGTCGTACCCCACGTTCCACAGGAGTGGTTAGGACCACCTACTGTCCTAGGGGACAGACCCCTGCGGAACGCCGCAAAATTAGTTTTACCATATCATACCCCTTGGAATTAAAAATACGATACCATGCCACTTGTAAATATAATTATAATATAAATAGGAATATACATCCTATGTAGTAGGGAACCTAATAAATATACATAAAACGGACACAAAGAACACACGGATTCAAAACAATAATTTCTGAGATCACACAAAGTCGTGTGTTTGAACCTATAACGCTCAACGGCGTGGCGCCTGTTTTGTTTTAACAAATAGATAAATGAATTAATTTCGTGAATTATAGTATGGTTATTATAGTCTGCATATGTAGGTGTTCATTTCAGCCTGTACAATTTAAAATAAAAGTACGAGTACTTAGCACTTAATAATTTTTATATAAACAGAATTCGTTGAAATTGGGATATCAGTTTGGTACATTAGTTTTTTGTTTTTGTGTTTTATGATTACATAATATTATCTTATTTCAATATAGTGTTGATTAGGTGCCGTCAAATTGCTCTAAGAATTATATTGAGATTGGCTGTATATTATTATAGTTGACGTTGTCTGTCCGACTCGTCGCCCTGTAGCGTCTTCAGAATTACTTGGCTAGTATCTTTGGCCAACTTTAATGAAGTTTCCCTTTTACTACGACAAAGTCTTAACCCCCAGGATCTTTGTGTTTACGATCCTGTTATAACTTTAAAGAGATTGCAACGATCATAACAGTAAAGAATATTTTTATTTCTAAACTAAATAAGAATCCCTTGTTTTGTGTTTGTGTTTCACAAGTCAAAAACATTCATCTAAGCTCATGAATGGTGAGTTTAACCTTGAATAGCCATAATTTAAAAGTCTGTGAAAATAAATCTAAAGCATATCTCTTCTCAAGATTTCTGAAAGGCTAGGATGTTATAGTTTTCCCCCAAAAAAATCTGCGGACTAACATCCCACCCTTATATTGGACATAATGCGGAAATGCAATTTCCATAAATTTTACACACAGTGAGCAGAGTTTTCCATCTGAAAAGATTGGACGTGACCACATGATAGGTATGGTGGAGATAATATATCTACCGCTTCAGAAAGTTTTAACGAAACATTTTATAAGCCTTTACATTCAGCAAGTCTCGTTACAAAAAAGACTCAATTTTGTAAAATTATTTTGCATAAATGTCAATTTTACAATATGCTACCCGGATGTAATTTTCATGAAAACTACAGGGGAAGTACGGTCGTAACAAACCCAATAAATTATAAAAAGAGATCTTGGATAGAAGACAAGGCTTTCCTTGGGACAAGTCGTAAATTTAACGGTCGAAAGAATCCTTATTTCCCTCGGCTATTCACGTGGTTGAGCTAGCAAAACTATCTCCTTTATGAGTAATAGAAAAAGCATGTTACCGCTAAAATATTTACCATCTCACGCGGTACGTAATATCTTTCGTACAAACAAGAACGTTTATTTGATTCATGTTAAAATGTGTTTTCGAGGGCAATTATTTATAAACAATGTCCATTTTTTTTCCTTTTCGAGCAGGAAACGAAATCCCAAGTGTTCCATCAAAACGTAACTCCGTATGTAACTCTCTTAATTAACACCGTTGATCTTCCATTCGCCTCAGTAATTGTACCATTGTACAAAATTTGTAAGGTAGTAAAATTCTTCGACCGCAACAAAATTACCATGGAATTATGAGAATAATTTAATTAAGACATAACAGCACCTTTAATACCGATTAGTCACACGATCCGTGGTTTGGGCGTACTAGGTAATTTGAGATCTTAATGGGTTTACAGCGGCTTTGGTCATACCTCCTGCTCTGCATTGACCAATCACGAACGCCAAGCTTTCGGTGCTTCGACGGCTTCACTGATTCATCAAGTGATTAACACTTAGCGGTATTCTGTTTTAATTTATTTACGTAATATACAATTTGATGTTCAATCAGAGCTCAATGTATTCTAATCATGGCTCATCATATACCATAAAACAGAAGCCCGATGTCAGTAATTTATGATAACATTTCCCCCTCATTAGACTTGCTTTGATCTACGTCGGATAGAAATTATTTGGTTTTCACAGCAAATTATTTCAGTCTCGTCACTTACAAATGGCAGCTATTACAGGAATATTTTATTATTTTTTATGATGGAAAGAAGTCTTTTATATAATATAGCGCAGTCTAAGACAAAGCGGAGCCTACCGGCCGTCACAGCGGGAGTGCTAATAAGCCCCTTACGTCAGTTGAGTCAAAGCTAGTATTATTTTTCTTAAAGATAGCATTGCGGGAGTTTTCAATGTAATTGCCCCGGTTTCTTCAAGAGGCTGACAGCTCAAAGACCAGTCACTGACGGGCTCATTGTCGGAACGCCCACGGTTTACCTTATTCAAAGTTGGTGGTTCTTTTTTCGTTAAATATTCACTGGAAGTCAGTTAGTACCTATAATAAGAGTTTTATGAGGTTCATTTAAGAAAATACATCAGTATCTAGAACCTTTTCTGAGGCTTTTACGACATTGTAAGTACTTTCTTCCTTGCACCATTGTTACTATTAATAATTTAATAGATATTAATATTCATGATTTTTTAAAGTTTTTCAGTAATATAGTATATTATCAATTTTGAACAGTAACATTTTATAACTTAAATTGTTTTATCCCGTAGTAATTTTTTGATGGTTCATTAGTACCATGTATTCGATCTACCAATAAAAAATGTTTCAATAGTCATAAAACTTAATTGTGGTTGTAAAATCACTGTAATCAGTGAAACTAATGGTGGTAATAGACTTCCATATAAAAATTACAAATAATAAACTCTTTCTACATAATAATAAATTATAAATTCTAAATGATGTCATACCTGAATTGTGTTTATTAGTTAACAGACATTAATTCCAAATTTTAACAAACCACTAAAAACCTATTTGGTTTGTGTAACTTAGTTGTGTTATTGATTCACTCAGATCGTATTTCCTTAGGTAAATTGTAAGACAAAATGTACAAAAAAACTAAAACAGAGGCCATTCTTTCCTCTTGCGTAACTTGATATTGCTCATTCAGTTGTTTTCTGGCTGTTTGGGTATAAGATTACAAGCAATTTATTTCAATATGGCAATCGAATTTACGAAGGAACTTGAATTATTTAAGAAGACCATTTTATAATCGACAAACTTTTCTTTTTGTTTTTACTATTTATTTTATTTGTAATGTGTTGTATAAATACTTAGAATAAACCATAGCGCTTATATACTATTGTTGTAACTTATGTGAACACAATTATTTTTATTATTAGATGCACTATTTGTGTACTTCAAAGTTTTGTACAACTAAAATGACATCGTAAATAAAAATAGTATGTTATTAAGTATAATTTGAATAATATTGATAAAATATGAGGGCTAATGAGCTTTAGAATAATGGATGCCGAGCGAAATCTGTGATTGCTTTAGCCCTTGAGATTCTGGCATAGATCTCACGACGTTTTGTCCGATTTGGGCTTTCACCAGATTTAACCATTTTTAGTAGTTCATTAAAACTTTTATCAGTTTCTTACTGGATGAGCAATCAAACAATAATCTTGTAAGTTATGTGGTTTCTAGAGACTCATATTCAGAATGAGAATAAAATCTCGCAGCAAGTTTGTCTAATTGCATCATCATTTTCGTCTAGGTTAGCACTCTTTTCAACGTGAGTCTACAACTATGTTACACTATAAAAGTTTAGTACTTGTAGGAAATTAAAAGTGACTTGAACACGACTATCGTAAAATACATCATCAACACATTCTATGCAATTTTTCACAGTTTTCTTGGTAGGTAATATATAATAGTAAATATATTAGACAACACTATGAATACAAGCCTTTTCTAGTTCCTATAGACTACTAAAGATTTTGAAATAGGTTTTCATTCTTTCACGTATAAAAAATCAAGGGATAAATATATATTATTACTTTCATTATACACTTATGTAACTAAGTCTTATCACTGTCTTAGATAAGCTTCTATTTATGTCCTGTATATCACTGTAATATTTATATTGATCCTTCAGCGCCTACTTAAGCGCAAGCTCCTTATTCATAACAACGTACTATGCAAACTGTAAAACCAAATATAACTGTCAAAAGTGTCTTAGAGTGAAAATGTACAAAGATATAATTGACTCAGCACACCTAACGTAAATGCCAATAACTTTCTTCCAATAACACGTTAGCTTTTAAGATAGCTAAGTGACATCGACATCCCGGGAGCTTCATAACTAGCTCGTAAGAAGAAACTTTCCTTCGTTACTGTTTCTAACGAGAACCGGTAGGTAACTTTGCTATATTTTATCAGACGAATAATTTTTAATGGTCGTGGCTGTACTTGACTTCAGCCATTTTAACTGGCTGCGATAGAAAGAGGGTTTTTATACAGTGTATATATTTTTATTACCGTGAGAGAGTCATACTTCACCACGTTTGAGTCAGGTTCAACTGGGATCGTCTGGTTAAGACTAAAAGAGAGCTAATCGAAAAATTAGAACACCATCAGTATTAAGTCATAATCAACTTAAATATTTCCAACTTCAATGTACTAAAGGATAGTAACATAGTTCCTGAATTTGGGGAGATTATCATCTTGGGGAGATTTTTGGGATAATTGAGAAATTTGTTAAATACAATGTCTGAAGATAAGTTCATATTTTTACTACTCATTTCATATGCTTGAAAAATATATTATCATATTGTATCCTTTTTAAAATATGTTCTCATGTAAGTGAATCTGTAATTCTTTATGAGAGTTAAGTTTCTTTAACCCGATAAGAGAGATTAGCATAATGGGCGACCACTGCACTTTGAATCGGGTTGAGGGTAGTTCAAACCCGCGGGTTATCTTACCTAAAAGGGTTAGTGTGTTACAAGTTAGGTACTAATATTAAATTAGAAAAATAAGTTCTTAAGTGGCACTTTGTGTAATTATGCTATATAGTATTAGTTGCACCCGGTGGTGCTACTCGCGGATGTTATTATACCATTACAACAACAATCACGGTGAAGACTCCGCAAGAGTAAAGGCAGTCGAAATTAAAATTAGCTTAAATGACTCCTTGTATCATCAGCTATATGTCAGTGGAATTCCCGTCATAATCGGTCTAGCCATTCCAGAGTCACAACGGCGGAACAAGCAAAAAAAATTGTTGCGAGTATCGTTAATACTTTTATATGCAGTTACTGAAAAGCTGTTATTTCGGAATTACCAACAGACACTTCAATTTTATTTAAATGTATAAATACGTAGATTGTGAACGTGCTCCACAAATTAAGTGCTACTATATACCATGGTCTATCTAACGGGTGCCAGGAAGAGATCTCAGTATTCGATAAGGGCGCCCATTGTAACACTGTTTTTTTACTTGTATTCTTCATTTGCATATTTCCTAGTTATGGTGTGTAATAAAAAGTCCGTACCTATCAATCAATCTTCAATAATAGAATGGAAAACCGCTGAACGTTAATCTTTTTTCAATCGAAAAGATGTCACTACTTGAAACTTGTTTATGAACAACTTTATAATCTAATTCAAAAAATGCGCTATCTAAATCTTGTAGAACTTTTCGAGACATTTTTCTCGAATATCGGTTATCGGTACAATTATCGACGGCGAGCACTAGCGGCCGAAAGATTGCAATCTCCAGATAGGTTGGTTTAATCCGTAGATTTATAGTCACCGCTACCAAGCTTTAATCCGTTTGCTGAGAAAAACCTACGTGAATTTATATTGGGAAATTTTTTTCCTATTTTTAGTTTTTAGAGTGGATCATTACACCTCAGGATTTAGACATTTTAATTTATACTTCAAGTAAAAATATTCCAAAAATACTTAACACAAAAAGTCTCAGTTTGAATACATTATTCTAATTTTTGGAAATAACATATTCTGTTAGTCATTTTATTACATGTTTGAAATTGCAAAAAGCCTTAAAATTGTTCATATTTTGATACGAGTATACCTAACATAAGGTACAAAATAGTGAATAAATATAACATTATTAAAAAAATATGACTGCATTGTGACATCAAAGGATTGTAAAAAGTGGTAAAGATAATTGAAAACACGTTTATTTGTTCAGGTTAACGAGTTGTTTTGGGTTCGAATTCAAGTTCATACACAATCTTACCATCCAGTTGATTAGTCACGAGAAATGTTGTTTAATATTAACATAAAGAATACATAATGTAATACAAGCACACTACAATACAAAAATTAATATAGAAATATGTATAATTGCTATTTACAAACCAGACCCGTTACGTTTGCTTGTGTCGTTGTCTTACAAACATTTACGAGAGCCTTTACAACTCTAAGTCTGAGTATTCATCAAAAACTAACTCGGTTACTATGAGATTAAATGGTAGTAGGACTAAGGAAATACTTGTTTCAGACACATCAACTTAAATTAGAAGCCGACCCAAATAAACTTAGGCATAGTTCGGCGTGACATCACATATCAGGGTCTAGACATTTTAATTTATACTTCAACTAAAAGTATATCATAAAGTTTCACATAAAAAGTTTGAATTTGAATACATTATTGTAATTTTTGGTAATAACCTATTCTGATAGTCCTTTTATTACATGGCTACAGTTGCAAAAAAGTCATTAAACTGCTCCATTAGCTCTCGATAAGCATTTTAAAAACGTTAGTATAAATAACATAAACATAAAACATGTCTACTTTATAATGGTTTATACTTTTTGCGTCTATGTCATAAAGATTAGTCACACTTCTGCTCCTTCTTTTAAATCTCAAACAATTTTATATTACACGATACGTTGCCGACACGATAAAACTATATCGAAAAAAGTCGTCAAGGAATGCGCACTAAGGTTCAAACGAGTGAATATTATAACCTTATTTGCGTTGAAATGTTAACTAAAAAAATTGGTGTCTGAAAACAAGAGCAAATATACCAATATTTTATAAGATATAACAATCAGTTAATTATTTAAATGATCAGGTCATTATAACTGCACGGTGAAGTACACAAGTGACATATAAGATGACATTTTCTACTGCGCTGAGTGTTATGAATTGAAACCTGAGTTTAAACAACACTTTGTGTAACCAGAAAGTTGAGTTTTATTATCTAAGTCTTTTTTGTGTTCATTTCACGTATGTTTTTAAACTCCCCCATGCGATAGTAATAGTCTATTGAGGGAGTTATGTTTTAATAATCTTTAAAATATTCTATAGCAGGACTGAATTTTATGTAAGTTCAGAAAACCGCCTTGGAAAATCCGTTAAGTATACTTAACATCATTGTTAGTTTGTATCGGGTATTCTAACGTCGGATATCATAAAAAACACGTGTATGTAGTTTGTTAATTCAAATGCCCGCTGTTCTCACTAAAATCACTAATGAGTATTATAAACTTAAGACGGAAGCTGTTTACATACATTGTTATTATGATTAGCGTCTATTATATTTATCCGGTTGTCTGATTTAGGAGCTTATTCCCTTTAGAGCTTACTTGTTTGTTGGGTCCGTAAATTGCGGTGCTTGGATATGTAGTAAGTTTTTGACCCTTTTTGATAACCATAATTCAGGCACTTTATGATAAGGCCTACTATGTGAAAGCAATTCCTTTATTATTTCTGTATTATTAGATAAGTAAAGAGTGTTTTGTAAATAAAAATATATTCCCATTACTTTTCTATTGTAGGAATAGTATTCGGGTTTTATACACATTCATGTAAGGTGACTTCACTCCTCAAATAAATATTGAAATAAACAGGCTTGACCGGTTTTGATCAAAGTTAATTGCACCATTTGCTATTACATAAAACAAGTTTGTTAAAGATTTAGACAGAGTTAATTGCATAAAAACGAATTTGTTTACATCAACAACGAAACTAGAAACTGAGGTTAGATAACGTTCAATGAATCAATCAATAACACATAATGTCCCACTACTGGGCTCGGGTCTCCTCCCAGGAGAGGGTTAAGGCCATACGTCCCCACGCTGGCCAAGTGCGGATTGGGGCCAAGATAACGTTCATGTATCTAATATTGCCTACGTTGGCAATAAAAATGGTGACCACCAATCCCGGATTTAGCTCATGCTGCCCATTAGGCAGAGTAGAGTTATTGTGGCAGCTCATCCTAGCCTTTGTTATTCCCAAGATTTGGGGTCTTCGAAGTATAAAAAACTGACTTCCCAATAAGGATTGCCTTAGATGTCCATGACAACCGGTACCGATGGCTCAACATGCTCTCCTAGGCATGGGTGAGAATAACCGCCATCTTCCATACTTATTAAGAATTGCTTGTGAGAAAAATCCAACCACAGTCTGACCCCGGAATCGAGCCCGAGACCTCTTGATCTGCAGTACGTTAACCACTAGCCGTATATAAAATATATAAAAAGAAAAGCAGTATACCTGCAGTTGTAGTATTCTATTCTATATAAAATTGTAAGCGACCTTGAATCATTCAAATACCAGAATCGAACATTACATTGTCTAGAGACAATGTAATGTTCGATTCTGCCTTGTAGATTGCGTCGGTCAAGTATGCTCGATAGTGTTATTCTGAAATAGTGAGCTAAGTCGATTTTCTGTTTTACTATTACATCTGACTATTAAAATATTTTTGCGGTTTTTACCGTATAGTCTAAATAGTCATTTGTGCCCAGTCTTGTTTAAAACTGTTCCAAGAAGATTGGTCACTGAAGGAACTATTCATTAAAATGTAATAAAGTGATAAGAATATGTATTACATTACATAAGACATTATCAAAATCCAAATATAGGAACTTCTTGTTTGCCACTAGCAGAAGCCATGTGAAGC
The DNA here is from genome assembly GCA_003709505.1 of Hyphantria cunea. Classification (NCBI taxonomy): domain Eukaryota; kingdom Metazoa; phylum Arthropoda; class Insecta; order Lepidoptera; family Erebidae; genus Hyphantria; species Hyphantria cunea. The sequence goes on from PKRV01001461.1 coordinate 1,487,803, forward strand.
ATTATTTTATTCTTAAAAATAAATTATGTAAATGAAAAATTTCAAGACCATAATTGAAAGAGTTTTGAAAAGGAGGATTCAGTTGCTTCAAAATTGACTTTGAAACTGTGCAGTTTTTGTACTTCACAGTGAACTGTTTTTTTCTAAATTGAATCTTAAAATTAACCTTAATCTCGACTTTATTCTCACTTCGATCAATAATAACTTAAATTTTTAACAAAAAAAAACGACTTTAAGTGAAGAAATTGGACTAAATTGAAATGGGAAATGGAACTTGGAAGGCCCCTGCTGTCAAATAAAAAAGAATCATCGAAATAAGTTCCCCCAGTCGAAAATTCTGACAAAAAGAGTCAAATTGAGGAACTTCTCCTATTTGAAGTCGGTTAAAAAGGTGTTTGAATAAATAAAACAAAATTAAAAAATCCTTTTTTTCTGGTAAATTTTACAATTTGTACACCTATTAGTATTGGTTTTATTCTGTATTACAACTTTTGTTTTTTAAAAAGGTTTTTATACAAACGTAAATATTTAGTCATCGTGGATGCAAACATTTAAAAATAATCAATACAGATATTTACCTAGAATAACAAATTATAAATGTCCAGAAAAATACTATAAAAACATCATGTAGGCTCTTAAAACGATTATTGCTTCTCCGAACAAAGATAATTCAATATTAAAATAATTCTTATTTTAAATATTAAAAAATCAAGCAATCGACCAAGCAAACAATTTAATTTCCATGAGTACGGCCTTAAGGTTTTTGCTTCAAACGAAACACGCACTTGGGTACCGGTGTGGTATAATTTTGATGACTTAATAAGAACCAATGTCGAGAGGTTAACAAGAAAATTACACGCGCAAAACCTTTACATATGAATGCACTGAGCAAACAGAATGTTGTAATTATTTTATGTGGAGCAATTTTGTTTAACCGTCAACAAAGAGGCCGCTTACGATCCTAAATTACAGATGAAAATGTTACTCAGTGATTTTCTTTTATTTTTTAAAGATATTTAAGGATGGAGAAGAGAAGATAATTCAAGAAAATCGACTTTTGTAACAACACTATTTAAGGAACAAGTACATATGATTGTTTTGGTTCTGGTTTACATCCACTCCGTCAGTATGAACAAAATCTTATGCAATTGAAAAATAGTACTTGATATTCGAAACTGTAATTTAACCTCACATTTGGATTATTGGGACCGTAAAGATTTAGTAAATTTGACAGAAGTTTAAACATATTTTAAATGAACTCTGAATGAAAAAAATTTTCTTAACATGAAAATTTTCTTAACATCAGATATTTAAAACCCTAACTTTAATTTACTTAGTGTTTGCCGGTGCCGGTGGTGTAACCGCAGATCTAATCTGGATCTAGGCTTTGTATACACAAACAGCTGCCAAAAATTAAAAATACTTTTAAGTTCTTGTCGAATAAAAAAAAACTAAAGGTTAAACGAAAACAGACGTAACGAGAACAATGAGGTCTTATTTTCCAGTTTCTATTTTACGAGTATAAATCTAATCTTATTACATCAATATTTTTTTAGGTACACAATAGGATATATAATACATACCATTTTAAATATAAGTAAACTATTTTATAATTATAAGAATAACTACATTACCAAATAGATATAGTGTCTGCCATTGTTAGAGCTAAATATTTTTTATTTTAAAATACAAGCTACATAATCACAAATTTAAACAAAAAAAAAACAACTTCAAGAACTGGACCAAATTGAAATGGGACTACACGGGAATCAGCTCATATATATATATATATATATATATAGCTCAGAATTAGCTTTCAAATAAAAAAAAAATTATCAAAATCAATTCACGCAGTCGAAAGTTATGAGGTAACAAACAAAAAAATACAGTGGAATTGATGACTTCCTCTTTTTTTGGAATCGATTAAAAATTTATGCTTTCTTGAATACTTTTTACCAGTATTATCGTGCTTATATAGTCTTTACTACTTTCTAACTTTAATAGAGCTTGTATTATTTAAATTAAACTCTTAAATTATATCTGGATTAAGTAGACTGACGTATTTTTGTCAATGTATTGAGATATTAGAGCCTTGTCCGTTGTGTTATTATTTTAAGTATTAGTATAAAAATGAGAGTAACCGTTATTAACCTAGAAACAATAAACAAACATGAATGAAGTAGTCTATTTCCCTCTTTTAAATCTAAAATAGTTACTAAGAAAATATATAATAACACAACCATTGCTAAAACTTATTAAGTATTCCAAGTACATAAATCCCGATGAGAATGATTGCACTGGTTCCTTGTCCGATACGAGAACAATGAATTCTTGGAATAGCGTGAACATTAACAGCGTAATTAAATACAACGAGACATCCAGATCTGTTGTACTGTGGATAAATTGTAGAAACGATAATTATTTAACATTCAACCCTGACGCTGGCTTATTTGATTCGTCGATATAATTATTTTCTTCCGCTTAACTAGCGATGAACAAAGACAATCTGACAAGGTAGGTACTGTTTCTTCGGCCCGAAGCGTTGTCCCGTGAAATTGACAGATGTTCAAAATAATAACAGAAAGTTACAGTCCGATGGCTACGACTGAGCGTAATTGGGTTGCCAATGCCTTCAAATCAATTTCAAAATAATGATCTAATGATTAAGAAATAAGCGGCATACAACAGAGAATATACAGTAGTACCATTTTCTTATCATACATTTCAGTGTTCTTTCATGTTTAATTATTTTAGACCCGAAATATATAGCAACTTTTCGATCCAGTACTTAACAGACAAATATCTCGGTTGATCTAACCCACTAAAGGAAAACCTGTTTTTGCAAAGGACTAAAACACGACAATAATCTTAGTAAATATCCAAATGCATTGAAAAAGTAAATTCCTACACGTATACATATAATACACGTAGTCCTGTAAATATAAATAGCAATGGCACTAAAAGCGTGATTGGTAATAAAACTCTAATTTTATATTTTTTCCGATAATATTTCCGACATCTAACACACAACGCAATCTAGTCCCAAACTAAGCAGAGCTTGTATTATGGGTATTAGACAACTGATATAACACTTATATACTTTTTTTTGTAAATACATACATGTCATTTGTACATAATATTATTTTAAAAACTGGTATTAAGCAATGAAAGTTATTAAAAAGCCAAGCAGTTCTAAAAATAGATGGGTATAAAAATGCGGTGCTGCTTATTTAATTCTACTTTGAAATAACAGGACTGGTACATCTTTGATAACAATAAGATAATGTTATTACCAAAATAACAAAACTCACAGGTAACAAAGTGCAAAAGTAATGTTAGCAGAGCATGGTTTCGATCCACGGACCTCTGGGTTATGGGCCCAGCACGCTTCCACTGCGCCACTCTGCTTACAGAACGACAAGGTGAAACAGTAGTGCTACATTGTTTCACCAACTCTTACATTGTTCACTCAGGTAACAAATAGTTTATTTATATACAATGTACAAAATAACGTTAGCAGAGCATGGTTTCGATCCACGGACCTCTGGGTTATGGGCCCAGCACGCTTCCACTGCGCCACTCTGCTTACAGAACGACAAGGTGAAACAGTGGTGCTACATTGTTTCACCAACTCTTACATTGTTCACTCAGGTAACAAATAGTTTTTTTATATACAATGTACAAAATAACGTTAGCAGAGCATGGTTTCGATCCACGGACCTCTGGGTTATGGGCCCAGCACGCTTCCACTGCGCCACTCTGCTTGTGTAATTTCAAGATGAAACAATAGAACTCTATACATTTATATAAATAAATGAAATTAAAGTGTCTATTCGTACTTTCAACAGTTAACAGCTTTCACTAAATGCTTATGAAAATATATTTATGTATACGTATATTAATTATACCCCGCGGTGTTAATGGCTAAAAATATACTCTAAAATTCTCTTCATACAGCTATCTGCCAGTGAAAGACTCGTCAAAGTCGATCTAATCATCCTAAAGACTAACCGGAACAAACAGGTGGACACACAGACAAACAACTTAAAATTTAATTTTTCGATGTACTAAGTTCCGTATGTACTTTCTAATGCATTAAATAATAACCTGTTAGTTTAAATACATTCTAGAATTAAATCAAAGATTAAGGTTTGATGATGCCATAAGGCGAAACCGGTCAGGTGTAATAAATAAATGAATAAAATAGTGGAATAAGTACAAGTGAATTTAATTGTAGAATGTATTGGAACAAGTTCCATCAAGTGCTGACAATCGAGAGTATCTTTTCTAATATTATAAAGATTGAAGTTTCTAACCTTGTTTGTATGTTTGTTGGAGGTAATCTTTGGAAGTACTGTTCTGATCTTGAAAATACTTTCACTAACAGAAAACGACGCTATTCAGGAGTGACATGGGCCATATTTTGATATTATTGAACAAAAAAGTTCCGTTAAAAATAATAGTGTTTGTAAATAAAGTCGAAAAAACGCGGGTGGATAGCTCCCAACGAAGTGGACACGGGACGGCTAGTTTTAATAGATAAAACTAGCCAACACCGTTTAAAATAGAAAAAAAAACATTTTTAATTTTTTTACTGTTTGTCTGTTTTGGATGATCTTGAAAAGGCCTGAAGCGAGTTTAAGGTCCCTGATAAATAGCTGATAATGTAAGGAGTAACTATGGCCACTTTTATTTTAGACAAATAAAATAGTGACTTAGAATGTCTTCAATTCGCAGACTTTCATGTTATGGGCCTAGCTTTCTTTTGTCATTCTGCGACTATAATTTTATAAATCGATAGGATTGCTTTTCAGGAGTCCTACTCACATCCAATATAATTTATTTTCGTTAGCAAATATACAATAAAGTACAATAGAAGTTGAACTCTCCTTTAAAGAAAAAATGCCTGTGTTAGGACTGACCGCTTTCACATATCAGTAAAAATTTGTTAATTATTTTTACAAAAATGTGGTTACATGTAATTTACATGAAATAAAAATTTATGAAAAAACCTACTATCTAAATACAAAAATAATAAAAAAGAAAAAAATTGAAGAAAGCTACAGTATTAAGACGCCTCAACTGGTTTCGTTTCTGTATCTCTCTCTCTTTCTCTCTCTCTCTCTCTCTCTCTCTCTCTCTCTCTCTCTCTGTGTGTGTGTGTGTGTGTGTGTGTGTGTTTGTGTGCATGTGTATGGGTGAGTGCCTATGTGCGTATGCGTGTGTGTGCGTGTTCATGTGCGTGGGCGTGAGCGTGTGCATGTGTCAATGTGTGTATGTGGATGTCATAGTTGTATGTAACTGTATATTTATGTGGATGTGTCTACGTGTATATAGAATTGGACACTATTTAATGTGTTCAAGGAGCGACTCTCTTGTCAGATAAGTGAGTAGCTCGATCCAGTTCAATATTTTTTAGTTCAATATTTGACCAAGCATACTTTTACTGTTTTTCGTAATATTGCGATGAGTGTATGTCTATGTATTTGTTTATTTTATTACAAAGTTGTGCCGAACGTTTTTCATATTATCTACTAGCAAACGTTATTAAAATCTGAGGGACTCGTGCTACGATAATTTCCTTCTGTTAGTCTGAAAAGCTACAATTTAAGGAAGGGTTTTATGTTTTCTTAGAATAGTATGAAGTATTTATAGTTTTCTAACCAAGAGTAGGTAGCTATTATTGCAAAGACTATTTGTAGGATACCTACCTGGTCTTTTTATTTTGAAATTATATTGACTTTATTAGGACACGCTGGGTTTTCTTCATCTCAATGAATATTCTAAATACAGTATCTTGTATTTTTGTAGCAATAACAATAATAATTTAAATAATTGTGCATATAAATAAGTACCTATATGACCAAGGTGTGCTCGGTATAATTATTTTGGTGAATTTTCTGAACATGAATCCTAATTAGATCGGTTCAATACCCCGAAACCCATTGCATACTAAATTTTATTAATATCGTTGGAGCGGTTTCCAAAATATTTTTTTATGAATATGTATACTGGAATTGCTCGTTTAGAAGTAGTAGATATATAGATAATAATCTTTTCAGCTTGACTTTATTTTGATCCACAGATCTGTAGATTATAAGCCTAGCTCGCTCACAATATATTACTCTGCCATTTCGACTATAAAATAGCAAGACTACTAATAATCCACTCCACTTATATAACGCCAAAAAATATTCTCAAAATAACTGTTCTGAAATAGACAAAACTTGAATGAAATCGAAAGAAGCAGAGCATAGTTCAATTCACGGATTTTGCGTTATGAATTTCTCATGCTTTTACTACGTCAGTATATTTCGTAATCGTACTCACACTCGTAACCTGTGTCTTTAGGGTAATTAGGGGTGAGATACATAATGCAGCTGCATTGGCGAGCGTAGGTCTGAGTGTCCCGGATGGCTTCGTGGGTCGTCGGCGACGGCCTCGCCTGCTGGCCATGCTGCGCACTCGCACAAACTTACTGCGCGAGGCACCTATGACGCGCGCGCTGCGCACACTTGACTTCATAGCTGGCGAGGTGGTTATATTTTATTGTACTCTGAGTGAATTCACATTGATAGCTCATTGCAAAATTAATCACTCTTAGGTATAAGTAATTAGTTTTTAAGAAAAATGTAACTACAATATTACTAATAATATATAGTTTGTAAGGATATTGTAAGTAATAAATAAATAAATATTTATATATGGTTGTTTTTTTTTATATATTTTATATACATAATATAAAAGCGCAGTGGTAGCAACGCGACTGCTGTCCATGAGGTCTCGGGTTCGAATCCTGGGTCGTACCAAATGTTTGTATAATCTACAAATATTTGTTTCGGAGTTTGGATGGTTTCTATGTACAATATATATGTATTTACCAAAAAAAGTATTTATGTATTCATATCAGTTGTTTAGTACCCATAATACAAGCTCCGCTTAGTTTGGGACTAGATGGCGTTGTGTGTTAGATGTCCGAAATATTTAATATAAACAATATATATAAACAACTTACTTCAAGCAATTAGTATGTATTGAAAGAATATAATTACACAGTGTTTCGCAAAACAATTTTATCACACAAGAATTCTGACGTTGGTAACTATCTACTTACAAGTTTCCAAACCATACTTATTTCATAAAAATGTAATTTCATAGTGGTTTGTTGTCGATGATACTTGTCATTTGTACTTACGCTTACAAGGAATCAGCCCTTCTTATTCTGGAATCTAATATATTTTGAAATTGCATCTCAAAAGATTTCGAAGAACCGTTTTTCGAAGGGATGGACAGAAAGACTGTCAACAGTGATTTTATTCATATGATTTTTTTAGCTCGGATGTTTGGATTGCTATTTACTGATGGGTTGTCAATAAGTTGTTTTAGACAATGCCTAAAGACTCTTATTCAATCAACAACCCATAATGTCCCACTGCTAGGCTCGGGTCTCCTCTCAAGAGTGGGGTTAAAGCCACAAGTCCCCACACTGGCCAAGGCCTCCAACTAAGCTTCACGACTGTTATCCTATGATAACAACCTAATGTTTAACATGACCTCTGAATCACGGAGATGCTCATGGCAATATGCCACCAGCGGTCACCCATCCAGGTACTGATCGCAGCGCATTGCTTACCCTCGGTGATTGTTTCTGATCACCGAGTGCAACTGGGCTATGAGCGTATCTTTTTATCTTGTTAATATGATCAGTAAAAATATTAGGTTTATTTATAATAAAATTCGTAGCTTACGTGTCTAGGTAGATATTAATATTTTGCCTTTATACTCTATAGGCCGAGTGGCGCTGAGGACGCGTGCTGAAGCAATAACCCAGAGGTCCGTGGATAGAAAACATGCTCTGCAATCATTATTTTGCACAACTAACTTGAAAAAAATCTTATTGCTACTTAAGTGTACAGGATATGAGTTACTCCATTATTTCACAACAATACTGTAGAAGCAGAGTGGCGCAGTGGTGGCTCCGCTAATGTTATTTTGTATATTGTATTAGAAAAAAAATGTTATTGTTACCTAAGTGAACAAGGTATGAGTTACTCTGTTGTTTCACAAAAGTTCTACACAAGCAGATTGGCGCAGTGGAAGCGTGCTGGGCCCATAACCCAGAGGTCCGTGGATCGAAACCATGCTCTTCTATTCTTTTTTCTTATTTTGTTAAAAATTTCAAATATTTTTGCACCATGTTATTGAATATAATTATGGAATGAATGGTACGTGTAATATATACTTTTAAAATATGTCAGAAGTTTTTTGTTAAAACTTGCATTTTTTATTTTGTTGCGTCGGTATTGCTGTCTTAATTCGTATTTTACTAAGCACCGTTACCAGACAAAAACCACTATTGTTCGAAATATCTTGTCTTGTGTACATAGGTGTATTTTAGGTAAAAAGCGGTCAATTTCGTCCAGCCTTTTCTAACAATGTGACCCCTTATTACAGTTCCATTTTATTAGGGCAACAGAAGTTATCGACAACGTTATTTTATAAGTAGGTACTACAACAATGGTTTATGATTGGGGTTTATGATTCTCGGCCTGTTTGAATAGGATTACGTAATAAAATTCACGGAAATAGAAAAGAATACCGCGGTATAGGCCCAAAGGTTTGTACATTTTATTGTGTTGCCCGTGATTCCAGCAAGTTGGTTTTTGCGATATCTGTCTGAAGCCGCCACATTACGTCAGGGCCCATCATTATTGAAACGTCTACATCGCGACCACCCGCGTGGGACACACAGCTATGGAGTTAGGAGCACTTGTGTTAAGTCCGGGAATTTGCGATAAAAACCCTGACAGTATTCGTTTCACAGATGTAGGTTACGAGAATCACTTGATTATCGAGTGTGATTTAACAAATGAGGGTTTTTAAAGTGGAGAAAAAATACTCATGGCAAAGACCAGATACCGTATTACCTTTGAGAAAGTATATTTAGTTAAACGAATGGATTTTTCATGTAAGCGGTTATAGAAACATGTCATTAGGCTTGTGACATTTGAGCGATACTTTTAACAAATCACAGTATTAAGGTTTTTTTCTTGACTTATTTATATACGTATAGCAAGTGAGTTTCATTTTAGAATGGATTATATTACTGTTTATTTGACTTAAAACAATAGTCTTAGTCATAATTGTTATGAGAAAAATGTGTGACGTCAATTCCTACATATATATAAAAAAAATTGAGGAGTGTCTATAAAAAATATCTGTTGATCATGAAATCTTAAAAAAATATCTATAGATAAGAGCTAATACGACTACACGTATTATTATAATAAGTATAATCGTATAAGCTCTGATTATAGTAAGTAAAAGTTATATCTAAAATTACAAAATTATCTGAACCTTGTGGCCCAAGACCCGGTTAAAATCGACTTACATCCATCTAATAATCAGGAGATATATATTTTTTAATTTAATTAATGAATGAAAACACCTATGATTTGATTTGATGAAGCTTTTTTGCAAGTAAACAATCTTTATTTTGAAACCAATTTCGATTGGTTTGGTTGATGTTCATACCTGTCGCCAGATAGTTAGATTGAAATAATTAAGTGACCTTATCTAGGCATATATTTTACATATAAAGTAAGCATTCATAAACAAATTTGGTTATTAATAGAGTGAAGTGGAGGGATGAAAAACAAGTAATTAAATTTTAAAAATAGTCATGATTGTTTTGCGACAGGCGAGTCGTTATAGGTGTATTTATTAATTGAAAAGTAAAATAAATATATCTTATCTAGTTATCAGGTGGCCGTAGGTCAATCTTCATCGGCTCGTATACTTATTGTAAGCGAGCAATTAAAAGTTTAATCCACTTTATTAAACCAGATTGAACAAAACATGCGTATGAATGCGCCAAAGTATCTTTTTCGTCTTTAAAATCGACCACCTCGCAGGAATCGATAAATCTAAACCGGTGGTCTTTCAATTCTGCTTATGCGGTAATTAAAATCTCTACCAAGGTTCTAATGTTCGCGGACCGCACAGCCACTGATTCCCGACAGTCGTTGGTGGCCGCCGACGGGACTATTCCAAATATTCCACAAATTGCAAGATTGTCTGTAGCGCCACGACATCACGACAAGATACGACTAACCGTGGAAAAGTCAAAGATCGATCGTTTAGCAACAAACTCTATGGAATTCTCATAGAACTGGATAGATTTTACCATAAATCGCTGGATCATGTGACTGCCATGTTACTATGCAATCAGTTAATCATTTAAAATTTTAGATATACATATACATAATCATAATTATATAATGTTCATTAGAGAAATATAAAATTATGAAACCCGGGTTATCGCGTCACTTATTTTTATTCATTAGAATTTAATATTTACAGAAGGTTCACATAGATTTATCTAAAAACATATTCTAAAGCTTTTGATATTTTACAAAGCAGTGAAACATTAACAATATAAAAATAAATAATGTAACAGTTGAAAGAAAACTTAAATAAATAAGTAGAAGACATTGACAACATAAAAAGTGATAGACATTTTGCTTTGTTTGAAATCAAAAAAGTTAGAAACATTAGGGCCTCTATGATTTAAAACACATATTTTTTGTACTTAAAACGAAAAACTACAATAAAAACAGAAGTAATTACCTCCTGACGCAAAAGAAATGTAACTGTAAAAATAGCTATGGGATAATAGAGCGAGAGGCGTTTTATTGTCAGTTGCCAATATTTTATGTAGTGATTTTTTAGCAGGTAGTTACTGTTAGGACAAGAAATGTATAAAAAATTAGAGGTTGAGCAAGTCTTTGACTGGAGACATAACACTTAGAAAGTAAGCATAATACTAGTTATGATTTTAAAAAGCCTAGCTAGCTTAAAACTATTGTTGACTTACACTTCGTAGTTGATCATTATAATCTTCAGCAAATAATGTGGCCTTATGATGAAATTTTATCCTTTCAATTTCAGATACAGTAGAGCGTCAGGGAGTGATCATAAATTTGTTAAAGTAAAATATCTGTATGTCGAACTAATATATGCTTTCTGGTAGAAATATTTTTCAATATTTATATTATTTACAGTATTAATAAGTTTTGATCTGATTTCTCAATTATATTTCTTATTTTCATAGATTTCATGATTACATTTGACGCTCTTAAATTATATCCCAAACCAATCGCCATTCACTGCTGAAAGATGGTTGGTTTATTGACATGACCGGCTCATTTGAGAACTCATGATTTAAGAGTGTCTAAAAACTCATTTAGAGGCAAAATACAACATCGCTAGAAGTGCCTAATGTCAATGTGCGAAAAAAAGTGCGATACGAATATGAATAACCATCATAGATTTTGAAAAAAAAACAATCAATATGGTTTTACGCTTATGCTCTTAAATTTTGCCCTACTACGACCACTGTTATAGTTTTGGCAGTTTTATATTTCACTGTAAAAACTACAGAACCAATTTAATGAATGAGGAAAGTGGAACAAACATGTCTTTTGTATGACATGGGCAGAAACTAAAGGAAAAATTAATTAAATTTGTCACTTTTAATATTTTTCCCATAGTTTTTAATAACCAACTGTAGCTACACAAAGTTTCACTCTTAAATGAAGATAGAAAATTATGCATATATATTAATAATTTTATCGCAGCTGATACCTTTGACAGTAGACCCTTACAAACATTTAGAAAGTAGGCCAAGACAGCTTAAGTTTTAAACAACTTATAATATGAATAAAAAACTCTGATTAAAATACTTTCAAAAGAAACGCAGTCTTCCAAGAAATTATGTAATTAAAATAGGTCTAGCAAAATAAACCATCTCAAAAATCCTTATGTGATACGCAAATACATTTAAAATAAATTAGAAGACGTACAAAACGTTGTTTTAACTTAACTGGAGCTCAACCACAGCTTCATTACAGTTAAATAATGACTTCTGATGGAAGTTTTCAATAGTCCCGGCTTGGAATAAATCAAATAACTGAGTCGGATTCGCTGTCGTTGGCAAATGTGTCTTCATTCATGATGGTAGATCGAGACTTTGGAATGATGTGGAGATGATAACAAAGAACGATTATAAGAAAACTATTAAGGCTTTAATGAGAAACGTTAAAAGTAGTTATACCAAAGAATAAAAAAATAATGAAACCTTTTATAACCTAAATTATGTGGACACCGAAAAAGATAAAAATGTTACCGGTTATTCGTACAATAGTTAAACTATATTACACTTATATTGTAGAGCAAAATATTTTATATATATTTCTTTGTTTGATTTTGACATTTGATTTTGATTAGATTTGATTTGACACGCAAATTCTAGAAAATACCGGCTTGACTTAAAAAAACTCTTTCAGAAGTAGATAACCTGGTTATCAAGAAAGACTGTATATATATACCATGCACGCTATGACTTAAAGACCGAATCAAAGTATGAATAGAAATGTTCCAAAACGATAAAAAACATTCCTTTTGCGAGCTTCCATTATGTGCGGTGCATAAACGGTTTAACATTTACGAAAACAATGTATAAAAGAATTGATCCACCTTAAAAGTTCTTAGAAAGAAGTCCGCAATAGTTTTTGTCCATCTTTAAATGTTGGCAACTAAAAACTTTTTTAAGGTGAACAAATTTAATTTCTCCATTATAACATCACGCTACAGGCAACGGGAGACGTAGACGAGGTTGCATGGTTCAAGTAGTTATTATAGAAACAAGTATAAGTTTAACTGCAGTTTAAATAATAAGATGTTCTCGAATTCCTTTAAAAAACGCGTTATCAAAGATGAGTTCAATTAACGCTTTTTTCAATAAAATTGATAAATAAAAGATCAGAAACAGGCAATCGTAACAGCGATGTAAACTATATTAGTTCGTTGTTTAATAATATGAAGACATGTTACAATTACATAGACTGTCTTTTTGTCTGTTTAGAGGCACGTACGAAGGAAGATATGTATTTATTAAACATATATAAATAATAAATAAATATTTCGGACATTATAACACACAACGCCATCTAGTCCCAAACTAAGCAGAGCTTGTACTATGGGTACTAAACAACTGACATTAATACACACTTATTACATGTTATTTATTTTAAAGATAATAAAGTAGCATGTGTATCCTATACGCACACAATTAATAATATATATGACTCTTCTTCTACTGAGAATGTAATGTCTATAAAAAATACAGAAAAAAATCTAGCCTTTATAACAACTCTACGCCATTTTTTCCATGACAGACGCGGACAGGTTTGAGCAAAAATAGTCTGGACGGTGATCTGGTACGTACGGACGGACAATACATTCATTATTGAGATGCGAGACACGGCTATACCGGTCACTAGACGAGATCTACAAGATATATAATTATATTTAGTTTTATAAAATTCTTAGATTTTTTCATACTTACAATGCAATAAGCATAGCAACTGCTCTATATCTATATCTCTATATAGATAGAGGGAGAATTGATAACGCTGACTATTGATGAAAGATATTTATAGATTTCCTTATCTAGTGATTATAGTCTAGAAAAGTAAATATGCTATTAGATATCGTTGATTTAATCCTAACATACTATCAATCTAGACTGACGTATAAGTAGATAGATCAACTGTATGTTTGGAAAAAAGGGAATTTATTATTGAAATAACATAAAACAAAGATTATTTTGTATTTTACTAAATCTTTCAATTTTTAGGCAGGTGTATAATCGTATGTACTGTACTATTTCTATTGAGTTTTAAGTCATGACTTGTATTAATTTTATCATAAACAAAATCTTACGATCACATTGAGAAACTTTAGAAATAGCAAGCATTTCACCCTTTCATGGACTAAATAGTTTAACCTCAGCATCAGTAAGCCTCAATTATTTCTATACAAAAACATCATCTAAATATAAACGTAATAACATCCAAAACATTTCTTTATCTCGCAATAGTGGAACGCCATTCTATCAGCAAGTGATCTCGAAGCAAAACGAAATAAAAGACAAAGATCACCGTTCGCCGACCAAAATAGTGTTGGACTGTATTCAAAACTCTTTGGAATTACTATACTATTTGTTGCCATCGTCCATTCAGTAACTCAACGCATCACTGTAATTTGTTACTTCAAGAATTCGACAGTTATTAGATGAATATAATTTTTAACGTTTACGTATTGGAGTCGTATATGTTTACATACATCCACTGGAACGCAAATGGTTTTAGTTATTTATTATACATATTAATTTTGATGATTTGAAGCACGCATTTTAATATGTCGGCTATTTGTAGATGCTTAGCCACGAAATGCTTTAAAGATGTTAAATGCTAATGTCTATCGATATACAAAACTGGCACTTCATTAACGTCTTTTATAAATAAATAGAAGTTAATAATGTTTTTATAGGTATGTTAATGAGCATTGATTCTTCGTCTTCATTTCAATCGTATTTTCCTGGTTATCTTTAGATTTTCACACTGATAAAAAAATGACAATGTGGAATGAAGTATATTACCAAAAAAATCCAAGACGCATACTTTAGGAAAGAATGATGATGATCTTAGAAATTCTTTGTTAGTCTGGAAACGTCTCCAGAATATAGCAATAAGGCCCCAACCCATTGTGTGTATGTAGTATATTTTTGCCCTCCAGGGATTACTAGCGTGAGTACGCCAAAAGTATATTAAACATGAATTGGGAATTTCTGTTCGGTATTTACATTATTTTGTTGGTTAATATACGACTATTATCTGTTTCAATGAATTACATTGAATTTAACACAGTTATTAGTTATTTATTATTAGTCAGCATATTTTAAAATTGTTATGTTTAGGAGAACAACAACACAGGAAGAACAAAAAAAAGCAGCCGTGTCGAAGTCGTGCGTCGAGGTATCTTTGAACTGACACTTTGTACATTAATTACAAACCACAGGCACTAACCACTAACGTTAAACAAAAGGTAATGTACTCTGTACTTAATCTGATTCGTATTATTGTAGTCGTAACCTAACATTCTCTGGATTTATTACAAAAGAGCTGTTAAGAAAGCGCTTTAAGCTGCATCGGTGGTTCAAATCAGCAAAATGAAATGTTAGAATGTTTTAAGCGAAACATGATTTATCGAAAGTCGCGGTTTAATAGCTAGTTACTAGTATGCGCTTTGATTCTTACGCGAGTTGCAACTTCGTGCGAAATGGAATTCTAGTTTCACACGCAACAAATGTGCTCATTATCTGATGAACTTGCCGCGGCGCGTTCGAACGTAGACAAAGTGTGTCACAGATCCGAAATTTATTGTCACTGCTTAGCTTCAAATTATTATCCACCAGTTTTTGCACACGGTTCTACCTGCATGTATTTCTATGTTTTTCCTCAATAATCAAAGTGTCTCTTCAATCAATATCATCAGCCCATCGCAGTCCACTGCTGGACATAGGCCTCTCCAATTTCACGCCACTTAGTTCGATCTATGGCTTCTCGCATCCAGCTCCTGCCAGCCGTCTTGCGCAAATCATCGCTCCACCTGGCTTGTGGACGTCCTACACTACGTTTGCCGAGACGCGGTCTCCACTCAAGAACTCGTTTACCCCAACGGTTATCGGTTCTTCGGCAAATGTGGCCAGCCCACTGCCACTTCAGCTTNTGTTGCTTACTCATGGAGGGGGTCAGCCCATAATCACCACGCTGGGCAGGCGGGTTGGTGATCGCAGGGCGTAACTTGTTGCACCGGTGACGCTGCTGCCCATCACCGGCCTATTGTATTTAGTTACGCCTTTTAGGATGGATATACCGCCATCGGTCGGTCGCCAGAGCCTTGTTTGTTATCTAGCAGGGTGCACCGCGTGCAGGTGAGGTTGGCTGGGGGCGAAAGATTGTGGTTCGCCCCCACACACCACCGTTCGCCCCCACACACCACCAGTCTCAGTCACCAGTGTCTCTTAGCAAAATTTTATTGAAATCAGTACAGCTATAAAGTCATGAAAGCGTAACAGACAGACACAGATTTATTTTTGAACATATAATATAATATAAGTAGGGATATCAATAAAATATTAATATATTTGAATTGAATAACTTGAGTGACAGTCGGTCTTAGTAGTCAGTGCCTTACTAAAGCATTTCTCTACCTAAATTTTAAATAACGAATCTATGACCGGAGGTTGATATCTGAATGAGTCAGCTGTCTGTGCTCTGTTGCGGAGCTTGCCAGTGCCAGGATTGAGTAGTTCCAGTGAGTCGGAACTGAGTGCCGCAAGTTCCAGTGAGTCGGAACTGAATGCCGCTAGTCCCAGTGAGTCGGGGCTGAAGTCCGCTGATCCCAGTGAGTCGGGATCGAATGCGGTGCGCGGTGCTGCGGTGAGGTCCCCAGTGAGTCAGGGCGGTTGCTGCGTAGTGGCTGGCTGCTGCATAGACGGGAGAGATATGCTCTGCTTACATGGACCGTAGTTGCAGTGTGCTGTGCCTAGACGCTGTTGAGGCCGTAGGGGTAAACCAGGCTGGAGCGGTCGCTTCCTGCATGTTGTGGTGTATCCCTGTTGAGGCCGAGGTTGCTGGCTGGCTAAGACTTGCTGTGGGAGTGAACATGATGGTGGCCGCTCTGCTATTTGATCTGCTCCTACGAAGGTTGCTTCCAATCACGTCGGGGTCACCACTGTGGAGGAACGGGTGTCATGTCCCTCCAACACAAAGGGAGGATCCTCCGACCAGGCGAGGTGATCATGCCTGGTGGGCCACTGCCCAACGGTTGATGTTGGGAAGTTGTATATATGTTAATCGGCGCGAGAACTTCTATTGCGCGATGCAGGATTGGTAGCTTCTTCGTGCACTACGTTACTCCGTAGTTCAGTGTATCTTCAGTGGATGGCGTTGTCATATATTTATGTTGACGCTGTATGTGGAAGTCGCCACAAGACCTTTCCGCACATTGGAGAGTCTTTCTATAGACCTTTGATATTGCCTATTACTTAGGTTGTGGTGGTCTGGTTGCAGTCACCTCGAGTAAAAGTCCAAGTTCAGCCGTAGCGTAGTAGATCTGAAGCCGACCCGACCTCGTGGGGAAAATGTTGCCTGATGGAATGCTTCTATCCTTTTTTGTAAATACTCACGTATCATACATAGAAAACACCCAAACTCCGAAACAACGATTCCTGATTATAAAAACATTGGTCCCAATCCGGGAATCGTATCTAAGACCTCAAGCACAGCAGTCGTAAAACGATATCATTGCACTTTCGAGGCAGTTGAGCAAGATAAAACGCATTAACTATCGTCTACCACAATGTGCCACTTTTACAAACCATCGAATGACGAAAATAATAAATGCAAAACCAAATACATGAACATCGTAAATCTCTGTTCATCTCTGGGCTTTGTTGGTCTGTGTCCCCTGCGTGTCGTCGCGGTTCGATCTCGATCAACATCGACGTGTATGGGAGCTTCAATGTTCTGTATTGCCTCTCTCACTGATATCATTAATGCACAACGGGAGATTGTGTTGCCCAATCAAACTTAATTACCTTTGCGGTGTTCATTTTTTAAATGCGGATAAATTACGAGATCTTCTCATAAACAAGTTGCAAGATTGACTAGGTAATAAACAGAAAATATTGTGAAATAGTACAACACTGTCTGGAACCACTTAAGCAGAGAACGTACTATATCCATCTAGGTAAGTGACAAATATACATATGTGTTGTGTATACAGACCTATATTAGTGCATTCAAATAAAGAGAAACCTACCACAATACCTTCATATCAACTGTTTACATCTACACTCCACTACAAAAAAATCTCTTGCATCTCTTCCTCTACCTTTACATCATATTTCTAGCAATGTATTCTCTAATTACGTAGTTTTAAACAACATATTTAGAACATGACAAGATAGATAAGAAAAGAACTAGATTAAATATTATTACATTTGAAGGTAATTAAATGTAAAACTATTGACAAACTGTCTAGTTCAGTAGTTTTGATAAAAAGGAAGGATGGGGAGAAAAGCAACATAAAGCTATATTTAGAACGATAGTGTGTTATTACATTCTGTCGCTCACACCTGTAAATATATCTCAATGGTGTGTGAGATCTTAGTATATACTTTAATATACACAATTTCTTTGATTCAAAACTAAAAAAAATCCGTTACACATTTGATGCCCTCGATATACATGTAGTACAACAAATAATATATACTTTATTTCGTGAATCGTTGACGACAGGGTACTTAATAATATTTATGTACAGTTATTTTCGTGCATTTTATCATTATGAATACTTAAAAGTTATTATGCTCGCGTTTCGGAAATTCAAAAGAGTTTTAGCAAATCCAATTTGTTTGAACCGCGCTCGAAGGCAGTTAGAATTAGATCAAGCAAGATTTTGAAACTCACTTCTACATAATGATGTTCAGCTGAGCAAAACATGCACTTTGAACGAAAATTGTGTCGAATTACGTAAATTATCTCAAATTATCTTTTGGCTCGGTTACTGTGGACGCTACCCATCATCAGTGGGAAGCATTAAGATTTAGCCCTGGGGCCAACCCGTTGCGTGACAGCAGCAGAAATATTAATAATTATTACGAGTAATTATGGTCGATCAGATCCTTACGGACGCACGAATCTTATTTTATGCAAAATAAGCTCTAATTTGCCAAAACATTAACATGCTTCTTTGCAAGGAATATTATACCTACACGTTTTTTGTAAATCTTTGAATCTCGACATTGTAGTACTGAATATTTTAGAATGGTATGGTTTTATTGCTTGCTGTATAATGAGAAAAAGTAATATTATATGTAATGTCAATACTGAATCTTTTGTCTTTGAAATACTGCGTATTATTTAACAGTCATTCTTTTTTTTATGTTATAGGGGGCAAACGAGCAGACGTATCGCCTGATGGTAAACGATTACCGCCGCCCATGGACACCCGCAACACCAGGGGCGTCACAAGTGCGTTGCCGCCCCTGGGAAATGGCAAGGGGGATTACGGGAAGGGTTGGATTACGGGCCTCATTCACTCAGTGAAACACAGTGCAGGCGTTCTTTCACACCGGTTTTCTGTGAGGCCGTGGTATCACTCCGGTGGAGCCGGCCCATGCATGCCGAAGCGTGGCTCTCCCACGGTCAAAATTCAATCCAATAATTGAAATAACAAATATTGTTAATATAATTTAGCAATACCTGTGTCGCGTGGGTTTTTATAAACATAGATAAAATAGACACAAAGAACACCCAGACTCAGAACAACAACTTGTGGATCACACTAAGTGACTCATACGAGGTTTGAACCCACAACACTCAGTGCAGTGAAAAACGGCAAGGCGGCCGGTTAAGCCACTAAGCTAGTACTTTTACTTTATAAAATGATAGATTTTTTTTTAAACCAAAACGGGAATATTTCAGAAACTATAGAGAGGCAAAAGAGTTCTGCTGCGTCCCTTCTGCATTTCACAAAGTTCGTTTGTAATTTACGCTTTGACATAATATTGACAGCTGGTGACTGTTATTTGCCCAGCTGATGGTTCACATCTGCCAACAATATTTCTGAGTAAAATAGGTATTGTGATTGTCAAGCAACAATCGGAACGGTGCTAAAATTGGTTCTTATAAGCTATTAGTATTTTTAGTCAGTTTCATTTCCGTTTTTAAATGGTGTGCTTAATGAAATCTTACCATTGATTACTCATGAGACAATAATTGTTCATTAGTAAATATTCATGATAGATATAAAAAACTTAAATTGGTAATATTTACTCATGTTGGTCATACAATTTTGAACATAGTTGTGTCTTTGCATTTAGAAATAATTGTTGCAAAACCTTAATAAATGTTTCGCCAAACAAGGGAAGAACCGAATTCTAAAGAAACTATCAACATTCTTCCAACGCAGTTTTATAGTTTCCAGAAATGTGTACATCAGTTGAATTCCAATACTCTTATTTACTTTGATTGCATTTTCATACTAAGTGCAATGTAATATTATAAGAATGGTTTGAAATAAACAATTACTATGAAGTGTAATCAATACCCGTGTTCATGATACAATGCTTAGCGCTTTAATACGATATCTAATATTTTTATTTGTGTGGTCTAAACGTCAATATGTGACGAAGATATACTTACAATGTGCTGGCCGCACGAGGATTATGGACCCATCTCAAATTTTAAAAGAGAAAAAGTTTAATGTAAAGATCACTGACAAATTTGTAACAGAACAATGAATCGGATATTAAAGTATCCTCTTTCATGACACGGGCGATCGGATGGGTAGCTTAGGCTGCGGACACAGTGAGGCAAGACGCACGTAAGGAACTAGTCACCTCATGCTTTTACCTTTAAAACTTATTACAATAGTATTTTCAGACATCTTGCAAACTACTACATCTAGTCAATTTAACTTACATAGTACAACTACTTTTTTTTAAACGCTCAAAAAGACACTTTTATAATTAGAAAGCATATGT
This sequence comes from Hyphantria cunea, assembly GCA_003709505.1. Lineage (NCBI taxonomy): Eukaryota > Metazoa > Arthropoda > Insecta > Lepidoptera > Erebidae > Hyphantria > Hyphantria cunea. The sequence continues at coordinate 1,508,261 of PKRV01001461.1, forward strand.
TAATATTAGTTGAACGATCATTGTACTGTGTGAAACGCAGATTTGAATGAAAGCGTTTTGTACAGACTCAACTTTCAGTCTTTATTTACGGAGCTTAGCCACAATTTTGACTATGTCACTTACTCCCAGTCTTATTTAATAACATGTCAAAGAAGAAAGACTCAGGCAAATAGATAGTAAGAAACTATCTAGAAGACCTTTCTTATAGAAACATGCTTACTTATTTATTTCATTCGGTGTAGTTGACTTAAATATACATTTAAACAGCCGTAGATATTATCTAAGTACTAGTATTACCTCGGGGTTGTAACTTTAAAGCTATGCCAAAGCAGTACAAAGCACGTACTAGCCGTGCGTGACATCTAGTAGTCTCCAACAAGATTATGGTCGCAGTGAAATAACTTACCACTGAACTATCGAAGGCGTCCTTCAACCTACGCTCTCCGCATCGCTCATCGCTCCGCCTAATGCTCTGCTCTCACGCAACGCGACCGCTTGCAAACCTCTCTGTGGTGTTAAATGTATCCGCCTGCTTGTATCAGGTTACCGTACCAAAGGCGTGGGCATTGACATGTCCGACTTGTTTTATTTTGTTCACTCGACCATCGTAAAGGTTGACTTTCTACGCGCTTTGATGCGACGTCCTCCCCGGTTGAATTACTTTAAACCTTATATATAGGAGACGCTTGTCAAATGTCATGTCACAGTACTGTTGCACTGTTACAACCCCGTTAACAGCAAACGTTAATGTATCTGTAACCTGGTCATATGTGAACTACGTTATTCAAAATCGAACACAGTTTAAAACAATTCAACCGTCAAAAATTTAAGTTAAATGGGATCGCTTCATTTTGTGTCGTAATAATTAAATTTTGACTCGGCACTAAATTGTTTATTCTCACATTGGAATTAATGCAGTCATAATTTCTGGCCGCGCTGTGGAATTATTTATTTCCACGTAAAATGTCACTTTGGTGAAAAATAATTATGCTTGTGTTGCATATGCGTCATGCTGGGCCGACACGACCCTTCAGCGGATTATTAAGATGTTCGAATGCAGTGCACACTTAGCAGGTTGTCTCTCATTGTTGGCGGACAAAGATACGCCAGCTGATAATCGGAATGACCGAACGTGGAGCGACGACTCATTTAATGCTTGTCGATTTGAATGCGAAGTAATATCGCAGGGTCATAATTAATATTTGTACTTCTTCTTTATAGCATTTAGAATCGAATGGTCTTATAGGCCTTGTAAAGTTAATAAAACGAATAAGGGTTTATTTTGCATGCATAAATTCATATTTTTGTCATATTCCATTCTTACGTTTTTAAAATATGCAGCTAAAGCCAAGTAGGTTGATATTATTTCAAAGAATATTACAATTATTATATATTCACAAATATCTTGTGTTTTCATATTATCATCCATCATTTATGAGCAATGGTATCTAATAAGGGCAAGGAACTTTTAGGACTTACTAGTCTAAAACCCGCCGTCCGTGAGACAATTCTATTACTTGAAACAATTTGAGTTACACTATTAATGCAACGCTATTTACCTTTATTTTAAGAGTAATAAGGTCGAGAATATTATGTTATAAATGTAGAATATGTTCTAAGGAGACGTAAGGCAAAGTACAAGACTTGAATATATATTCGGGTATTATGTTGATAAAAACTGTAGCAACGTGCTTAGAGGTAAGACGAAAGAGATGGAATATAATTATTTCGAACACTGCCATATGTTGCTGAGAACATTGTGATTATATCGTTAGGTAGCATAATAACCTAATCATGTGGGAAATGATCAAATACTTACTTAATTTATATAATATTTCAATTGCAAATGAGGTCATAGGTAGGTACGAGGTAACATTCTAACATTAACCACATTTTTTCGTATAGTTTTGGATCACCGAGAGCCTCACTTCGGTAACTAATATAGATAATACTAGTAGACTGATTAAGTAAATACTAGCCTATTTTAATATTATTTAAGTCAATGAAATACACACTCACTTTCTAATTGTATTATTATTTCATTGTATACTTATTTCCCTTGAATCAAATGACAAAAACGCCTCTGTTTGACATTAACAGTCCACTGATCACAGGCCTTTCCTTAGAAATTACTTACCATGGGTGAGCCACGTTTCGGCATGCATGGATCGGCCTGACCGGAGTGACCAGGACCTCACAGAAAACCGGTGTGAAACAGCGCCTGCGCTGTGTTTGACCGAGTGACTGAGGATACAGGCCAACAACGTGGTTGTGATGCCTCTGGTGTTGCGGGTGTCCATGGGTGGTGGTAATCGCTTACCAGCAGGCGATACCCCTTCTCGTTCGCCCACTTTTCCATAAAATAAATAAATAGAATTTGGCCTACAATATCATGCAAATATTTTCTTTGCTTTGATATTTTTAAATTATTGTCTCATTTATTACTAGTAATTATTATTATAAAAAACTGTAAAAATTGAAATGTTGAAGTTTAAAGTTCGGAATTTCCATAGCTTTATAGCAATTAGGTTGCTAGTAAAGAGTAGTAATCAATTAGTAATTATAGAAACTGCACTACTTTGAAACCGTAGTGGTAGTATAAAATATATGTAAAGATCTCTTCAAGATCATTGTTATTTAAAATTATTCTAAAAATATATGGGAGGCCCTTTATAAATTACAATATTTTAGATAAAGTTCGTGTTATCTATGTTGTGTGTTTTGTAAGCTCTTCCCATTTTATTTTGATATTAAGTGGGTTTTCCAATTAACCGACCTTCGATAAAAGAGATAATGTACCCTTCATTCCCACTTCAAACGCTTTTAGATTATATTTATCGGGAAATATAGACAAACGGTTCCACTGGTGGCATGCGCAGATAGTAATAAACATATTTCAATCAGAAGTCTCGACTTTTAATCTTCATGTAATTATTTTAAATTATTTTGTCTGAAATATTATTTTTGTGCATTTGAATTTATGCTATCGTTTGAACTCTATCTTTTCCACGTAGAAAATTAGTAAGTAATTCTAAAACCGTACCATCCAAATAACTCAGTGGCTGTAGTTTTCTTTAACAAAATACAAAATAAAATACCGCAGACGTCTCAATAAGGAGTCGTATTTCGATGTTGAACAAAGAACTAACAAATTGTTATCACGAGGATAAAAATGCACCATATTCAACTACGAACTGTACTTCTCTTTATAAAACCTCTGCTTACTTATTCAATAAACGTTCACGGTGTAGGAACGAAATATATCCCACTTTGTTCAAAAGAAACTACAGCTATTTGTCAAGGTGCATCCGTATTCTGTATATTCAGTTCGTATTTACTATCGTATGTACGTTTTTATTATAGATAATTGTCTGATTAATAACTGACACGAAAAATTTAACTTCTTAACAGCTTTTAACAGTCCACTGCTGGAATTAGGCCTCTCCTGCAGGGAGGTTAGGTTAGTTATATAATGAAGATTAAAGAACAAAATTTGGTTAGAGTGAGCGTTAAAGGGAAGAAAAAAATATACTACCAGTACCGGTAGCGGTACACCCTAAGTAGATTAATTTATCAACTTATCACATTTGAGTAGATTCGTTGTCAAGGAAGCTATGAGTTAATTTTATTATATGATATTTACGTAACACAGCATTTTAAAATAATCTAAACTATTGCATATAGTTGCTGAAAATCTCATATCTACAACAAATACCAGTGATATATCTATTTTTTCTTTTATTATTTTTTTCTCAAAAGACAACGCCCCCTTTAGGAATATACATTCCTGTGTCACGGGGATCTTAACAAACATACATGAAACGGACACTAAGTACACCCAGACTTATAACAACAATTTATGGATCACACAAAGTATTGTCCTATATAGGATTTGAACCCACAACACTTGGCGCAGTAGGAAGTGGTGAGGCGACCACTGATACCACTAGGCCAACCGTGTAGTCTAGTGATACATCTATCTCTGTGATCTAATATAAATATATCTCTATAATCCTAAAAATAAGTAATATATCTATAATTAGTTTCACCAACATAGAACAATGCAACTAAGGCAATCCCGACTCAATTTAGTAAATATTTTATATTAGAAAATATTCTATATCTCCGGCATAGCTTATTCTAGATACGTACTAAAACATTTTGACAAAACAGAGACATTTGGAAACCTACATGTCAAGTACAGTGTATGTGATAAATGCGACACCATTGCGACCATACAATCAGAACCTCACCAACATTATGTCTGAATTTCCCTACCAAAGTTCCTATAAACAAATACCTCCTATTCGGCGAACAATTTCACGCCCTATTTTACCCGCACGAATTTTCTAACCCAGCGGCAGTTGAAAATTTCACCCAAAGGTTCATTCTTTTGCATGTGGATTTTTTATTACACACCATTTTAGTTTCTCTGAACAAATGACCCCAATTCCTTATTCAATTTAATTTCACTAGTCACATACGTTGTTGGAATTTATTGTTGGCGATTTATTTCGACAGTTTGAATTAATTTTTGTAATAACTATTTAGCATTTGTAAAATTTGATGTAATTTTTGAAGATAATGATCTACACTATTTTAAAAGCAAAGCCAATTTCGTAGAAACGTAAAGTACACAAACATGCATATTGACATCACTAAATTCATGTCAAATAAGGCTTAAGAAAGTTAAAAATGACCATAACGTTTTTTTTTATTAATTATAATCACAACTATCTAAAAACATTTTTGTCCTTGTTTAGATATTGTTAGTATGTTAAATCATTATAAAAACATCTATTCTAAGCTCAAAACCAATTGAAATTCATTCAAAGTTTTATTGAGTCACTCAGAAAGCTATAATAGCATTTTTAATTTTTTTTGTATTTTCTTTTCAATTTCTTTTATTTAGGATTATTGGTTTTTAGAGCGAGGAAGTGGAAGATCCGAATAAAGCATCATTTTGATACCTTATTTGGATATCATACTCTCTGCTCCATATTTTATATCTGAGGGCTGATTTGGTGACCCCTCCTAACTCCTAACAAACTGACTTCAATAGGCGATTGTGTTCCGATTCCCAAAATTGTATTACGATTTAATTGTTTTGGAACAGAATTTTACCACTAATACTGGTCTTAAGACATATTAAAAAATATTAAAACCACTTGTAATTCGAACGGTATCAACGTTAAATTACACAGACCGTGTTACTGCAATCACTGGTGTAATCGAAAATATACGGTTGTATGAAACATTAAATGTACATGCCAACCTTTATTGTTATAAACTTTTGAACATTGCGAAATTTGTTCTTGTCTTCTTCCAACCCTTCCAGATATATTTTGTTTTCTCGTCGACCGCAGTAAGCGGTAGATGCGCTCTGCAGGACGCCACTCCACGGCTAAGTGATTTTATTTGTGTCCACATTCCGAAGTGTATCAAATTACGTAGGTATACAACAAGCTGCTTGATCGATTGTTTGCCGCCTTACTAAGAGTGCTTTATTTACTCGAATAATTATCTTGCTAAAATTTTTGTGTGTTTAATTTATCTGTGGCTTCACATGGAAGCAATCTTTTCCGATTTTGATAGAACCTCTTGAGTATACCGTCATGTTTGATTTCAAATGAAGGTTCAGTATTTAATTTGATATGAAAATATGGTATGCTATGGTTTTTATAGCTGTTAAATATTTTAAACTAAATATAACGTTATCGATATGTTGCCATAATTATGTCAATAACATTACTGTCATAACAAATCGCCATAAGAGCTCAAACAAAAAAGAACGATACAACATAATTAAAGATAGTTAAAGATTGTATGAAAATTAATTGGCCTAAGATGACTGGTACATAGGCGATTCTAAAAGTTTTGCGCAACGCATAAATAAAACAATTTATTTGTATATAAGTACCTACGTATTTAGTGATTTTTAAAGTGTTTAAAATATAACGAAGAATTTAACAATTTAAACACTTTTTAATTCACTCAAATAATTTTTAAACCATGAGGACCATTGGCCTGAGGGTAAATTCACATTAAATCTTGAATTTTAAGGAAAACATAGAAATTATTTGGAACTTTTGCCTCCCTTATTTTTTTTAATAGTTTACTGTCGCCTTCAAAAATCTTTGCAGTAGATTGTCGTTTTCTTTCTGGAATATCACAATACATCCACGTTTCATTTCTTGCCACACTGTCATATGCAACATTTAAACGTCCGCGATTGTACTTTAACAGATTCCGTTTTTGTTCTGAAGTGAGTTCATAAGGAATTCGCCGGCAACATAGATTCCTAAGTTTTAATTGTTTATGTAAAAATTTTTGAATTTGGCACATATAAATCCCCAAATGGCCTAGAATCTCCTGATACACCGATTTTCTTCAATATCTGACAGTAATCAGATTTTCTTCTGTGATCGTAGTTGAGGGTCGATCTTCACGAATTTTGTCATGGAGAGAAACTCGGCCACCGCCAGACATTACTCAAATGTGGTGCTTCACTGCTCAAAATTCTTTTAATATTGGTGAAAATTCATTCAGTTCATTTCTAATTATTTACCCATAAAACCGTTTTTACTCATGTATTATTTCATGTTAAATACAAATTAAGTGTTTTAACTAAGATACAATAGGATGGGAAGTGCCGAAATTCGCGATTATAAAAAGTGATTCTTGCCTATTAATAACGACCCACAGGATTGTGAAATCCGACCCAAGTTTTAACGCATCGTCCCAAAAATATGTTCTGATTCTTAGATCGATGGCTGATAATTTGAATTATATCGTCATATATCAGCAGGTAAGGATATCGATTTCAAGTGACCCAGTATTTGTTTTACTGTGCAGGTAGAAGAATTTATGTGGATTAAGATTTTGTGTGATCATTAAAAATATTCGAAACTATGAAGATTTCAAATTGTTAGCAACGGCTAATCCTGAAATTGTAACTACATATTCAGAATTTGTCCATGACTTCTTGCTTTTATATCCATATTTAGCTTAATAGAGAATTGGCAAGTACAAAAAAAGAAGTGAATGGATGGGGATTGCCCAAGATCGGAATAGTCGGTGCTCTTTGGTGGAGATATGTAATCAGCAGTTGATGATAGTTTGATAGACTGGGAACTACTGGGGACAGATTATAAACACACCATTAAAGAACATTATATTAGAATACTTAGTGTTCAAATAATGATAATACAGGTCAGGTTTATTATTTCTTATATTAATTCTTATATAAGATTATAGTTAAGAAATAGGTATATTTCTTAACTAATATATAATATAAATATTTTATGTTATATAATATACATGATGATCACTTTTTACATGGTGCTTTGTAGGCCATATTGATAATGTTAATGTTATACTTTTAGTTCAAGTATTTTGTTACTATTTGTTTATTAGCAGCAGTAGCATAGCATTAGTAGAAATGTATAATTCAAACCGCGATCATATACGTCGATATAATTCTTGAGAAATCAGATTTATGCTAACAAATATGATGTGAAGAATCTCCTCAATAAAATAATGTTCTCTTCAGGCCCCCAATAGGTTGATGTGTTAAATGACGCGCACCGGGGTGCAATAAAATGGTTGCGGGTGGCATAATGTTAACATTTGACATTTTTATGTTCATTTCGTCCAAATAAAACTTTGTTTCTTCCTTTATCTTGTTTATTACGGTATATCTATTCTTAATTCGACTTGCAATATTTATTTCATTTTAAAAGTCATCTGCTTTGGAGTTTGATATTATTTGGTATTAATATCGCAGTTGTTAGTCATCTATATATCATAGAACATCTATTTAGACAACTCTAACAGTAGTCTGGTACCTTTTTACCCCGACACAAAAAGAGGGGTGGTATAAGTTTGACGTCGATGTCTCTCTGTGTTTGTCTGTAACATCGTAGCTCTCAAACAAATGTACGCATTTCGGATTTTTTCATTTGAAAGCGTATCCTTAAATATCCTGTATGGTGGTTCTTAGTTATGTTTTGTTAATATCGGTCCAGCACTGTAAGAGTCATCATCATCGGCTCTTTTCGAAAATGATGTAAAGCAGTTTTGACGTATGATTACTCGATTAACTGTCTGCGTAGGAGGTTTAATTTTTTTAAATTTTAGCTTGTTAAAAATTTCTCCACAATTTATTTCATTTACCGTCTATTTACAACTAAATTTTTGGTTTGTATCGTAAATGGTGAATTAAAATTCTAATGATAAACTTTTTGAGGATTTGACTACACGGTTGGCCTAGTGGTTTCAGTGGTCGCCACACCGCTTCCTACTGAGCCAAGTGTTGTGGGTTCAAATCCTACATGGGACAACACTTTGTGTGATCCATAAATTGTTGTTCTAAGTCTGGGTGTACTTTGTGTCCGTTTCATGTATGTTTGTAAAGATCCCCGTGACACAGGAATGTATATTCCTAATACGGGGGTTGTCTNAAAAAAAAAAAAAGTTTAAAGATGACTAAAAGGGCTTCTAAAAAATGATACCGAACTATGATTAAAGTAGCAATATATTCATAATGCATAAGTTGTTTTACAGCGGTCCGATACTTGCTACTAGTAGTTAGTTTTTACAAAATAATAATCTTCGGTGAGAATACATCATCATCAGTAACCTTTATTAGTCTTCTATTGCGTAAATAACACTTCTTATACTACACTGGCCCGACTGGCTGATGTATAAGAATACAATTTTGTTTATTCACTCTCCAAAGAATTATATATATTGTTTTTACTGATTACTTAATAAATTTCAGTTATTTATCGTAAAGATAATTAACGGCATTTAAAAACCATTTTTATTAGCCATAGTTTCATTGTGGGTTCTCTTGTATTACTAACCATCACTTAGTCTTAGTAGTAGGGCACGTCCTGAGCCTATAGACCTAACACAGACATAATATTCTGGTAAATGCCGAACTATCCATTGAGTTCTCATTTATTTCAATTTTTTTTTGTAAGTGTAGCAGTTAAAAGTTTACACTTGTGCAATTACAAAGTTATAATTTCAAAATGAAACAGGTAAAATTTAAAATACTGTCACTTGTATACTCATATCCAATATTCGTCTTTCTATTCTTTATGCAAATCTAGAAACGGCGAGACGCGGGCCAACCTTATCCAAGAGTGTCACTCTCAGCTGTGGAATCGATTTGGAAGTTTATTCAGGCTGACAACGCGTGAAGCAGGGCTGAGCTCGAAATCTATTCCACTCTGTACACCTATATAAGCCGACGTCTCAACTCCGAACACGCGTATTACCAGAACGTTCAAACGCCGATTCGAATTTAGTACGCGAGTGAGTTTTCCAAATCAAATCTATTGAGAAATATTAGATTTGAATAACTTAACTAAAACAAGCAGTGATACAGAAGTAGACAGCCTATGGGTGTTCTACTTGAAATCTAAATTAAACTGTGTTGTTGTCATTGTTTAGACACTTTACGTTAATAATCTTTGGTGACGTTGTGCTCTTAAATAACTCCAGAGCGTTGTGGAGATAGCATCGAAATTTATGTGTTGGGGTTGGGAAACAGTGTCCGTGTACAATTGGATGTGACAGACAACGCGCCCTGTTTCCCAGAACAGTTCAGTCGAATGCAAACTCGTCGGGTAAAATTGGAATATTGTAAACGTAAATGAGGACGTGGACAAGCGAACGTCGTTTGTGTCGCTACTGCTTTATAACAATTCTTGCATCATACTTGTTAAACTGAGTAACACTTTATAGAATACCAGTAAACTCTCGTAAGCACATGAAGCTTCATGATTATTTTAACGTATTTTTTATTTATTCGTAATACAATTTACTATATTACACTTTGGATGCGGACTGCCCAAGACCGAGCAGTCCACTCTTAGCTGTTTGGTGGAGGCCTTCGATCACCTTTGAATTGCACGGATGGCGTAGGGGTTTCAAGGGTGTCTGTCCTAGGACCACTCCTGTGGAACGTGGGGTACGACTGGGTCCTTCGAGAGCGTCTCCCCTTCGGGATGGGCGTAATCTGTTCCGATGACACATTGGTCACAGCCCGGGGGGCGAACTTCCAGGAGGCGGCGTTCCTGGCCACCAGGGGTGTCTCTCTGGTGGTCGGGCGGCGCCGCCCGTCAAGCCACGATGGCTCGTTGGTCTACGCGGCTGGACGCAGGTGCTTTCCGGACACGGTTGCTTTGGGAAGTACCCGCACTTGGTCGCCAGGAGGGAATTGAGTCCCGCCTGCCACCACTGCGACTGCAGTGAGGATTCGGCTGGCGGTGTGCCCCGCTTGGGTGCCGTAGCGTCTGGCTCTCACTGCAGTCATCGGAGGAGATCTCTCGCTACCGGCCCTCGTTCGCTCCATGGCCGGAGGCGAGAGCAGTTTTACCGCGGTCGCGACCTTCTGCGAGGAAGTCATTTCGCAGAAGGGAGTGGCGGAGAAGGCCCGGGAGGACGATCGACCGATCCAGCGCCGCCGAACCGGGCGGCTGAGGCGCGCCTACCAGCGCCTCATGCCGCCCTGAACGTGGCCGCGGATGGGCTGGATGAGTTTTCCCCTCCATCCGCTTTACAGGCCAGCCGTGAGAGGGCGACGTTACGCATGTGCCATACGTCGCCTAAATCGAGAGTTTTTGAACAGCTGACGGTGCCCGCTTTAGTGCGGGCAGGCGCTGGGAGGGGTCCGGATTGCGTAAGAAAGCGGTTCACGGATCTCTCCCATCTCAGGCGCATAGTGGCACACCGTGTGTTTTAGTCGGTTCGATTCCGACTCACCGCCCCGCCGTAAATCCCGGTGGGGTGAAGGCCCGAGGGGGTTTCCACACGTAAAAAAAGGGGCTTAAACGGTAACCTCGTCGCTTTCTACTACACTGAGAGTTATGGATTAAACCCAACATCAGACAATGCTTTGTGTGTGTGAGTTGTTATTGTAAGTCTGTGTGTTCCTTGTATCCGATTCATGCTTGTAAAAACCCCCGTGACACAAAAATATTCCTGGAGCGGGAGTAGTCCTTAAAAATGCTTTAATTAGTGCGGATTATAAAAAAAACAAAAGCATTTTTATGATCTATCCTTTAAAAAACATTACAAAAAATTAAAACTTAAAACGAATTACAGAGATGTTTTCATTACTGACCTAACGTAAAGTATGTGCTCGTCGCTTTGAATATTATGTGGTTTGGGCAACAGGTGCAGTGTACACCTCAGGTGAAAACCTAAAACTCAGCATTATACTTCCCATTTACATTATATTTTTAATTTATCCGCATTTATCGCCATATATCTTTTAAGAGATCTTTCAAAAGAAATACATTGTAGTTGAAATTACACAATCAATTGTGACTTGTAAAGTCAAACATTCGCATGCATATTTTCCTGTTTCTTTGTAATTTGTAGTATATTAATATTCTTTTAGATTTTGATTTAGATATGAAGTCTACGATATTATGTACGTATATTGTATAACATTCTCGTATGACGTAACTTATAACAAACTCTGAAAGTAACTAACCGATTCTGAAGGTTTTTTAAATGTGTGATTGGCTGGCGTGCCTTAAATAGGATAGTTAATATCACTCTTAGAATAACAGGAGCAGAGCATTATTGAAAAGCAACGTAGACGAAATTGCGTTAACAAGTAAGTTACATAATTTTAAATTTAATATGCACAACGATGTCTGACTCTACTCCATGTCACATTCTTATCTTCATAATTCTTGTTACGAATGTATTTTTACCTTTGTATTTTATGTTCACTTCTTACGTTTTAAGCACAATTAACTTTTACAACTTCAATTTGGATGAGGTAGTTGTAAATTACTTTATTTTGCTCCTTTATAATAATGAAACATATTTATATTAATTTCTATAGTACCTAGTCCTAGTCCTAGTAGTAGTATAGCGACCTGGGCCGGCTTCACACGAATGTCTTTGAAATTCTCAAACTTCATGTATTATATTATGCCTGTACAAATATAAACCTATCTCTTGAATTACTCTACGTATTGATGAACGGTGCATCAAAATCTGTTGAGTGATTTAAAAGGTGTAAGCATAATGACAGCAGAAGCGATTTAATTTTATACCCTGTAAATAAAGACGTAGACTAAATTGTGTATTTATACTCAGTAACTGTTTTTGTACGTTTATATTTTTTTAATTAGTACGTACTTAAAATTTTACTACGGTATCCGGTAGTATTGGCGGTCTAGACGACGACTATTTGAAATATTAGTAAGCTTAATACAATTTACCATTAATATCAAAGAAGTTATTAAACTTTAGATATTATCTGCAGCTGCCAATATAAATTATCAATTAAATTCTCATACATGTCGCCTCTGTACGACCCAACTACGAAACCGTTAAGCGGCAAAATGATCCTCAATTATTAGTTTGCAATTGATTTCCCCATGTAAGTCCTAATTCAATTTGTAAAATTGTCATCTACCGAACATTTGAGAATTATGTATTTGTTAACCTTTGACACGTTATTAGCAATAAACTTAAAGTAAGAGACAATGAACTGCTATTTCATTGAAGCCTATTTCAAGAAGTTAATTTCACACTTATTTGATGAAATTAATTAGTAATTACGTTTAGAATCAACCATCTTATAGGTAGGTCTATTTATAAATATATTTGACCCTCTTACTCGGTGTAGTCATTCTTGTTCCATTTGAATCTTGTTTCTTGATTTACCTCAATGCTAAAAGCAAGCGATTTAAGCTAATGAAGAAATTCACTTAGCAGTAAGAACTTTTTAAAATTATGGAACAATTTAATCTGTCCTACACTGTAGGAACTGACTTGATTTAATATAGTGTTTTTTTTATGTGTTAGCTGCCATAATGACTCTACCCTGCCTGATGGAAAGCATAAGCAGAATCCAAGAGTGGTGGTCACAAATCTCAATGCGAATAAGGACAATGCAGCATGGTGACCCACACTATGGTGGCCTGCTGAAATGCTTTTTCACGCCCCGCTTATAGAATAATGGTAAGGTATACGTGATACTATAAGAGTACGTAATGTAAAAGCTGCTTTTTTAAATCTAAATTCCACCAAACTTCGATATTTTAAAGGTAGTAGAGCCACGTTGATTTTAGCACGAACGGGCCGACTTGACCGGGGCGATACTACCCTTTCTTATTTTTATCGTGCGGAGATCCTCTCGGATACCACCTCCTGGTGGCGGGGACTAGAAGCCGGGGAACCAGATGTACCCTAGGAAAGAACCCTAGGGGCGATACTACCCTCGCACAGAAAATCAACGTAAAATGACAGCGTTCGTGCCTCGGTGTATCGTTGGTGATTGCAAGACCGGAGGCTCAATGATACAAAAGCATCAATAGCCCACCTTGTTGTGGGTCACCATGCTGCATTGCCGTATTGTCTGCATTCGCAATGAGTATGGTGACCACCATTCTTGGATTCTGCTTATGCTTGCCATCAGGCAGAGTATACATTTAGGCCATACATAAAAAAATAAAAAATAAATTTTTATCTTGACTGACATGACATTTAAAAAAAAACAACATTTACTTTTACGGTAATATAAATAAATACAGGACATCTTTTACATTAAAATCCGCATCCTTTTTATAAATACACCATTTTACTACGTAATAAAAACATACAATTATGAAAGTATTTTAATATTTTCTTCATTTTTGAAAACCCTGACGATAAAATTTACATTTAGTTTTACAAAGTACCTCTATTTAACACGAGTCAGGGAGGTTCAGCGTCATTATATACAAGAGTGTGAAACACAATACATAATTCATACAATGTGGAGAGTGAATTCGAACATGTGTTTATTGATTGTCAATGGTGTTTAATATTCGAACCATTTGTTTCATTAAATTTATCATTAAATATGAATGTGTCGCGATACATGACTGTGACTTAAATGTTCATGATTTACAATCATTGTCGAAGTAAAATATTTACTGATAAATTTCTTTTATGATAAATTATACTAGCTAATTTCACAATTCGGTGGCGCAGTAATTGCGTATGCGACTGCTGCTTGTGGCTGAGGTCTCGGGTGGGATTCTCGATAAATGTTTCTATGAACTACACAATTTTGTTTTGGAGTTTGGGGGTTTTTTATTTATATCAGATGTGCTAACAGTAAGCAGGTAATTGATATTGTTATGAAAAATAATTTAAAGACACGGTGAAAGCCACTTTTAAAACGGGATATGAAAGACCACAGAAGCATATAAGATGAACCTTGAGTTATCAAATAGGTTCTCAAATTAATGTTTAACTAATTTTCGCCCAGTTTTTGAACTCCAACCATAATGTTTTTTTTAGCGCACTCCTCCTATATTTAAATTTTAACTGCAGCTTATAAGTTTTAAGTCGCTCAGAGTGCCATAGAGAGGGCTATGCTCGGCTTTTCTCTAAGGGATCGCATCAGAAACGAAGTGATCCGACAAAGAACCAGGGTCATCGACATAGCCCACAGGATTAGCAAGCTGAAGAAGCAGTGGGCTGGCCACATTTGCCGTAGAACCGATAACCATTGAGGTAAACGAGTTCTTGAGTGGAGAGCGCGTCTAGGCAAACGTAGTGTGGGATGTCCACAGACCAGGTGGACTGATGAATTGCGCAAGACGGCTGGCAGGAGCTGGATGCGAGAAGCCGAGTATCGAACTAAGTAGCGAGCAATTAGAGAGGCCTATGTCCAGCTATGGACTGCGATGATGATGGTAATGATTTATCTAATATTTTATAGTAATTATAAATGAATAATATAAGTCCGTTTATTGATAACAACGCAAGTGATACATATAATCAATTTTACAGATACCAATTGTAATAGTGATGTAGAAACGAATTGTTTCTACATAACTACGTAATGTATATATACGTACATATGTTTGACTGTAAGCTGGTAGTTACATGATTAGAAGTATATTAATTGTCTAGGCCTGCCAATTCCATGGAAAAAAATTGTTGAACCAAGGTTTTGAATCACTATTGAGTCGCAGAACGTGGTTTCATTTTCTAGCTAAATGGTTAAGTATTAACGTGTAATATGTATTAAATATTTGAAATACATTTAACGATACACCAAAAACTATAGTATAGTCCTTACTCTCTGTACAAAAATATGAATGCCGTTTCGACATGAAACACGTTTTATTTATATTTAATATTTAATTCAATTTATGTTGAAAAAAGTATTTTTCACTCCAACTTTTCATCAATATATTGTATAAATTTGTCAATTTTCTTACTCTAGGTAATAATCACGTCGTTTTATACAAGAAAACTGAAAAAGTTAAAGCAAAAACCCATTTTATGAATAATTAATGAAAACCGAAAAACGAAAAACGTGGCCTAAAATTTCATTTAAAATCAATGAAAGATAAACTAAAACTGATTGGATACGAAAAATACAAGCCTTAATTGATTTGTTATTGCTCAAAGAATATCTGTATATAAAAAAAATATGCTACTAATATAAAACGAAGTTGTTGTAATTTTCTGGAGTTGAGAACACTTTTTCACTTTTTTAAAACTTTGTACTTTACATGACTACATTATTAAATTGGAATTTTATATATTCATAGGAATATAGCACAATTTTATTATAAGTAACGTACAATATTAATTTAAAAAATCATTTCATCTTTATTCAGTGTTGCAAAATGGAAAAAATCTTCTCTTCGTATTAACAAAACAAAACCCAAAGTAAAGAATTGATAATGAATCTATAAAATTGGTTTAATGTTATAGTAACTAAAGCTCAATTCAATTTCTAATATTATAATATACATTCCTTTATGACATAATGATGACTTTGAAAGAGGAAAGCAACTGAATCCCCTGAGCCTCTTCAGATGCGTAGGGGTATCGCCTTTAAGGCAGTCCCCTATCGCCTTTATCGTGGGAAGTGTTCTAAAGAGTTCTTCGAACTGGTCCTCCCTTCTCCCTTCCTCTACAGGACTACACGTGGCTATCTTTGGAAGTTACCGCTTCAGTAGTAGACATACGCTCTCGCACTTGTCGTTTCGATTCTACCTTCTTGTACCGAACGGTTAAAAAGTGGAACTCACTACGTGTTGCCGTCGAACTATGATCCCGGGTCCTTTAAGCTAAGCCTGAAAAAGCATCTCATTAGATCGCCTTAGTGTGGGGCATAATGTTGCATTTTCTTTGTTTGTATTGAGGATGGTGACCACCACTCTTGGATTCTGCTTATGCTTTCCATCAGGCAGAGCAGAGTTAATGGCAGCTAAAAAAAGAAATAAATATAGTGTACACTTTCTAGTGTTAGGAATTATGTTTATATTGTTCAAAATGGTTTTCTTTGTACATAAATTATGATTTTCAAATAGATTTAATTAATATAATAAGGCGCTAGTGATAAATAGACTCGTATTTTTTGTTGTTTGTAATTACTAAGAACTTAGCATAAATGTTTTACCCTACCCGTCTAGCCAGGGTGGAATCACAATCTCCTTTCTAGGTAGAGGTCTATATACAGCTATGAACGATAATAGGCTGTTAATAATGATGATGACGATGAATCGTACTGAAATGCGTCGTTGCGAAAAGTTTTAACTGCCTCGGTAGCCTAGCGGTAGCGTATGCGACTGCTGTTCCTGAGGTCTCGGGTTCGATTCCCGGGTCGGATCAAATGTTTGTATGATCTGAAAATATTTGTTTCGGAGTTTGGGAGTTTTCTATGTATGATATGTATGTATTTACAAAAAAAAAGTATATAAGTATTATATCAGTTGTTTAGTACCCATAATACAAGCTCTGCTTAGTTTGGGACTAGATGGCGTTGTGTGTTAGATGTCGGAAATATTTATTATTTATTTATTTATTTATTATTTACAATCAAATGTCTTCATATCAAACTGAATTTTAACTGCCTATCGTTACAAAATTTAAGACATAAAGACATACTGACATCTTTACAAAGACAACAAAGCTTTGTGGCCAATTGATCCTCAAAATAAAGATGAAACTTTTTAATGTTATGATTATTTTAGTCACTCATAGTTATTTTGAGGCTGTGCTGAGTAATATGCTGCTTTCGAAGAAATGAAGTTAAAAAATGTTAAAGCTCATTTAGCTCTTCCTAAAAATTTCTATTAGCTAGCGGTCAGTAAATTATTAACCTTAACGACCATTGTTTTGAAACTCTGAGCGATTTTATTTATATAAATGACGTTCTTCCATTCTAGAAACAGACATAGTTAACAGCCAAAATAGGACAAATAATATAGCATTCTACGACATTTTGATCGTATTTGATGTATCAATTAATAATAATTATGGTTATAAAAAGCATATTTCATTTTATTCATACCTTAAAATGATATAGGTGGCAAACCTTTTTAAATCACCGCGGTATTTCTCTCAGAAAAAAGTAACATTAGTACAAAAGATTTAACATTGCCGTTTACACGTCATGTGTTCTGTGTCATCTTTTGACTAAAATAGGCATAAAGGCAAAAAGAAAAATTTCCCAGATAACTCTCCCTTCAATGAGCTCCAATCGTGTTCGGTGCGGAGTTATTGCTCTCATAGGTATGGGTGGGCCTGTCCCAATGACGACAGAATTATTGACAATTACGCTTCAACCGACATCAGTTGTAGTCAGTCCACTGTCATTTAGAAATGACGTTTAAGGGCTGTTAATTGTGCGTTCTGAATTGTCCTGTCTTACATTGTATGATTTTGTTCACGGAATAGGATCAGTGTGGTGTCATGTAATGTGTTGCTTCGTTTGATGTTTATTTTTAATAGTGAAACATAACAACGAATTATAGTTAAGTTTTAAAGACCTAGCATAGAAGGAAGTGGCGTGGTGACCGCTTCAACCAATAGACCATACACGTCAAGCATGTATATTTTTACTTTTACTTACATACTAGAATTAGATAATTAATAATTTATTATTAATTTCATTTAATACTAAAAACATTTCAAAAAAGTCTATCATGTATATATGTATGACCAAGTTAAGGTAGAAAAATGTAGTTTGTAAATACAAGAAAAGTTTTGAGACTTACGCCCTATAACTGTCTACATAAAATAAATGTAATAGCTGACGGCTAAATCAGTCAGAAACCCAACGAAAACAATTGCTAAAAGTTCAAAGACAAAAAAGTATTTATACACGAAATATATTACTTTTATTATGGGACAATGTATTCACCACAGCAAGTATCAAACCGGTAGAGAGCTGATTAATATGCATTTAATATCCTTCTGTGCTAGCGAAGTCCCTAGAGTAATTTAACTCGAATTACTAATACATTATTTATATGTAAATGAAAATGTTTTATTGTGTAGATTCCTTTGAGATAGGTACTGTTCTAGAGGTTGTGATGTTAGGTCCTTAAAAAATTCTGTGTACCTAGTTACAGCTTAAGCAAAAGAGAAGCTTAAAATTTACGGTCTTAAAGTATACTTACGTATACTTTAAGACAAGCAAGCTTGCTTATGTATTCTTTAAGATTACCATTCTAACGAATTTACTGTCTAACATTCAAGATCTATAAAATATCCGGTTTTCTGTTTCCTTGATTCAAATAGAGCGAGAGGTACATAAAGATATTTAGTTACTTAATTTAGTGCAGTAGTACTAGCACACTAAACATACCTGGAAAAGTATGTTTTAATGTTGAAATGAAATATCAAAATAAGGACTATTTTTATATACAAGCACTCACGTCTTTATCTCAAATGAGGTAAACATAGGCGTATTATGTAGCCACATTTTATGTACTATACCTGTCGTTCGACTTACTAGCAAATAATTATTAGTATAAACAAATGTGCTTGTCATAAAATAATCGTTTTAATTGGAAATAGGAGCCACGAACTCTGACTCAACAGTCAGGATCATTAACCATTACATTCACAGGCGGTCATTTTTAAAAACAGACTATTTTTAAGTCACCTAAACCAATCAAGTTAAAACAAAACCGAATCTAACCTATTCCGGAGGTTATTGATCAAACGTATTATCTCCTGTTGACTTTGTCTGATTTGTCACAACGTTACAAGGCAATTAGGTGGACCACCCAAGTGCTGTCAAAACGTAAGGTGACGACGACGCGACGTCGACTATGAGTGACTAAAACAATTTGTTACCATCTAATACAGAAATAAAAAAAAACGAAACTGATAATTGTGCTTCTGTAGGCGTTTTTCTTTTGTTTGGGTACAAAGAATAGTGTGATTCCACGTATTGTGTGTGGGTCACTATCTACTTTGACTGCGTAAGTTAATTTAATAGAATTGTGTTTTTTTCTGTTTTGATTTGTGCTCTGTTTTTTTAATTCTGAATATTAAAAAACATATTCCAGATTATTAAGACAAAGGTTACTTTGTGTGAATTTTATGATACGACGAAAACTATAACTCGGAACATATTCCATTACATAACTGGGACATTTTACAAGCAGTAAGAATACTAGTTCAAGTTTTTTAAGAGTTTGAGTACTGAAGACTTTTAATTTGAACTAATTTGTTTTTGTTTTAAAAAATATACTTTAAATCATATTTTCTTTAAATTTATTAAGAGGTTTCGATTCCATTGCATCGACGTACGTCTTTGTCCCAAAACACGAACTGAATTTCAGAAACTCAAACAACTGAAATGGCCTAGTATTCAGTCCTCCAATTTTTTCTTTGTCCTATAGTAATGATTAGACTACTGCCTCGTTGACTTTAAAAAGTAACTTTAACACGTTATTTGTGTTTATTCTAATTTATATATATATATATATATATATAAATTAGAATAAACTAATAATTATTTGCTAGTAAGTCGAACGACAGGTATAGTACATAAAATGTGGCTACATAATACGCCTATGTTTACCTCATTTGAGATAAAGACGTGAGTGCTTGTATATAAAAATAGTCCTTATTTTGATATTTCATTTCAACATTAAAACATACTTTTCCANTGGTGTAAATAAATGGGTTGATGTTGATACAAGTTGTTTTGTCCACTTCACATCTTCCGCAATAACCTAAGATTCATCAGCAGATAAAGACACATCATCAACTAAAACTTGATCGAACGCAAAAATTTCTCCAAAGTACAGCACAAATCTTCCACATCCAGAACAGATGGTATCTTCACCGAGAATAATATCCCCATGAGCGATTTCCTTAATTTCGTGAGCGAATCAGGGGGATCGATCCGCCCAGATCGCTAGTTAGTGATAACGTTTATGGGCGAACGCCGACTCGCAAATAACGAGTATCTTTCTTTCATTCGATCACGACCAAAAGCGGTATTCGTGTCTTGATGTCAATTGGCAATAAGGTTGCGAACTTTGTCGAACATACCGAGGTCGCCCGCCCATTTTTATGTTAAGTTGTGAAATAAATATTACCATAAAAGGTAACAATGGGTTAGGTACATAGATTATATACAAAACAAAGTCCTTGGATCACCAGATCTAGATCACTTCTGATCATTGGTCTGTCTTTAGAAAGATGGCTTTGGCCTACTTTAAAACGCAGGTTCGCAATGTAGGATATGTTTCAAGTTTCCCTTCTCTTTGCCAGTGTTGTAGTCGGCTTCTAAGATACCCATGAAATAAATAATTTAGTCTTAATAAACATCAACGAATCAAAAACAAAATCTACCTTAAGTATTCCAGGTATTGAATTTATAATAAAAAAATGTTTGACAGTGTGTGTAACATAAATCTCTAAGTCCATAAAACTTCACACTTCACTGTCGAGTAAGAAACCAAAAAAATCTCTTTTAAAAACAGCTTAAAACTTTTATCGAGGTGACGTAGTGTTGCTAGTGTGATCCTCGTGGGGCTGAAACCCTATACAGTGGTTAAGCCGTGCCTCGTCGGCCAATCGGTGGTGAGGCTTACGATGGCGGGCGAGGCTTTGTGCTCCGTACTTGGTTACATGCCACATATTTATTGAACTATGTGGCCTTAGTGGTGGATTTTGGTAAAATGTTATTAATAAATATATTTTGGCTAGAAGTCTCAATAAAGATATTATTTTAAATTTTTTGATTTTTTTAAACTGGCCTAGTGCGAGTCGGGCTCGCACTCTGAGGGTTCCGTACAAAACTGTGGGTATATTTTATGATATAACTAAAAAAATATACTTATCGCAAATACCAAATTCAAGATTCTGAGATCACGGGAAATACCCTATAGGTTTTGATTCCGTTTCGAATGTCGAAAATTTGCAACTAATGGCTGTATCTTTTGATTAGATTGGCTTAGAAGATTGATTTAATCACGGCTCCAAGTAAAAGTAACCCTGAGTATTTGATATGAATTTCAGCTTGATACCTCTACATTCCTGAGAAAAATGGTATTGACAGATAAACAGCCAACAAAGTGATCCTATAAGATTTCGGTTTTTTCTTCTGAGGTACGGAACCCTGAAATATGTTTCATTTTCCCCTGAAATATGTTTCATTTTCCGGCAATCCCTCTATTACTAATAGAGAGTCATACTCACAAAGTCAAAGTAGATATAACGTGCGTTATTCATTAAACCCTATCATTGCAAATATCACTCACAAGAGGGATAAGACTGTGTGATCCGCAAATTTTTGTCCTGAGTCTGATTTTTATTTGTGTCTGTTTCATGTGTATTTGTAAAAGTATCATTAGTATACACGTACTCATTCCTTTGGTGTCCACAGATGTCAGTCCAATGTGTCATGTTCATGACGACGCGCGGTCGAAAATAACTTACTGTTGAATATTTGAGTGTTTCACATATCAATACCCAAGCAAGCTGATTATTCAATTTGCTAATGTACACAAATTAGCCGACTATACAAGCTCTTTACGACTTCCCATTAAACTTATCTGCCAATCGTATAGGTAAATTAAGAATCTTGACATAAACCCCGTTTGTGTCAGTGCCATAAATCGCGATAGAACTGATAACCTCTTCAAGCAGTTTTAAAATCTCCGCCCGGAGGCTTACAAGTCGTAAAAGTACTAAAGAGTCTTAAGCTGCATACACACATGCGACTTAATCATAGATTCCTATTTAATAGTAAACAGTAAATACATCAATTTTAAGATTTTACGACCAGCTCTATATTGATGCTGCGCTGAGTCTACAGAAAAAGGTATTAAGTAAATCTTTACCCAGTCCAGAAATAAACATATACTTTGCATGGCTCGTGCTATGATATGTTATAACTTAGCCGATTCATAAATACCACATAGTGTTGTTTATTTTTATTAATACTAATAAAATGTTGAGCTAGTTATGACAAGGAATTTTATTATTTTTATATTCATTTGACTCCTTCGAACTGACTCTGTCTTCCAACGCCGTAATTGTTAATATTAAAAAATCCTTATTGTTAAAGTGATACGGGGACCACTTTGGTAAAAAGTAACTTTTTATTTTTACTAAAATATAAAAAGTCATCCTTAATCTACAATCAAGTGTTTTTATATATATTAATTCTCCTATAAAATTGCTCCGCTGGTCTGACAGTAATCAGCCGTAGTGCTTCTCTGTCGGTCACCAAATAAAGCAAGACTTATTAATTCTTCAATTTATCAGTTAGAGCAGCAGTCACATAACGAATCTTTTCTAGATTTGATCTGTTTCTTTCAAGATTTGCCCTGAATTAACCGTTTTCTTTAAATTTTTTTTATAGAGTATATAGTACGTATCGCCTGAAGGTAAGCGATTACCGCCGCCCATGGACACTCGCAACACTAGAGGCATCACGAGTGCGTTACCGGCCTTGGGAGATGAGGGGACGGGTTGGATTATGGGCCTCCGGTATCCTCACTCACTCGGTGAAACACAGTGCAGGCGCTGTTTCACACCGGTTTTCTGTGAAGCTGTGGTATCACTCCGGTCGAGCCGGCCCATGCATGCCAAAGTGTTGCCCTCTCACGGTAAAATATTTATGTTATACTCTTACTCTACTTAATAATCAAACTTCTGTAGTATCCAAATTGTAGTCTGTATATTTTGCAAGGAGGTTTATCTATGGAGATGGATCAAGTGGACCACAACTTCATATTAATCTTTGAGGCATTTGAGGCGCTAATGCGCTCTTGTCTCACGTATGTTACATACCGTCCCTTCAGCCCCTTGTCTCTGCATAGCAATCGTCACTTACTATCAAGTGATTCATCTGCTTGTTTGCCTGTCTTGAGTCTATTTTTACTCAATACAAAACATAACAAAAGATTAAATTAATACTATCATCCTGAATCATATTCTGATATCATCTGGAGAGACAAGGAAGACCATTTCATGTTCAGCGAGGAGTACGACAAGGTGATCCAATTTCTGCGAACATTTTTCGCAACCTAGAGTGGAAAACACTAGGTATAAATTTGAATGGTGAGCTGTTGAACCACTTGCGCTTTGCTAATGATATTATACATATCTGTATGTGTATTACACATATGTGAATACCACTTCCTATTGGAATATATGCTATAAACACTTGAATTTAGATAAAACAATTATGTGCATTGACGAACGGAGATCAAAATCAATAACAATTCAATTCAAATTTGTTGATTTATGCCGTTGAGTTACTTACTTGGGCCAGAGAATTTCATTCAGAGAGCAGACACTAGGTGAGAAACACACTTGTCTAGAAACGATACTGGGCACTTAAACATATTTTTAAATCCAAACTACCTATGAAATTAAAGAAAAACTGTAATGACTTCTACAGTGCTCTATCGTTGTCAGAGCTGGGCGCTAACAAACAAATTATAAATAAACTTCAACTTTTTCTACGAGCAGTCGAAAGTAGCATAATGGAACTGAAACTAAATAAAAAATAAGAAACTCAGAAATCAGGAGAAACACCAACCTTTTAGATGTAACAGAAACAGCCTGTATACTAAAATGGCACTGTGACGCCTCTGGTGTTACGGGTGTAAATGGGTGGCGGTAATCGCTTACCATCAGGCGATATGTCTGCTCGTTTGCCCCCAAATCATAAAAAAAGATTGGTGCTGGAGTGAACGTGTTCGGCTCTGGTGGCCGCGAAAGAAGAAACACCGCCGTGGACGACCTAGTGGACGTTGGAGTAACGACATTGTGCGGGCAATGGGCTCTTCTTAAACTAGAATTGCCAAAGGCATGAAACAATTGAGATATATGGAGAAGGTCTTACTCAAATTAAGATTTAACTTAATTTTTTTTTCTACCGATATCCATTCAGATATTTTGGAATATGTCAGACTCGATCTGACTAAAACCACACGACGTCTGGGGTACTAGAAACCAGGGAACTAGGTACACCTTAGAAAGGACAACCCCGGAAACTCAACGTACCTCGGGCCACCTACGATTTGTAGATGTACTTACCTGTTTATTTTACTCACATATATATCACTAATGTCACATTATCCCCTTTAATTACAACTAAGGAACATATTCTTGACGCTACCGTCTGGGTTAATATGGTTTAGTCTACAATTATTTTCATCTGATGACATTACCACGATGGGGTGAAGTGTTCGGCGAACAGATACTGATCGTGACTTTAATTGTACGTGGCGCTAACGTAACGTTTGAGCTACAAGTGACGACGAGATAGGTTTACATGACGCTAATATCATTTATTTTGCAGGCATGAGCAAATGCTTTTACAAGACATTTCACGTAGTTTTATTCAATAGTGAGACTTTATAAATAATCAATTTACAAGTGAATGGGCCAACCATACAGGTCGCATGTTTATTACGAATTCTTTGTTTTTTGTGGTTATTAGAATAACAATTATCATGTCAATCAACTTTTTAACTGTAGAAAAATAACCTGTGTAGCAAGAGAAATTATAAACATATATAAAACCGACACCGACACATACATAATGAGAATAATTTGTGACTCACATTAAGTGTTGTCTCATGTTGGAATCAAACCCACATTACTTAGTGCAGTGGAAAGCGATGAAGAGACCGATTAAACCTACGCCATTCGTGTAAGTATATCACCGTATAAACCGAATGGAAAACATATAAGGCTTAGCTAAATTTCATGAATTTTATACGTCATAAACGAGTCAGTCACTGATATGATTATATAATGTAATATTAGTTTATTTGAGTAGTTATAGTTATTAGCATATATGTGTATATATGTGTATGTATGTTTATGTATGTGTATGTGTGTATTTGTACATATGTGTGTATGTATGTATGTGTTGTATGTATGTGTAAATATAGATTACATTCATTAGAAATTGGTATTATATTAAATTAGAAATTATATAAAATTATACTTAATTAATTGTACAAATAAAGAGTTTTCTATCTATCTATCTATCTAAATTTAACTTTTTTTTATATATGCTCTGCCAAAGTGACGCTACTGTACTAGTCCGTTCGTGCTGAAATCTGAGTGGTTCTACTACCTTGAGGAGACTGCATTAAGATGTTTATGATTTAGTTCTGATTAACATCATACATTTAAGCACATGTAACTCTCTATTGAACAGCAAAATAAAACATGCATTAGTCCGTAAACAATGAAAATCCTTGTGGTATAATTTAATGTTAAACATTAGCGAGGGTAAATTACTTTAAATGTAAAACAATATCAGTTTTAATGGATACAGTCACGGATGATTAAACGTTGTAACAGATTTAGAAACGACTCATTCTTTTCACATCATTATCAGATTATTTTATCTTTGACAATAAATCAAATTGCGTACCAAAACATTGCTTCCCAAACCAAGTTGCACCTGGGCAATTGTAGCAGATGTTGATCTGTGTTGAGACCGAGGATACTGGCTGACTAAGAATTCATAAACGCTGATAATTATGACGATGTTATTGAACTTCTCCTTGAAGACAACTTTTACTCGTGTCAAGTCATCACTCTGAAGCAAAGCGATTGTTTTTGCACGTTTCAAATTTTATTCAAGATTAGTATAAGTTAGTTAGTTCAGTTGGTCATTTTTGCTAGAGAACTTTGATGTACATTTTTTGCGGTACAAAGATATGTTTTCTTCTCAGAAATAATACGTCTACGCTCACAAGAAAACATACTTTCATGAAAATTAAGAATCAATAGATCAATTTATATATATTTTTCAGGGACCCTTGCTTTTGAGATAAAAACATATAATAGATGTAAAAGTTTATTACTTGGCCTATCATCATGATTTTCTCAGATTTCTCAAAACCGGCCATTTAGCTTTTAGAGGGGGAGGCTTTTTATAACAAAAAAAATGTTCTTTCAAGTTGAATATTTAGCAAACTAGTACCTAATCAAAAAATCGTCTTAGCAACCTTTCAATATTTTTAAAAGACCTATAAATACATAGCCACTTTACGTGTTTTAAAAAAAATATTCGTGATATTATTTGTAATAATTTGTCAACGTAAGAAATACACATATCCGTGCAAAGTTTTATTTTTATAACACTAACCGTTTAGAACGTAAGTCGAGGACGGACAGACGGACGGATAGGACAAAACTATAAAGGTTCCGAGACGTAAACTACGGAACCCTAAAGAGGAAGAGCAAAAGTAATAGCGCTTTGTTTCCACACGTGTATAACATTCACCCGCATTACAATTTTATTGTTTTGTTTTAACAAAACTGGAACATTGGCAATGCGAAAAAAATATAGCAAGGTAAATATCGAATAAAATGTTAAAGTAATTTTATAGGTTTCGTACAATTCGTATAAACACTGATATTTTAATGCTTTGAAAATTGCTTTTTAGGAGATTTTCATATGGCTAAAATTTTAATTTGAATACATTTAGATTAAATACTTAATGTGGAACATATTTAAGGTAGGTTGATATTTACACGGTATTATTGTTAGCATCATATTGGCAACAGAAAAAATAATCTTTTGAGTCGTAAGTGATTTTAGGCAATGGCATGTCAACAGCCTTGAGACCTCAATTTCTGGATATAACCAAACCAAAACCTTCTTTCTACGAAGACGCTCTCTGTAGAAAGAAGGTTTTGGCTTGGTATACCACAGCCCTGGGCATACGAGTTGGTATTCGGTTTGCTTCAGATTTTCTTTCTTTTTGAAACGTTGTCTTGCGTAGTTGCTTCTTCAACCCTCTCTTACGACACCCATAAGATGAATAGGGGTTATGACACTCCATATTTTTAATCCGTCACTATACGGAAAGATGATGAAGAGGTAGTCGGTTACCATCATGTGAGATGTCTGCTCACTTACACTTAGCTTATGCCACATTAATATCTAAACAAGCCCACAACTCATTAGAATACTTACATGATAGCTGAATTTAAAAAAATTAACCTGACTACTGTTTCACCGTGGCATGTAAACCACATTAAGGCGTGCGTCTAATTTGAACCGAGATGATTTTGTCGTTTTCTCATTATAGCGAATGCCCGGGTGGCCGTCGCTTGACAAGAGGAAATTGTCCTCAGGGATAAATAAAATTTGACTCGCTTGAAAGTGGCCCTCATTTATATTGTTTATGACTGCAGTTCACCATTGCGGAATGTAAAGCGAATATTTGTAACCACGAATCCTGAATTAACTGTTTCAACTTCATGCTTATGCTGCAGAACGGAATAAGAAGGTTTTATAACTTCAAATTGTTTTTGCGGTATTCATTCCTTTTAGGAAAAATAACAAATAACAGTTTTTTTAAGAAAAACAAAGTGTGTAGCCTAGGTACCACAGAGCGTATAAATTATACAATAAACAATTAAATAATACATTTTTGGTACATTGTTTAAATTGGAGAAGTTCCATCGTCCAGATTGATGTAAAAAAGATATACATTTTGATGTCGATACCCCGACAAAGGACATGAGCGCAATTACGCTGTCCCTCGACAAATTGGTCCACTTATTCATCGTTAATGAAATTCAGATTTTATAATAACTTCGTCGGTTTTATCCGCTCATTTACGTGTTTGTACTACAAGCAGATTATTTTAAACAGCCTACACATCCTGTGTAGCTTTTAAATGCTTTTTTTGTACTTATTAAAAATCATTAGGATTATAAACTTGCAAACATACTGAAAGTGAAATAAAACGAAATATTATATCATTTTTTATAGATAACTACCGTATTAAGAACAAGTATTAGGAACATATAATTACTAAAGGGACTTTAGAAACATATGTGAAACGGATACAAAGAACACCCATATCAGAACAACAGTTTGTGAAACGCATAAAATGTTTTCCAATGTGGGGTTGAACTCACAACACTTAAATCACACATTATAAAAAAAGAGGGTAAGTTAGAGTTGAATGAAAGAAAGACGAACAATAAACAGATTACATAATGACACAAAAGAGCTGTAATTATCATCATCATCATCATCATCATCAGCCTATCGCAGTCCACTGCTGGACATAGGCCTCTCCAATTTCACGCCACTTAGTTCGATCTATGGCTTCTCGCATCCCAGATGCGAGTCTAGCCGTAACGTGCGGCCGTTGTACGTTGCCAGGGTCAGTCTTTTGTGGTGGCCTCCCGTAACCCGGTGATTCTTAGTACCCCCTGTCCCGCCGTAACCGTGGTCGCCACCATGACCAGGAATAGCGGGACTACCGGGAACTGGGGGCCGTGGCTTCTGATGCTTACTCATGGAGGGGGTCAGCCCATAATCACCACGCTGGGCAGGCGGGTTGGTGATCGCAGGGCGTAACTTGTTGCACCGGTGACGCTGCTGCCCATCACCGGCCTATTGTATTTAGTTACGCCTTTTAGGATGGATATACCGCCATCGGTCGGTCGCCAGAGCCTCGTTTGTTATCTAGTAGGGTGCACCGCGTGCAGGTAAGGTTGGCTGGGGGCGAAAGATTGTGGTTCGCCCCCACACACCCCCAAATTTTTCTGATTATAGAAATGTAATTATGCATTTCTATAATCAGAAAAATTCAATAACACAGTGGTCCGACCCGTGATTCAAACCCGAGACTAGACCACAAGGCTAAACCAACTTTGCTTGATGAAAAGCATAAGCAGAATTGAAGTAGAGGTCACCATACTCATTGCAAATGCACATGATATCTGTTCCTCCACACTCGCACTAGATCAAAAGAAGTAAACTTGCAAAAATTTGAACCACTGAACACAGAACCAGGCATGATCACCTCGCCTGATCGGAGGATCCTCCCTTTGTGTTGGAGGGACATGACACCCGTACCTCCACAGGCCTATTAAGATGCTTCTGCAACATTGGGCTCTGGTCCTGCACTAACCAACGAAACAATATTACAAATGCTATCATTTTAGGCTGGTTGTCTGAGATAGGGTAGATTGATTCCATAATAAAGGATTTTAATCTTGAAATCTATCAAAAAGAGTAATTAAGATGAATTAACGATCCCAAAGCCACGTTACGTGTTAGCCCTCACTGTAACCTTTATTTCTACTAATTGGCTCCCACGCCTCATAATTTTTACAGAAAATTACTGGGCTAACGATTAATTTCACCCGATGTCTAATTTTCTGGGACAATAGTCGACTTGAAATTAAAGAAATATGTTAATTTCTATCTTTGTCTCGGATCGACAGAGCGGAAGATTATAATTATTACGAAATTGTTAAAAAAGCACCTTGCTTTGTTATTGAAGTCATCCACTCGGATGGGTGCTTAATGGATCTTTTTACTAAATCTTTTTCAAGTCGAGAGTTCGCTATCGTTTTCCTTGTTCGTGAACAATCGTTGAGAATAAAGGAAAAGTAGAACACAAAACAATAATGTCAGTCAATGTATTATTATGAATTTTTCTCTTTTGAGCTCATTTGATTATTCGGCCACGGCCAGAAACAAAGCTTTGGCATTGCAAAAGGTTTTTATTACTAAATTGGTATTTAAATAATATATGTCGAACTACTCTTTGAAAAGTGTATTTCTTATACACAACTCTATCACAAGCAATTTTCTACCCTGAAGCTACTTTATCAAAAGTATGTTATGTAAATAAAATAGTACGTCTATAATAATAAAATAAAGTTGAAGAGATTCTTTTGTTTTTAGGTCACTTAGACATGCTAAAATCTTTTCACTAATTCACAGATTTTTAAATCTTTATAGATTATGGAACAAGCCAAATAAAAGCTCTTTATAACACAAGACATAAAGCTGCTCAACTTTTTATTCATGAATCAGGAAAGAATTAAGCATATTAAATTCAGTACTACCGAAGTAGTATTATTTTGTTTTAATTAAAAATTTAAACGTGAGAAGCTAAAGTGTTTGATATCAAATCTTCTCTTATCGGTACTTGCCACAACAGTTAATTAGAACAGGAATTAAATTGCACTACGTTCATATGACTGGGGATTACCTCTAATTAGTTTCATCTTCTTCGTGGATAAAGTAATATATAATGTTTATTTTTTATAGTATAAAGGGGTAACCACCAAGGTCCTGTCTGTTGGTCTAGTATTTACCTAGTGACTCTGAAGCCAAAGTTTGTGCTTTCGATTCCTACCTTGGACAAATTCTGTGTGTTTCAATCAATGATAAAAACAATTTAAGTGTTCAGGTGTAATTTGTTTGTAATATGTATGGATTTAGATATTTAGTAAATAGTTTGGTTACTAAAGGACAGCTTAGTTTAGTATTAGATTATATTGTGTAATTTGTTAGAAAACAAAACTTTGTTCTAATAACGCTCCTGTTTATCAAAAAAAGTAAAAAATAAAAACTTTCTATACGAAGGTCCTATGCTATGTTATTCCCCAGGTATAGTAAAAAGTGATGTTCGCTCAATTGGAGTGACAACGATCTGTGCACCTGTGTTTATATTGCGTATGTGAGTCAGGTATGCGTTCAAATTTTATTACCACCTAACTTATTCTTAGCTGTTTTATGTTAAAAATAATGTGTTTCATAAAGAAAATCAACGATGTTGTGAGAGTGTATTATTCCAATAATAAATTTTGATACAACAAGCCTTTATTCTCTAGGGAAAGTGTTAAAATTAGGATTAACATTTTATTTGAGTAAAGTCATATTTAATTGTAGTCCATTGCCTTTGCTGTACGGTGTTTATTGCAAATATTATATTATTGCCCTATAGTTTGTCTAATACTAACATTGACTGCCTCATTGGTGCAGTAGTAGCGTATTCAACTGCTGTTCATGAGGTCTCGAGTTCGATTCGCGGTTTGGACCAAACGATGATCTGCAAATATTTATTTCAGAATTTGGGTGTTTTCTATGTATAATATGTATGTATTTCTTAAAAATGATAGAAGTATTCTATCAGTCAATCTAGCTTTTATAGTACAAGCTCTGCTTAGTTTGAATCTAGATGGCGTTGTGTGTAAAAAATAAACTATTCCTAAAAATATTGTCAGTATCAGTTTATTCTTTAAGTAAAACCTGTTATTATTTTAAATTTACCATTATCTATTAAAATTGTCTAAAGTAAAACTTTTTATCTTACCAAGAGTGTTCACTAACTCGATTGTTTATAGGAGTATAGTCTGCAGAGCTGTGCTAAGGCAATTTAACAAAATTTGACGGGAGATGTTACGAAAACAAATCAAAATCGGT
Organism: Hyphantria cunea; assembly: GCA_003709505.1. Lineage (NCBI taxonomy): Eukaryota > Metazoa > Arthropoda > Insecta > Lepidoptera > Erebidae > Hyphantria > Hyphantria cunea. The sequence continues at coordinate 1,539,783 of PKRV01001461.1, forward strand.
TTAAATCGTATTTCAATCAACAACCCATAATGTCCCACTGCTGGGCTCAGCAATGTTTTTAAGCCCCTCAAAGGCCTCCAACTAAGCTTCACGACTGCTTAACGTGACCTCCGAATCACGGAGATGCTCATGGTAACATGCCACCAGCGTTCACCCATCTAGGTACTGACCGCACCGTCATTGCTTACCCTCGGTGATTGCTTCTAATCACCGAGCGCGCCGTGTCATCGTAAGTCGTGTTAGATTTATTTTAACTCATAGTATATTGTTTTAGTGATCTAAACCGTGTGCTCAGTGATGGTGTTATATAGTGACCTTAAACTATATCGATATGTCAGGACTTTTACTTGGTACTTACCGAATCCTTCACTCAGCTGCACTAAGCAAGGTACGGTCGGGCATTTACACCACACTTATATTAAAACTCAATGTTGTGATATTTTAATCACATCTTTGCATAAACCTTGACTCAAAAAATGACGAAAAGGAGGAAAGTAGGGTTTACAATATTCTGTCGTTTATCTACCTCGGCGAGCGTCAGCAGTCGTTATTCAATAAAACGACCCAGGGTTCACCCTTCTGAGTATTAGTCGCAATATCTTTCACAACCAACAGCACAAAAAACTATGGAGTTATAGTTGGAAAACCACAATTTTGCCGTTATGGTCTCATATTGAGAATTTATTCGTGTGTGCAGATTTTGCATTTCTTTATTTATTTATTGACTGGCTTATATCGAAGCCTAGCGCTGAATGATTTGGTTGAAGTCTGATTTTAAATAGTTTATGATATGTGTAATGAAATCTAATTTTAAGTTAATTTCTAAATCACACCAATAAGTCAAAATAATAAAAAGATGATTAGCTGGAATCGTCATCATCACATAGGCCTCTTTAAAAATACGCTCCTATATTCGATCTTCGGAATAATGTTTGCGCTTGGGATTTCTTCTATTATAAGAATAGGCCAAGATACTGTATTTCAAACCGTTATAGCTGGTTAATAATAATAATACTGGACTTTGACAACAGCATAACCGAAAAACGTCATCTGCTGGACGTATACCTCCCCCAAGGCTCTACGCACCCACTGGATCCTTGCTGCACACAGTACACACTTCGAAGGGCTGACATGGTTCAATTTATTTTGGTTTTTAGTGTTTTAGTACCCAAAAGATAAAAACGGTATACTATTACTAAAACTACCCTGTCTCTCTGTCTATTTGTCTATCTGCCTGTCACCAGGCTGTATCTTATTAATCTTGATAGCTAGACAGTCTAAATTTTCACAGATTGTAATGTACTTCTGTTGTTATCACAACCAATACTTAAAACAGACTAAAATTTAGGGGGTTCCTTTATAATAATAATAATAACTTTATTTATTTTCTCATCATAGATGTATACAGTACAGTGTAGATTCTTATCTTATACATTTGAACGAACATTTGTGAGAGACTAGTGCCCGAGATAGGTATTGGAATACCTGTGTTACGGGTCCCTATACAACAAACGTGATTTTTTGCCGTTTTTTGCTCGATATTTAATACAGCAACAGGTAGAAGCTTGAAATATTCACAGAATATTTAGTTGTATATTCACTTTAAAATTAATAATTAAAATAAAATAAATATATGCAGGAAGCTCCAGTACAATAAAAGTGTTTTTTGACGAGTTTTTTCGATGTTGTACCCAACCAGGTCCGAAGTCTATTTGTGATAATAGTACCGAGCCCTTCATGTGCGAGTCTGACTCGCACTTGACTATCTTTTACGACACAACTTAACACATTTAAGAAGAGGATATTCAGTACAATTATTATTATTTTTATTGCATTTTAAAGAAACATCACCATATGTTTCTTTTCACTTTACGGTAATAGAAGCAACCAAATAGATGGACACTATAAGTAAATGGACCCTAGGTCTCAAGAAGGACAAGTGTGTTGCCGTTCTTGGAGTGCCCTTACTACCAAAATTAAGAGGTGAGGAAAAAGTTGGTCTTTGAGTAACCCGGTTAAGTCAGTCCATACGTGTCGAAGCATCACTAAATTTTCTTCAATTCGTTATTCGAATAACCTCAGTTAATTTTACAAACTGTTTTTTGTTATAAGATACAAAATATTTTCAAGCATAGAAAAATGATATTAGTCATGACGCATCCACCACGGTTTCGTACTTACATATCCCTAGACTAATTTGGTCGCATTTAATCTATGTAACAGTCACTATTGCATTTCAGAAAACTTAAATAATAAAGATAACACATTCCTCATAATACTTCTAGCCTTTGTCTTGCTTCAATTAGGGTATCTAACACGTTATGATACAATTTTCCACTTTACAATAGATATTATCACACTCTACCCTCAAATATATGTAGGAAATATTCAGTTTGGCATCGTTCCTGATTAAATTCAACTCAATTTCAGTGAATCAGGGGAAGTAATAAATATTTAAGGTAGTTATATTAATTTCCTACTCCACTCCTATTCCAATAGTGCAAAACTTCAGCACGGTACTCAACTTCGGCGCTAAGTCTCTTCGAAACTGTCTGTTTTCCACAAAACGAGATAAATTAAATTAATGTATTTAATTGCACCACAACTATGCGCATAAGATATGGAATATTGTTCTCAGAAACGAGTTGGAATCGACCTTGTTATAAAATTCAATTTTGCTTTTGGTTTTGTATCATTCGAAAAGTATGTAACGTTGTCGTGATATAATTATTATTATTTTGCAACAAATGAAGTCTAGTCTTGAATAATACATACAGTCTATCGCAATCAGACTAACGAGATAACAGCTTTGTACTAAACTTGGTACTGACTGACTTCGAAGTATATTTAACTACGATACTAATTCATAGACTGTATTATTATTATTGTTTTAGTATAACCAAAAGGTCCAAATTTTAGTATAAACAATTTACTAATAAACTGCAATATTTTACGCAGATCCAATCCTTGAAACTTTACGCAAATTTTGTTCTTAATTTAGTAGTAGTGACTGTCATTTACTTCGATATTCGATTCCACTCCAATGAACCTGCTATAAAAATCTAAACCTGTAAATGTTTATAAAGAAGTAGGTCCTGTAATATTTGTCAACAACAGTTCCATTTAACCTAAGCACAATGGAGATCATAATAATCAGCCTATCGCAGTCTACCGCTGGGAAAAGTCCTCTCCAATGGCACGCCACTTGGTTCCATTCTCAAAAATTTCTATGCCAACAAAATGTGAAGATGATGACTGACCTGACCTAAACCTGACCATTGTTACATTATCCGCTTTCACAATGAATATTGGTGACTAAAACTCTTGGAATCTGTTCTCTTGGAATCAATCCGCCGCTGGCGAATCGGGCGGTGGAGTCACCCGGGAGCCCTGAGTGTGGCCGCGGATGGGCGAGACGGGTTTTCCCCCCCATCCGCATCAGAGGCCACCCGCGAGGAAGGCGACATTACGCGTGTGCCGTACGTCGCCCACCTTAAGAGTTTAACATCAGACGACGGAGCCCGCTTCAGTGCGGGCAGGCGCTGGGAGGGGTCCGGATGGCGTAAGAAAGCGGTTCCCGGATCCCTCCCGTCTCAGGCGCAGAGTGGCACACCGTGGTGGTTTAGTGAGTAGTCTGGCTGGAGTCAGTCAGGAGTCCCACACAAAGCGAACCCCCTGTCCCCGCGGGGGGGGAGCGAAGTGCGTAAAGGCATTCCACCGAGGCAAAAAAAAAAAAAACCATTGCATACCATATCACAATTTAACGGTTTCACTTTGATAGATTTTAATCTAACAAAAAATAATACATTAAATTGTAAGTAGTATGTTGCAGTTCAAAAGCTTTCGACAGTTTACAATCTCGCGAGATAGACTACAATCTAACGGTTTTGACAATTTCACTTTAAGAACATTTCAAATCCATAATATTAAACATTTTGTACAACACTCATTATATTATAGAGAAAGGAACCATGCGCCGATACAAATATAGTTAATAAACTATGATATTTAAATCATTTTCATTTCTTAATAGATCTTAATTACGAATGCTAATCTCAACACGAATTCTATAACTTGTCTCTTAGTTTATATTATGTAAATCTAAACACACAGAAGTACTGCTGACTCAGGGAAATTTGCTGAAACTTTTCAATTACCGTCAAAACTTTCAAGATCTTATATTTCGTCTTATAATTTATTCGTTCTGTCTTTGATCATACAGAAAGAAATGTACAGATTGAAAGGACTTTAATGAGAATATCTTGAGTGATCCAAGTAATATCTAATGACGAGACACATAATCCGTGCTCGATCGCCTCTCCGCTTATTGAGTCGGAATTTTCGATTAGTCTGTGATTGATTGAAGCGACTTCTCTTCGAGCGACGTGCATTTTATGATCCGTTCTACTTCTTAGATCAGTTTTCTTTGATATAGTATAAGCAAAAAGAGATACTTTTATAGATAAAATTAGAATATTCCCATCTAGTAAGATGTTTCTTTTTTCTGCATTCTTAACAGTATTCTATTGGAAATGTTTCGATAATATTTCGTAGCAAAAATTATATTTGACAAAGGTAGCAGTTGTAATGCAAACTATTTGGTATTATTCTATTGGAAATACACAGAATAAAAATTAATATATACATCACGCTTCTGATTTATTAATATTTTATATTTAATCTAGGTTTATGAAATTCATAGTCATAGCATGAGAGAATTTTTAGGAAGGCAATAAACAAAATGTGACTTTTCTTCTCTGAAACTAATGAGTTTTACATATTTATGCTCAAGCTATCAAATCTCGTACCCATAAAAAATTCATTCGCTTCTAGAACGTTCCTTCTCAAAACTCTACAAGAAAGAAGCTTTGTACACATTTTCCATGTACTGTGGAATATCCACACAGTCTTAATGCAATTTGTGGTAATGTTGCGTCGAGGCGAATACGTCGGCGGTATGCTATGATAGCGATGCAAGTAATATACGTCACTGCTTCACGAAGATGTTTTATACAAGGATTTTACTAAAGTATGTAAAGTGAGTACAGATCAAGTGTAGAAATTGAATACACTGCCTCACCCAAGCCTATGGGACATCTGTCAGTGAACTTTGATTGTACGCGTACTGTACGAGCTTCTAATTCTAAATACATTAGAGATCCTGAACTACAATCGCGTGAGCCATGTATTAGATTGAAATTTGATCGTTATTGTGAGTAGTAGATAATTTGATTCTATATGAATTGCATCGTATACCAGATGATTGTACAAATGGGCTTTATTTTTATTCAAATCTTATGCTGATTTGCTAGCTTTATTTCTATGATTTGAAGAACTAATCATTTTGTTGTTAAGATTTTTATTTTAAGTGATAAAATGCATTGTTGAGTTAAGGTTAATCTTTAAACTGTTCATCTTCCCGTCATACATGATGGTTGTAATCGTATACTAAATGACCACAGTAATGCATTCCGTCTCCGCAGCACACTTCCTGATTCTTTTCCAAATATCCATGCACTTTATAAATGAAATTACGTTAAGTTAATAATGCAATAGCTTTCCCGTCGAAAACAAACCACTATTTCATTATATAAGAACGAAAGCCGCAAGCTGAAATTTTTATGACTTCCAACGTCTGGTGAGGGGAGAAATTTTTAAAAAGGTTTATCAAATGTTTTGTGATTCTTCTTTCCGTTCCCCGGTGGAAGGATACCATGTATGAATCTTTGTTTAATTTGGAAACATTTAAAATTTGCTCTACGCAAACACAATCCGAGATTCTAAAAAATGAAATGCATTCAAAAAGTCCCGCCAACGAAATTCATCAACGTCAGATATTATCTAAGAACCAATTAGGGAGTTAAGCCACACGTGAATCCTATTAAATTTTTGGAACAAAAAATATACCATTTTATAATGCTATTGTTTCGGCAAATTTTTAAAGCTAAAACAACAACAGCGAGAGACAGTTAATTTCAATCTAATATTTGTACTGAGTTTAGAGTGATCATAACATACATTATGGTTTTGCTAAGATATAGCTTACTAAAAGATATATTTTCTTTTTTCTGTTCTAGTATTTTCGTATATGGATAGAAAATATAACAACAAGTTTGAAGATCTTCAATTTCTAAAGTAAATGGAACAGAAAGATAAAAATCGTTTCTTTCAACCGATGCCAGCTTTTCAAATATTATTACTATTTGTTTAAAAAAACAAGGTCAGGAAAAATTGCCCATGGTTTCAGAATAAGTACATTGTATTTTAGAAGTGCTTATGATATTAAGTTTTGCAGTAATAAGTTAAGCAATAAGAGTTTTTTTTGCACCTTCGGTAAATCATTAGAATTTTCTTCTTAAAAAGTTTTGATGTTGTTTACTAGAAGCTGTCTGAAGCATCTATATCTCGCAGAAGATCATCATTAAACCATACTTCTAACTTTTTTTTTCAATATAATAGTTATTAAACTACCATTAGCTTCAGCTATGGATAATGGTTATTGGAATAGGTATATCAGTGCCAACATTAAAATTGACGCTGAGTAAGCTTACCACATTGTCGTAATTGTATGCAAGTATTGCGTCATTTATCAGTTACCTAGTACTCAAAATATTTCTTGCCCAGTTGTGCAAGCTCTGCTTAGCTTTGGACTAGATAGCGTTGTGTGTTTGATGTTCAAAAAAATATCTGTATTTATCAAACTATCGCAGTCTACTGCTGGACATAGGTCTGTCCAATTGTATTGTTACTTAACTTGAAATACGCTCCATAGACTCTAGATATTTTTTTGAGATAACGATTAACGTAAACGACTATTGCATAACATATTACTAGTATTCTTGTTAAATACTGAACTAAAGTCAATTTTTGTGTTAAATGAAAGTTTGTTGATTTTACATTAGATGGGCTTTACACTTTGATGAATCAATACTATTTGTGTTGAACTGATGTAATGCATGTACAATTTCCTTAGAAGTTTATAGAAATACTTTGGTTTCTCTTTGATTGGGTGTCGTCCACGTTTTATTTATGTAGTGGGCATTTTTCCACAAAAGCACGCGAGGTCAGCTTAAGAGGGAGGAAACGACTTTGGCCTAATCCGCTGACTTTTATTTATTCAGTGAATTAATCTCAGCATGGCCAGGGGTGGGGGCATTGCCCTTATTTCCTGTCGCCTTGTTGCGATACCACAGTTTCTCGACTGCATAGTGTGATAAAAGTCAAGTCGTAGTGTCATGACAAGTACGATTTATAGGTGTGCTACGTATCGCTGTTGTCCACTGTGTCACTTAGATTTGTGTAATTTTTAACAATCAAGGTTTGTAGTGTCTGCGGTTACCTACGTTTCTCTAGAAATTATGAATTATAAATTTGAATTTCATTACTTTTATTAATTAATTATTCATACCAACCTCCTAATAGAAACAATGTGCAGCTTTACATTGGACATTATCATTGTTTTGCACTGCTGTTGTATTATGTAGTTTGCTTCCTTATTCGGTTCTAACGACACCCGCGGGATTAACATAGGTGGTGACAACTCGTATTCTTAACCACACGGCAACTGCATTGGACATTAGCTTTTTCTTCACTATGTTGTGTTTTGTTTTGAATTCTGGATATAAACATACTCGTTACGATTATATAATAAAAGCTCTTCGGTAGCTGAATCCATAATATACACAGCAACACACTGCTTGGTATGACTGTTTTATTAGTTAAAACATTTCAATTGGTTAATGCCTAATTACAGCGAGTTTGAGGTTCTTAGTACTTCTGTTTTAACCGCATTAGTTCACAAACATTTAAAAGTAAAATAATAGCAATACGATCGCGTGGCTATAGTGGATTGAAATTCCATTCTTTATTCGAATAACATTCTTTTTAAACTTAATGGCAAAAAAGGTTTATTCGTATCAGACTCGTTAAAACTACAAAACATTAAAATGCTTTGTACTTAACATGAACTTTTTTACGCCAGGAACTGCAGAAATATATTTGTTTTTGTTTGTGATACTTTTATAGGGATCCTAAAACTGTAAGCCAAAGAACAGAAATAAAACGACTGTGAGACAAGTTATTTGATCATTTCATTCTAAAAATGTATAAAGAACCTAACGGTTTTATGTGATACATATCACTTTTTTTACTTTATCAAGTAGAAATTACTAGAATGAAATATCTTATCAATACATAATATAATAGCATTTTAATTAAGCTCTGCAACACTACTGATACTTAAAACTTATTAGTTTAATATGGAAAGTAATACTTCGATTATTTCATGACAGTTTTACTTTAATGTAAGAAAACCTATTTAAGTTATGTATTTAAAAATTCATGCTAGACGATGCTAGACGAATAGATAACATTAACCAAAAAAAACTTGTTGTTCATATATATAATAACAGTAAGGATTTATCACAAGTTAATTTCAATTTAAAATACATCTTTTGTAGCCCTCCGTTAGAATTGAGAAGACTAAAATATTATAATACCAGACACAATATCTTACAGTTCAAAAACCCATTAGAATTGCCTATATATACATAAAGAAATTCGATACTAAAGCGAACGTATTTTACCCACACTAATATCTTAGTAAGACACAGTTGTGCTACATTAAAGTACTTCAAACGGTTGTTAACTTGTTTTAATTTGATTGTAGACTTTGAAACAGCCTTCGGGCAGATACACGCTTTACTGCCCGTACTAGAATATATACCGAAGTGAAGAAACTACAATTTTCTTGTATAAATACCCTTATAAGAAGGGGTAAATTAGCCATTAGTCGAAATAAACTGAGGCGCATATACCAGTTACACTGGGTGATAAGAAACAATCACTGAGGGTAAGCAGCGCGGTCAGTGCCTTGATGGGTGAACGCTGGTGGCATAATACCGTGAGCATCTCCGTGATTTGGAGGTTGCATTAAGTAGTCGGTCCCGGTTATTATTATTGGATAACAGCTGTGAAGCTAAGATGGGAAACTTTGGGCGGTTTAAAAACATCGAACGGCAAGATTACATAGCCACAATGTTGTCTTGCCAGTCCCCAACCCGCACTGTGCCAGCGTGGGGATATATGGCCTTAACCCATACATACAAGAATCCTGAGTGGAGACCCGAGCCCAGCAGTGGGACATAATGGGTTTTTGATGATATAAAACAAGTTATGTTGTTGACGAGTAACAAAATTATAAAAAGGAATATTAATTTTATTACTATGTTAGTTAAAAAACATTTTGGAATGAATCTTTTACATCTCAAAATGCAAAATGCTAATGTCGACAAAACAGTTCTGTGAGATTTCATGTTCATGAACGTTTTTTTTCTAAAATCCTACGTTCATTCTGGTGATATTGACATAGCCTTCTTTAAAGGATGTTTAAATACGTCAGTTTACGGTATAAGCAGGTTTATGGTCGCTGCCTACGAGCACAGGTTGCTACTTATCATTGAGAGAGCGACGAGTTAGTTTATCTGGCAATAAAAACTCTTCAAGCTTTTGTAAAACAACAATAGATTCTTCCCGAAATAAAATTGGGACTACTATGTTACACATTTGAAAATTCCATGAATCGGTTAAACGCAGTGAATAGTTCACTGTTGATGTATTTATTATCACTACAGTTGAAAACACAGGGAAATCTGTGAATGTTTCCGAAAAAAGAACTTTTATAGTTACCGCGCCTTTGATCGTGTGTGGTCTCGTAAATATCGAAATCTATTGATATTAAAGATATATTTATTGCTGGTTACTGTTTATAGTTACTTACGAAATCTATGCAAAAGGCTTCCTCACCATTACCCAGATATAATCCAGATCTTATTTACAATTCGTTGGGTAATAAATCCATCACTCTTGATAGATTCCAGAAAGTTTTTAAAATTAAATTTGTAATAACTAGCGGAAGAAGGTTTGATTATTATAGTGGGTATTTATTTAGGATGTTTGCTAACAAAAAAAAGTATGTTTTATCACATTAAGTACTTCAATGTGTCATCTCATCATTATATTTTACAATTAAAAGAGGAGATTGATTTAATTTTAAGTATGTACATAATACATTTTTAATGGAATAGTGGGCAAACAAGCAGACGTATCGCCTGATGGTGAGCGATTACCGCTGCCCATTGACACCTGCAACGCCTGAAAGATCTTGAGTGCGTTGGCGACAATTGAGGGATGGGTAAGGGGATGGGTTGAGGTATGAGTCTCCAGCGCAAGCGCTTTTCATACTGGTTTTTTATGAGGCCGTGGCATCACTCCGGTCGAGCCGACCCATTTACGCCACAGCGTGACAAAATGGTTAAATTATAAGTTTAATTGATTAATTTACGTTTATTACATCACTCTACGAAAAAGAAATACCACGTAACAGTTCTTAATTGAAACCAAAAAGTGCCCGCTTTCACTTACTTTATTTGTATTCATTCTTCAAACACAGGAAACATTTGCCTTTGTTCAAATGCCACGCACTATTCATGAGTACGTATTAAAAAAATTATAGTCGTAAAATTAATAATGAAATCACAATTATAGTTCATAATGTTGAGGACAGAAGAACCAAAGTTGATCATAATTCGTTTACCTTTGTTTAACCGACGCTTTGTCAGAAACGATATAAAGTGACGTGAAAAACTGTGTCGGAAGTTAAAAGAAATGGTTATGATGTTTCCTATATAAATAAATTGTATAAGAAAAAGAAACAAAGCAGTCATGAAGACTGCCGACACAAGTGACAACTTAAGACTATAAACAAACAGATGTTTAGTGGATATTCAAATTAATTGTATACTTTAAATTAAAATTTGTAGATCTGTGACTGTTTACACATGTGACTCGACTCAATGACGACTCATATGAATTTGCTCTCCATCGAAACCTAAATCTATAATGATAAACTGTTTTTAAAAATATTTGACCACTTGGAAGTTAACGCTTTCAGAAAGCCAAAGCCACACACCAATGGGCCTTTTTTTTTTTTTTGACGTGGTGGAATGCCTTTTCGCACTTCGCTCCCCCCCTGCGGGTACAGGGGGTTCGCTTTGTGTGGGACTCCTGACTGACTCGCCAGACTACCCACTAAACCACCACGGTGTGCCACTCTGCGCCTGAGAAGGGAGGGATCCGGGAACCGCTTTCTTACGCCATCCGGACCCCTCCCAGCGCCAGCCCGCGCTGAGGCGGGCTCCATCGTCTGATGGTAAACTCTCAAGGTGGGCGACGGACGGCACACCTGTAACGTCGCCCCCCTCGCGGGTGGCCTCTAAAGCGGATGGGGGGGGAAAACCCATCCAGCCCATCCGTGGCCACACTCAGGGCGGCATGAGGCGCTGGTAGGCGCGCCTCCGCCGCCCGGTTCGCCGGCGGCGGATCGGGTCCGAGTGGAGATCGTCCTCCCGGGCTCTCTCCGCCGCCTCCTTCTGCGAGATGACTTCCTCGCAGAAGATCGCGACCGCGGTAAAACTGCTCTCGCCGCCGGCCATGGATCGCACGACGGCCGGCAGCGAGAGATCTCCTCCGATGACTGCAGTGAGGGCCCGACGCTGCGGCGCCCAAGCGGGGCACGCCGCCAGCGTGTGCTGGGCCGAGTCCTCACTGCAGTCGCAGTGGTGGCAGGCGGGACTCAATTTCCTCCGCGCGACCGAGTGCAGGTACTTCCCGATGCAACCGTGCCCGGAAAGCACCTGCGTCAGTCGGAAGGAAAGGGTCCCGTGCTGCCGCCCTGCCCACTCGAGGATGACGGGCTGGAGCGCCTCCACGGTGGCGAAGCCAGCACGTGGAGCCTCCAGCCGCGAAGACCAACGAGCCATCGTGGCTCGACGGGCGGCTTCACGCCACTCGCGTACCTCTTCGGGCGGAGGGCGCATGCCACTCTCCGCCCGGACACACACCAATGGGCCGACTCAACCTTAGTGATATCAGAGAAAACCGGTGTAAAATACCGCTTGCGCTATATTTCACCGAGTGAGTGATTGACATCGGAGGTCCATTACCCAACCCCTCCCTCGACCTCCTCGCCATCCCCCAAAAGCTCGCAACGCACTTGTGACGCCTCTGTTGTTGAAGGTGTCCATGGAAGGCGGTAATTGCTTACCTTTAGGCGATACATCTGCTCGTTTGCTCTTATTCCATAAAAAAAAATATAAAATAATAAATGCAAGCTAACGTGCCTTCGACTCTAATTATTGAGTAAACATTAATTGAAGCGATTGCAGGGATTGCGTAAAAGTTAAAGTGGTCACCTCGCTCTGTTTATGAAGTCCCGTTCGACATAAGATATATTGCTAGAGGGATAACTCCCGCTCTAAGAACAAAATTATGCATTGGATTCCCTTTGATGATCAATTCCTTTAATTGTTCATTATTATCAAGTTTGTTTTCTCTTTAAGTGTTGAATTACATCTTCATTATGTTAAAAATCATGTTTCTTGTGAATGTCAAGTTACAAGAGGTTTTCTTTTCACGGTTCTTTATATAAACTGTATACTATTGGTTATGAATTGTGTTAGGTTCTGTAAATCAAATTGATTAATGAAAAAAATTACCCACTTGGTCATTCCCATACGATAAGAATATAAGGAGAATAAGGATAAAGCATAAGAAGGACCAGAGAATGGTTATCTGAATCTTACTTTTGGCAATAATTTTGTTGGTACCTCTGCTAACTATAAGTGAGTGGCATATGCCTACAAAACAGATCACTTGGCGCATTCAATTTAATTTGCTCTTGAAACTGTTTTAAAATATGCTTTTGGAGCCAACTAAAATTTAATAAACACCGAATAATTTAATTTAGTGATACCACTCGTGCATGGAGGATGGCCAATAAAGGCGATTTTATGGCCGTTTTATTATGATGCATAAACGTGAATCACTTATAATGGACCCCATATAGCACGAGAAAAATCATGCCTGGCACTCGACAAGTATTAAATAATCCATTTTTAAATATGGGTGGCAAAAATAACAAATAATTTACTGTTTCATCTGTGACGTGGGGCTTGCTCGGGGAAAACGAGGGCACTTAAAAATTCATGATAATATGCACGTCGTAAATAGCTTACCATAACTTGGATGCACATTGCGGTTCATATTCAATCTCGTTAATTTTTTTGATTGTTATTTCAGGTTAAATTACTTTTAACTTTTTTCAATTTTGTACAGTATTGTTTTTGTTTTTAATATAACCTTACTGAATTGAGAAAGTATGGAGGAATAAGTATCATATGTCCTTTCAATATGGAGGGAGGATCCTCGGACTAGCACGGTATTAGTTAGGTATATTAATTACGGTGGAAATCATTCATATTGTAATACAGGAATAGTGATTAGTACATATTTTAATGTGTATTAACAAAGGACCACAACGGAGAAACATAAACTTAATTTTTATTTCTCTGTATGTGAAAGTCGCCATACAAAGAACTTCTTATTTTACTAGGGTTTTATTTTTCTTTTGGAGTGTTTTGAAACGAAATAAATTTTCATTACCGCTCTTTCCAACAGTAGCTAGCCCTAACCCTAGGCTCTAACCTAACATTAAGCAACAAATATTTTTACTCTCGTCTCTAATTGTTAAATTAGATGTTAATGCTTAGAATTAAAAAAAACAATGGAATTTTATTACGAAACATACCTTATAATACAAACAGCAGAAGACAAACAAAACATATCAAGCCACTGCTATTAATAAACACATCGCACGCATTATTGAAACGTATTGCACCCTTAAGAACATAGCCCCGGGCGTACAGTAAATTATCTGGAATCAATTTCTAATACGAGACATAGCTTATCGGTAGGAAGTGCATTGCATTGAATGGCGGTGAACAAGGACGTAGGAGTTGAGAGCCATTCCACCTGCATTATTTATCGCGTTACATTATTAACTGCATATCAGCCTTAGATGACTATCGGTTGCACTACACGCCCAGACCGAGGCGCACGCGCTTTCGAGTGAGAGAGAGATATGGATCGCGGGATCCAGTTCCTTTAAATCTTACGACACGGTTTTGCCTTGACAATATAAAATTATAATCTTTAAATTTGTCAATTAAGTTTAAAGTAATTCAATATAAGGCGCTCATAGCCCAGTTGCACTCGGTGATTAGAAACAATCAGCGAGGGCAAGCAACGACGGTGCGGTCAGTACCTGGATTGGTGACCGCTGGTGGCATGTTACCATGAGCGTCTTCGTGATTCGGAGGTCACGTTAAGCAGTCGGTCCCGGTTGTTATCAACGGATAACAGTCGTGAAACTTAGTTGGAGGCCTTCGGGCGGCTTAAAAACATCCAACGGTAAGATTACGTAGCTACAACGTTGTCTTGCCAGTCCCCAACCCGCACTTGGCCAGCGTGGGGACGTATGGCCTTAACCCTCTCCTGAGAGGAGACCCGAGCCCAGCAGTGGGACATTATGGGTTGTTGATTAATGATAATTCAATATAAGCTTTATGAACTATAAGATAGACTGTAACCGCAGAAAACTAACTGTAACTACAAATTGTAAATAAAATAGAAAATTTTATTCGTCCTATAAATTTTTACCATGAGGTATACCAATGGCAAATCTCAGTTTCCTACCGTGAGACATCGTTTTTTTTCAGTATTGACTTCGCCAACAAAGTTTTTTGCCACAAACACTAGACCTAATACGCTTTTAGTTGCAGTTTCCTTTCCCAAAAGAATCTTACGAGCTTGCGAACTAAGCTTACTTATTCTTAAGCATTATGTTCCTAACACTGATCTAAGACATGAAAATGAAAACACATTCTAATTTTATCTATACTATACTATATTGTGTACATTAACACTCCTTGGTCAACGTCATGATGTCCAAATTGTAAATGCTTAGTAAGATATGCAATACAATGAATAAATTAAAAATGAATTGTAATTAATAATGTTGCTTGCAACTGATAATACTCCGAATGCTAAAACTGGCTAAGTTATTGAAAAGCCTACTGTAAAACCAAAGTTCAATTAAAGAAATAACAAAATATAGACCCGCAGCATAAAAGTGTTATGAAAACAAACGGAGTTTTGAACCTCGCGCACATAATTCTTTTGTCTTAGCAATTACACTTAAAAATATTGATTTCATCTTTTCCATTATTTTAATAGGCAGACAACTTTTATTTGATTCCATCGTTGATATGTTTAATAGATTAATGTTTTGCTAACGTGTGAAATAGGACAATATAACAAACTGGAAATATTTTCACTTTGTTGTTTTAGTACGTATTTACTTATTCAGTTTACACACGGTGCTTATAGTTCAAAATTTGTAATTTTGTTGCAAAATTTGTAATTATGCGCTGAGAATTAGACACCAATGCTAAAACTGTGTCAATTAAAATAAACATTTAGTTTTATGTAGATATCAGAATTCGAATATATACTGAAAGTATATAATTAATTCTTTTAATTATTATCAGATTAGAAAAACGGGGAAATAAATATGCTCATCAGTGTACGAATTACTAAAACGTAGATTCTAGATTCCACTGTAAGTAATAAAAGTAACCGAGTTTTATAAAAAAAGTAGGTCTATGATACCTAGCTATGAGTCTGTAATAACAGCTGAGAGTCAAAAATCTGTAGACAAGTGAAACAGATTCTCAAAAAATGAGAATTTCTTCTGCGAAAAATCTGATTTTTTAAAGATATCTCATAATGTAGTCACGTAATCCTTCTCCAGTCATCTCTTATTTCGATTGAATTTTCAAACGGACTTTGATTGATTGAAACGTCTGCTGCGGGACTGAATTGACTTTTAAGTAGACTTAAGCAAGAAAAAGCTTTAATAAATCGCAAAGTATTCGATACAAAGAAACAAGAGGATGAAATTCTATTTACAGGGATTTGATAGAAATAAGATTACGGATTTTCTCGGCTTACATTTTATTTTTAAATTAATATCATAAAATGTTTTCTACTTACGTAATTGAATCATCATAGCATAATCTGCTTTGGGGTTTATTCACTTCGCACAGTGTATTTATAATGAACTCTTGGAGAAAATTAGAATTTCATGTATTAATGAAGAGGGGATTAAAATAACGATGCTATGTTCTCTAGATAATAGTTTTTGTGAATATTTTATCACATTTTTATCTAGCTATAAGGGAATCTACGATATCTCTTAAATTTCGTAAAAGCTTATTCTATTACTTAAATATTCAAAAGGTCAAATTACTAGTGTTATAAACGTTAATTCTTTTCTTATAAGAATATTGCTGAATGGAAGACGTTTTGCTTTTATAGGAATTTATTAGGATATATTACAGCTTAGTTTTTTTTTCTATACTATGAAACATTACATAACAAAGATTTGTTTAACAATGATGAAAATTAAATGTTAAAGATATTAAACGATGACCTTAACTATTTGCGTATCGAAATTAATGTGATTGATTCTAGACACAAGGTATAACCTTTTACTACCTGACTTTAGACATTTATACATCACAATAATTGAAATTCCAAAAACAATGATATCAATTAAAACATCTTATTAAATTGAAAGATATTCATGCTAACGGAATGTGTTTTAAGAAAATGGAACACAAAACAAATATCTTACAATAATGTTAAAGAGTAATTATGAGACGGTCTCACCGCAAACCATTAGTAGGGCTAGAGATACAATATTTATAAAGCCTATTCCCTTTAGTGGCACATCGACATTCAGGTGAGGGCCAGAATTACCATGAACACGGGCCCAGTTCATTTAGAGAATAGAGGGGTGGGCGATAGGATACAGAACAACTGGAAAAGACAATAATTTGAGACGCAAGGAAAATAGTTAGTACAAATATTATGTAAAAACTTATGTAAAAATTAAATTCAGCAGTGTTTTTTCCTGCTCGATTGATAAAAAATAGAAGAAAAAATTATCTGTACGTATTTTAGGAATAATTCGCTATTAATTACAAAAACATAAAGTAGGGAAAACTTGCTTTTATATATATAAAAAAGTATATATGTGTACAGAATATTTATTCAAATTTTAAAATGTAAAAGTAACTTGTCAAATTGCACATTGTTAAAGGTTAAACAGCCAAGGCAGGCATACTTATAGGTATTTAATGCAAGTCCTAGTTGTAGTAGGTATTGAAACCACCTACTACAACTAGAACGCTTCAGTGCAGGTAGGCGCTGGGAGGGGTCCGGATGGCGTAAGAAAGAGGTTCTCGGATCCCTCCCGTCTCAAGCGCCTCTGCACTTGAGACGGGAGGGATCCGGGAACCGCTAAAATCACACGGTGTGCCACTCTTGGCACACCGTGTGGTTTTAGTCGGTTCGATTCCGACACACCGCCCCGCCGCAAACCCCGGTGGGGTGAAGGCCCGAGGGGGATAATCACCACGCGATCTGTAGACACATTATTTAAATAAAAATGTGTAATTTAATAATCCCAAATTATCAAGTTTCCTAAATTACAAAAAATAAACGTAAATAAACTCCTCGCCTGTATTATATAAAAAAGTAATCAATAGTAGAAAAAAAATTCGACTGCGTATATCTTTTAAGTTTGTTTTTTTTTCATTTTGATGTATACAGTGTCACTCTCACGACTAAGACAAATCTATTGACACCACTTACATAAAATACGACAAGCCGTTTCGGCTCTAGGGCGTGCCAAAGAAATATACACACATTCATACATACACTCGAAAAACATAACATTCCTTTCGAAGTCGAGTCAATGTACCACACTTTCAAAACCAATAACGCAGTCTTGATGAATGAATTTTTTTTTTCAATTTCTATAACTCTAATTCTCTTCTAGCAAACTAAGCTAATTCTGTTATTGCGGCCACCTCGCCTCAGGACACGTCCCAATGCTGTAATTACGAGTACACACCCTACTAGAGCAAATAGAAACAAAACCGCATACAACAGTAAATGTAAATAAGAGAGGATCACAACCGAAATTCAGCGTACATGTACTCCTACCGACTTGGGAAAAATTACCTTTGGTAATATATTTGCATATTATCTCCAATATAATTACGTCTATTTGATATTATAATAGCATTAATTACTAGATATGGAATTTCATTCGTAGACTCAAAAATAATGTTAAAAATTGAATTTCAATATCAAAATTGATGATAAAATTTTATTGATATAATAAAGTAACTTACACTCTAAATTAAGAAAAAAAAATGATTATTTTGGATATTTACATTGAATTAAAGTGAAAATAAAAGAGATAATGGTTTATTGTTAGTTTTTACAATAAACGTTTAAGTTTCTCAATAGTCGCAAGACCTTTAAGGTGGCACTTATACTGAACTTTCAACGTAAGTTTTTGATAAACTTAGTCTTGCCATATATATTGTTTTTTCTTTAAAAAACATTTTTATTGTGCGTAACATTCGTTACTATTACAGTAAGTTAATTTTATACATTAATATAATACCATTAAATGTTTATTTTGGTTTTGAAATAAACCGAATTGTAGTTTTTTGTTATTATATACCATGACTCCTTTATGATAGAGCACTTGCGTTTGCCAGAGTATATGCTGGTTTTTGTCAGTGTAGTAATTTAGGCGTGAAATCGTAACAGACAGACCGGAATACTTATGAATTTATAATATTGGCATGGATTTAATTTTATATCTCTTAATAAAAGTGAATCGATTTCAGTACTTGAAAGCGGAAGCGTTAAATAAAAACATAACAAGTTTATAATCATAATGAAATATAAATTAATAATACATATAATTTTAATCCCAAAATAACAAAATCATTTAAATTGTTTCCACTTTAATTAAATAAATAGTAAATCCCCTTGCGAAGAACATTTAGCACCGTTTTAAAATTTAACAAAGGACTAGTAATTATTTATTCAATGTTCTACACAACAAACAAGGCCGGCTGCAAACTAGCCACATACTAAATAAACCAAATCGTCGATGAGCCGCCAGTAATTTACACATTAGGAGTACTGTGAGCTTATCAGCGGTTATAACGTTCCGTAATATAATTTTGTTGAGGTTTTGAATGGGAATCGACTGTGGGAATTAGAATTGTATATTTTGGTTTGTTTGAATTGTATGATAACAGAATTTTGGGTACTTTTAAAATCCCAAGTGCTGTATTCCATAAAGTTTCAATGTTTTGTTCTTTCTTCTAGTGTAAAGGATTTTTTAATATCATCACAGACTAGAGAGTAGGTACAACAGTTACAACGAAATATTGGAAGTATTATTTAGTATCAAATTGCTTTTAATATTTAAGCCCGAAAGTCCAATGAAGCAGACGCATCACTAAGCCTTGTCTTGTCTGCATTCGCAATGAGTTTTTTGACCACCGCTCTTGGATTTTACTAATGCTTTCTATCAGGCAGAGTCATTTTGGCAGGGTAATACAAAAAAAACCGATCCGATCATCATGAAACATTGTACATATATTCTTGGAGGTATTAGAAGTAACATATTTACGAGCGAAGTCGAGGGCGAAAGCTTGTGTACAATAATATCGGAATCAATAATCACTAAATAAAATAAAAATAAACATTTGACTGCCTCGGTGGTGCAGTGGTAGCGTACGCGACTGCTGTGCAAGAGGTCTCAGGTTCGAATCCTGGGTCGTACCAAATGTTTGTATGATCTGCAAATATTTGTTTCGGAGTTTGGGTGTTTTCTATGTATAATATGTATGTATTTACAAAAAAAAAGTATATATGTATTCATGTCAGTTGTCTATTACCCATAATACAAGCTCTGCTTAGTTTGGGACTAGATGGCGTTGTGTGTTAGATGTCCGAAATATTTATTTATTTATTTAGACAACCCTACCAGAGTCAGTCACGTGCGTGTTAAATGATACAAAACGGGAAGTAATAAAACTATTGTTTACAACCCTCGATTGTCGTTTATCAATATTTATAAATTTCAAATCTGATTATGTCGACAAAGATATATTGGTTCGTGTTCCACGGAATACTTGAAGTTAATCAACTGTTTCAAGGCTAGTCAAGTGAAGTCTGAATGTGTTCGGGGTTACCAGAAAGGTCAACTACTGTTTTAAGTAATACAAAACAGCAATATTATTTCAGGAGAGATTCAATATGCTACAGTCTATTGTATTAGTTATTAGATTTATAATGTACAAATCATCAACAACCCATAATGTCCCACTGCTGGGCTCGGGTCTCCTCTCAGGAGAGGGTTAAGGCCATACGTCCCCACGCTGGCCAAGTGCGGGTTGGGGACTGTATGTAATGTACAAAAATTGAGCTGTAATATAGCTTGTTTACAGTAATTCATAACTAAGATTTTAATAAGTACACTATGTATATAGGCCGAAACCTCAGTTTGAATTCCAGTTAGTATTGTGTGACTTAACTGTTTCGGTGGCGCAGTGGTAGCGTATGCGACTGCTGTGCTTGAGGTTCGATTCCCGGGTCGGACCAAATGTTTGTATGATCTTCAAATATTTGTTTCGGAGTTTGGGTGTTTTCTATGTATAATATGTATGTATTTACAAAAAAGACACATATGTATATATATCGGTTGTCTAGTACCCATAACACAAGCTCTGCTTAGTTTGGGACTAGATAGCGTTGTGTGTTAGATGTCCGAAACCTTAATTTATTTATTTAATATAATTGTTGTTAAAACAGAACCAAATATATAAGCGCATATAACGGCATGCTGGTTTAAGAATTAATGTAATAATAAATCTCTGACTATAAAGTTGCTATATTATGTAGTACTTCTAGATTCGTAAAATTTTATGCAAATTTCAATAATAACAACTTCACAATGAAAGTATATACTAATAAGTTAACGAGTTATGATCCATCATTAACACTAAATAGTAAATCTATAACTTCGCAAAGCTTCACTAACTACTTTTCTTTACAAAATGTTAAACTTTACTATGACGAGTTTTATTTTATGGCTCCTTATATTTAATAACAGATATGAAGTATTAATCAAAGGATCATTTTAACTTTCACTATAATATTTAAATGAATTCGGATTAAGTTTCATAGCTTATTTCTACTTCAGGACATTTACTCCGTTATGATTTCATGATAGCTTAAAATCTTTAAGACCAAACTATTGGTAGATAAATTTTAGAGCATTTTAATGAAAACTTTCATTTCTTCATGAAATTAAAATAATTACTCTAAAATTTTACACAATTCACAACTTAAAAGGTCATTTGACAAAGCTTTTGTTGTTGCTTAATGTTGGCGGCCATTTTGGTTTATTGATACTCAGGCTCCATAACCGTAACTTAATACTGCAGCGGAGGGGTTGAACGAGGTTCTTGTTGTGAATTTTTAACCAATCAGTGAACTTCGCTTTATTTAACACCACATGCGCTTGTCTTTGTCTTTTTATTTTTAATGTACCGTATACCTTATTACTTTGCGATTATTTGATAGTAGTATATAAATTTATTTCATCTCAAAACTAAAAAACAGTAACGTTGAAATTTTCGCATGTGATAATGATTATTTTCACCAGAATTACAGTCTAACTGACAGGCTGTGACCAAGGAGAGTGCAACCTGGTCGTCACAACAAAACGTCAGGCAAATCAGATAGATATATCCTTTAAGTAAGTGATCGCGTTAATTTCCGTGAAAATAATTATTAAACTAAAAGAAAGACTATTAATATACATTACATATATTTTGTATTATTAGAAGAGGACAAGATATTAATTTCCATTGAATTAGTTTTCGCAAAATTTTATAAGTTTATTTCTACAGATATCAACAATTCTAAAGTTATTATGCAATGCGTAAAAATGGTCTTTGGAACGTATGATTGAAACTAACACAATTTTTTTTTCAAATATAGTGCCATGCCATATTTTGAGCATATAATGCTTTACTTGCATTATATGCTCAAAATAATGAAACGAAACCTTACAGTAACTACTTAAGTAACCTTTTAATAACTTTTTATGGTAGTCATTTATATTTATAAATATATTCAAAGATTTTTTATAATAGGAGTACATACTTATAAAAAATACTATTTTTAAATAGACATCTTTGTTAAGTACCAAGCTTTTGTTAGCAAAACAAACAAACTCAGTTTTATTAGCAGAACATTTCCAACAAGGGGGAAAATAGCATGGAGTGGGGGGAAGCTAGACTTGTAGAACAATGAGTAATGCTTGTAAAGGGACGCTCGACGACCAATCAGCGTCTGTCACTGCCGAGAGTGTACTTTGTTTTAATAGCACTAGGCTGGATTAGTTTTAAGTACAGCTCTAAACAATGGTTCCTGCATGTCTGTGGGGGAACCTTTGTACCGCCATGTTGAAACTCATTTTTATGTAGAGAGTTTTATATGGGACATGCTATGTATATGACTGTATATAAACCATGTACTAAAAGGAATGAGATGACGGAGACATACTATTACCGGCTATAATCAGCGTTGCGGATTATGCTTTGAGGTCGTATAAAAGTAATCTTATGTATTAACACTATAAAACTAACAATATATTTTTTCTATAATAACACATACTTAGAATAAAAATCTAACAGTGGGCTCTACTGTGAACAGTCTAATATAAAGATATATAATTACTTCTTTTCTTTCGATTTGTTTCATTTTAATTAGCTTTACAAATTGGATTTTGCATACTATATAATGAGTACTGTTTTTTTTTATTTGATTACTCTGAGGCCTCCATAATTACTGCGAATGAAAACAATGCAGTATAGCGTCCCACATTATGCCGGCTCAGTAAGATGCTTTTTCAGGCCCCACTTCCAAGGCCAGCAGTGTTGTCCTTTAGAGGAAGGGAAAAGGCGGGATTAGTTGCAAGAGCTCTTCAGAACATTTTCAATAATAAAGGCGGTAGAAGACTGCCATAGATTCGATATCACTCCGCAACATCTCAAGGGACTTAGTGGCATCGGGATTGTTGATAATGTGGACCGCGTGCCGCCATAACCGATCAAGAGCATCAAACTAATATATATTGCTCGAATTCATCACAAAGATGCGAACAGAACTCCACCCATGAGCGGAGCTAGGTCTTATAAAGAAGACACATGCTCTCTGTTCCGTCTCCGTCTTACCCTATTCCAAGTTTCTGCGAGACTGCCTTAGTGATGCTCTCGGTGTTCTCTCGCGGGTTGAGGTCCTGGCAAATATTCCGAGACAACTCCCAAACAAAACAAACCCCAAGAGACTGAGTTTATTTCGTATAGCTTATCACTTAGTGCAGTTATTAAATATTTGTGTTAGCTTCTTTCTGACGCCCCTCTCGTAGTCTAACATAAATAGATTGTAATAATAGTTTATTTCGATTTGTTTGTCTTTAGTTTACCTAACATGTTAGATTTTAAAACTTACGCAATAATAAGTATATGTTTAGTGTGTGTTTATGTTAGATTTACGGCGCATAGGTCGAGGTCACGATTTGTCACAAATAAATTTCATTTCATATCACAATTTGTCGATTTCTCTATATATAATCAGTATTCTACAGTATCTAGAAGGTCATCATTTGTTTAGTGGCCAGCAGTACGACTTCCGTAAAGATCGATTAGCTGGTAATCTTCTGGTATACCTCACATCGCTGGGCACAGGTGGTTGATACTAAGTGGGAAGCTTTGGCAGGCCTTCGATCGGGTCTGGCACAAAGCGGTACTTTCGAATCTCCCTTCCTGTGGGCCTGCTCGAGAAACTATGCGAATTGTGCAAGAAAGTGTAGCTTTCCAGCATATAAAAGTATAAAGGTTGTAATCGACGGTGAATGCTTTGACTGCATATCTGTGAGTGCTGGTGTGCCGCAAGGCTGTGTGCTATCGCCTAATTTGTTCCTCTTCCATATCAATGACATACTTCAAATTAGCGGCATTCATTCCTATGAAGATGACAGCACGGGCGATGCTCTCTACACTGACTGCGCTAATATTTCTCAGGAAAACGTCATTGAGATTCGAAATAAAGTTGTGTCTGAAATCGAGACCTCTTTGAATAAATTCTCAGACTGGGGTTGACTTAATTTAGTTCAATTTAACCCCATAAAGACCCATTTTTATATATTCACTGCTAAAATGTGGCGTCATTGTGTATCTTCTATCTTTACAATGGGGAGTACTCTAAGGAATAGTTCGAATTGATCCCTGCGGTTAACGCAATTGTGACGCCTCCGGTTTTGTGGGTGTCCATGGGTGGCGGTAATCGCTTACCATCAGGCGATATGTCTGCTCGTTTGCCTTCTATCACATAAAAAAATATAAGTAGCATATGTAAATACGCCTGTTATTATGTTTATATTTAGTAAAATCAAAAAATCTGTTTTAGCAGTAGAGCCAGCTCTGTTAATTAAGTTATTTGGCCAAAGAAAGAATATCTATGGTGAAAATTAAGATTATAAACAAAGTAGCTCAAATATTAATATATCCTCCCTTCATTTTTAATTCAAATAATCTACGGATTATGTGAGCATGTACGAACAAAACTGGTGAGCTCCAAGGCTTTGCTGGCAACCACATGAGGATTTTAAAGGATTAAGACCTTTATAAAAGGTTATGTGCCCCTCAAAATGTTAATTTTCTCGCCATAATCTATGTTAGTTTCTGCCGAAATTAAAAAGTGATTGATATTACTAATATGCTATTCCTTTATGGTTTATTTCAAATGATGTTTTCACTTACTTTAGTCAATTTTTTGGGGTTTTATTGTATTCGTCTTACGATTTTTTAAATTTTAGAATACAAAAATCCCTCAGACATTCGATTGAATTTAACCATAAATTTTATATTGCAATTATATTGCTTGAATTAATTCTCTTATTTCTGTTATAAGACCCCAACAATACTAACTATAAGTAATTTATTTACAATTCTTTGACAGTATTACAGTTTTACAATGTAAAAGTCAATAAGCTGCATGACTTTTGTCAACGATTGCAACCCATCTGGCGTCAAACGTCAAATGTCAGTCGTCATTAGTTCAAATTGCCGAACGACATCAGTGCATAACGACACAGACGTCATCCAACAGTTGTTTCATTTCATTTAGCGAACCATGCTGCCCCCTTTTGGATACACTACAAAATGTGGATCACATAAATTACAAGCGACGTGACAGTTTATTTACGTTATAAGCTTTGCAACGTTTGTTCTTTCATATCATAAATAGGGTATATAATGGCGAATAAATATCTTGGTGCATTAATAAAACGCAATCGTTAGTGACAACATAATTGGCAATATCGGCTTGTGTTGTTAAACTATTTTTATTTGTGACTTATAGAATTACAGCAAAATTCCTACAGTGTTTTTATATTTTGATTACATACAAGAAGTCGCTCACACGTTAACTATCCACTTAATTTTTTTTATATAATTTCGATAATTTAAACGCAAATTACAATGATTTACTTGTTAGTCTTGAGTTGTTCAGCTCCTCTTTGATTTAAGTTTTTTATCTGTTAATACCTCTTAAAATTCCAAGTTAATTAATGTGAACCATTTATAAATATACTTCCAAACATATACTTCGTAATATAATACCAATTCTTCTCAATTTCTTGACAAAATGTATATTTGTCTAGTATTATATTTACTTATGCTGTTGTAAATGTTTAACTATCTTCGAAACGCGGGTAATGTCGCGGGACGAATAAAGTTAAAAAAAGTAGCCCAGCTTACTCCTTATAAAATCAGCGGCCTGCCTGCGAAAGTGAGGTCAAGATCGGTTATAGCCGTTCCAGAGATTAGCCGAAACAAACAGACAAAAATTAAAAAAAAATATCCACCGCACATACTTTCCTGTGCATTTAGAAAAAGCTGTTAATTTTAAAATACAAACAAACACTTCAATTTTATTTATTTGTATGGATAAAATCAATACCTCATTGTGGAAATGGGAGAAATAGATTCAGATCTGCAACCATAAGATGCAGTTGCTGCATTGCATCCATTTTGGAATTGAATTTTCTTCAGCATTTCGTACTAAGACGTTTTATTTTTAAAAACATATCCTAGTTAAGTAAACTTTTACGACTGAGACACATACCCATCTTAAATTTATTAAGTTTTAAAGAAAAAAATACTGATGTCATTCTCTATTTTCTCTGACAACGTCCAGTAATCCTATGAATGAATCAATATTTAAAAATTGAAAAAGAAAGTAATTTAAATTAACACATTATATGTTCATCATGATAAAAATCTTTGTGATTTTATAAATACAAATAGCTAACACCCAATAATAGTAACAATACATCAGAAGAGAACTCTGAATGGAAACATAATATATAATCATGTCGAAATATGAGAACAGAATACCACTACAATCATTTAAGCTCTAACTTTTACTAGATTTTGTATTTATTCTCATTTCATTAAATTGTTTTGAAATTGGATCAACAGGTTTTAAGACATTCAATAAAACGGAAAGAAATACTATGTTAACTAAAAATCATTCTAAATGAAAGTTTTATTAAGCACTCAAACGGTATCCGCTGCAGACAACACAACCGCGATCAACAATTCCTTTATATTAAAAATAAACGGCAATTCGTGTTCATCAAGGAACAGACTTTAAGATGAAACATGAAATTATGTAAATAGGTTGTTTTGTGTTCGCAACTGTTGGCAGAGCAGACTGGAAGCAACCTGGAGCTATTATTGGTACCGGGCGCTAATTTGACCGAATTTGCTTAATGCCGTACAATTTGCACGCTGACCTCAACGGTTATTAGTATAATTTTGCAACCAGTTGCACAACTTAAGTTTTAAGTGGTGTCAATAATGGATTAAACATAATCTTTAGGTATAATTATCACTCAAAAAATTTGTCACGAATTTTTATTAAAGTGAAATTAAAGATGGTAGAAAAATAACTATTTGATACTTTTGCCTGCGTATGTCAGCTATCTCGGCAAATAGTGACTTTTGTCCTTTCTAAATAAAGCAAAGGATCCTCATTGTAAGTTTGATCCATAGCGGTTCAGTAGTTTGGCCGTGAAAATGCATCAAACAGTCGAGTCAATTTCGAATACAAAAAAATTATAATGTTAAAGGTGTGTTTCAATGTTGATGAATAATTTTCTTTCAACGGCAGTTAGTTGTAGTGCTAACGTATTTGTATATGCTTTATGGTATAATAACATTAGTTTTAAAAATAAAATTAAAGTGCTACCTTCATAATGAGTGTTTCAATACATTATAATTGTGGATATGTTATGGTATATGTTGTGGCTTTTAACAACTCTTCAATAACAAAAGGTTGGCGGTAAGCCAAACTAACAAACACAAAACACCTGATAGCGCGTAGCAACAAAAAATGCTAATACAAATCATAATTTAGCCTCTATTGTTAGTTTTTTTGCTCAGTGCTTTTTTGTGTCAACGTTGATATATTTCAGAGAGTTTATTTTGAATTCTTTGATTAAATAACAAGTTTTTATTTGTATAACAAGCAGTGCCACGATGTTACTCCAGCAAGAAGGGCCTATTTATTTATTAAAAGCTTTGCTCGTATAACCT
This sequence comes from Hyphantria cunea, assembly GCA_003709505.1. Classification (NCBI taxonomy): domain Eukaryota; kingdom Metazoa; phylum Arthropoda; class Insecta; order Lepidoptera; family Erebidae; genus Hyphantria; species Hyphantria cunea. Next base: position 1,567,292 of record PKRV01001461.1, read on the forward strand.
CGATATTTTTAGACTGCTGTTAAAATATTTTATTCATTTTTATTATTCTCAGAATATTTATGTCACATAACTTAAGGTAAATTATGTCAAATAATATTATGATGTGTATGCATATTATGAAAAAGATTCAAAGTTCAAGCGTGTTTTTCGCGTAATAAATCAATCAAAATAATGAGCACACCCGAGGATGATGAAACATTGAACACTACTTTCATTGCTTTTGACATCAAACACTTCATATTTTCTCATAGTTGAACGAAATATTTATTCAGTTTAAAAAGAACTGAAGCTCAAAGGCAAACATCGCTATTAAGATCTTTGTGTACAAGAATAAATTTGTCCTCGGCCGCCGCTTGTTTGATCAACAGATTAAAAAGTCGACAAGGGCTTTAGCAAATGCTGCATTTTAAAGATGAACACTTTTTTATATATATATATAAAAAAGTGTTCATCTTTAAAATGCAGTTTTTATATATATATATAAAAAAATTATATATTATGTATAAAAAAGTGTTCATCATTATTCAGAATAATACTATTTTATATATATATTATATAGATATATAATTATACAATTCATTCGGTTGTTCATAGCACGTAATGGAATAAAACATATATGTTTCACAGGAATATTTCCAGGTCAATATAAATAATATTGTTTTATATTAACTATGATTTTTTTCGTGTTGTATTTTTATGGTTCTTAAACCAGTTTGTTTAATTTGTGAAGTTTGTAATTGTACAGTCAGCTTAGTGTTTGTTTCAAAAATTTACTGCCATTATTTACTAACTAGTTTTTGCTCGCGGCTCTGCTCATTTGTATGTCGGTTATCGCTTGCTCTAGAATCAAAGTGTTTTCACGCCAAGTTTTATTGAAATCGGTGCAACGGGTTAGCTATGAAAGCGTTACCGACAGTACAGTATACAGATATACAGAGATAATTTCAAATTTATAATAGTAGTGTAGAAGTATGGATTAACTTTGGCGAATTTGGATCACATCAAATTAGGATGAAAAAAACTTAACAACAACCCATAATGTCCCACTGCTGGGCTCGGGTCTCCTCTCAGGAGAGGGTTTAGGCCATACGTCCCCACGCTGGCCAAGTGCGGGTTGGGGACTGGCAAGAATACGTTGTGGCTACGTTAATCTTGCTGTTGGATGTTTTTAGGCCGCCCGAAGGCCTCCAACTAAGCTTCACGACTGTTATCGTATGATAACAACCGGGACCGACTGCTTAACGAGACCTCCGAATCACGGAGACGCTCATGGTAACATGCCACCAGCGGTCACCCATCCAGGTACTGACCGCGCCATCGTTGCTTGCCCTCGATGATTGTTTCTAATCACCGAGTGCAACTGGGCTATGAGCGCCTATATTATATATATACAAAAAAACTTATAAAAGTTGAACTTACTACTCATCCAAAATTAAGCATAAGAGTTAAAAACATCTTAATAGACCATTTTATATTACAATCGCATTATGCTAACTAGAAGGTCTCGTAACATATAAAAGACTTGAATCCGTGACGATGGTGCGAGTTGTGAGAGGAATACTGTGAGAGTGTATATGACATACTTCAGAATATATAAAATAAATAAACTTGAATAATTATAGTAATATTCTAGTAAGCATAAAAGGCTAATTCATCCTTTACTTGTTATATTATTGGTAGTTTTGAACTACTAGAACCATTTTGTGGCTGATTTGTTGCTTACTCTCAACTCTCCGTGAATCATGACAACGTAGCCAATTAATTATAAGTGTGTTTAGTACAAAACCTGCTAAGGTTTATTTTAGATTCACTTTTCTCTTCCGAACGAAATAGCTACTTCATATCTGAAGCGACTATTTTGGAATGCTCAAAAGATCGCGCCAACAAAAGTGTAAGATAATTCAAGTACCCGATTACCGTCTTGAATGATCATCCTATCTTTAGGGGAGAAATAAACGAATTATTTGTCACCCTTTTGTTGTTCTCTAGAGTGCTTATTAACAAAATTTTAATCGCCTAAATGGAGCATTCTCCTACTTAATCTTTGTAAAAGGTGTATTTAACGTTCAACATTATTCAATCCTTTTGTTTCGAGATTGATTCCTAGTAGCATCAATTGAACAATAGGGAGTAATTTCATAGAAAATTCAGAAGAAGTAATTAATGGCAATAAAAAATTTTACTTTAACTTATACCTCATCTTATTTCACACTTGACAGATAATCTCTATAATGAGAAGACAATAGAATAGTTCCGATACAATCTTTTCATCTTTTATTCTTTTGCTATACGCACTTTTTGCACAGGATATCGATCTCTCACAATACTGTTTAAGCAGTTTACACTCATAGTGTAAAATGATAATGTTTATTTCATTTACTATAATAATATGTAAAAAAATGGACAAAACTAATTTCAGTAAAATAATACTTGTTAGTTACAGAGCCCTAATAGCATCACTTCTTTGTCTGTCTGAGCGTCACGGCTCTTTTTAAAAAACGCCAGGAGATTACAAATTTAAAATCAAATAGTAACGTTAAATAATTTCGTTAACTGCTTTCAACTAAAATTGATTTTCGTGACATGTGACTCGCCCATTCCCATTTAAGACTGACTAAACGTCTTGTTATCCTTGACCTCACACTGTTGTATCAACCACTTATTAGTTTTACAGATTTTCTTACTGAAACGATTATTCATTTAAGGAAAAATAATGGAAGACACATGTATACTCTTGCAAGTTACGGAGCCAACTCAGCTAATTGAAAATTTTAATACATAAAATATATACACGTAACATATTTAGAATTGTGGTTATCTCTGGAATTTTTAATATTTATTTTGCTTCGTTGTTGCTTCATGAAAATAATATTAAAGCTAATTTTAATATAATTATGTTTTACAGTAGCGTCCGACAGTACAACGCTAAAGGCTAAAATCATTTGCATATTGCGATCCTTTGCAGGCCTCGCGCAGACCCATAATCATTACTTGCCAAGCAAAATTAGTCCCAAAGGTGCTCTAGCTGACTGCCACTATCGCTTTATTATCCTTCAAACGTGCCGGAGCATGCTAATTCGGACCTTTGATGTGGTTTACAGTATTGGAACATATTAGTATGGAATTAAATACCATGAGACGATAAGGCCACATATTACATATGGAAATTGTCTTTGGATATACTCTTAAGTACCAATCAAAGTCAAAAGTGCACGTGTAATATATGTGTTTGTTTTTTTACCCATAATCATGAATACTAAATCATTAAACTGAAATTCGTAACATGTATTTTGAGTAACAAACAGTACTATATTTACTTTCAGTTAGTGCATAAATATGAGACTAATTAATTATAACGACTTACTCAGAAAGAATAATTAAAGTTTATTAAATCCCTTGATAGAAGGAAAATAGTTTACAAGCAGAGTTTAAAATGATTAAGATTACTGAGTATCATCACCTTAAAGACTGTTGATGATTGATGTTGATAACGTGTATTTACTTTTAACCTTCTATAGCTCAACAACTTCAACTTATCTTCTTCAAATAATTTCAAAGTTAAAGAAATACATACGTACATATACGGGTTTCTTAATTCACATTATGATGACACACCTGGTTTAAAAGTATAGTAGTAGTATTATAGTATACTTGGGTGTGTTTTGAAAATAGCTGTAAAGTTATTGCAGCATTTATTAACTCATCCTTACAAGGCTTTTTATAAAGTTGGATAAAGCTGAACGGTCATGGTTCTCAGTATTCAGATACATCGCCATATACAAGGAAAGCTTTTGTAACAGTTTTTAGTTTTAAATGCTAGCTGCATGTTTTATTTTTATGTAATTAATAACCTGAAAATAGCATTTATATTGGTATATTTCTAACTATGAACCAACAGTTCAAATCGTTCCAATACGGAAAGCCTGAAAGGTAAGTTCACCTTATCATAATTGATTAAGCATGCGGCTAAAATTAACATTAATTTTACATGAAAACACAATTTTGGTCAGCATAGGCGTGGCAATTGCTGTGATTTAAGTGACCATTTCACATTTACAGCTCTTGTCACGCGTTCATTTTATAAATTGAGACATTTCGCCACGTAATATGCGACATTTTAAATAAAACTCTGTTATTTATTGTGACGTTTTTATGATCATTACTGTTATAAATGTGATATTTGTTTTGTAATCTGTAATCAGGATGTGATTTACAAAAATTAAAAAGAAAACATGAACATGTTCAGAATAATACTATTTTATATTGTAAATAATATACTTCTTGTACAAAACAGAGTGAAAATGAGACAGACAAAATTTAATTTACGGCATACAACAGGGCTTCATTTCATTTGATTAAATCTTACACTGTATTCTAAAAATGAAGTAACTGTAGGGTTTCTTGCTCATTAAGATGACATTGCATCCTATTATTATATGCTAGTAGATAATTTTACTCACTAAGCACTCAATTAACCGCATGTTTTGTACGCACACCTGTCAATACATATAACGTCAGTATTCAGCACAAAACCTAATCAAAAGTCTAAGTTTTAAGTTTCATACAAAAAACATTTAATTTGAAAAGTAATAACTCTAATCCGAACTTAAAATGTAGTACATTAATTTAAGCTAAAATAAATATAGTTATGCCAGGTGTATAGTTCATTCTTTACCCATAGCCTTGATACGTGATCCTTAAAGCTCAGTGAGTTTTTTCACGCCTACGATAAAACGGAAAGGAAGAGTAATAGTTTTGACAGTCTATATACGTTTTTCCTGCTGTAGTGCCTAATGAATAAGGTGTCAATAGATTTGTTATAATGGCCCGTTAGCAAAAAATTTTAAGACTGTTTACGTAACTGGTTTGCAGATTTGTAAATTTTTTCTTGTTTTTATATGTATTATAAATTGCAGATTTCTTATAACTTAAAGTTTTTAATGATCAATATCAACTTTAACATTTCAGCAAATTACCTAAACGTTTAGTCTTCCTAAAAAAAACAGTTCTAAGTAACCATAGTTTTGTAATAAAAACGTAGCGTTTGCCATGACGATTTTATTTATTTACCCCTTATCGTGTGCCTCAGATATTTATGTTCCAATAGGAACAGTTTTTTCTGTACAATGAAGCTAAACTACGTTAACAATGTTGATCGGTGAATTTGAATGTATGCATGTTGAAACGAAATAGAATCCATCGGGGATACCCCTGAACCGTGAAATTGCCAAAAAACTTCCGAAATCCATCACGAATCAAATGACACTTTGAAATTGTAAAGCTAACTGAAGAGCGAATTGGATCGACTGGGAAAACAATTAACGAGAATGGACGATGCGAAAAATTGGAATAATCAACGGGAGCCGTGTTGAATAACGTCGGGAAATTTAATAAATGTAATTTTTCAAAAGCGTCGATCTCCCGTGCCACTTATGTCTGGCATTTGCAATCATTTAAAAATACTGACCGACTAACATGCTTAAAATAACGAAACCGCAACTTCAAATTCCGATATCGCATTGTTTGATGGCCCATGATTTAGCAATTTTAATTTATTACACTTTTAGCTCATATCGGAAACTGGCTAAAGAAAGTTTGAGTTTGAAATATCCTACAAATATTCCCACTTCTTAGGTAACTTTTCTAAATATAGAAGTTTTAGTAAATTCGTATAGCTTGATAAATGAAATGAGAAGTACTAGATTATTATAAGAACAAAGATTATTGTTGGTTTATAAGTAATTTGACAAGGCAGTAGAACATAGTCACCGTTATCTTATCACCGTCTAATGGTGAAGGAGGATATCTGAAAGAACGCCGGTCTTCTGTAGTCGGCATCCTTCCGCTGCCAGTTGTCTTTCTTCGGGAACCATACCTATATCTACCCTCTGAATTAAGAAAAAGGAGATAGATTGAGACGAGAAAAGATATTATTACTACAGTACACTTATATGGGAATAGATTACAAATTATTCTTTGTTCTTAAAACGTTCGTAAATTGCAAATAAGACCACTCGGTATCACATTTTAATCAAAAAGGTTATATAAAAAATAAAATGAAAAAACAAAATTTACTACCAATTTAATTACGACACCACACGAAACAATGAGATAAGTTATTAAAGCGGCAAATCATTATCTATCAACTAATTCACCAAGTATTTCTATTAACATTTTAGAGGACAAAGTTACCGATAGCTATTCGTTGAAAGCCAGGAAATTGAGCATAACGTACCCATTAATATTTCAACAACTTCCTGGCGATTAGCGGTATTTAATATTTAGGCTAATATCGACTTTGCCGTTGAAGAGATAGGGTTAAATTTAGATAGTCTTACAGGCCTATAGTCAAAATCCGGTGTAAAGATATATAAATAGTCGGTAGGTACATGTGAATACCAAAACGCATCGTCTCGCGCACCCCAAAGTTAAACTGTGGAAATTTTAATACATCCTTTCTGAGGGGCTTTCATTTGGATGTGGCTTACATGCCGCATTTTTCTCTTTTTCTTACTCATCACAGTGTTGTTCCTACTACTGGAGCATTTACAATACTCCTCAGAATGTAGTTTCGCACCCATTGCAAGCACATTATGTTACTCTTGCTGGACATCCCCCACAGTTGAATCCCGTAATTTCATATGGATTTCAGAATTGAGTTATAGATTAGAAGCTAGTTATCCAGAGAGAGTTTCTGCCTATTACTCAACATAAACTTTTAAATTTGTAGTTGACTTAATCTCTTTTTGCCTTGTGGTTTTTCCATTTCAATCGGGTGTCCAAAAGCAAACTACGATATTTTACACAATCAGAGTACAGCTGCTTTACAGCTTTTAAGCAATTCTTTCGTGTTGAAACTTGTCCCCTTGATCCTAAGAGTAGGACCGAAAACACGACACACAAACTATGTATGTACATATGGACCTTGTGACTCTTGGGATGAAGATGTACCTATCAGCCTCGATTGTCAAACATCCCATTAACCAAAAACTTTAATATTATAAACAACAACCCATAATGTCCCACTGCTGGGCTCGGGTCTCCTCTCTGGAGAGGGTTAAGGCCATACGTCCTCACGCTGGCCAAGTGCGGGTTGAAAAAAAAAAAAACTTTAAATATATAATAATACTTTCTTACAATTATTTACTTTTTATTTACTTGCAAAAAGTTATAATATTTTCTTATAATACACGAAAATAGTTTTTGAGCTTCCTTTTTAGAAACTAAGGCGCAGTAAACATTTGTCTAATGCGAGTAAATTCCTCTTATATAACAAATACATTTTATCAAAGTCTATCCTGATAGAACTTTGAAATTACACTGCGAATATTATTTCCGTTATGATTTTCTACTTAACAGCACAACGGCTGATTATACACGGCCAATAGGTCGAAGCCCTAGCCCTTGGGGGCTGCTACACGAGCACTGTAAAGTTTGGCTCGCTCCTTAGTTCATCGTAAATTGTCTAACATGATATTCTATAGTATACATGGTTATAACTTCTTAAAGTATCAGAAAGTACATCGCAATGTTCGTTTGATAATTAAAAAATTAAATTATTAATAATTACCAACTTAAATCTGGGTAATCATAAAAATATTAAGATTACCTACTTACTGAACACCTATTTCTAGATCAATTTAATCAAAACATACTACATTGAAGTTGATTTCTTACCAAAAAACTCTTCATCATCTTCATCATCATCACCATCAGCCTATCGCAGTTCACTGCTGGACATAGGCCTCTCAAATTGCACGTAACTTAGTTCGATTCTCGGCTTCTCTCATCGAGCTCCTGCCAGCTATCTTACGCAAACCATCACTCCACCTGGCCTTTGGACGTCCTACTACGTTTGCCGAGACGGGGTCTCCACTCAAGAATCCGTTTACCCCAACGGTCATAAGTAGTACAGCAAATATGCCCAGCCCACTGCCACTTCAGCATGCTAATCCTATTGGCTATGTCGATGTCGATTGACGAATTTAATACAATATAGAAAGAAAGAAAGAAAGTAAGAATACATTTATTAGTCACACATAATAAACACGTCAAAGGAAAAATAAATAAGAAATTCAACTAAGATTAAATAACAAACAATATACGAAACAAACAAAATAAAAACAGTTAAATGGCTGGCTGTGTGACTATAGTTCTATCGAATGAAATTGGAACTACATCCAAACACAAAAAATCGTAATTTAATGTTTAAAATTCATGCAACATATGAACTCAAGCTTAAATTAAAATCTATTTCACTACCCCATTTCCACGGGCGCTCGCTCGCGAATGTTAGAAATTTCAACAATCTTTGAATTTTTTTAATAAAAGCCCCTTTGATTTGCCACATGAAACAGAATACATATTTTCACAACATTTCTCATGATACTTTCTGAACTGAATCTTAAATATTTCTAACAAGTATAAGTTTGATTACATAGTTACTCCGTTTTGATATTGCTGCAGTACAAGCAAGCTAGTACATAATATTTTTTTTAGGAATTTCATTTTTTGGAAATTTTGCCTTACTTATAAATACTATATCTAAATTTAACAAAAACAGTTTTAATCATGTTTTAATGGCTTCACTAAAGGTGCTTTTTTTCATTAGTTAGTTCAATGAAAAAGAATAGACAAGACCTATTAAATTACTCATGAGTGGAAATTATATATAAGGCCTATGTAACATTTCGTTCAAACGTGTGTTTAGGAAACGACTGCTATTATTTACATGACATTAATTTGGAAATGAAGCCGCGAAGTCGTGAAGCTTAATTGGAGGCCTTCGGGTGGCTTAAAAAGATCCAACGACAAGATGACGTAGCCACAACGTTGTCTTGCCATTCCCGAACCCGCGACGTGTGGCCTTAACCTTCTCCTGAGAGGAGACCTGAGCCCAGTAGGATATTATGCGTTGTTGATGATGAAGTCGGAAATGAGGGCCCTTACTAACGACCCCTGTTCACATTACAACAATTTGTTATCATCTCTAGTAAAATAGTCTTCTACAAAGTTTTGGCTAGTAAATTATTCTTTAACATATCATGTACTAATATGCTGTATTTTCATAAAGATTTGACTATGTTTATTCGTAATTTAAGTTTTATTAATAGGAAATAGGCGGCGACACACAACATATACTTCTTTTTCTTCTCTTTTTGATAAAATGGCAACCAGTAAATCAGCTATTTCTGCCAATGTCAATTGCTTAAAGTCTTCGAGTTTTTAAGTCTTCGTCGTGATGATAAAATATATAAAAAAATGTGAATGAAAATAAATAGGGACCGTTTTTCAAAAAAAAAAAACAAAAAATAACACCATGAAAATATTTATACTTGTCGGGATATTTTAAGTTTGAATTACATTGACTGTTGCCGTTACATACTATATGCTTATAAAAGTCCTTAAAATATTCTAACTCTAAAACATAATTATCAATGAGACACTGTATGAGTAAGTTTTTAGGCTGACAATACAGATGAAAAAAATAAAACTCGTCTCCATACAATTTATTTTTATTCAAAAATTTTACCTAGGCTGGTTTTCTGCGTAGGTCAGCTTTTATGCCCATGTGAGGTTTGTATTATGCTTTGATGTTTCACGACAATACCGTGTATTACAGAACACGCTTGGGTGAAAAAGATGTGCGTTGATATTTTAAGCGCCGATATTTTATACTCTCGTAATAACATAGGGATTTCTTTTATTTTTCACTCGGGTAATAAACGAATAATGTTCTGTGTCACGGGGGGCTTCCAAACAATCACGAAACCGGCATAAGAACACCCAAATTCAGAAAACCATTTTGTGAATCACATAAAAATTTTGTCCGATGTGGAAAAACCGCTTAAACCTGTACAGTATGTAATATGGAATTCCAGGATTTTTGGCCGAAGAACCTTATGATGACAATGTGCACAATACTAGTAATATATATCATTGAAGTTAGTCGTAAAACTAAAAGAAATAATATTATAGTACAACACCATCAATCTGAAGACCGATGATGTTGTCTTTAGCATTGCTGGACATAGACCTCTCCCCCGCTGACCAGACACTTTGATAGGGTTTGTTTAACTGTTTCCTTCTCTTTGCTATACATTTTGGCCAAAAGTTTACTTTTCTTGTGATTACCGAATAACAAGTCAAAGATCAGCACTTCGCCTTATAAATTAATCCATTAACATCAAAAGCCTACGTGAAATTGTAATCTATACCTTTTACTGTCAACCGCGAAAACTGAGTTATCTTCTAATTGAATATTTATCAATCTGGGAGGCACTTAGGCGGTAATCAAAGCAGTAGTTGCGAACAAACGAAGAAAGTTCTCGGGAGTCTGTGCAACTACACCGAAGTCAACTAGGACTTGACCCAAGTTTAATTATAAACTGAATGAACAAGTTGTGAGAACAATCACGAACTTAGATCATGCCCCCGGTATAGCAACAAGGACTTTTCGCTGATACGTTTTGATTTTTAACTTTGTATTTGCTTTTACACTTTAATATCTTGTTATGTAATCAAAAAGAAACAAGTGTTAAAAATTTAAAAGGATATACATATACACTGCAATTTACAGGTTACGTTTTGTTTCATATTCCTATTTAAACTATTTATATTCCTATTTTCCTATTGCCGGTCGCGATAAGACGTGCACCAACAGTAACTACCTTCAAGAGACTAGTAAAAGAGCATTACCTGGGAGACATCTAGGTCCCGTAACCTATGTACTTCTCTCGCTTAGTCATTAGGACACCTCATACCATATTAGTATAGTAATAATATTTTATAGGCATTTCACTCACACTCTCATAATAAGTTACTCATATAATAAGTTATAAAATTTTATATTGTATTATTTAATCAACCACATTGTTTCCAAGTTCCACCTTATATATCGTATATACTGCTTTAATTTCCCCTTTTTATATAAACTTTAATATAGGAGACACAACCCTCTGCTTTCCCTATTTTGTTTTCTCTCCATCTTATGGTTGCCTGTAATCATATCTTATAATAAGAATTTTTATAGTTTACCTGAAGTACAATAAAGACACATTTGACAACACGGTTGGCCTAGTGGTTTCAGTGGTCGCCACACCGCTTCCTACTGCGCCAAGTGTTGTGGGTTCAAATCCTACATGGGACAACACTTTGTGTGATCCATAAATTGTTGTTCTAAGTCTGGGTGTACTTTGTGTCCGTTTCATGTATGTTTGTAAAGATCCCCGCGACACAGCAATTTATATTCCTAATGTCTTTTTAAAAAGAGAAAAGAAGACATCATCATTGTTATTATTATTTAAAAACTACACGATGTCCTCATTTTTAGGATTGGAATGGTAGGTCATCATCATCAGCAGCAGCCTTTAATAGTCGATTGCTAGATATAGGCCTCTTTGAAAGTAGGTTTCGGCCTAGTGGCAAGTATAGAAAAAAGAATACATAAAATAGTTTGTATATTCAATAAAACATATCATGAAACTCTTTGCACCAATGGAGTATATATTTTTCAAAATACGGATAAAGAGAAAGAAAAGATTTGACGACGGTTTATTCTGGGTTCAGAGCACTTGATCATTTCATCCATTTTGCTTCAGTCCTAGATCCAACAAGGTGATGACAACAAGGTGATGACCATATGACACATGAACAAAACAACTTATTCTGCGTATTTTAGCACCAGCCTACTTGTTTAGCCCATATATCCTAAAAATATTAAAAATTAACAACAACAAAAAGTATTTAACACTTTAACAATAGCATATCTGTATATTGATCGCACTTAATCTTATAATTATTAATTACAATACGCTAATCGAAAGAAGAAGAAGTTAGAACCGCTGTCCTTCTCAAAGTGATGCTAAGGTGCTAATTTCCGTTGTTGCCTCACTAACTATTATTATTATTTTTTTGCCAATATTTTGAGCATCGTTTGTTGTCGTTGTTACGAGAGATTTTAGAACAGCAAAATTAGGACCAATGAATAATGTCAAATCTGGTCTTGGTCACCGCGGTACAAGCCTTGAGCTTAGAGCGGAAACCGTCGATAACTTCAAGCCTGTAACTTGTTTATGTATTAGAAATTGAATAAATAAATAAATAATCGTCAAGCAGACAAAACACACAAAACTAAATTTATGCGATTAAATTATGCGCTCGTTAATTTATATCCGAATAGTATTACCACAATTCCATTTCTATTACAATCATTATAATGTCCACAATAATACAATTCTGGCGTAATTGAGAATTTGATGACATAGGATTAGTACTCAAATTTGTAAATAAACTAGCACATTACCGCATTTCAATATACTTATTCATATACATTCTCATGTTTTAATTATTTCCCTTATTGGGTCCAATATAAATGATAAATGTCAGTAATTAGTTTTAAATAATGTTCTGTTATATCGGTATCATCACCATTATCATCGTCATCAGCCTATCGCAGTTCACGGCTGGACATAAGCCTCTCCAACTGCACGCCAATTGGTTTGATCCAGCTCTTACCAGTCCATCTTACGTAGATCATATTCTACCTTGGTTGTAGTCGCCCTATATAACCCATCAATAAATTAGATGTATAAAAAAACATGCAACCTACTAGATACATGCTTAGAAAATATTCCCTATCGTTTCATCTTCAAATTATCGTCAGCCTGAGGCATTAATATTTCATAAACGGAATATTTATCTTAAACAAATTGTATTTATACATAATCAGTTAATGACAAAATATTAAACGCATATTTATGCGTCAGTAGAATAAAATCGGAATCTTTTATATTTACAAAATATTGTTCAAATATTTACATACCGATTTTATTCTATTGACACATTTTATCTTACAATAAAAATAAATTTTGCCAAAACTAACTAAACCTAATACAGATAAATAAACCTTATTATAATAACATAAACTGTTTCCTGATAAATATTTTAACTAGCATTGTAAACGTCGGAAACAAAATAAGAAATATATATTTACCTCGGAACTGTTTCAGGTATAACTTCAAGGTTACAATAATATTTGAACAAAGAAAGCGCTATGAAAACCAGCTTGCTATCAAGAAATAAATTTTCCCGTTGACATTTCATTCGGTGGTACCAACATAAATAACTCTGTAGACGTAAGATGATTATGTTGGAGCTCATGACAGATATAGAAACATTTTTTAACCGCCGGGAGCTTTACAAAGCAATTTGCTTGAGCAAACAATCTGTACTTTGCAAGCTGAAGAGTACTAAGAACATCTTGTGACGCTATTCAAAGGCAAACTTTTCTTTTAAAAAAAGCTTTGTAAAATCTATTGCAGAGGCTATTTACCTTTTAATATTGAGAATCAAATGAAAGCAAATAAGTGAATTAAAAAAATTGATTATTTTAAGTACATATGTGTATGATTATCAAGATTTCATGCTTTTAGTAGATACTAGAGACGGTTTAAAAAGAGTATTTATTAGTGTTCAACTACCTCTTTCCAAGATCCAAATAAGAAAAGCAGGAGAGAGAAAGCTGCTCTGAAGCGACTTTCTTTATGTTCGGAATATGATGACATAATTTTCCTTTATTTTTCATGTAAACAGCGAAAAAAAAAGAAACGAAAAATTAAAATACTATTCATGACTTATATTTAGACGAATAATAGACATTGATTCGTAATTAAATATCACACCAGATATTTGCACTCCAAATCCAACGAGCAAGCAAATTAAATGCTCAATTACATATTTGTGACAAAATTCTCACAAAGATGGCGTTAGGAACGGGAACCGACAATCAGTTAACCACTGAACGACGATACGGGCGGTGGGAACACTCTGAAGATAATCCAATTATCTGCGAGCAAGCTGAACAGGCGGCCAATTAGACACCAAAACTACGAGTACGCACTGCCTTTATTAGCACAATCGTGTTTAGTCGCTTGCAAAATTCATACGGATTTTTACTATATCAATTGTTTGTGCAGGACACGAAATACAAAAATCGTTTTTACCACTTTTGGTAGGGAATAAAATCAATTTAAATGACACAAACTGAACACCGTCAGATTGACGAAGAGATGACACAAGTAACGTCTGAAAATTTTGATCCTTAGTTCAGTAATAATTAAAATCACGATTCTCCATCCACATGGCTTATATCGTTCCATATACCATTGATAACTACTCAATCAGAAAAATTTATATGACTGCCGAAGTTTTTGCAATGATTTGCAAAAGGAAAAAAAGGGGAATCCTTCTTGTGTGAACTATTGTTTTGACGCACAAAATCTTCTGATCGTCACTGATTGAAGAAATGTAACTTTTCTTTGTGCTCTTAACTCTTTTTTTACCCTCAAATAGAAATAGACATTTCATTAACTGTAAAAATATTTATCTTAACTCAGTATTTGAGTTTTGCTGCTTTTGAAGGACAAATTGTAATCGTGATTATCTTTTGTTAATATAGGACTAAATGTAAAACGATGAAATTGAAAATGAAAAGTAAATATTAAAGACCTTTTATTTTATTCAGGGACAAGTCAAACAAGTTGGCTTACTATCTCACTCCTATATATATATATGGAATAAAACGGTATTAGAGTACAAGACGGGCAAGCAATTATAGCTCTTTTAATGTACATGTACAAGATCTGTATCCTGAGAAACTAATTACGGGATCAAAAACATAGATCTAAATGATAGAACTCGCCGGAGGGATAAATCAACCCTCACTAAAGGATTCGTTCTCTTTATTTCAGAAGCAACAACGAGTTAACTTTTGAAAAATCCTAGTTTATAATCCCAAAGGTTTGAACCATTTAAACTACGCTCCGTGTATTTTATTTCAGCAGAGTTAATTTTATTGCGACTGTCTAGTCTCTTTGATAGTTAGAATATACTATATATATTTACTTAATGGCTGATTGGGAGTGATTTATTCTATATCAGTTTTTCTTCTAATTGGTACTGCACCTATTATAATATTTTTTCATAAAACCTAAATTCTTCAAGAAGTTTAAGTAAGACAATTTGGTGTATCTTCAGCCAGAAGCACTTTCGCTCTTGATATGAACAAGACATGACTTTGGGCTCTTCAATTACAGGATTGCCACAACGACAACAAACATATCATAGGCATATCACCAAATATGAAATGATGTGTTATGTTTACATTCTAAAATATGTACACCGTAATTGTCATACATATCAGGTCCAATCCTATATGTTATTAAAATTAGTTATAAGTATAATATGTATGTTGTGATACTACTTTATTTTAATAAATAAATATAAGGTGTCGTAGCATCAGTACATGGACTAGAGGCTCAGACAATTATTGTCAGTATTGGTGTTAGTTATGTAGAACGATGTGATAAACCTCGCATTCTTATTTCGCTACCTTTTTTTGTATAAGATATGACTAGTACATAACTGGAATATTTTTAACTGGAAAAAGCATACAAAAGTTTATACTGAGGTTATTCCAAAAGCCAACATATAATATATGAGATATTTCGTTTGTGAGAACATAAATTTAAAGCGAGCATATATTTCACAATGTATTAGAAGAAAGCTCTAACATTGAACAGAATAGCGTGTTTTAAAGCTAAAATGCAGTCGACCTGAATCCTGCACAATGGGCCGATGTGTTTTGGGAACACAATGCGTCGTGTCGCTATACCTCACTCGACTCCTCGTTCATGCAGGTACTTAGAACTTTTGTGACGTGGATTTTTATTTTAATTTACTTGAAAGAAATGAATAAGGAAGAATTTTTATTTACTTTCGTCGACAACTAAAAACTCTTTACTATATTTTTATATGTCCTTTCTGTTATAAATGAACTTCCTTAATAAACATTCTCAATATTAATGTTAAAATAGAGTTATTTTAAATATGTTTTGTTAAAATTATTTTTTTTATCTTTTACCTGTACTTATAGCATTTTCTTTAACCATTTATTCTGTGTCTGGGTGAAATTTATCTGTATTATGTATATATTTAGTAATATAAACATATGTTTCTCAACGGCCTAGTTACTATTAGTAACTTCTTTCCCTGGTTTCAGATCAGACCACGCCGTATGTGAAATGTGTCTAACTTTCATTTCATACAATACTTTTAAGGGGAAAACTATTTGCATCTCCAGCCAGTCGTAAAGTAAATCAGAACGCGTTGATAATAACTGCAATGCTTACTCCTTATTGAAATAATTTAAACATGTATAAAAAACGATGACGTTCCATTGCACACATATAATGTGCATCGAATACTCCTTTGGAAACTTGAACATTGCATCTTGTACATCCAACCGATCTTAAGTGCAGAGTGCTGTCATGTTACTACATTTATACGCTGGCAGTAGAATTTTGGAACACTGAAGATATACGAGATTAAATCTCTATTTCGTGGTATTAAATTAAGGGTTATTTGTTAATATGAATATATAAAACAAGATACGCTTATGACATCAATAATCAAATAATAATTGGATTTATAAGTATCCACTAATGTTATCGGAAGTTATCTAAATCTAACACCTTTAAACGAGCAATATATATATATATATATATGTTTAATCTGAATTTGGATACGGCTCCAACAACTTGAAATATAGTAATCAAGGGGTTGCGATGGCGATAAATCGATCTAGCCAGGATTATTTTTAGAAAAATTACCAATAGGAATTGCCGAGCTAATCTCGGTTATCCATTTACTAGTTATTAAATTGTCAGTTAATCTTTAAGTCTTTATTTATTTATTAGGACAACCAGTTGCTGTTACATTAAATCTTAGAATAGGAAACAGTCAATTATCTAATAAGTTATTGAAATGCACAATTTAAGGTATCACAACATGCACCAATAGTAACAAGTGTGAATAAAAAAAAATAGACACATAAAAATATAAAAATGGCAAATAGTTCAATTAATGAATATCCTGTTCAATAAATAATAATATAAATAATAATAATGATCAAGTTATAAAAGATAAGCACGTCGATTTATAAATTCACCAGTATTGTGTCATATTTCAGAGGGCCTAGTGTGAGTTTTATCTGACATTAACCCGCTCACGACGGCGAGCGTATTCAGTGCTGGGATTGATGAATATTTCAATACAGTGACGAATGAGTCAATGTGCAATAAACTCACACTATCCTCTCAGAATAATTAACAATGTTAGCAATCGCAACTATTGAAAACACTGCAGCCTACTCTTGTGACACTGAAAATGTTGGTAGCGTGTTGCGTTTGCTTACACACACAAATTCAAACCTAAACATACATATTAAGAAGTCAGTTCAAGACTATCATAAAATTTTATATTTCACTGTAATCTTATAGATACGAGAGCCATATTTATTGAAAAAAAATCTTTGTTTTATTTAGTAATCTGGAATCAGCATATGATAGGAAGTTGAATATCAGATCTCTAAAGTACTAAATAACACCTTTATCAGATCAACCGACTTAAACACTTAACAAAAACATACCTCACCTCACCTTTTCGTCAAGGTACTACTAATATCGATCAAGACGCTTAAACAGTCATCCAAGTTCGATACTTGTATACTAATACAGTCACGTAATAATTCACTAGTAACATCATTATTGTCGCTAAGCATAAATTCCCGGTTGAATAGTGTGCGTTAATGAAGTTCTCTCGGTAACAGGCAAAACGTGCTTCGAACTGATAAACTTTGTTGTCTATTAGTGGATACACATAGCTACAAGATACTACTACTTGCATTTATATACTATATATTTATCTATTGAACAACTATTTGGAATAATGTTTAATATTACTGAAGAACTTTTCCTTAGCGTGACTAAATCCAATCCCCCTGATTTAATAACAGACTGACTTAAAGGATGGTAGCTCAAATACATACATAGGAGTACATATATACACGGAGTACAAAGGCGGCGGTAGTTGCTTACCTCCAAGTGACCCCACTCCTCGTTTGCCCCCTTTTAGCATAAGTTATTTTTTGTAACAACATTTATGAACATAAAATCGTAAATAGAACGATTATAATAGCACCTT
Source organism: Hyphantria cunea (assembly GCA_003709505.1). Lineage (NCBI taxonomy): Eukaryota > Metazoa > Arthropoda > Insecta > Lepidoptera > Erebidae > Hyphantria > Hyphantria cunea. Next base: position 1,585,334 of record PKRV01001461.1, read on the forward strand.
ATATTAAAAGAATTGTATAAGTAAAATACTGTTACGCCATAGAGTTAAATGGGTCTCATATAATCCAGGTGATGCGAGATTCGGACTACAGCGCCATCTAGCATTCGGTAGCGCACGACCGTTGAAATTATGATTAGTAATTACGATATTTTCAACGCTAGATGGCGCTAGATTGCTGATTCTAAAAGATTATATTTGTTTAGAATGGTTTTTGAATACTAGAGATCATTCCAGATATTTCGATAGCCCTATAAAGACGGAGCTTGTTAGCCTTCAGGGCCAGTATGGTTTCAAGATACAGCGGATTAACATCGAAGCAATTTTCTAGTGCGACTAACGAGTGATCTATTGTGTAAAGTGTTGTCATTAATAAAGTTCTATTATTTTTTACAGGTAATAAACCGACTTATTTTATTTAACTAATACTGGGCTCGTAACTATACCATATTTTCTTATAATAACAATAATTAATTGTATGTCAATCAAAGGAAAAAAAAGTACGTGCGCACAAAGTACACATGTCAGAAGTGAAACTTCTTAGCTCTCTCCCACCTCTCGCTCCATGGCACTGTGCGTGATACGACAATCGCTCTATCTCACTTTTTCTCTCGATCTTTCTCACTTGCTTGCTCCCTACTCTCACTCCATCGCTAGTTGCTTCATGCTACGTTCGCCCTGTCTTACTCTCTCTCAATAGGTCTCGATCGCTCTCCCTCTCTTTTTCAACACTTCCGTTGCATACTTGCGTGACGTTACATTTGAAAAAAATTTACCCTCATGCGCCTAAAGAAGTTTCACTTCAAAAAAAAAGTTATTACTAGCTATTATTTCTTGTATACAGCTGAATTTAGACCTGAGGTTTATAAATTATATACATTGGCAGCAGCAATAGATGTACATTATGATAAAATTCAAAGTAATCTTTACAATGTTGAAATCTAAAATAATTATTCTGTACCTATGCATCTGTCAATTATTATTGAAAACAAGAAATGTACCTATATAGCAATAATTTATTCAGAGTAAACACTATCTTCATAGCTCCAAATATACTTTTTCCTTAACAACAAAATATTAAAGACTTTTTAAATTATCTTATAAAAAGGACGGACATTTCAGGACATAATGAGAAGCAATGTTCCCTAACCTTTATATATCCAGGGGGCAAATTATATTAGTCCACAGGAAGTTTTCTCACGTTTTCTCTTTGTATCGTGTAACACTGCCAGCACTGGATTAACCATGTATGTATTGCAAAGTGCGCACACCGACGGTCACTAGTTAAGCGTTAAGTGGCAACAAAGAGGTTGGTCGCAGGTTTACAGGCACTTAGCTCTAATTATACATTCATGTAGATCAAAAGAATGGGACCTTTGAAAGTCTACGAATGAACCCACTTTTTTTCTGAATTAGTACATTAAAGGGGGCCACTCGAGGTTCACAACGGTACTTTTGATGACCAAATGACCGGCTCTTCGTTGGAGTGCTCTTAGGCAGACCCCTGTGATCAAAAGTATATGATATTATATATATATACTCTTGACTACAGTAGTATATATAATGTGGTGTAATATCATATTTATTTCAATTGACATTCAGTACCAACAAAATGTCTATTGAAATAAATACTATTGCTATATATATTATACATTTTTTATGCTATATATATTATACATATTTTAAATCACATAACAATATTGCAGAAAACCAGTAATATACATTTTCGACATGGTTTACGAATTTATTGATTTAGAAAATGCTATTTTCGTAGCCATAAAGTGTCACAAACTTGTTACACTTAAACTGCAATATAGCTTATAGCAATAAGCTTAAGCAAGATGTACATTAGTATCTAAATAGAGATGATCTCCGTAATAATTTTGCTCCAACATTTTGACAAAGAATTAGTCGTGAACTGATTTAAATGCATATATACCTACAATATATTAAACGAAATTTAATGGCTTCTGTTCTTACAAATTCGAGACCTTGATGAATATTCCTCTAACTCCATTGTAATTTATTTTAATTTCGATAAAACATGAATGTATTTAATATTTTATCAAAATTTCATTACTTAATTAGTATATGTATTCGACAGGCCTATATCCTGCAGAGGACTGCTATAAGATGATGATATATCAATTTAAACAACAAATTAAGTATTTTTTTAGCTTTCAGACATTAATAAGCATACGAATATAACCCTTCGACCGGCGCCGCCACGAGTGGCGGAAAGCCCATAACAAGGCATAAATTCATTAGTTAATTATTATAGCCAAAGTATTGAAGTACTTAAGGCACTTTGATCCGAAAATAATCTGCAATTAATAACAAACAGTTGACAAAAGTATTCCGTTAATAACGTTGACATATGCCGTAGAAGCTTTAACGTGAAATGAAAGGATGTTATTTCGAAATTACAAGTTCTCTGGAACTTTGAAAATGTCATTTTGTTGAAGTGGTAAAAGAAAACAAACAAACGAACAAAGAATATTACATCACACGTTAAATTAGTAAGTTATGTGGTTGACAAAAACAGGCCAACACTTTTATACTAAAATCTCACAAATTCAAAATAATTCTTTCACATAAAATTATCAAAAGTATACAATAATAAAAAAACTGCAACTATTTCTACGTACAACTTAAAATCTCCTTGTGCAATATAACTTTTCTCCGCAAATTACCTCGGTACGAATTTTTCACAGCACAATTACGGTAATTGAATATCTTGATACCTGAGGAGCTTCCCTTATAAAATTAGTCCATAAATCTTCCCCCATTGGTTGCGCTCACGACTCTGTAAACTAATCGGTAAATTAAGTAATTACTGTGCCGGTGAAAATCAATGTGTAGGAAATTTAATTTGCCCGCCAGACAGAGGTGATTTTCAATGTAACTGCTAGGGGAATTGGACTTTCGAGCTTCATTCGTTTTTCTTTATTAGTCAACAGCGGCATGAATTAATAGGGGCTGTTTTATATTAACCGTAATGAGGGTAAACCACAAATGATACCCTAAATGCTGCATATTAAAGACCTAAAGTGACTACGCGTAAATTTTATAACGATGCTTTTAGTGGGTGTTTTCTAGTGGTCGCGTAATAGAGTAAATTACTTTTTTTATTTCACTTGTCAACAGATATTGAGAATGTTATATTTGATGTCTTCATGATAAGCCATGGTTATCTAATCTTCAAATATAAGACATTCATTGTGCCCGTTTTATGTATTTTTGCAGAGTTCCTCGACACAGGCTATTGCTACTACTATTCCTATAACTACTAAGTACTACAGAGTAGGAAAACTAGTTTAAGAAAAGCTTAAAATATGTGAAAAAAGTATATATATGGATTCTATCAGTGAATCTAGCTTTTATAATACAAACTCTGTTTATTTTGAAGCTAGATTGTGTTTCAGATGTCCGAAGATCTTAAAAGTTATAGAAAATAAAAATATCATAATTATGAAGCTGGGATTTCCCTGGGAGATTAAAGGGATTCATTGAATTTTTGACCTAATTATCAGTAGTCATTTTGGGGTAGATTAATTACTACGATAGGGCATTACTTAAAATAGATAAAAAAATAATTTACAAGTGCAGATCACAGTTTTAATCAAGTTAGGATATTTTTTTAAACTGTTATTTAAATGTTTCTTGGTTATATTTATATCAGTCAGGCTATTATGTCCACTTGATATCAAGTTCACTTGCAAAAAAGCTCACCAAAAAAAATTCATTAAGCCTCGACAACATAGAAACAACAATCCTTTGTCCTATATATTGACTGAGATTGATTGTCAGTCGGCATGTGCTAAACGAGTTGCTCGACAAAATAAAAGCAAATATTCGCTACCCCTGTCGACATCCGTCACGAACACGAATCGTTTTATTGAACTTCACTACGACCATATTAACTTTTGGTTACGCTGTATTTACTTCTCACAGCCAATTCCTCTGTATCGCAGCTATACAATAAAACACTTAAAACTAGCAGCCCAGATATTTGGTTGCCAAACATCCTATGTCGGCGTGACTTGCTATGTATTAAACAATGAACTCTATATCATTATAAGGAGATCTAAGCTATCTAAACGTATCCTTTTATTTATGTCTACAATAAACGTAAGCAATATTCAATTTGCTATAGAAGTGTGGGGTAAGGTTAAGTTAAGCCTTCTTATATTTTCCGGATGGCGTAAGAAAGCGGTTCCCGGTCCCCTCACGTCTCAGGCGCAGAGTGGCACACCGTGTGGTTTTAGCCGGTTCGATTCCGACACACCGCCCCGCCGCAAACCCCGGTGGGGTGAAGGCCCGAGGTGGTTTCCACACGTAAAAAAAATGCCTTCTTGTATTATCCTTTTATTTAATTAACCAGCCGTTGGTGAGGATTCGTAAACTACCTTTTGCTTAATTGAGATAAATAATTTTTAAAAACTTTATATTTCATTCTTGTATTTATTTAAAAAGGCTTTTTGTATTATCTGTCATAATATTCTAATGGCTTGTACTAAATCAACTCAGAAAAAACATCGTATCTATAACTCTTAAATCACGAAGAATAATTGTAATTATAATAATTATTGCGATTAGCTTTAGATATTTAAAAACAAGCTTTTGCAAATAACCACTTGACACAACTTAGAGACGAAATTTACAACACTTTAGTGACGGAATATGTTTCTTAACCTCGATAAAAACTGATTAAATAAAAATAATATAAAATAGAATAAACTTTGTTATTGTAAATCTACATTATCTGTTGCACCAAAAACTTGCGTTCTATTAATATGACGCTAATCAGCAATCGTAGAACAAAATGCCAGGTATTTTTCGTATTTCTTTTACAAATATTAGTAAGTTCTACGCTGCGAATAAAGTGGAACGTTGTATTCATTTTAAAATTGGTATCATTAGATGCGTTCTTGGCTTACTTTTAAGATAACAAGCATTGTTGAAAGTCTCTCGAGCTTCCGACCCTTTTCTCACTTTGACAAGTCACTCGTAAAGATTGCTTAGATCCCTAGTGACTGGCCCTTAACTTGAAACAGCCTTATCGCCGAGATAGGATTAATTGCGGAAACATCGGAACGATAACGAGCCAGTTATAACTAGCTGAGCTTTGTGAATATCCGTGGACTTCAGTCCTGTTGTTGAACGATTGTTTCGCAGCGGTTTTACGGTATTATAATCCCTTCCAAAGTTTTGGCAACGAATAATGCTAGCTATCAGTCAATACAGCAGGTTATAAAGTAAAATAATATCTCTTCCCTTTCAAAATCCTGTCTGATATACGAAATCTTTTAAGAATTATAAATTTCTCTTTAACAAAAATGTCGAATGAAGACGTGTAAAGATTATATATATTATTTTCAGTTTTTATTTTCTTTAATCTTTGGTTATCTTTACAGGTATTGTAGTTGTGTGAAAACGATAACATTAGTGTACTACGGTAAAATTTTCTGTAAGTATGGATAAATTAGCCTACCTAGGTTCCCATTATAACATAAAAACAGGAATTACTAACTAAACCATGTTAGTAACCTCTGAGATGGGGTATTTCCATGGACCATTTACGAATAATGTTCCTACCGTGAGAAGGCTACGCTTCGGCATGTATTGGCCGGCTCGACCGGAGTGATATCACGGTCTCACTGAAAACCGGTGTGAAATAGCGCTAGCGCTGTGTTTCACGGTGGCGCATATCCCTGTCCTGCTCCCCATTTCACAAAGGCCGGCAACGCGCTTGTGACGCTTCTGGTGTTACTGGTGTCCATGGGTGGTGGGGTAATCGCTTACCATTAGGTGATACCTCTGCCCGTTTACCCCTTATTCCATAAAAAAATATTGCAGTTGACATAAAGGTAAGTTTGACATAATTATAAAAGCTAACAATGATTTATAGAGATAATGAATTTGTTTGTTTTTCTGACACCAGCAACATTTCAGCAGTCAATAATTTTGTTTCGATCAATAAAAGCTTTAAAGCATACACACCCAAAAGTATTTTATGTGCTCTTTTACAATAATATTGATGTAAAAATTATAAAGACTATAGTGAAAAACAAATAAATTAGCACAAACACAAATAAAACATTTATAAACTTAGGTTTATTTATGTTCTTTTATAAACGACCTAAAACTTCTGAAACAAAGTGTCTAAACTAACCGACGTCGTATAAAACATAAGTTAATTACAAAATAACCAACGGTCCTTTAATTATATTACCAAAGTTTTTATACACAAATAAACATTAACATTGTAACTTTTGTCAGTAAAATATCTGATACTATGCAGATAAGTTAATTTATTAGACTGTATTATGTTGTGGACGAAATTTGCTAGTCACTGTAAACTTTCTAATTAATGAGAAGGGATTCCCTGAATGCTTAACGAATGATATTAAAAGGGACGAGGGACCTTATCATGTGTGGGTGATAACCTACAGGTTTCGATCCGCATGGGATACGTAATTTTATAACAATACCACTAGTAGCTGCACATTATTCTTAGTTAATCCCGTGTAATATTTTAACAACCTGAATATAAAAACTTTTAGCAAATCAATATATTTATTACTTATGTACTATTCTAATGTACGATTAGTAATACCAAATAAGACTTCGTGCGATAACAAGAAATAACAATAGGCTTGTTGATCTTTTTTTTAAAATAAAACTTAATCTATTAATTAATAACAAATGGGTGATAAAATCCTATCTTTCCTATCTTGGCTACGCCAACTAAGCACACATTTAATAAAAATGTATGGATCCGTTAGACAGTTTCGGAGTAGCAAAAACATGACACAAAAATTTATAGTTAATAGATATTAAATTTAAATGTTTTATTTTTTCTATTTACATTTACATTTCATAACAAAATCGAATATGCACAGTTAAAAGTCCCTATTGTCGTACAACTTCTCGTTAATGTTGCAGATCAAACCTACCCAGCATAGAGGGTTGTTTACATGCGGTGGGCTGCGACCAGGAGACTTCAGAATGCAAGCTAGTAAATGTATGTACATTATAATTTTGCCAGGGAAGTTCTGTTGTAAGGTGGTTATATTAATTAGACTGGTTGGTATCTAATATTTATTCATATATATGACATTTAAAGTGTCAGGTAGGCTTAGTACTTATAAACAAGTCGAAAAACAGATCTTCAAAAACAAAAATAATTTTGATATTTCTTTGCTTTTCTACGGTTTAAATAAAATCAATTATTGAAAACATTAAAATAAGTTTCTGTGTATATATATATTTATTACATATATTTCACAAAAGTATACCTAATAACTCGATTTATGTGAAGTAGAAAGTAATTGTATTATTTCTTTCGTATATAATATTTTGTATAACTTAACAGATAAATACTGATAAATATAATAATAAATTTCTAATAAAATACCTTTAGAGGTTTTTACAACTTACCACTGAATAAATGATCATGTTCATAATATAATTTTTTCCCAGAAATGGAAGTAAAGTATTCGTTTGGCTTAGTATTCAGAAACTCTTACTACTTCAATGGCTTAGCTATTTATCACTAGTTCAATGATGAAATAGATCGTATGGTTACATTAAGTCACATAAAGAAAAGGCTACATCTTATTGTACATACTTTTAATAGAGAAATTCAAGTTATAGGTAAATTTTTAAACAGAAAACTAAATTGAAGCAACCTAATCTCTAAGTAAATGTTTGTAAAATTAGTAGCCACCAAGGTAAATGAAAAAGCAATGAAAATTATTGCTATACAATTTATATTATCCTTGAAAAATATATAATAGAACCTCGCTGAACAACAACAACGATATCGAGTCAAAAAGTAAAGTCGCTCTCCCCAACTTGTTGAATAGGCACATAAATGACGAGTTTCTGATTCTGCTTGTCACATTATAAGAAAATCTTATATAACAGTTAAAACTCAACAAAAGTCGTTGAAAGACTTTTTGATAACTTTAAATTGGGAAAAAATTATACGATAAAGCAGTTAAAACTCTTTCAAAATTTTCATCAATTGCTGTCTTTAAGGTTCAGATTTACATTTGATTCGTCATAGATCTTGGTCAAAAATTGCTCAAGTTAGATAAGCAGCAATAATCCTTAGGAACACGAACGAGTTTTCTAGCCATTTTTTCCCAATAGACCTAAAGGATGCAAGTCTGTTTATAAGCAGTAGAGCAGAACTTGAAAGATATCCGAGCGCAATAGCCACACTTTACATCATCAGCCGTGTCTATTACCACACTTTGTAAGGTTGTGAGGCAACTCCCACATATGACCACAAAAATATACTACAGCGCCATCTACAGTATAAACACTGAACTACAGCGTTACAAACTACACGAAGCAACTACTAATGTCGAATCGCGATATAGAAGTTCTCGCGTCGATTAACAATATATACAACATCCAAACTTCTACCGTTTGGCCGTGGTCCGCCAGGCATGATCACTCGCCTGGTCAGAAAATCCTTTCTTTTTATTTCTCCTCTACAGTTGTATTTCCAATACTAAGTAAAAGTACTAGAACTCTAAGAATGGATATAATTTGACTGTGAATTATACTTGCACGGAGATTGAAACAAAAAGAAGCACTAGGCTATCATTTACTCACGGGATTTTAGTTTGTTTTATTGATAATTACGGTATTATGGTAATTTCGGAATGTTATCGGTACAACGTCCTAGATTACTGATGAACCTAAAGTCAAAGTCTTAGCATTAAGTGAAATGATTACACTTAATCTGATACAGCATACAATTAAGAGTTGATGATTAATATGGCATGCCTCATAGTCATCAAATTTGTTAATTTAAACATTACTAATTGACACCTGCAAATTTGTTTGCGTCTCTGAAAATGAATAAGCTTTCACAGTTACTGTGGGTTCAGTTTGATCGTAGCATGATGTTATGTAGTCCCTAGTCTAGCTCAACAAATGAGTTTTCAAAAACTACTACAATTTCACAATTCGCATCTGTGGTTTTTGATTAGCGCGTTGAACCAAACAAACTCATCAGTTTTATAATATTAGTAAGTTTTGATATAGATTTCATTTTAGTTTGATTTAAAAATATCACACAACACATTGATAAAGGTTCGATTCAAAATTATCATTCTGCATGCACTCAAGTCAGTTACAAATATCTTCGAACTAATTAGCCTAAATTATGTTAGCACCGTAAAAAATAAGCTGAAAAGTATTTTTTTCCAACTGTCAGAGCGCAAACGCGTCTCTATTCAAATATTACAAAATTATTCTCCTCATTCATTATACGAGCTCGTTCTGCACGGACAATTTATTACAACGCAGAGCTAAATACACTGCGTTTAGCGAAATCCTATTTCGGCAGTCTCGGAAATGACGGAGAGAATTTGCATGGCTGATTGCCGTCCGTTGCTCAATCAAGGATATTTAACAAAATTAACTAATTGAGTGAACGTTCCACCAGCCGTCCCCTCGCCTCAAATTCTCGACGATAATTTACTAGACAACACAAAACCAATGTATCGAGGAAACCTAATAAGCGATAATAAGATGAAGCGATGGTAGCGCTATTGAACGCTTGTTAAGCTTTTTGCTTATAAAAAGTTTCGTTTCCCTCTTTAGAGGGCTTTGCTTTTAAGATGATAACAACATAATATATTATTACCTGTTGTTTAACAGTATATTTAATACAAAAAATTATAACTAATGCTCTTGTTAGAACCAACAATAATTAGACCTGTAGATTTCTATCTCTATCTATCTATCTTTTAGATTTTGCTAAAATGAGATCTATGATCTGATTTTATCAAAATCTAAAATTGAGTACGTACTGAAGCTACTCTTACATAGAAAAAATATAATTCTGCTAAGCTCACACAATCAAACTATGTAGTGCCTTTACCTTTCACCTTTATAAGACACCCGAAATAAGTACACTGTTTAACTTACAAACAATACCGTTTGTAACGACGCAATGTTATAAATTTCGATATCATTTAATGAAATATTTGGGGTTGTTTTCTAAGAGCACCTTAAACTATCAGCCTTTAATTCGTATTTGTATTATTATTCTTATTACATTTTGAATTACAAAGCCTATTTAATTACTCGCCTCCACTCAAGAGTTGTTTCAAAACAAACTCTAATTAGGTGATTGAGTTACAAATTTGTTCCTCTCACAAAAGTTCTTACCATTATGCTAAAGCTATTGTTGTACGAGTATTTTAAAGTGTTTTAAAAGAAGCGTTGCAGAATTAGATGCTTCAAATATTCTACATATTTTCCAGAACAAAAAATAACACACATTATAGATTCAATATAAATTAAAAGTTCAAAAATGATAAGTAGAAATGTTTTGTTCATCCCTCTTTAAACATTCTTGACAATTTACGACATTTACGTGAGAATATTTGGTGAAGAACTTGTTCAAGACCCATATTATTTCACGCGAGAAGGACCATATTTCATATTATTCGGGGATATTGACAGTGCAAATTGAAGGTTGCTTAGAATTTTGAGTTTTATGTTTTATCATAACATTTGTATTACATTATTGTTATAATTAAAATAAAAATAATATAATAAAATTATAATTTCATGATATTTTTAGGGGATATCAAAATACCCATTTTTTCAATTTTAACATTATCAAAAAACATGTAATTTTTTCTGCTTCTGGTATTATTACCGCACATAGATGCACGTGTCTCAACCGCTGCTGGTTTTCACGCACATTTAAATAATAAACGGTATCATATTATTTGTTATGTACGTTCCATCTGGCTTTCTTTTGTAATCTGAGATTTTAACATATCATCTGCTCCAACCAATTAATGGTTTTTTTAACTTTGAAAACTACGCTAAATTAATAATTATATTTTTAAGAATGAAGAAACACTAAAACAAGGCTTATCGATATTCAAATAAGTTTACTTTAAAAAAAATCTTAACGAAGGTACATATACCAAGCTTTTTGAGGATCAAATCAAAATCGGAGAGTTTGTTATTTTTCAAAAATAATAAGCTCTCCGATTTTGCAACATTTATTATTAATACTAAGTTCCTATTGATTCTAGCGTTATGTTTAATAGTCAATACTAAAAGAATATCGATATTGTTCCAGCTGCTCACGCGTGATGCCGTGCCTAAGGAAAATAGGTTTTCATTTAAATAATATTTTATATATATATATATATATATATATAAATAACAACTCCAACGAGCTGATGATGATATATAAATGTATATATAGATTGCAGTAGCAATGATGTTACTGCGTATCTTCTGTACACGTGACTCACGATCTGTTTAATTATTTACTTATTCAAACTTAATGCACATTTTGCACAAAGATGGACTTAAAGACATGGAGCATTCTCTGCCAGTCAACCTTAGGGTACCAACCATAATGATATGACCAAAATAACCATATGAAAATATAATATGGTAGGTGCATAAGAGAACTTGATTTGACATATATATTGGATGGAACTAATACATACTCAAATCATTACTGATTTTTTTATATATTATATACATAGAAGTAAAACATACACATAATTACTCAGCTAGAGAACTATCATTCTGACTGTTCTGCCAATTCAATCCGGAGTAGTTTACATACTTTCGTCTTTAATACAACGCGGCTTGCAGGCATCATGATTTCAGTTGAGAGCGCGTTCCATAGAAGAACTGACTGCACACAGAAGTAGAAGTTGATGAAGTTGGAGTTTTGAGGGAGGTATAGAAGAAGCATATTGTTTATTGACCGAAGATTTAGATCATGATTGGAGCATAGTAGATGGAAGTGGTTTAGGATGTATTTAGGTAATGATAGGGCGTTAAGAAAAGAAAAAAAGAGAAGTGAGTGCACGCAAGCGCAAGCAACGAATCGAAAGCAGTTATTATAAAAGTGGTCTATTTTATTGAGGAGGTCTGCATTCAGGTCAAAATAACACACATCACCATTATTGATAAGGGGAAAAGTCAGGAACTGCTTAAGCGTAGCCGTGGTTTTAGTGCGAACAAAATTCTTAAGACGATATTGAGCGCGCAGAAGTGACTTTCTGGCTGACATATGTAACTTGAGCCCGCCAATCAAGCGTTGAGTCCCTATGTAGCCCCAAGTTCTTTACTACTGAAATCTGAGGTATAATCTGGTTATTGTAGACAATTAGTGGGATAACTTTCATATCCAATCTACCACCCTAATGAAGTCTAAGTCTTTCTTTACTTTCTCGATGGCATATCATATATTGAGGACACTTGACTGTGTATATATTTATAAGTCATCTGCGTACAGGTGATACGCACAATGAAGATGTTGTGTTACAAGATTAATAAATATTGAGAAATTGAGGGACGCCGGTGAGAAGATCACATCAACTTGACGATGAACTATTAATACGTACACACTGTTGACGTCCCTTAAGATAGGAAGAGAAATATTTCAGAGTTTTTGAAGGAAAAAGGAAAGAAAAAGAAATACAAGAGGATAGCCAGTGGGATATCGTTACAAACGGTATTAAACGCATTCGAAAAATCAATTAACGCCAGCACCGTGAGTTTGGTGTCCTCCATACCCTCCCTAATATCGTTGGTTACTTTAAGAAGAGCTGTGGTTGTGCTGTGACCGTGTTTATTCTTGACGATGACTAAAAGGACTAAGGAGATTATGCCCGTAAACAAACTGTGAAAGCTGTTTATGAACACAAGCCTCCAGAACTTTTGAACGGAAGGGATGTAAGGAAATGCGTCGAAAATGTTCAGGGAGTCAGGGGTTGGATTTTTTGGGTAGAGGGATGATGAAGGCCTTACGCCAAAGTGAGGGAAAAGTTGGCGATTCATGTAAAAAATTGATAACATGAGATATTTATTGCTGTAGAAATAGATTCAGGATGGGAATGATCATTCCATGGCTAATGCTGTCCCATCCCACAGCATTGGGATGAACGAACAGGATAATATTATTCCTCTTCTGCTCCTCTCCTCAGAAAATATCAAAAAATATCAAAGGATTCAATGTCTCATTGGTTCAGACTAGCTATGTAGCTCAAGGTTTAACTCTTAGTTTGGCAATCTATCTGAGATGAGGTAGAGAAATGTTGATTTATATTGATATCATATAAATCTATTGTCATTTTGAACTCAGAACATTGTTGCTTACCTATGCCTAGAGTTCCAGTGAACATCCAAGCAATAGAAGCTGAAGGGGTTTCTAAATTTTGAATTAAAATAATGTACACATATTACAGTATTACTTATATTTGATTGAGCGCTAAGTTTGTAATATACCTAAAAAAACTGGATGAAAAATCAGTTACCTATGAAAACTGGTAGATTTTGGTGTGGATTTGGACTTTTATAAAGAATACAATTTATACAAAATGTAATGAAAAGTATTGAAATAATAATCAGAAAAGTCTATAATCAGTATTTAAAAACATAGTTTCTTAAGTAAAAAACAAAAATACTTATTATGTATAATAATAAAACTGCCTTTAACTGCCTCGGTGGAGTAGCGGTAGCGTACTGCGTGACTGCTGTGCTTGAGGTCTCGGGTTTGATTCCCGGTCGGACCAAATGTTTGTATGATCTGCTAATACACCGAAACTGTGTTTTCTTTGTATAATAATATATGTATTTATAAAAACAATTTATTTATATCAGTTGATATCCTGATCACCTTTAACACAAGCTCTGCTTAACTTGGGACTACATTGCTTGGTCTGTTATATATCTGAAATATTTATTATGACTATATATTTCAAAAGTTATTCAGAATCTGAAGACACAACGTTGTTTTTGCTATTCCAATTCAAACCTATAATAAAAACAAGGATATCGAATTGAAACTTCTGCCGATAAATGCTATACAAAGGTTTAAATCCTAGATGAAAGATTGGTATGGCGATAGGAACTGCTTTGAGATCTCAAGACAAAGGGAGTTGAAAATCTGATTTGATATTATAATAGGATTTGGCATTTTTAAAGTCATTCCTCAATTAATACCTTATCTTTGATTCAAAGACATTTATTAGATCAAATAACTGAAATAACTAAGAAAAATCCTTATTTTAAGATTGTTAAGAGTTTTAAGGTTAGGCTTCGCGAAAAGAATGGAAAGCATTATTATACGTTGTTTTTGGAGATTAGTACAGCACAGAGGCACTAGTTATTTATTCGTCTAGCTGCAGGTTTAGTATTTGCATATATTGAACGTGCAATGCTGTATTTAATAACTGTCTGGTTATATTTATTCTATGACTAACTAACCCGCACAACTTCATCTGCGTCTCTCTAAGGAATAAATTAGCCCGATTTTAGCACTATTTGCCATTGATATACAGTTTCTAGTGGTATTTACTTGATGTTTTATAGCCCATAGCCTATTTCATTTGAACAATTCAATACTGAAGAAAAAGGAATTGGTCCAACCGTTCACGAATGATGCCGTGACAAAGAGAAATAGAGATTCATTTAGTATGAATATAAATTTAAAGTGAAGGTTTGGAAGGATTACAAAGGTTTTACAATGATTGTTTAAGTGTAATTATAATTTAGAACAATATTGAAATGCGTAGAACCAAGTGCTCTAAATACCTTTCTGATCGGAAAAATATTGAAATAATATTCTGAAAATATTTTACTTTAAAAATTTTACTTTTTTAATAGGCCTATTTCCTAATTGAGTTAAACTTACAACTTAACAGGCACTTATAAAGACAGTTAGTCGAGACTATATTGATAGTAAATCTAACATTTGAAGTACTTATTTATTGGCAGACCGCGCTGTGGTTGATAGAACCACTACACCAATTTTGCTTTGCGATATTTTGTGTTCACCGCAACAAATTGTGGTATCGACTCTACGTAATTAGCATTTTTAGCTTTGAGCCATAGTAAAATAAACATTGGTTAAAATAAATTTAAAATTTGCTTTGTTTATTTGTAGTGACAAAGTTGTTGTGAACATGTAACGACAGTCATTTTAATAAACCACACACATATTGCGCAATCTAGGGGCTATTTCCCCTAGATTGTGCAACATGGCTGGCAGGACCTACATGTGAGAAGCCCGAAATCGATCAGAGTAGCGTGCCATGGGAAAGGCCTATGTCCACCAGTAGACTGCAATAGGCTGGCGGTGATAATAACATAAACCTAAAGGCCTTAAGTTCCAGAAGATGAAACCGAAAAAAACCATATTTACACACTAACACGTAAATGCACACGCACACGCACACGCTGTTATCAGAGCAATTTCGAAATTATGTTCGGTAAAAAAGTGTAAAGTGTGAGCTACAAGTAAGCACACAACACAACACATACAATACACACTAATTAAAATTTATTAATCATAATCTTCTACATCAAAAACTCAAAGTTACCACAGACAGTAGTGGTGCTTTGTTCTAAAATCTGTGTTAATCATCGTTTTAGTCGTTGTTGGAATGGAACGTTTAATCTCGACCGGCTAAGAACAGGTTATTAAGTACTAAACCTTAAGTAAAGGCGTTTTAGCCTCCATCATCGTGGTATTATGTAACTCGACTAATTTCAAAATTAATTCAGTCGCTCAAGTTTACTACAACTATATGCCAAAGTTGCTAGAGGCCGGTCAGGACTCATAATGTGAAATGAATATTTCATTCAACTTAATTTTGTTTAGTGCTTTAACGAGCTGTTTAATAAATTATGTACCTTAGTAAACGTGTTTTACTTTTTTATCGTAAAAGTCGTAAATAATAAATCTAATTTGATTTTTTGCCACTACAATATAATTAACAAAGGTGTAAGTAGAGAGCCATTATTCAAACGCCCTTTATTTAACCCTGAAAATATGGAAATAGCATTAAACGTCGGTTAAGTTTTAACATGGAAAAACAGGAACATGGTCTACTAAAATATCATTGAGCGTATTCAATAGTTGATTTTTTTCAATGTGGAAATCCCCTCGGTTACCCTTCACAGGGTGTTCGGTAGGATGGTTATATCAGATTCAAACCGGCAACAACCACGTGCTCCGCCGTTTCGAATAAAAGTAGCCACATGTAACCGAGAAACGATCTTTTTAATCCCCGACTGAATATAATGTTAAAGTTACATCATAATAATAATAAATAATAATAAATAAACATTTCGGACATCTAACACACAACGCCATCTAGTCCCAAACTAAACAGAGCTTGTATTATGGGTACTAGATTGCTGATATTAATACATAAATACTGTTTTTTTGTAAATACATACATATTATATATAGAAAACACCCAAACTCCGAAACAAATATTTGCACATCATACAAACATTTGGTCCGACCCAGGATTCGAACCCGAGACCTCATGGACAGCAGTCGCGTACTCTACCACTTCGCCACCGAAGCAGTCAAAGTCAGTCAGTCAGTCATTATAATATGTATACATTAGAAATAAGAAACGGGGCAGCCTTGGGGTACTGATAGGAGTGAAAACTAAGTAAGGTGTGAAGTGTATCGTTGAGCTATTAGATTTGTAGCTCATAAAAAGCATGCGGTGACGATGACGCGAGTTTCACACTTATTGTTTAGCCAAACAGTGCTCGCCTAAAGAAGTTTTCAGTTCAAAAAGTGTCATTGCAATATCTGTTGTGACCATCAATGACTGCAGTGCGATGTTAACAAAAATGTAAGAAAGTCTTAAATGTTTGTTAGAATCTTTTCTAGCGAAGTTTTTAAAAATAAAAGAAGTCAGTCTTTGTCCTTGTAACAAAAGGCTAATGAGACTGTTGTAAATAAAATTTAAAATTAAAGTATTTTTCACTCTAACATTATAACGCGTATATTTTTATTAATACACGACGTTCTTTAGTTGTATTGAAACATAAAGCAATACGATAAAACAGATTATTCAATTAAGTGTCTTCCTGCCTCCCTATCTTTAATGTTCTCGTTAAAGTTTAATGTTATTTAATACTCAATAGATTGCATTACATTTTAAAGTGAAAAGAAATTGTTATCTAAATTGGTAACTGTCTCAGTCAGCAGTTGGAATCTCCATAGTTGTTGCGTTTTGCTCTATTGCGACCGCATCGTTTGATGTGCGCCCAACAACCAGTTGCCAAACTATTGGTTTATTTTTTGCCTCTTGAATAGATGCAGAGTATGAATTTATTTTGTCTTATACTTGCCTGCGACATCTACTGTATACGTATGTTAAAATATTCAATAAAGTATTGCAAAATCATTTTTTTCGTATAACAATAAACATTTATTTATTTGGTTTTGCTGACTGTCATAACCGTACACACCGTTAAAAGATACGTTCTAAATGTGCAACAAGTTATGGACAAAACACTGTTTGCTGTGATATATACTTATTAAAACTTGTAAATATTACCCATCTGAAAAGTTAACAATTCTTTTGTTAACTTTCAATTTGTTATAGTTTACTTCTGACAGAAGTAAATGATTTTGACGAAATAATTCCAATAAACCTTGAGAAACTTGTAACTCATTTACTATTTACAATAATTAATCTGCACATATGTGAATATGGAAATTGTATACAAATTTAGTTTTGTAGACGGTAAAATGATTCTATTGTTAATCATATCAAGAAATAAATATATTGTAAATACATGTTAAGGTTTGATGGATTCAAAAAATAAACCTTCTGATATGTAAAAGAGGCTTTATTAAAGACACTCCAAGTCAGGATATTACTCCGAATAGCAATCCTTATTTGTCACCGAGATCGCCAATCACAGATATCACTTCAATATTTCTTACACTATAGCTCAAACAAAACTGCCCTGCCGTCAACAAAACACCTTTTTACATGCATGACGTAACAACTATAAACTTCTAGTTGATTCTGAGACGAGGTAACACCGGAAGGAACATTTTAAACATGATATTTTCGCGAAATATAAACAAGCCGTACTCACGTCAATCACGTCAAACGTTACTCCACATTCGATTTTTTGCACATTGATGTAAAGTTCATCATTTCTTTCTGAAGTCTGGCTTCGCCTCAAGAATTGTACTAGAATATTTTTTTTTTGTGTCTATATACATATAAATACTAGATGACATGACAATTTTGATTTGCCATAAATATAAAAATTGCGATTAAAATAAAAATAAATATTAAGGAGTGGGTCAGCGTTATAATTTAGGGATTTGAAAAATAGGTGTTGGCCGATTCTAAAAATCGGTCCAGCCGTTTCGGAGGAGTTTGGTAACAAACACCGCGACACGAGAATTTTATTAATTAGATATACCTAGTGAATTTATATGAAAGCTATTTCTAAAGACATATCATTTAAAACAACTATAGGCCAAAAAACATAACTTCAAACCAAAAATGTTCACATACGGAATCCTATACCATGAAAAGCCAATAAAATGAACAAAGATCAAATTCTAAAGAACGTTCTCGAAAATAAAATGAACAATTTCTAGATAACTTTGGAATCAATGTGGATGCATACGGTACAAGGAAACAATTTTATTTATTCTAACTAGAGGTGCATTGTCGTTTTTCTTTTGTTTTTCTCTACTTTGTACGTTTTGCATATGTTGCGTGCTTTGTTCAAGACATTGAATGAACATGTTGTTTAGCTCATTTTGGCACTGTTAAGATTAATGTTGTCAGACTTGCAATGTAACGGCTGGTTGAAATGTTGAAGTATTTATTCTTGTTTTTACTCACTATAAAGTGTCCGATTTTTATTTTAGATCTGTGTTTCACTTTTCTATATTATATGGCTAGTCTAGAAAGTAACCTAAGTTACTCCTTATTTCATCAACTATCTGGTAATGAAAATCCCTTCAAAATCAGTCCTGCTATTCCAAAGATTATCCGAAATAAGGAAGTAGAGAGAAAAACGAACAGACAAAAAATAAAATAGTTTTTTTTTAAATAGGTACCGTATATGCTTTCATTTGGATTTAGTGAAGAGCTGTTAATTTAAAATTACAAATAGACACTTCAATATTTTTTGTTTGTAACTACAGATACTTTTGTTTGTTTTCATTAAAAGGATTGCTGATAAAAAGGAGTCTGATTTCAATAAATTGCATTTTAGATTTCTACTAAAGCTGCTGCAGAGAAGTCAATTCATAGATGGACAATGTAAATATTATTTTTCAGTTTTTTTTCCGGTATGGGTAAAAAAATTAAATATAATGAAACAAAATAGGCAGAATCGTTTATCTTTTTTAAAAGCAAACTTTAGAAAAAAAATACAATAAAGTTCTGGAAATTGGTTCATGACAATTGGTTTTTCCATTGTTTCCGAAGTGACCGAAGGAATTACACTGAACTATCATGCCACTGTATCTTATAAATACATTATGTAAGTGCAAAAAAAAATATGAAGAAAAACAAATAATTTAACATTTTCTGTAACAGAAAACAAATACCTATTTGAATTTTTATTGAAAATGTCTCACAAAAACATTAATTCTAAGTATGAAATATAGAGATAGAATAAAATGACCAATTTCTATATACAAACATGTAAACTAATTTTATATCCAAAGTTCTCTTTCATTTTAATAAATATTTTTTCAATGTATTTGACTAATTCATGACAACGTCAAGTACTTATTTCTTAACGATTCTAAACCAAATAGAAGTGAAATAATTTAAACGCCGCTAAGGACACTCGTCAAAGCAAATCTGTTGAATGGGAATAATGGAGAATACTCGACGGCCCATAACCGGGGAAAGGAGTGCTTATTTCTGTTTTTATATTTCATTATTGGCCCTCTCATCTCATATTGCACTCCATTCGGATTCATAGAGGCCGCCATAAAAGATTGAAACGTGAGAGGGGCATTTGAATGGCGTAATTGCAAGTGCACTTTTTTTTTAATTCAATTCCTGTCGGCTACGGCAAAGCTGGAATGCACTTCATTGATATCGCTTTAAAGTAATGAAGTTTTTCATAAGACCTTTGTTTGTTAGGGACAAACTGTGGTTTAATTTTTATATGAAGAGAGTTTTTTTTGTAAAGACTTCCCCTGCATTAGGAATATATTATCCTGTTCGCGGGGGACTTTACAAACATACATGAAACAGACTTAAAGAACACCCAGACTCAGAACAACAATTTGTGGATTTGAACCCACAATGCTTGGCGAAGAGGCAAGCGACGTGGCTTCTTTTCTGAATAATCACCTCTTCTTCTTTTCTTCATCATCATTAGTTTGAAGCTCATATTTCAAGAATTAAAGTGAAGTTCTTTTTTTAGAATTTGTAAATTTTCCGGTTAGATTTTTGTGTAAAAGAAAGAAAGTTGGAAAGTGTGGGTTTTAGAATTTGTTGTAGTCAAAGTTTTTTAACAAGTTTGCACTATCTCAACTATATAATTGGATTATATCTTTGAAAATAAAATATAATTATATTTTTCTTTTTTTATAATTTTTATTTTCTCGAGTTTTATTTTTGTAGATTTATCTGAGATAAAATTAAGAATGACAATTACAAACAATTGATATTTGTGTGA
This sequence comes from Hyphantria cunea, assembly GCA_003709505.1. Lineage (NCBI taxonomy): Eukaryota > Metazoa > Arthropoda > Insecta > Lepidoptera > Erebidae > Hyphantria > Hyphantria cunea. Next base: position 1,605,830 of record PKRV01001461.1, read on the forward strand.
AAATTTTGCCATCATTAGAGTTTTATGATTGTGAAAATTAATTTATGAACAATAAATAGACAAAGCAAATGATTATAATATGTTACTTCAAAATATGCAAACGTTTTAGTAATATAGATACTGTATGTCTGTATTTCTTATTTGAAATATATAAATAAAAGCTATTAAATGGTAAATTTCATACAATGCCCAGCTTATTTTTATAGCAATAACTTCCAACAAATAAATGAATTGAGGCGGGCAAAATTTTTAATTTAGAAACTTTCTTAATTGTAGTTTGCTCTCAAGAGAAAAGTAATTTGATGTTGTTTTGATTTAAACTTTTATCACAAAAAACTGGTTTATTAATATTTCTTTTGAAACTGAAAAACTTTAATTTTCTTAAGATAATCGAATTGTTTCAAATCACAGTACTGGCTGTAATCAAAAAATACTTTCAAGGAATTGTCTGCATGTTTCGCTGAAAATGTGATTTAAATATAATTGAATTAACAAAGCTCAGTAGGCATGGTTTTTTTATTTCAAACATTGGCTAATTATAAATTACTATTTCTGTATAACGTCGAAAACACAACTATTAAGAACGAGAATGGTATTAGCCTGTGGGCGTTTTTACAGGAGATGACGAGGAAAATGAGCAATTACACGACGGCGGTGGCTCGACTTAAACGCCTAATGAAATTTAGAGTATGCCGAATGAAAACTGCCACCCATGGAGACGGCTGTGCTTGGAAAATTATTTTAAAATACTAAAATTTTGCTTATAAAATAAGTAACAAACATGTTTGCTACAAAAAATATTAACAGTAACATAATTTCAAGACAAAACTGTCCTTCTAACCAAGAAGATAGTATAGAAAAGATAGCTGCAAACTAATAAGTATGTGAGAAGTACGTATTTTAACGCTAATTAGCGTGGTGAAAACAAAAATAATAATACAAGAGCATAGAGGCCTTAACGATTGTAGAAAAAAATCGATGCGAATCTTGGTAAATATGGATAATGTTACTCTAGTTTTTTGTTTTATAGCATAAAGTATGTGTTTAAATAATTACTTCCTATATTATAATAAGATAAAATATCTTTTTTTACGTACTCTAGTTGAATTTTTTTTTATCTGTACCAAAATTTTATATCTATAAGGTATACTCGTGTATCGTTGTACAATTCGTTTGTTATAATCGAACGAAGCTTTGACTTGAACAAAGTGACATAAACACATACGACGTATTCGTTAGGCGAGACTTTATACGAATTTTTTGTCAACAATAAATAAAACAGAATTCTAAAAAGTCACTGTTTGGTGTATGATATACAAACGACAGCGGCCCGGCCACTAATTAAAAACGTGGGAGATGTGGTTTCAGGGCAAGAGACAAAGCTTTATTACGTTGTGTGTACTGTTTAGTTTTGACTAAACTGTAAATGTGTATGTAGGATATTTATACAAAAATTTTCGTAAAACTCAAACATACATGAAAATATTATAATGAATAGAAATACTGAATTATATTAAAAAGACAATATTACTACCACATTTTTACACCGTTTAATGGCAACAGTGAAAGCCATATTAAAACTCAACTTGTGTTATGGGTAATGTTAGTTGAGGAGCTACGTGCTGATGAATGCATCAAGCGTAACAATTGCTAAAGTGATCCTGGAACAAAAAACGGAAATGGTTGCTTAGAGATACCTAGTACAAAAAACGAAATTCTTACGATTATAGTCCACTTCCATACTTTCCAATTTCTTCACATCTCCGTACCATCAGCTACCAACTCTAGAATTCAGGAGCACGGAAAATTATCCTCAAATACAATTAAAGTGTAAAGCAATTTATTTTAATTTTAATCCACGTCTACCCGCGTGCCTTCCACGAGGCTTTGGCCCTTAATAACTGCTGTTAATATTCACGACGTCAACTTATGTATTCGTATAAGCTTCTTAACTAAATATAATTATTTCAAACATTTTTAGAATCATTATTACCTATAAAGACATCGGATCAATATCAACGTGTTTAATCTGCGCTTCAACTATGATAATTCTGATTCATTTTGTTCATATGAATTTTATTAAGATTCCAATGTGTTCAAATTATTTGACGAATCGATTCGCAAATGAATTTAGCGTTCCATCATCCGTTAGTCAGCTCATTAATCATAACTAATTACCAACGGTCATATAGGTCATGATACCCACTATGTATGTAATATTCCCTTTGTCAAAACATTATCTCGCTGCAGGTTTCTAGTTCTCGTTCTTTCAAATATTTTCGTATGTGATGGTTAGCGTTATCGGAATTGGCATACTGTGTACACATTCTGGCACAGTTTGCTTCAATTGGCAGCTACTCAACAAATATAGGTCAATGTTAAACTATTGTCTGAATATTATTTGCGAGTCACAAATTGAATAAGTACATATGAATACGTTTCTTGCGACGTATTCGTTAGGCGAAACTTTATAAAAACATTTGTCACAAAAATAAAATAGAATTCTAAAAAAAACGGTGAACGTTTGGTGTATGATACACAAACGAGTAATCGTGTATTTAGAAGCAGCTTTAAAATTAATTGTACATTAACTTCACTTTAATGAATGTTTAAAACATATTTCATAATTTCAGTTGCTGCAATAACTAGGCAGGTGATTAATGCTACTACACCAAAGCTAATACCAATTAATGAACTTATTAACTTAGCATAACTTTATATTGGCTTATGATAGCAATTCTCAAAGAATTTGGGTATTTAATTTTTTTTAAACTACATTGTTACACAGCCTCATAGTGTTAACCACGAGTAACACTACGAGGCGAAGCTAATTGAAAATAAAAGTAGCCAGGGAAAAGCTAGTAGTTTAGGACTACAAATAGAAACTACAATTTTATTTATTTAGATGAGTATATAAATGTAAAAACTATGGGTCTTTTGCTTACATTAATGTTTTCTTGACTAAACAGAATGCAGAATCCACCGCGATATACCATTATCCGCAAGGAATTTCATTACGATGACAATGTTGGCAAGTTCAATTTTCTTGTGAGATAACGAGCGTAGCTGAGATTGTTTCAAGCTTCTAACTTGAAGGCACTTTGACCCCTGGCCCGTGAACATCGTAAACATTCTCATTAGACGTCTACAAAAGAATACTGTTTTATTTAAAAGCGGACTTAAGTGAAATAAACGACAAGTGAATATTTAAATGGGACAGATTAAAAGCATTTCTTTCGTTACCAGACTTGTTTGTGGTTTGTGGATCCTTCATGTTTTTTATTCTCGGTTAACGTCAATTCTGGGAACAAAATTAAATTAAAGTACTGGGAAATGTGTACATAAAAAATATTTACAATACTTATAAACAGGTGTCGGAAACTTCTTCCGCATCATCGCCTGCTTGTAGCGTTTCTAAAAGATTGACAGAATAGCCCCTTTTCATTCGAGGCGTAGAAATTCACACTGCACGACTTTGCATGAAATCATAAATACATAAATTTATGACAGAAAAATTTCAAGAAGCAAGAATCCAGTCGCTTTTCTGATTAAGTCAAAAAATTACACAACCAAAATCCAAAAATAAATACAGGTTCAAGCACAATGTGGTTACTCAGATTAAACAAGAGATCATCCCTGGATTATATTGAATACCTAATCAAATTTTAAAGTAACACATTCAAGCCATTCTTAAAACAGGATATGCCATTAATTTTGAAAAAAAAATTAAACTCTTAAAGTAAACTTTATTCTTATACTATTTCTATTAATTTTCTGTGTATTATGTAAATCTTTAGATATTATTAGATTTCTATGCAATGATCACATTACAGAGCTCAAAACATCTAAAAGGTTCCCGTGACTTTATGGTCAACTGATACAATGCTGTTTACGAAGTATTAAAATTTAATTTCTCAAACAATAAATGCAGAACTATTACATAAGTAATTCATCATAATTACAACAAATATTACACAACAACTTAACACATTAGGCCGTCTACACATTAACACAAACATGGCCGACCGGGAATGCCATGCCATTCCATTATAATTGCATTAATTCCACGGCAAACTAATTACAATGGCTGTTAAATCATTGTTTACGCAAATTGCTCTGACCACACAAATCGCTTAAAATTACCAAAGCACTTTTAGACCGTGATCTGCTAGTTTGTCTTGAAAAGCTGTGTCTACGTATTAGAATTCATTATTAATGGCGCTTTTTGTTCATAAAAAGTAAATGGTATTTGAAAATTTGGGGTATAAAAAAACTATTATAGTTTGTTTTCTAATTATTCAATAATATTCTTCCTCGAAATCTTCTTACCAAACTAGCAACACCCAAATTCTGTAGAAGAAATACTATTGTTGAACTGTTTATAACATAAAGGGATCTTAAAATGTTAAAAATGGTCGCTCATTAGTAGTAGTACGGTTCGCTAGGTCACTCCTATCTAGGATTACTTATACAATTTGTTAATCTGTTCGGTTGCCACTTAGGCACTGGTAGTAATCCACTCCTCTTATTATTGAATAACTAGCTTTTGCCCACGGTTTCCTCCACTTATATCAGTTATAGCGTTAAAAATCACATATGTCCTTACACAAGAATCAAAATATCTCCATGTCAAATTTAATTGAAATTGGTGCAGCGGTTTAGCTGAAAAGCATAACGGACATACATAGTTACATGTTTAGTATGACTAAATAAATATGTGATAAATTCTTTGAACTTACTATCAACTCATTCATAAAAAAAGAGAACAATACGTATAAACTTAATGTTCTCGTTTCCAATTGATTAACCCGTTGATGCTTGTTATTAAGACTCTATAAATAGTTAAACGCGAATGTAAATCATGAACTTACGTACGTATTGTCCAGAAGACCAATATTGGAAAAGCACTCAACTATGCGCTAACGAGATGGAGTCTAATGAACTTGAAATCCTCCGCTTCCATTTTGTATAATGGTCACAAACTAGGAGCCACGAATGATTAATCGCATAGTTGCGAAAGTATTTATTGCATGCATACCGCTACCCGTTTAGAAAATATGCAGTCTTCGTATTATGTGATTTTCAGCGAATTTTTTAACATAAGTATTGTATGACGTATATTATCTTAATTGTTAAGTATTTATCTTTTACAAGCCTTGTTTATAGCTTAAGAAGGCGATATAGTTTTATTAGAGATTAGGATCAGTTTACTATTTTTTAAAGTTATAAGATCACAAGTTGTACTTATTCCGCCTAAATATTAACAATATAAACAATGTAAAGGGTTTTTGTCTAAAAAAATTACAGTAAATACTACTAATTATAATAATTACATACATATAAAAATGAAAGTCTCGAGGTACTTCACTTTCTTGAAATAATATAATTTCATACTGAATTTTGAAATAATTAATACAATATTTAATTTTTTTATGTTACGTTTTCAATGATGATCAATCAGGTCATCAGGTTTGAATCACACAATATAATTTTACTACACTTAAATTCCGCTCCTGCAGGAATTAAGATATTACATTAAATGATGACTTCTATAAACCGATTGAACATTTATAGTCGATGATTGCGCTCATTCAAATACAAAGGGTAATAGCTAAGTAAATAAAACTTAATTACACCATTAAACTACTTTTACAACATTACATTATAGGAAATCCTTTCAAAAGATATTGTGTAATAAGATAATGATGATTGATTTGTGTTTTGTACTCAATTTCTAGAAAATAACTACCATGTTTTGGGTAACTGTATAATTAGGTACAGTATATTACTTTTAAATAAAAATGCTAGTCATATAAAAATATAATTTAGACCTTAAATATAAAAGAAAAGATTCGGAGATGATCTTTAAAGTTTATGGTTTTCTAGCAGAAAGAATAGGAAATATTTTCAACAGCCTTAAATAGTCCAATGCTGGACAAATGCCTCCCTTTAGAAAGTTGGTTTTGGTCTATAATACCACGCTAGACAGACATATAGGGTATGTTTTAAGGTTTTTCTCTTTTCAGTACTGTTTTCCTGCGTAATTTACTCCCTTAGTGAGCACTTACGCCGCCCATAAGATGTGTATAGCTGAATGACAATGTTTATATAATATTTTCTGTACACAAAACAATGGTTACAAGTAAACTACTATATATAATACGTAATAAATTAGCAGCTCTCCTATTCGTAGCTCGAGGCCCTCTTTCATCAATTGTGATGACGCGTTTCGATGTGCTTTTCATACAACATAAGCTCCGCAATGCGTTTGCGGAAATCAGCTGATGTTTGTAAGCAGGATTATATGGTTTAAATGTCCGATAGCCACAGTAAGTCGTTTTGGATTATGCAAGCCCATTGGTTGTAGGCGAATTTAATTTATATTCCCTTTTTGAAATGTGGTTTTGCTTACACATTAATTTTAATAATGGATCAGAAAGATATTTGTTTATGAATCATATTTAGGAGTTTGAATAGTCACTTTACAGGAATGTAAGCTTTTTATAATATCTAGTAGCACATAAAATTCGAAAAACCTCTTATATTTCTTTGGAATTCAGTAATAGGAGTCCGTACATTTAACAAGACTTGGCCTTTTGAGAAATATTGATCAAACATTCATTTGAATATTTTTTTTAAAAACTTTCAAACATTTAAAGCTTCTTTTTGCTTCTATTTTTTATTATATGGGGGTTTTACTTTTTATAACAGCGCAGTTCTAATAAGCACATCACTTTCACAAAATCTTCTTAATCTGAAGAACATACTAAAAATATTTATCAGTACACATAGGACTCCAGAAAATCAATTTAAATAAAATTAATTAGAGCAGAGAAAGATTTTGACATTTTTTTATACTATATACGCCACGTTGACCATGTAAGAAACTTGTTAAGTACAATTGACTAACAACGAATCACACCTGTGAGGTCATCGGCCATCTGAATTCAGTTACGTAATTATTATATACTGTAATGCATAAACTGTAGTTCACAAACGCCTGCAGAAATTAAAATCTAAAATAAAAAAATATATTTAAAAACTGTAGACTGTTGGAATTGGCAATTTATCTATTTCCTGGTTTACTGGTTTATGCATAGTTTGGCTCCTAGTAACAGTCATACGACATTTATACAAATTTTTGAATATATTAGTTAAGAAAACTATCAACATACTACACATATATTATTTTGCAATACTATTAATATCATGTAACAATCTACAAAAGATTAAAAACGAGGCTTATAAATGATTTACAAAAAGCGCATATCCACTATCAAATTAAGTTAAAGACATGTATCTTATTTATTAAAATGACTTTCAAAGAGAATCCTCAGAAACCAAAAAAAACGACTGCACTAATCATATTAACTGGTCTCTTGTATAAACTTGCTCTCAACTACATCATACTTAATGTTTCTACACTGCTGAGTCCATTCTCGTGATAGTGAGCTTAGGAATTGTAGTTGTATACGTATGATGATATGATATTTATATTATGAACCTTAGTTTTATGATTTCATACTTCACGGTATCTATTTGTAGACATAAAAAAATAAATTAGCTATTTGGTTATTTGAATTATTTTGCTGATTTAATTTGTTAAACTGTTGTGTGTTGTGGTAGACGAACTTCTCAGGATTAGATATTTTAACTTATTTATCATTATCTTCCTAGCCTTCATTATTCCCAAGATTTGGAATGGGGTACTAGTTCAACCGGTTTAACCTGAATATCAGTTTTTACGTGGAGCTCAGCAACCATGAGGGTTAACTGAATTCGAATGTTGAACTAATTGTCTGTATATTTGAGGGCACTGACTTCCCAATAAAGATTGCCATAAATATTCACGATAACCGGGACCGAAGGCGTAACATGCTCTCTAAGGCACGTGCGGGAAACACCGCAATATTCCATACTCCGGGCTTCTAGTAAGAATTTCTTGTAAGAAAAACCCAACAGCAGTCCGACTCGGGAATCGAACCTGAAACCTCTTGTTCCACAGTCGCTTACGCTAACCACTAGACCAACGAGACAGTTATGTTTTTAGTTATTTATCTTATTTAAAAATAAGATTAGTAACTAAAATAAAACTGAACTACAACTTTGGTAACATAGGTTTCTATCTATCTCACTTAATATATGTGCATGGACTTGATTGATATTCATAGTAGACTTTGTGGAGTTCAAACTTATCAATCAGTCGCAAGTCTAAAACCATTATGTGACTATTTAGAGCACAATTATTTTAGTATAACTTGTTCGTCTCTTTTTCCTTGTAATTTAATTGTATAGGTACTGAATAACTAAGACAACTACATACTAGGACTAACTGCGAACAGCACGATACCGAGGCGTTCCAAATATTTGTTCTACAAACAGACTGCCAGATGTACTGACAGAAAAGATTAAAATTTTAAAAAATTACTTTTTAGGTATGTTGTGCATTTTCATACACGTTTGAAAAACTGTTAATTTGAATACACATACAAATAGACACTTAAATTTTATTTATTTGCATATATTTCCACTACATAAGTATTCTTAAATATAAAGTGGTATTCCTATATTTATAGTGATGTAGCTAGTAAAACCGAAACACATTTAATGGTTAAACAACTAGCTTTTAGCTCCGTAAATGTATGTCCAGTACTCCGACCTCCAGATGCAGGCTTTTAGCTTGATTGTGCATTATAGATTAGACAGGCTGCTCATAAATCACAATGTAAATGCAAGTAGCTGCACTACAAAAAGTAAGTTTATGTATAGCGAAATTCCACATGCATTTTGTAGTAATCTATTTTTTAGTTGCGCAATACTAATGGATACACAATGACATTGCATAATGGATACACATATTAATGAATAATAACTTGATAAAAAAAATAAAATTGCAAAAGATTATATACAAAAAGAGGTAGAGCCAAGTTGTCTGCTAGACAGGGGCAATACCATCCTCACAACGAAGAACAAACAAAGAAGGTCAACAGTCAGTATCCGTGATGTCGTGTTTCGGTGGTGAGTGCGAGACCGGAGGCCCAATGATGCAGAAGCATCACTAGGCCGCCTTAGTGTGCGGGTCACCATTTTGCGTTGTTGCTTTCGCAATAAGTATGGTGACCACCACTCTTAGATTCTGTTTATGCTTTCCATCAAACAGAGTAGAGTCAATTAGACAGGCTGATGAACTCTGGAACAGTAGGTAGTTAAGTGAAATTAAAAACTTTAAATAATTATTCTGTATGCCAGGACTCAAACATATTAATCAAAATTTATACTGTATCTAAATAGAACTTGGTTCTTCAACTCAAATACAAAGGGTTTTAAACATTTTTTTTAAAAATAAACCCCTTCACATTTATTAAACCGAGCTAGAATTTTTTTATAGCTAGCTGCATAAAGTGCATAAAATGGAAATGTAATCGTTTTGGCAATGTATGTGTGAATGTTTTTATGTTTTAACGTGTGGCCTAATCTACTGGATCAATTTGAATAAATGAGGTATTAATAGAAACGTAATAATGATCCGGGTGACATAATTTTATATGGTCGTACTTTTTCTTGTTTCGTTGTATAAAATACATGTATATTTATCACAATATTATGATAATGAATTCTGCAATGATTAATATAAACTATATTATTTGAAAGATAAAATTTCTACTGTTGAAGTTTACAATTATATTATAAATATATTAGTTATATAACTCATATTATATATCTAAATAATTTTGGGGTGGCGGATTAATCAACGATCGACAACGTCCTTGTTATTATTGAGTTGCAGGTGACCATGGATACCAGTATACACGTCAATTCGTTTTCTCCTATAAAATATGCTCTATCATCATCATCGTCATCATCATCATCAGCCTATCGCAGTCCACTGCTGGACGTAGGCCTCTCCAATTTCACGCCACTTAGTTCGATCTATGGCTTATCGCATCCAGCTCCTGCCAGCCGTCTTGTGCAAATCATCACTCCACTAAAAAATAAAAAAAAAAATAAATGAAAAAAATATAATAATAATATGCTCCGCCAATAAATAATTTTATTTCATCTAATATATTAATAATAAGACAGTTTTTTGGGTCAGCTCTTAATAACATGTTGAACAATGTAACTCAATAGTTGTATACGTCTTTATTTCACGAACTAATATAATTGACTAAGAACATTGCACCTGAGACTTGAGTACACTCCTAGACTTTCTAATCCTTGTAATTGTATAACATTTACTATTGAGGATAAAGCTCGCTTTTCTACAAAATCGTTCTCCAAATGCCAAAGTAATTTGGGAACTAGGGGTTTGCAATCAACACTTTGTCACGTCTGAAAGGCTACTTTAGCGACTTTGTTATTCTTCTGTTGCTTTATTAAGGAACCGACAACAGTACAAAAGTTTGGAGAACCCTCACAGGTCTGAAAGAAGTAATTTCATTGCTTTTAAGCCATTAAATAAACACTATGGTGGCTTACAACTAAACTTTTCTATCGATCGTTATATTAGACAAGTTAATGTGTTCCGTAATTTTGCAGATAGATATGGCAGATTATTGCTGATTAAAGCACGTGGTGATAAAACTTTGGAAACATGGACTGTCTTTTCTCTGTCTTGGACGTTTAGATTTAATACGCTAGTACGTTATTATTAGTAAGTATTGTTCAAGGATTGCTCGAAATTTCTTTCCTTGTGAATTTATGTCTGTCCTTTAGTAGGAGTTAGAAGATAAGAAAGAGTGAAAATATAGATAAATGATCAAATGTTAATTATCATCAACAGCCTTTAAAAGTCTACTGGCCGCCTATTAAAGGTACTGGCCTCTCTTTATTTAGGACATTTTGGGCTAGATATAGGGTTTGATAAAAGTTTTCCTTCTATATTAATATTCTTTTAGACATTTTGCTGGATCAGACGCTTCTAAAAACGACTGAAATGTTATAATTATTGATATTACAGTACAAAAATAATACAGCAAATTTTAGAGGCTTTTGAAATTACAAGAAATTATATTATACTATTTAGTTTGTTTAAACTTATTTTATAATAACCATTTCAAAGCTATGACGAGTCAATTGCGGTCGGATCGGTCTTTCATACTTGAATAAATACTGTGGGATTGTGTTTACTCAAATTAACTTTTATGTTCATTTAAAATACAATAGTTAGGGTCATTGTAATTTTCATCCAAGTTCTTTAATTTTAATGTGTAGGTGAAAACATCACATAGTAAATATTCTAAAAACAACACTGTGACATGAATAAAATAAAAATAAAATGAATATTCCGGACATCTTACACACAACGCCATCTAGTCCCAAACTAAGCATAGCTTGTATTATGGGTACTCGACAACTGATATAAATACATATATACTTTTTTTTTGTAAATACGTACATATCATACATAGAAAACACCCAAACTCCGAAACAAATATTTGCAGATCATACCAACATTTAATTCGACCCGGGAACCGAACCCGAGACCTCGAGAACACCAGTTGCATACGCTACCGCTGCGCCACCGAGGCAGTCAAAAGAATAAAGTTTGATAGAACTTAAATTCAGCACACTGTTCCGTAGTGTCGTAGAAATAATATCTTCTAAATAGAATAAAGAAACAGGACAAAGAGGTAAACCCCAGGAAATATAAAATCTCGTACAATTTTTCTGCAAGTAATACTTGTTTTTTCTCAACAAGCACCCTCCAAAGATGAGCAAGGCAGTCTCTAGTCACTACATAATTTATAATACTGCTACAGGTTCTCTCGGTAACAACGTTAGCTGCTACATTCCGATACATTTACCAAACAAACTTGAACATTACAATGCGACTGTTTCGCTCCATAACATTTAGCTTTATAGGGAACAATACTGCTTGTATTTTTCTTAACTTCCTATTTACTAGAATAACTAAGGAAAATTTATCACTATTTGTAGTCAGTTAGTCGAGACAAAACTCTCCAGACTTCACTAAATTAAATATATTCTTATTAAGTTATTCATATTCTGTATAGTATTTTAATTTATGTAGACTCTCTTTTAGATATTCGTTAAGTATTTTTTTTACCCAAGGTGTCATGACTATAATAAGTAAATGAGACACAATGAGTAATCAATAAAATCGTGCACACGTGCGCCGAGGTATTAACATAAGAAATCGAATATTGTAGTATGTATAGAGCAAATTTAAAATCTAGAAACATCTTTCCTTGGAATTCTCCAGACCTTCTTGAGACAATTTCTATGAAGAATTTTAAGCTTTGAAGAATTTGTTTTGATTGTTGATAAATGTTTCCTTAGTTTAATAAGTGTATACAGGTAGTATTGTAGAACTGCCCAATAAAAACCAACCTAATCCAGTCAGGCTACGTATATAGAATATGTTTCAGTAGCCATCCATTTGCTACTATTTTCTTTTTAATATTTTGCATGTTTATTTATTACTTCGTTATTCTTGTACGGAGTTTTCCAAGTAAGGGCATTTTACAAGTTAGACCTCTATAACTCCTCAACTAACACAATTATCTAAGCCCTTATAGTTTCCCTTCACATGGATTACCATTATATTTTTCAGATTTTTTAAGAAAAAAAAGGGCTTTAAAGTTGAATATCGTGGAAACAGATACCAATATGAAAAAGTCGTCTTAGTAACCTCTATTTTTTTAAAAGACCTTTGTAATTATACGCAACACTAAAGAGTAGACTTGAGGGTAGACAGGTATCAGAAAAAAACATTTGCACTTTACGAGCAGGGGAGGTACCCCATTAAAATTTATTTTCGTTATTTTAGTTTAGCACTTTTCGACGTGGCATATACACATATCCGTGCTAAATTTCATCTTTCTAGCATCAATCATCTGGAAAGATAGACGGACGGACAGACTTGACGAAACTATTAGGATTCTGAGATGTGAATTACGGACCCTAAAAAACGTGTGAGAAGATTACAAACTATTCGCTTATTTCTAATACATATGAGAGTCATGTTACTGCTACAGTCACTTTTATGACCTGCGTGGAACAAGCAACTTATAACTGATCTAAGCTTCAGTCGTGTCTCAGTTGCCTCATAAAACTTGTTCTCATAAAACTGCAATTGTCCATTTTCACAGGGAAAAGACCTAATTTAACGTGGTCATAAACTGCCAGTGTCATAAAACGATAGTAGGCAATACATAAATTTAAGCCCAACAGCCACCGACAGGTAGATAGCTAATTTTATTTACTTTTTTATCAACGTTTTACATTTAAGTATTAATACACATTTTCACATAACAGGTATCTTTTTATCATTATTGGAGGCAAACGAGCAGACTTATCGACTGATGGCAAGCTATTACCGCCGCCCACGGACACCCGCAACACCAGACGCGTCACATGTACGTCGCCGGCCTTTGGGGGATGGGGAGAGGGGTGGGAGAGGAGTCGCGGTATGTGCCTCCGGTATCCTCACTCACTCGGCGAAACACGGCGCAAACGCTGATTCACAATGGTTTTTTGTGAGGCTGTGGTAGCTCCGGTCGAGTGATATGCGAAGGTATGTTTGTCAGTTTCTTTATTTGACCATAACTTTTCACTGATCAGTTTAAAATGTTTAAATCTATGTGTATCATTAGAACATGTACATTTTTCTTGAAACTTAAAATTTTCTTGCTTCTGGTTAGTCATTATTTTGCAGGAGATTTTTCAAAAGTATATCTAACATAACGTATTCAAGTATAAAGCATATGTTTTCATATTATAATTATAACATAAAATGATATCTGAAAATTAAAAAAAACAGAGTAAATCTACCATGTTACCTGTAGTGAAACTAGTTCGACAGGATTGAATGAGATTCGCAGAATGAATGAGATGTTATTTCCTACGGCGTGTAATGACATAAACGCCATTTGCTGTCGATTGGCATCTGAGGCCGGCAGCGTAATGCTGCAGAATGCTGGAAACAAACGTTCGTTACAATGATTGACATTCGATTAAGCATTCTGATGTCTACTTTGGAATTTAATATAAACACGAGTCACCATTCGCTTTCTGTTTAATAAAATATATATCGTAAAAAAATATACAAAATACTCGAAACTGTGATGTGAAAACGACAGGAGTTGCAATTTTATTTCAAGTGATGTTAGCAAAACTAATCCTTTTCAATATTTAGTTGGTGAAAGAAAACTAAGTTTTTTGTTGTTTAGAACCTTATAATTTAAATAGTAAAATTTAAGCACCGAGAGTAGTTTTGGAGACAGAAATGATTGACTATCTCGTTAGCGCAGTGGTAGCATACGCGACTGTCGTGCGTGAAGTCTCGGGTTCCATTCCTGGCTCTGGATTTGTAGATCATACAAACATTTGGTCTGCCAAATGTTTGTATGATCTACAAATATTTGTTACGGAGTATGTGTGTTTTTTATGTCCTGAGCCTTGCCGTAAGTATTGTTACAAAGAAAAACATCATTTTTATTGTACGTAACATTCATATGTTAGAAATGTTTATTTATTACTATTACTACTATACAGTGTGTTAATCTAATATATTAATAGAAAAAATATTGAAAATATATGAATTCGAAGTGGTCTCCATTTGCTACAACACAGTTCTTTAAACATTGAGGCCAGTTATCAGTAGCAGCACACACGATTTTTTTTCCTTACTACTTCAATCGTCTTTTTCGTACGAATACTACATGAACAGCCAGATCTTTCTCTGTTACAAACAGAGGAGATTTCGTTGCACCTATCAATAGCCTGGTACATAAACATTCGTCTAATACCAAGCGTATGTAGGATTTTAAAATTGTAGTTGGCTCCATAGTACTTTATGTAATGCAATCACAGCGATTCGTTTCTTTTTATCACCCCATTCCATTTTAATAACGCAATATATTTTACATTTTAATGGCGTAGAAATAAAAAAATACAATGATCGATTGTATAAAAAAAAATACAGATTCCAAATTCAAAAGTAATATTTCATTTATTTTTATTATAACAATATTTGTGGCCAGACTAAGTATTATACGAATGTATTTACAAAACAAGAATGTATGTATTCATATCAGTTGTCTAATAACCATAGTACAAGCTCTGCTCAGTTTGAAACTAGAAGGCGTTATTTGATAGATGCTCGAAAAATTAGGAAAAAAATTGTTAGTTTTACTAATCGCCACAGTCCTACGCGACAGGAGTTTCATACCCATCATCTAGATGGTTGGCAGTTCACAACTGAGCGTTTCTCCTGAAACTTTCTGCCACGCACATCAAAACTGTGGAATAAGCTGTCGCTTGCCGTATTCCCGGACCATAACGACCTTCGAACCTTCGAGAAAAGAGCGTACTCCCTCTTAAAAGGCCCGCAACGCACTTGTGACACCTCTGGTGTTGCGGGTGTCCATGGGCGGCGGTAATTGCTTACCATCTGGCGATGCGTCTGCTCGTTTGCCCCCTATACCATAAAAAAATTCACGAAATATTTAATTTAGAAAAACTGTTAAATATACGAAAAAGAAAGTAAAAGACTACGAACTTTAATACAAGCAGTGTATTATGTTGGGGTCACGTCTGGTCAATCTAACTTACATAGACTAGGTACGTGACTCGCTATAGCAACTTGTTGTTCACACATAAAGTGTGAAGTAACATTACTTGGATACAGTCGTATGTATTTTATGTTCATTCTATAAATTGCAATTAATTTAAAAATGTCATGGGCTTCATTATTTATTATTGATAGTTATAGTTTATAGTGTAGTAAGAGTAAGAGAGTAACGATAAGAACAGGTAAAGTTGTCATAAGTAAATAAATATTCCGGACATCTAAAACACAACGCCATCTAGTACCAAGCTAAGCAGAGCTTGTGTTAGGGGTACTAGACAGCTAATATAAAAAAATATTTTTTTTTACAGCGTCTGTTTCATCTGATTGATTTGATAGGCCCTTTTCTACACCTATTCTAAGAAGAGGGCTATTGTCTAGGAGGGTAAGGTCCCTGCATGGCCCAACAGTAGACTAAAGAATGTTGGTTTGATCTGAGCATAATTTCAACTCGCTTTTCCGGTCAAGATTTTGGGTTATTGGGTGACTTATTAATGGATAAGCTTAAAGTTAAAAGACTATTTTTTTTTTTATGTTTAAGCTGCCAAACTGACTCTGCCCTGCCTGATGGAAAGCATGAGCAGAATCCAAGAGTGGTGGTCACCATCCTCAATGCGAAAAAGAACAATGCAGCATGGTGACCCACACTATGGCGGCCTGGGGGAAAGGGGGATGGTGAGGGGGATAGGGGGCGTTGGATTGGGGTATGGGCCTCCGGTATCCTCACTCACTCGATGAAACACAGCGTAAGCGCTGTTTCACACCGGTTTTCTGTGAGGCCGTGGTATCACTCCGGTCGAGCCGGCCCATTCATGCCGAAGCGTGGCTCTCCTACGGTAAACTTAACTTTAAACGTAACTTCTTCTGTGGCGCAGAGGTTGCGTAAGCGACTACTGTGCTTGAGGTCTTGGGTTTGATTCCCGGGATGGATGAAATGTTTGTATGATCTGCAAATATTTATTTCGGAGTTTGGGTGTTTTCTATGTATATTATGTATGTATTTACAAAAATATGTATTTATATTAGTGTCCAGTACCCATAATACAAGCTAAACTAAGCAGTAGTTTGGAACTAGATGGCGTTGCAGTTAAAATTACTTTGAGTTAAACTAATACTAACACTAGAAGTTCGAAATAATTTTATTCACACTGCAGCTTTATAAAAGATACTTTCTTTTACTGATGAATACGGTGTAAGTCAAATTCAATTAGTGAAGAACAGTGGATAGTATTATCACGAAGTAAGTATTAGGTAATCCTAATGGCAATAAAGGTGGTTATTCTAGGCGCATTAACCTAACGACTTCAGAATTAAATGTTGAAAGTCCTTGTGCTGCCTAATTTCCAGCAGACAACTATTAAAGGGTGTTGACGATGACGATGAAATTGACGAACTGTTGCTGGTTATCCTAAGTACTTAGCAATCCAATGATATATTAAAGAATAAAGAATCCCTGCGCTCAACAATTTTCTGTAGTTAAGTTAAAATCGAGAATAAACTTACTCATTCTCCAGGTAAAGTCTGGATAGTTTTGTTATAACTTTTTCTATTAAATGCGTGAACTACAGGTGCAAACGAAATCCAAGTGGGCTGTAAATGTGTTATGTACAATGAGATTCTAATTGCCGTGGACCAACTGACGGTTGGCATCTACGCGCCACACACCGAGGCCCTCCCGCTGTCGCCTTGCGCCACCAGCGTTTCCCGACGACCACCGAAAGTAGCCTCACACAACGACGGCTCGTGAACAGTTTCCCTTAATGATTTCGCATCACAGTTACTCAAAAGTTACCACAAGGGTAAACTCATATTTGTACTAGGGGATCAACTTAAGTATGACTATAAATATTTACACAATTCAAAAAACTCTGGTACAAACATTTTTCTTTTAACAACAATATCATTATAGTTTCAGTCAGTGTTTGACACAAAGACTAGAAATTAAAATTGTAGTTAGTGAGTTTACCAATAGTTGTGAATTACTCGTAACTATTTGACCGCATCTCATAATGTATTCCATACTAAATTCTATTTTTAATATATCACATTTCATTCACTCAATTGACATTAGCCCTTACCGGTAACGTACATACGTATACAGTAATTCCAAATCCGCCGTCAAAGCACAATTAGACGAGCCCGGAGACCGTTTTGTCCCTCAACCATGTCTTGAATAATATCCATTACCGACATAAGCTTAACCCTTCATAAGATATTAACATCTAAGGCGCATTATTAACACGTAATCCTTCAGAAGAGAGGTGACCCAGGCTTTCATATGTTAATTCTGACCTATTAAAACGCCGCATAATCTTAGCTCTGATCATGAGATGAATGGATGGGAATGTACGATGGAATTGCTTTATAAGTGCGCCGCAGTATATCAGCATTTGCTTGAACATGTCTTTGACGGATTACAAGGTTTATATTGTGGTGAGTTAACTTTACAAATACCTTAAATAATGAGAAAAAGTAGCGTTAATGTCTTCATTTAAACACAAATAAGAACTTAAAGTTTCAATGAATGAATAAACCTGTCTACGCTTAGATATTTTACAAGTTTGAATACTTAGTAATTTAATCAGTGCATTCAAACTTTCATCTAACCGAACTAAATTGAAAGCAATGTCCTAAGATAGCCCCAACTATGCTCTACATAGGTAAGCGTTCATAGGCTGGGGCAGAGAACTGAGATTTTGCAGCTTGATGGATTATCCACAATCAACCATATATAAGGCCAAAAGTCCCCACGCTGGCCTTATCCCTCTCCTGAGAGGAGACCCGAGCCCAGCAGTGGGACATTATGGGTTGTTGATTGATTGATTGAACCATATATATACTTTTTTATTCGTTCAAAATATAGCTTACTAGCTTTTGCTCGTGGCTTCGTCACCTTGTTTATAGGAAATCGCGGTTCAAGGTAGTCTATGTCTATTGTTAGGAATAAAACTATATCCTATATATTTAACTGCTTAACCTAATATACTCTCTAGTTTCTATAAAATCATTTTTAGACACAAAATAAATATACAACAAACTACTCTATTTAGATGTGTCACTAGTTTCTGTCACTAGTTGTCAACAAGTAAACATTACCTTGCAACTCGTCCGCCGATAATTATTAGAAATCACTAGTTATCAAGCGATATTACATCAACTGCTGCAATAAACATAAACATCAAGTGACACCGAACATCTTGGATAATAGACGCCGTGGAGTTAAGTGAATACGCTTTGATTATCATTATTTTAAATTCCAAAAAATATTCTTCTTCTTTTTCTTCTTTTGATGATATGGCAATCAGCCGGATCAGCTATTTCTGCCAATGTCAGGTATTTCGAGTCTTCAATTCTAAGTCTTCAAGTCTTCGTCGTGGTGGAATTAATAATAAAAAATGTGGATGACATGGAATGGGGACCGTCGTTCTTTCGCAAAAACAAAAAACCTAAAAAACATGTTTTGCCCTGACTGTTAAACTGATGGATACTGGAAGTACCCGTCAGTTTAATATACAGCGTTCTAAATCTTGTAGAACGATTCTCCAAAAAATTGTGAAAGTGGTCAATGGAGGACTCGCCTTGCTAAGAAAAAAGGATTGAAAAATAATCAGACATAGTTCCATATAATTTCAATACCTATTCTAATCCACAACGGCGTACAAAAGTCTTGTGATAAGGGAGGAAAATTGAGGGTTGCTAACCCCTTCCCTTTATCTGTACTCAGTTGGACAGCTTTCAAGTTACGGTAAAGTACTTAATATTATTTTTATGCCCCTGAATCTTCCTAAAAAGGTCTCCTGGTGTTTCATATGATCCATAAATTATCGACATGGGCCCTTAGTCTATATGTACATGCTAAAATACCTCTAGAATAATTGAAATCTTTTTTTTTTAGTTCTAAGAAACATTCTCATCAAGATTTAAACCTATATTAGAATTCTAAATGAAATTGGAATCTTGATCACAAAAAAAATCGAAGTGAATAAGAAACTAATCCAATTATCTTTTATTGCGCAGAAAAGTTCAATAAAACGTAGTCGTTGCCCAGCTGTGGGCCCTGTAGACGCAATGTTATTACACATCTAATTTCTAAAAGATCCTGCGGTTGCCAGCCATCTTATTTATTTACGAAGTGTGAATAAATGGGTTAAATCGAGCTAAATAAAAGAAGATTCTTATACTAAGTAAAACCTTGTACGTGTAATGCGAATGTAGTATTTGGTGTTGGAACCTAACTGCCACTTGACCTGAATGTTTTTATTAGCACTAATCTGTATCACGGGCTAAGTAATTCTAATACATAATCAGTATTACGGTTCTTTGGCTCATTATAGTCTGTCTATATTTTGTTATCACTCAAAGACAAACCTTTTTTCATTATAAAGCTCAACGACTTTGACTGCACGGTTGGCCTTATGGTTTACGCGGTCCGGATCCCGGTGTTTTTTTAGTTGGTTCGATTCCGACACACCGCCCCGCCGCAAACCCCGGTGGGGTGAAGGCCCGAGGGGGTTTCCAAACGAAAGAAAAAGTGGTTTACGCGGTCGCTACGCTGGTTTCTACTTCGCAAAGTGTTGTGGGTTCAAATCCTATATGAGACAATACTTTGTGTGATCCACTAATAGTTGTTCTGAGTTTAGGTATGCTCTCGTTTCATGTCTTTGTAAAGTCCCCCGAGACAAAGGGTATATATTCTTAATGCGAGTAGGGCGGTGGTCGTTAAAAAACAAAAATATATGCAGAAGCATTTCAATAGTGTGTGTCACCATGCTGCATTTTTGCACTGTCTTCAATCGCAATGAGTATGCTGATCACTTCTCTTGAATTCTGCTCATGCTTTCCATCAGGCAGAGTAGAATCACTACAGCAAGCTCATAAAAAAATTAAAGAAGCCTTGTCAATATAATCAGTGTGTTAAATTCTGCAAGTGGCGTTCATCTTAACAAGTGCATATTTACAATCAGTTACTTGTATTAAAGATGGATACACAAACACATCCCTCAACATGTTGCTATAGCAGTACATGTCATACTGAATGGACAAATAATTAGTTTAATTTTGTAGGAACATGTTTTTGTCATACTCTCAGAATATTGTAATTTGATTTTTTATGTTCTGACTCTTGAAATTTTGTAAGCAAAATAATATTCTTAAGTTGTGTTGCAAGGATAAGCAAGTTCAAATAAAAAAAAGTTGCATTATTACTTCTACTAAAAACAAGTACTTTTCTGATAGTTGGCAATTGGTGAAAGTAAATTATAGATTTCAAAACATTGGAACAAAATTATACATTTAACTTTACACACGCGGCGTTCGGCAATCTGAGACAGGCAAGGTTTAACAGAACCAATCCAGCAACAGAAACATCGAGTGTTCTTTCAACCCCAGTATTGCTATTCTGATCAACAAGCACCTAGTAATAAGTACTCTTAGACTTTCACACATGAAATAGAAGATTTTTAATTGAAAAAAAGTAGAAAGTAGATAAATGATGAAGCTTTACATATTTCTAAAATATCGTGAATGTTGTTTTAGGAAGCGAATCCGACTCAGCATGTTTTAAGGCGAAACTTAATATGGTATAAAATATGTTCTGAATATGTATCTTGTCTTGATCTATGGCCTCGAAACTAAAACGACTCCACGTGTTCCGAATAATTTATACGATCGTGCCAAACCTGACTTTAGCTTTAAGGAATACGACATTTTAGATGTTCTTAATAAGGATGGCAATGACCCTTCATTGGCTCACCCCGACATTCCCTTTTGTGAGCTGGCAGTGTGAAGATTCTAGTCCCTAATACAATAGATACATCTTTACTATTTGCAAACATAATGAGATAGCTCTATATTAAAATAGTCGGAAAACTTGACTTGAATGTAAACTTTGAGTACTACTTAACTTACAAATGTATACCAACTGTAGTAAAACATGTTAGTTACGAACTATTTTTGTCTTTTAAGCTGAATGAGAGTTTGTGTATATCAACAACCCATAATGTCCCACTGCTGGGCTCGGGTCTCCTCTTAGGAGAGGGTTAGGGCCATACGCCTCCATACTGGCCAAGTGCGGGTTGGAGACTGGCAAGAATACATACTGGCTACGTTATCTTGCCGTTGGATGTTTGTAAGCCACCCGAAGGTCTCCAACTAAGCTTCACGACTGTTATCGTACGATAACAACCGGAACCAAGTGCTTAACGTGATCTCCGAATCACGGAGACGCTCATGGTAACATGCCACCAGCGGTCACCCATCCAGGTACTGACCGCGTCGTCGTTGCTTACCCTCGATGATGGTTTCTAATCACCGAGTGCCACTGGGCTATAAGCGCCTTGTTTAGAGTTTGTGTATAGGTTTACTGAATGTCTATGTAAACAATTTATTTACACTTTGTTGAAAAGGAAGTTATTAATCGGCTCAAGTAACCTTTGGAGAACGCTTAGTGCATTACGTATTTAAACCGATACTAGTTATACAATAAATTGAAGTGTTAGGAATTAATATTTTGAACATAAGTTTAAAACTAATGTTTTAATTTTAAATGATTAGCTCTTTCTGGTCTATAATAACATAATTGGAACTAATAATAAAATACATTTTAAACTTGATTTACTACTTTAATACATTGGTGAGCACTATTAACACAAAAAAACTTTATTATGCAGTTAAATTGTTTTCCTACTTCTACTTGCGTACATGAAACTACTTTATTTGCTTTAAAATGTACCTAAGAATTTGTATTAGAACATGAAGCTTTCCATATGAGAAGGTAATTTATCTTTGTCTATATGTCTGTCAGTCTGCCAGTAAGACGTCAGCAAGCTAAGTTATAAGACTTGTTATCAAGTAATTGTAAGTCCAATTTCACCCATTTCACTTCCTACATAAATCTAAAACTACTAAACCTATTCTTTACACAAACATTTTCAACAACACTTCTGGAATAAAGCCAAATACCAGAACCGGCTACAAAATTTAAAAAACACGAATATAAGTTTAATGTCTATTAATAAACCCACAAGATTTACAATAAAGATATTCAACGAAAATGGGCAATCAGTACCCAAAATGGTACCTTTTGTTTATTAGTCAAGTAGAAACAAAACGTATATAGGTACTCTAAAAGTACTAGACTTTTTAAATGGCTTTTTTTTAGCTCAAATATGACTATTCATTCTGTGGCCAGTGGTAGTAAGAGGTTGAATGAGTAAAATTCAGGGTACCCGGTGCAAGGGATAAAAAAGGCGATATTTAATCATTTTGACTAACGTGTAACTTGATTAACTATTATTTTCATCAGTAAAATCCTGCATACTATGAAAACACATAGGAGATACGATCTTATATATACTTTATATCACTACACAGTTTTAAGATGAATTTTTCGTATACTAACACGAATCGCAAAAGATAAATTAATATATTTTGCCTTGTACTCTGATGGGGCAATGAGAGTTATATTTAAATAAATAAATAAATAAAATAAATAAATAAAAATAGCCTTTAATTACTCTGACCTTTGCACATTATGTGATATAATATAAGAATATGCAAACTTTACCTAATTATACTATATTAACTTTTTTCCTATTTTCTGTATGTATATAAATTAACATTTACTGTCAGTTACTAGGTCAGGCTGTCTTGTGACATAGGCCTCCTCAAGATCCCTCCACAATTGCCTGTCCATTGCTGTCCTTCTCCAATCTTTCGGCAAATCGTCCTCCCATCTTTTTTTCTGCCTTCCTTTACGTCTTTTTCCGTTCCGTGGGTACCAATCTATATATATATATATAGATTGAGAGTTATATTTACTATATAATAATTATGTATTTGAATATTTTATAGTGAAAATTTTTGTTAGAAAAGTAGTCTGTAACTTGCACCAATCACTTAAAATGTTAAGCTGTCGAAGTAGCCGCGGTCAGGCCCTTGTGTTGAGAGCGGTATTATGAGCCGTCCGACCTCTCCTGCTTACTCACCCTTGTTCAGATTTCAAATTGAAAATTTAAGAAACACTTGTTTGTTGCAAGACGAATGGTTTCTTTTGTTTTTTAGTCTGCTTATTTGTTACATTTTTAATGAGCAAATTTAAACGAATGATTAATTTAAAAAAAATTAACAACCAGCATTACTAGTCATCAGAACTAAAGGCATATCTCAAATTTCAGTCCAATGAAAATCAGGAAGTGGTTTAAATTTTACCAACAAGATTTGATTACAGACAAACATCGGGACAGCTGAAACTAAATTTAAAAGCTTGTAAACACGATAGCTAATAGTGTCCATTAGCTATTTTTTGTTTGATATGCCTTTAGTCCTGATGACAATGGTAATATTTATAATCGGTATTATTTTTAAACCCAAAATGGCCGCCGTAACAAAATGGCGGCGTACATATTTCTAAACAACCCACCTTAAATGGATATCAAGTGAAAAAACTTAAATGATTTTTGCTTTGCCAATTGGTACCATTTCGAAATATGAAAACGTATGTTTTTTTTTAATAAAACATTTTTAATTCTGGTGTAGTGAGCCGACCAATTAACCTTTACTCTTGATATATGTTACATATTACATTTACTATTGATTATATCAATTAACCTATTGGTATATTAACAAAGAACTAACTTAAGTAATAGTAGTTTTTGAAAAACTATTATTTGGCAAAATTATTATTTTTATTATTTGTTAAGCCATGGTTCATAAATAGGTCGGTTCGACTGAAGTTTTATTGTAACTTTGCAACAAGTGACTTGAGATACATACGTAGAGATTACAATGCTTAAAAAAATTGGTGCGTTCTTTTCAATAAAATTAATATTTTTAATAATAAATTACCGAATTGATTAACTCTATAATATTCTTCCTTCCTCGTTTAACCTTAGTAAGCATTAAATATACATTTTAACTAAAAAGGTTTTGTGTACAATAATTTATTCAGTTAACAGAAATCTGGCTAGCTTTTATTTATTATTTTTCCAAGAAAGTTGAAGCAAAAAGTAATTTTCTTGGCATTTCTTTAACATTTGACAAACGTAAAATATATTATGTAATCATAAAAATAATAAATTTCTTTCGATTTTTCTTTGTTCATTACTCTTATACGTATGTCTAAAAAATGAATACTGCCCCGGGCACATAGAGTCCGCATATTAACAACGTCAGAAATGGTATGAGAAATAAAACATAAATTATTCAACAAAGGCAACGAGCCCACGTTTCAT
Source organism: Hyphantria cunea (assembly GCA_003709505.1). Taxonomy (NCBI): domain Eukaryota; kingdom Metazoa; phylum Arthropoda; class Insecta; order Lepidoptera; family Erebidae; genus Hyphantria; species Hyphantria cunea. Next base: position 1,630,655 of record PKRV01001461.1, read on the forward strand.
CTTTTCCATTATGTATAAATATTTGGAGAGATGTAGTCGTACACGCTTTCGTAAATTAACGTGCCTAAATTAGATGGTATATTAATAAATTATCGTTTGTGAAATTCATTGTAATATATTACTACAAACCATTTTATGTACACACGTACATATGTAAATGTATAAATTGTAACAATTTTAACAATATTAACTCTAATGAATATGTAGCAAAATTAGACTTGGTGTGTTTCATGGTTTTGAAGGTTAAAATTTTTTGACACAACTGCTTACAAATGACTGCTAAAAACAATGCTGTTTTTATTCCATTGTAATTTTTAAATGACTGTGCAGATTTCAACATGTAAAATCGTTAGAATCCTTGCTTTGAACCGTGTTGGACTGGCTACATATTTTTTGAAAAACAATATGATGAATTCCGATGCTAAGGACTAGAAATGTAGCCAAACAAATAAAATGGTTGCTGATGATATTACAATAAAAGCGGGTCAGAATTTGATAATCCTTGGCAGAAATAGAGGGTTCAGGAGTACATGAAGAATGCTCTCATTATAAACAGAAACTTAATCTAGTTTAGTTAACAAAATAAATAGTTACATAATAACTCTACAAAACAATGGATGAATCATAACAATGTTTAAGGATTATTAATAAAAGTAAGGCGTATCTACTCTCATACGTTGGGTGAGAATACTTTAACAGGGTAAAAATATTAACAGAATATGTAAGCTTTTCATATTACCAAGCAAAAACAATCAAACGTTTACCGAAAAATGATGAAACAACTTCATACTTTAGCAAAATACAGTAGCGAACAATAGCGTAACTTTTCAGACCACTTCATCAAAATTAAAATGGTACCCATTTGTTGTGAATACGCCTACGTATTTCATAGAGGTCAAGGTACCTTTAGACCACAAGTAATAACTCCAAGAGTAAATTGGGATGGGAATCCGTTTAACTTAAGCCTCAGTTTCCCTTTTCCGTGGGTAATTAATTAATGTTTGCAGATGGATCGCATGAGCATGTAATAGTGGAACGCAAAATGCTTCATATAAATAAAATATGCCTATATAAATATATGTGTATATCATCATCATCAGTCCACTGCTGGACAAAGGCCTCTCCAATTTCACGCCACTTAGTTCGATCTATGGCTTCTCGCATCCAGCTTCTGCCAGCCGTTCCGCGCAAATCATCGCTCCACCTGGCCTGTGCACGTCCAGACCCATACCATTGCATCGAGGAGTGAGACAAGGGGACGTTATATCCCCGAAATTGTTCACTAATGCAATGGAGGATTTGTTTAAGACGCTGCACTGGAAAGAACGTGGTACCAACATCAATGGCGAGTACCTCTCTCACTTACGATTTGCAGATGACATCGTCATCATGGCAGAGACGCTGCAGGAGCTACAACAGATGCTGAACGACCTGGCTGACTCTTCTGTGCGCATCGGCCTACGGATGAACTTGGACAAGACCAAGGTCATGTTCAATGAACATGTACTACCGGAACCGGTTCCGGTACACGGTGCCGTTCTCAAAGTTGTTCAAAAATATGTATACCTCGGGCAAACTTTGCAGTTAGGTAGAAACAACTTTGAGGACGAGGTGAACAGAAGAGTCCAGCTAGGTTGGGCAGCGTTTGGGAAACTTCGTCGGGTCTTCTCATCGTCGATCCCACAGTGCCTAAAGACGAAAGTCTTCAATGCGTGCGTCCTTCCCGTAATGACATACGGAGCCGAAACGTGTACACTTACGGTTCGACTGGTCCATAAGTTCAAAGTCGCTCAGCGTGTTATGGAGAGGGCACATATACCTTTAAACGAGCAATTTTCGAACGTATACAAACAAATACAATCTGAATCCCCGAAACGGCTTCAACGATTTTCATGTGTCCAGGGATTAATTTTTAGAAAATATATTTCACCAAAAAATGAGTTGGAATATTTAATAAATTATGTAATTATACAATAAAAGTAATTTTTAATGTTTTTATAAACTAACGAAAATGTTGTGTTTTCTATTTCAAAATAAAATATACTTTTATAATTCAGACCATTAAGAGTCCTTCAGGATGAGTCCATCATTCATTCAACATAAGTAAGATTTAGAATTAACCATCTGACCTCTAAATGTAGAGGTATTCAATATACGTATCAAATCGTGAGTTAAATAGGGAGGTCACGACTATAGACGGCTTCGCAGAGGGGGTACTATCGTTAGACGAAGGGATCGTATCATGAATAATTGTAGGCCAACATTGTTTATTTTAATCAAAGAGCTACCAATTGCCTTTACTAAACCTTCTGTGTATAAATTCAGACTAAATTTAATTATAACTGGGATCAAAACAATAACACTTTTATGTAATATTGTTTATTCTTTGAAATTTAATAACAGGCTGTATGCTTTACACAAGTAAATTGCCTAGAATTCTACAAAATTATTGTTATTATTATTACTAATGAAGTGTTTGTTTGTAATATTAAAATAACCCCTTTTTACTCAATGCATGTATATGCGGTATATATACCAAAATAACATAAGTTTTGTTTGTCTATTTGTACCGGATAATCGCTATTTTTTAGACTAGCTTCGCCAACGTACAACAAACGCGGGTATCGTAACGGGGTTCAGCTATTCAAATATGATTCTCATGACACATTGTTGCTCACGTTGAATTATGAAATTATCTGAACAATTGTCAGGTTTTTTAAAATTATTGTTTTGATGAAGAAACTAAAATAGGATAATTTTAACTAACTAGTTAGTATATAATATACTTTTTTTGGGCATCTTATGCGACGCCCTCTAGTCCCAAACTAAGCAGAGCTAGTAATTATTTGCTTATCATACAACCATTTTGTCCAACCCGGCAATCGAACCCGAGACCTCAAACACAGCAGTCGCGTAGGCCTCAGTGACGTAGTGGTAACTGCGTTACTGTTGTGCTGTCCGGGATTCGTTTCCTGGTCGGATCAAATGTTCAAGTATGATCTGCACAATTTATTTCGGAGTTTGAGCTATGTATTGTTTTCTATGTATAAAACTTATGTATTTACATAAAAAAGTATATATACGTTTATATCAGTTATTTCGTACTCATAATAAAAGCTCAGTTTAGTTTGAGATTAGCTGGCGTTGTATGTTAGACGTCCGAAAATATTTATTAATTTATGACATATTGTTGATTTATAGATTTGGTACGGACTATTACTACTACTACGAAACTACTGTATGGTTCTATTGACAAATGATAAGTTTATCTTACTGAGAAGAACTATGAAAATTACAAACTTCTAACACTAAAGACAATCATCAAAAACAAACATGTTTTCGTACCTCTAATCGCACAGGTAAGACAATTAAACCGACCGCAGTAGATAAGACGAAAACCTAAACAATTACCACAAACCTCATAGAGACGAACATTATGTCGTAATGTATCCCTATAACAATTTAAATGGGAAACTTTATATGTAGCGACATAATTTCCTCAACAACAACTTATAACGGAGGTAATGAAAACATACTATCACCCTTCAAGGCTTGCTACAAATAGGTGTTGGGTCCTCGAGGGAAATCATAAATAAACGCGATATTGTACCAATGTGTGAGCAAAACTTGCTAACATAAATAATTCTATATTTTATTTCAAAAATAAGTGCGTAAGAAACAATATTTTTATAGGTTCCTTGAGAATAACTATGTGTGTGTTTCTTTATGAGTATACCTTACATTATTGAACGAAATGAGTAAACCGGAGAAGTAAATTACGAGCAAAAATTCTTCGTCATGAGCTCACGCTTAATGAGAATAACATGACGCTGCAGAATAAGAAGACACAAACGATTACATATGTACAAAAGAATACTGCTATTTTGTTTTTAAAGAACTAACGAATGTTACATGTATTTGAGTACATATTATATAGGAAACTAGCTGACACATGCAACTTCGTCACCCTCTCTTTCCAATCATGCTTGGCTCCTATAGGCCTAAGCGTAATATTAACTATCCCTTTATAGGTACGCCAGCAAAATACGAATTGTAAAAAAAAGGGAAAATCGGTTAATCGTGAGCAGCAACGTAACATTAGATTTGTCGTTGTCGTTAATGACAATCATTCAGGACATTTTCGACCTCTAAACCTAAGTTCGCTGTACGAAAATGGGTAAAGTGTAATGCTTATAAGAAAATAAATGAACTCAATTGTAAACATTCTTGTTTCTTTTTTAAATGTTAGTTGCCTATTCCTTTCTATATATTCAAACTTAAAATTCGTAAATAGTAATAACTTTTGAAGTTCATTTCTTTTATTTTATTACTTAATAAACCTACAGGAGTTACTTCTACAAGTTAAAGATACATAATGAACTAACAATATATCGTATTTATTTAAAAGTGATAAGAGATCACATCAATTAAAAATAAAATTAAGAAGGTTTCTCGTTAGTGATAATTAACGCGCTTTTGTTTGGTTGCAAATACATAAATAAACATAAAGGGGGTGATATGTTTGTTGGTTTTCGACTTTGATTAGCGTGTCTTTAGTTCTATTTTAAAACCATATTTATTATTAAGTATAAAAAACAAATGTTCTTTTTTCTTTTTTTTTATATTTAAGCTGCCAAAATGACTCTGCCCTGCCTGATGGAAAGCATGAGCAGAATCCAAGAGTGGTAGTCACCATCCTCAATGCGAAAAAGAACAATGCAGTATGGTGACCCACACTATGGCGGCCTGGGGGGAAAGGGGATGGTGAGGGGGATAGGGGGCGTTGGATTGGGGTATGGGCCTCCGGTATCCTCACTCACTCGATGAAACACAGCGTAAGCGCTGTTTCACACCGGTTTTCTGTGAGGCCGTGGTATCACTCCGGTCGAGCCGGCCCTTTCATGCCGAAGCGTGGCTCTCCCACGGTGTATTTTTCAGTTGTTGTTCAGACTTGTCACCTAAAAATTGTAATAAAATTTTAATATTAAAGTTTTTTTATTAGCGTTTGGACACGGCAACTGAAACCAAAGGAAACCTACGTAATCTGCGGCCAGTCACAGTATTTAAAATATGTACATGTAGATATAGTCTTCAAAAAGGGTACTCATTAGCTAAATTTAAACTCAGACATGGTTCTCCTAATTACAGGGCATGTGTATCACATGATACTGCTGTATAGGGGCTTAAAGTGTACCCATTGTCTCAAGAGCTTCTGTCTCGGCATCAAGTGACGTTCTTTTTATTGCTTATTTTCTTTGTTGCCTTCTGTACACGGCGGATGTTTAGGAACTTTTTTAGATCCCAATGTAGTCATATAAAGTACGGTAAAAATGTTGTACTAAATTATGTCGAAATTTCAAAATGTATCTCTTTAAAACTGTATGAATAGACAAAATTATTACTCTATTAACACAAATGTTTCTTGCAGGTTTTAGTGTGATAACTAAAAGCCTTATTATGTACCTGTATATTATACGGATTCCTAACGTACGCATTAAAACTTAATCTGATAAATTGAACCTCATTCGAAAGTAAATATATATAAAGTATTAAGTTTTAAAAAGAGTCTGTAAATAATTATATAGAAAGCTTTTGAATTCTTTGATAAAACAGTAACTTGTAAAATAAAAAATCTAATCAGATAAGCATGATCCCTTACTTTCTAGTGAATCTATATAAATTAAAATCAATCACATAAATGTATATACGCGCATAGCATTCGATCGATTGCACCAAATTGGATAATTCTTTTGGATTGTCAGAACTAGGTTTGTATAGAAAAAATAAAAGAAAACCAGAGGTATTATAATTTCTTAGTTCGCTTAGTCGTATACACTGCGGCCCTGTGGGAAGTTAAAACGAACATATGCTCCAAAATAAATATGGCGGTACGAAGTTCGCCGGGTCAGCTAGTAAGACATAAATATTTTAAGTCTTGTAAAAACTACATCATTCAACTACATTATGTATCTACATGGCTATTTAAAATCCCGATGCTAATAAATTCCAAAGAAAATATTGACTACTTATTTTGGTATCAGCTAAGGAAATTTGCTTTGTTGGAACGAGTATTTACAGATCATACAAAGGTTTCGGTCGCATCACATCAGCATAGGTATAAAGGATTCCTATAATGTATTGAATGTTATAACATATATCAATAAAGAAGGAATATTAAATGTAATATTAAATTTCATACAAGGCGAAAATTAAGCCTCGGAAGTTCACTCAGTCGAGGTATCAGTCGCATACACTACCACTACGCCACCTAGACAGTTGATTATATTGAATTCTTCTTTTGATGAGATGGCAACCAGCCGGATCAGCTATTTCTGCCAAAGTCAAGTATTTAAAGTCTTCAATTCTAAGTCTTCGCGTCTTCAAGTCTTCGTCATGATGGGATTAATGATAATAAATATAAAAACGTGGATGACATGAAATGGGCCGTCTTTCGCAATAGCGAAAAAACGATCCGATTATATTGAATTACAATGCGTTCCGAATAAAAATACGACTAGATTTGTGCCTAACTTCACTGGAAATGTAGCCCTGGCATAAACAGCAAATAGTATTAAAATAAAAAAAATAAAGTTCATATTTTTTTCTCAAAAGCACGGCAAAGACTCTGTGTTAGCATTTATATTTTTTGAAAGTTTGACACCATTAATTGATTTTCTGACGATATCAGTGGCATTAAAAAATTTTAGTGAAGATTTTTAATAGTAAACCCTCGTTTTTTTGCAGACCATACAAAAATATATAAGTTATTGACAAATTCAGGGCAAGATGGCGGACTTCCTATTCTATTTTTATTTGAAACGCATTGAATTCTGATTGATTCTAGACACATTACGATTCAACGACCTTTCTTGGTTTACTTGTCTAATACACGCAATATCTGGTATATATATATACATGATATTACGATTTACACGATAGTATAACTCCTTGTAAATTGTACTTACTTCAAAATTCAAAGTTCTAAGCTATATAAGGACGACCCATAGAGTACCTAAACTTGTATTTGTATTACATGTACCGTAACTATACCATTACTTAGTCAACTAAATCCCTTTGAAGAAGATACTTATACTATCACCGAAACACATAAGCTCATTACAAAGGCCAACAACTTGTCGATAGGTGCTTGACAAAGTTGGTAAATCAATGTTTACTTGGTAATTTTAAAGTGAAGATATTCTGTAGTATACACTTTATTTACTACGATAAGATACGACAGGGTCATTGAAGTTTGTTTAATATGAAAAGGATTTATTATCCTTGCGTTATATTTAGTACTTTCTAGTTTTTGTATCTTTTTGATTATATTATCAAGATTACCAATTATTTTTTACAGACTACGGGAAAAGTATGCCTGACTTGAATCACAAAATTACGTAGATATAGAATATTCAAGTAATTCGAATGCTTAATAACAAATTTTATTAGAAAGACCAACGCGACTTCGTCTTCTAAAATGAAAACTATCTAATTTTCAAGGTTTGACTGACACCTTTCTTTTCGAACATTGTTATGTTTAGATTAGTTACTTTAAATTTTTTTGTAATTGAATTAAAATATATTTTATGAAAATAACCCTAATCACCACCAAATGGAAGGGTTTCTACACTCAGTATTGACATAATGAAAATATTTTTTTCATATGAAGTCAATGAAACTCTTTGCAAACAGAAGACATCGTAAAAAAACAATAAAACAAAGTTATCAGCGCTGAACGCTTCTGAGCAATATTGCTGATTTTATATTTTAGGCCGCCTACCTAGTCTGGTATTAGGCATCCTTTTGCTTACATAACATGCCGATATTGGGGCTGTTTTGTACAACCAAACCACGTGCTGGCTTTGAATAAATAACGTTTTATTATTTCCTTCAACTGCTGTACTCGGATTTGATATAGAAATATTTACAGAGTTGATTACCATCTCCTCTCGTTTGAGGAAACGTAATCAGAACAAATATGTTTTTAGAGTTTGTATTTACTGCAAATGAGTTATGAGAAGTCAAATTACAGTAGGTTGTAAGTGACATGATTGATTTCTACCAAATTTCTCTAGTTCTGAAAGCCAACAAAACATATACGGCCACGATCGCTACGATCTTATAAGGCAGCATTAGAAATACTAACTTGAGGTCGTAGAACTTTCGAAAGCGAGAAATATTTGTTACATTAAAAAAAAGTTTTCTCACATTATATTTTCTAATGAAATTAAAAGACAGCAGTAAAAGAAAACAAACGTAAATCGTAGTTATTCAACATAAAAGTCATCTAACACAGTCAAGTACTTTAGATAGACAAAGGGTGCGTGTAGTACTTAGTACTTAGTACTTATACAAAGTTGTATGTACTACAGGCGACGAGGGAAGGGGTGAGCGTTGAACCAATGACGTCATACTAACTCATAGTGCACCCTTGTTTTAGTGCTTTTCATGTTTTACGTACATATGAAGAATGTGTCGAGTTGCAGACAAACATGGCAGCCGTGAGAGTGAATACGAATGGGATTAAACGCCTCTGTATTTTAATAAAATGGAAAATTTTTAGGTCCACTCCACATGATCAGCTAAAAAATTCAATAGTTTTATCCAACTTCTGAAAATGGACTACAATAGGCTAAAATGAAAAATATAACTACACAAAATAGTCACCGTGATGCAGCAGAATACCCTTAACTATGTTTGGCTAATCGCCTTCTCCACACTTACACATTACGTCTAACGTGAGCGGTCCAATTCCATTTCAGCGTTCTAATTCTCTGATAATACTTGTTTTAAAGAATAATGATTAGTTTAAAATATCTATTTGTCAACTAAATTAACTATGGGATAACTATGCTTTAGCACATGATTGAACGTAGTTCTTTTATGTATTGAACCTGCCAACGTCACAATACTCTACCTGATGGAATGAGCAGAATCCAAGAGTAGTGATTACCATACCAATTGCAAATGCAGATAATGCAATAGTGCAGCATGGCCACCCATACTATGGCGGCCTATTGAAACGCTTCCAACTGCATCATTGGGCCTCCGGACTCGCAAGCACCAACGAAACACGACACCCCGAATGCTGATAGTGTATTTGTTTTTGGTCGATCTTCTGTGGAGTGACACAGAAAATCAGTGCTAAGCAATTCTTTTGTTGCCATTTACTGATCAAGTGAGATTACCGCAGCCTAACCTCCTCCTCACCTTTATTTCGAAGGATGCTCAAACGCTGTATATGTCGATTTATAGCAACTTATAGCAATGACTTCCTTTAGGAATACGATTGCATATGTTACATACCTACAATTTTTATTTGACATAAAAATTTAAGGTAGTTATTAGAACGTATCATAAAATGATGTCGAAATTCTATATGACGCACCTAAATAAACCAATTTTCTCTCAAACAAAGCGAGTAAATACGTGACTGATGATAAATGTACAGTGTTATGTTCGTTCAGTCCAAACTGATCTTTTGTACACGAACCTTATATTTCATTGCGACCTTCGTTGTTTACTTGTACATAATTAAAGATCTGCTGAGTTTAATAACTTGGCAGTTTTATAGCCGTGATGTTGGTATTTATGCAGAGCTCACAACATCATTTTCGTTAACAGGTATTATAAATTGTAATTGTGGAGGTTTTAACGAAATAAAAAGTGCTATACCGACTTATAACAACTTTTATTATAAATTTTTTCTAAGAGTCATTATTCTAGACGGGAATTAACTCAGGTTTATATTATGACTAGAGTTTTAAGAAAGGAAGAACATAAAGCAAAACTTTAATTGTATATTTTACTTCACGCTTTTATACAGCATTAAGTTGGTTTCTACCTCTGCTGGTGGCTATTAGTGAATATTAAATCTGTTTTCTAAATGAGCTTATAAATTTGAGATAACTTGAAAGTGAGATAATAAAAGTGAGAGAGTTTAGAGTAATGTGAATAGTATAATAAGTTTTGTTTGGAACACACAGTATGTTATGCCTCTTATCGAAATGCATTGTTTGATATGTAACTATGTATATCACATAGAAATTATGTGATAATAACAGGCACAGTCACTAACAACGTGAGCCCACTCCAAATCCAACATTAAGCTTGATAGGTCAACAAGAATATTAATAGTTAGTGATTCATGTAGCTTATATCTAAAAACACTCTTATATACGTATACACTATGACATGTTAGTAAGTTTTCCAACACGTAGAAGTACGTAGCTTTAACCCTTCTAAGGTTTCATAAAGTCTTAAATTTCAATTTCAGAGGATCAGTGGGCATATTTGTAGACGGAGCAAAAGCTGGGTCGTGAGCAGACGCTAATTCTTAGAACTAAGTTATTAAAAAGATTTTTTTATTTCAACGTATAATATTCTTTACAACTAGTTTCATGCCAACAGTTATAAAATTTTATTTTATGCGTCATTTTTTCTTCCTTTAACATTGGAATATATGTTTAAAATTCCGTATCAATATGCGTTTGCTTCTTATGTTCATATACCGTTCGATTTGCATTTAATTAGCGATGTGCCGACTTTACATAAATTTATCTCTACTAGTCTGAAATCTAAGTTCTGTAATTATTTTGAATCGTTTTATTTAAATTATTTTTTGCGGTTTACAATTCTAATAACAAATAGGTCATAACAAATTTATAACTCCGTAAATATTTCGTTTTACATCTCCATTGGTTCCTAAATATTCATTCCGTTTGATTGTAAACTCCAAACTCTCAATAAGACCTGGAAACTATAAAGTTAAATAAAGCTACATCACTACGCACATGTTTTTAGTGGAAATTATACTTCAAAGTATTGTATCAATACTTGCAAGCTTGTAGAACGTTATCGTTAAAAATTGAAAAAAAACTATCCAAGAGTTAGGCCGCTTTTGAGAGAAACATTTGAGATGTACAATCACATTCTATTTGCTTGAATATATCAAATACGCGAGTACTAGCTGTGAAATTGTGTTTAGCGGTTTCTTTACACTTTAAGAAAATAGTAAAAGTTTTATTATAAAAACAAGAAACCTGACGAAGTTTAAAAGTAATGAATTGAAAAGAGAAAAACAAGTATCAAATTATCCATATAAAACAGGATTGACTAATGCATTGTTTTGTGAGCTTACTAAATATTCTTAAATATTTTCAGTGACAAACGTAGATTTCGTAGATATTTCTTTGCCGTAGGTGTCAAAGTATTGTTTGTCCCTGCCTGCAGCACAGTAAAACATCTCAGAATTTTAGTTTATCTTTTTTTTGTAAATACGTGCATTAAAAACACTCAAACTCCGAAATATTCTTTTGCAGATCATACAAACCGATCAGGAAATCGAACCCGGGAACTCAGCACACCAAGTGTACGGTGTATGTAACATACAGAGAAACTTATTGACATAAACATTTTTTTGTAATTATTACATATAAGGAGACTATTCTGAAATTGTATTATAGAACATTAAATTTATTCTAATGAATGCGGAAATAGTTATGTTTGCTGTCATTTATATCGCTAAAGTTTTATTTTTCAAGTAATTCTCTAAAGTTGATAATGCTTTTCATAGCTACAATAATTGCTTAACTCTTAGCGAAAGTAAAAGGCGTCTTCAAATTAATCAAAAATCAGCAGACAAGAGAACTTAGCTCTACAATTTAACTTGCGAAAGTTCATAAGCATTTTCTTTGTTTTTTTTCTCAACGATTTGTTTTACTTTTACTACCTATTTCACTACAAAAAGATACCTTTCTCAGGATTTCAGAAAAAAAAATGTGTCTTGGAGTGTGACGATAATTTTTCAACATAGAATAATATTCAAGAACACAGAACGAAAAGACTAAAATATGCAGTCACAACTACTTACAACATTGCCACCAGGCAGGATCAGGAACTTTACTTGAACTGGAGCCAACTCCAACTTCTTGGCTGAGGAATGGTCCTATTATGCCTGTGACTGATTTGTAATTTATCGCCTACACGTGAGCGCTCATATCCCACTTACACGTATTTGCATTTTATGATGTACAATGTCTTTGGTACCGGACGTTATACTTGTGTTTCAACGGTGTCCTAAAGATAGGTTAATAGTGTTTACAGAATAGTCACGGCATGTGCTGTAGTGCTTTTATGTTTAAACAACAAAAGCTTAAATTCTTTGGCAAATTACATGTCATGCTATTTGGGATATTGCTTAAAATTTTCTTACCCGAGATAGATTAAACAGCGTATGTTTAATTTTACAGACCTAAATTTATTGCTTTAAGGGGCCGTCTGAACGAACGAGAGAACCGCGACCGATCTCCGCTTCTACTGTCGGGTAATTTCCTTGAATGAGCGATATACCTTCAAAATATCAAAGCATAATGCATCAACATAAATGTCAAAGCATGGCTCTTCAACTGTGTAAAAAAAACAAGAATAATTTTCATACTAATTAATACTTTGCTATCATTTTATTGTATTATTCTTTAGCAAATATTAAATGAATGTAGAACCTCCTCCTTTTTGAAAACTGTTAAATGATTGAACGAGATTAGGAGAATAGACGAGTTCTAAACTTATTACAGAAACAATTTCATTAATCTAAAAGGTCGATTTTCTTTATTTATTTGTTCAAAAAATGCCTAAAAATTAAATTTCATGAAATACTTAAAACTTCTTCTATGTCTTGCCAGTTCTCCAACATATTTTTGCTGCAATTTAAAGCAGCAATATTTAAAATTGAAAAATATTTACTAGTAGGTGGGATAACTATTGAAATTCAATTGTTTATAACACATTTGACAAACTTACAAAAAATATTTAACGAGTACCAGTTTTCATTGGCGTTATTGCTTTTGTGCATTGACACGAAAGGATTACTCTTATTGTATTCTGTTTGCATGTAGCGGCAATACTTCATCACGTTTTCACTACAATTGCATTAATTTTAAAAGACTATGTTATAAAATATATAACTTCGTTTGAATACAGAATTGAAATGGATTTCGAAATAAAAATACACTCATTCTTCAGCAAAAGCTTTTTTAATATCTACAAAAACAGTCTCATGTAAAAAGGCAGAACTGATTACTTACGAAAAAAACTCATATACAGAATGTAATTTCAACATTTTACGAACCACTCAGAATTTCAGATGCCTTCCACAGTTAGGCGTGTATATCAAATTTTTATTTAAAACTAAGCCGAGGAATTCATGTCAAAAATTCATCGACGCCGTTAACACGTAGCCACGACTTGAATAAAACATTAAGGTAGCGGAAATTGCCTTATAATTTATGAAATCGAAGAATTTTATAGCTAACAGTAATATGCTTTTATTTTTAAAATAAGATTGGGAAGTACTACGACATCTGAAGTGAATTAAAAGATGACGCTTTCGTTACTGATTCGATTTTCTTTATTCTCATTTCATTTTTTACTAATAACTATTAAAAGGAGGTAAAGTTTCTTACTTTGCTTGTATGCTTGTAGAGGTAATCTTCGAAACTACTGATCCGAGTGTGAAAATTCTTCAACTAACAGAAAGCGACACTATACAAGAGTGGCATTAGCCATATTTACTACTCAGTACATTAAAATAACGTACTACAAGGGCATATAATATAAAACTGCTAAATCTACCTTAAAAAATAGAAAGAAGTTACTGACTGGCGTTGTACGACTTAGCACTTTTTGACAAACGCCGTAATCTGACGCCTGAACGTAATAGTTTCCAACAAAATTTTATTCCCGTCTCTTTAGTCTGTAATCAGTCGTTCCACCAAAGGCATTCAGACTTAAAAATATAATGCATAGACAAAGCTACCTTTGTATTCATAACAACGTTATATCTAATACGTGACAATATTAAAAAAAAACAAATCATATGTTAAAGGTATATAGTTCTTTGTAAAAAATAAATAAACTATTATTAATATCATTCATAACTTATTATCAAGTACTAACTGAGTTCCGCGGTACAACAACGATCGCGGATGACACTGCGGGTTAAAACTAGTCTAAAAATTATCTAATTTACTCTCTATAACATCAGCTATCTGCCAGTGACTGTCACAATCCGTCCAGCCGTTCCAGACATAAGCCGGAAGAAACAGACAGACGGACACAAAATTTAAAAATAGCTTTCTTGTTTAAAGTGTCATATAAATATTGCATATGAATTTAGTTTGAAATTACAAACAGACGCTTCAAAAGTTGTACAGCTAGATTTATTATGCTACAAGATGAAGAAATGTAATCAAAATACTTTAAATATGTACATATATAATTTGGTATATCCACAAAAATACCTAGAAAGAGCTAATTTTCCTGAGAGCGAAAATGAAATTGGTATCATTTTTATTAAAACAACATTCAACGTGACCACTCGACCGCCACTTTTGGCCTGGTATTTGATACAAGTAGGGTCACTATCAAGAATTTTAGCTGTATAGGACAGCCTCCATAACAACAGAGATATTTAAAAAGTATACTTTAACTCACCGTGATCGTGTGCTCAATCATGATCAATCCAGAAAATTGTATTCTTTTAAATGTAATAAGCTAAAGCGCAGATCTCTAACATTAAATTACTGAAGTTGATAAAACCCACATTTTTTTATATAAGATCTACTCAAAAATCATAGACACTCATTGAATTATATTATGTTGCACTACGAACATTACGATTTTATCTCGAATCGTTTTGTTGTTCTCGAATCATACAGGATGGTAACCCTATTCAAACAAAATTTTATTTGAGACTCGTGGTCAACATAGCTCCGTACATTGGACGCTGCAGCCCTGTATTTGCATTATCAAGATTCGACCAGCTCGCTTTCATCTCGCGTTTTGGTTATATCAAATACAATTTGCGATAGAAGATTTTTAGATTTAACATTTTTCGATGCATTTTCCATTTGCTTAGTGAAATTGTTTTTTAAACTGCACTGGCATATTTTAAAACTAAAGGTAAAAAGATATTGAATACAAATTCAGTTTTACGAAATATTTTTCGCACGGAAGACTTTGAAATCTCTTTCCTCTACTATAATATGCATGTATTGCATATACAAACCTTCCTCTTGAATCACCCGGTTATGTCGGACTCGACTAAAACCCGCACACCATCTCGCGCGCGAGCACTTTATAGGGCTCGCGCCACCACTCTGGCCTGCTTCTACTAGGGTGATAGATGGCCTCACCTGTCACCCTCAGGCTTGCGCTTATGGAGACGGAGATCGTTTTGCGATCTCCGATGCCTGAGTCGTCTGCGGTACCTGGCCTGTTCCCGGGTCTGATGGACAGGGAGAGTTCTAAACCTCTCCCGGTTCCGTTCCGCTATCTCCTTCGCAAGCATAACTTGCTGGCAGAAAGAGACGGCAGAGTTAAAAAGCAGACCGCAACATGGCGCAATCATGTTCCCGAGCGAGAGAACTCCCACTCCGATGGCCGCCACGAGATCACGCCTTGGCTCGTCCCACGCCGGACATTCTGCCAGCGTGTAGAATGCCTGGTCTGGCCATCGCAGTGATGATACTCAGGCGTTAGCTCCTTGAGGATCAGACACAGATGCTCTCCAAAGCATCTTTTCCCCGTGATCACCTTTGTCAGCCGGTATGAGAGACTCCCGTGATGCCTCTCGAGCCAATCCTTCATAGTTATGTACCCGTTTGTCTTACCGCTGCTATATCAGCATGCCCAGCGCTCGGTTGTCCAAGTCGTTCCTTCCATACCTCATGAATCTGGCGGAGTTGGAATTTCTGCTCTTCGATTTTTCGAGCCTCAAGTCTTCTACCCAACTCCCGCACCTCCTTGCGCCACTGATAAAGATCCGCAAGAGCTCTCGCTCCTGAAACCCGAAATATAGCTGAAAACTGCATTAAAACCTGTTTGGTTAATTTACAAGATCTAACTGAACAGACAGCGAAAGCGACTTCAGATTATGCTTTGTAAAGTAGACAAGTAACGAGAAATTCAACTTTTCTTTTAAACTTAAAGCTGGTTGTTGTTTGCCTATATTATTTAAATGACACAAGTATTTGTTTCTTTTTCTTGCTTAATACATTTTATATTCTGCAACAAATTTTGGAAATTCTTCAATAAATACACAACTTTCTTAATATAAGCTGTTACTGTATAAAGGGTGGTGAGACTCGCGCATTCACAAATCATTTGATAATTAGTCTCTTTAGAATTCTACTTAAATAGTTACTATAGACTTGTAATTTAATCGTCTGTGATAGCTGGTACTTGAAAAAATTGTCCTAAAACTTAACTGCAAGGTTGGATATATTCTAACAGTTTATTTTTTCAAATTTTAAAGCTACAATCGATATTACACTTACTCGTTTCTTTCTTATAGTGACTTTTTCGAATTTCTCATACCAATAAATGTCCCCTTATGTCGTGGTTCTATTTACTAACTTAAATGCATATAAAAATCGTAATATATTGAAAGACATTTGAGTATTAAAGTGATTCATTTATTTATTACTCCACTAAGTATATAGAAGCAAGCTTTGCATAGAATTATATAAACAAAAACCGCGAGTAACCAAACCCAAGGCTTAGGGAACACATAAATAATCATACACTTGATTCCTTACGCGCCTGAGGAATATATAGGCACTTACAAGTATTTAGGACGGCAGTAAATTTTCCTTTTATCGTGATTCCAAATGCTATCCAGGAGGTTGTTACGTGACAAACTCCTCACTTCATTTAGAATGAGTCGTGACCGGATTCATAAAAGTCCCTTACTATCTTGAGACGTTTCAATACAGTTGTTGTGGCGCTAATTATACGGATAGCTAATAATGAACGGCCAATTTGCTTTTAACTGAACTTTATTAGCATTGTTAACTTGATGAATTTATTTCGTAGTAAATTATGTATGTAGGTTAATGTTTATTGGACATGTTTTAATCTACATCTTCCTTATCGAAGTACAAATAATATAAGTATAGTATAGTAAAAATAATATTTTCATAACACACTTGATCTAAATTTAACAAGATTCACAGAATACACATTAGCGTTAAGGATTTAAACGATAGTTTCAAGCTTAAAGTAACATCTATCAATTTAATAGGCTCTAAACAAGAGTATTTTTTTCTGTTAAGAAATACAAAGTTGCTGTATCAATTATTCTGCAATCATGGGTCTCCGGTAATACTAAATAAAGTCCAAAGAAACAAAGATATCTATAAAAATGTATCAAGAAATGCTTTGAACACTCCAGTATTTGACAAGAAAGGGTTTCTTTCATTAAATAAGGAGCATAGTTCGACTATTTAGTATGTCTAATATCTTGAATAGTTTCCCAATTTGATTCCATCTACAATGGCAATTTATATGAGAAAACCTTTGAAACTAACAGAATGTTGGGGGACGGTATTCCGATATCAATGAATCTTAGCGTTGTTCGAGATCTTGAGACCCCAGGGCCGACGCCAGGTCGTGACCTGCTTGCCAGGTGCAATATAAGACTTCTACAAAACACAGACTAGTTAATACTGTTGTGTATGGCGGTAATAAGGCCTGGTTTCAATAAGTTTAATATTACGTATCTGTTCATTACATTTGAGTATATTTTATTTCAACATTGGTTACTACTACATTAGGTCATTTTTGAATTCGTAAAATAAATGTAATTGAAGTGCATACTCACTAATATTCTCTTTTTTCTAAACGTGCATCGACACCTAAATATTTTCGTTTCAAAGCCACGACTTTAGTGTCTGTTAAGATAATTATATTTTATAATGACTATCTGTAGCTGACAAGTTGATCGAACAAAATCTTAGGGAGTTTGAGTATACCAATGTATATATGAGCTTTAAACATTCGACAACTTTCATTACAAATATAAAACGTTATCGTTTAAACTCTGAGAGTCCATTTTGTGATAGTTCATTTTTTTAAATAAACATATTTAAGATTTTACATATCATATCTCTTACAGCTTGTAATTAATAGATATGTGGCGACCTCCACATACAGCACATCACAAATATACTACAGCACAATCTACCGAAGATACCGTGGGAGAGCCATACCGTGGGAGAGCCACGCTTCGGCATGAATGGGCCGGCTCGACCGGAGTGATACCACGGCCTCACAGAAAACCGGTGTGAAACAGCGCTTACGCTGTGTTTCATCGAGTGAGTGAGGATACCGGAGGCCCATACCCCAATCCAACGATGCTTTCCATCAGGCAGGGCAGAGTCATTTTGGCAGCTTAAATATAAAAAAAAAAAAAGATACGTCGAACTACAGAGTAACGAAGGAAACGAATAAACTATCATTCCTGCAACGCGCAATAGAAGTTCTCGCGCCGATTACATATATACAACTTCCCAACATTAACCGTTGGGCAGTGGCCCACCAGGCATGATCACCTCGCCCGGTCGGAGGTTCCTCCCTTTGTGTTGGAGGGACATGTGACCCGTTCCTGCACAGATAAACACAATAGCACTCTATATGAGAAGTGCAGATGTGATTTCCTGTCATTAACTCGAAGTTTCACTGATACTAAGATTCTATTGAGTTAATGAAAGTTGTCAAATGTTTAAAGCTTATATACACATCCTCAAACTCACTAAGTTTTTGTCCGATCAACTTGTCAGCTACAGATAGTATTAGACTGTCAAGTAACAAGTCATAAATTGGATTTTATTATTCATTCGTGATATCATCGAATAGCAACAAAAACAAGTTAGAATTATATATTCATTACACAGTCAAATATAAAGTCAACGTGTTAATAAAAAGCAACCAAAACGCTGACTATAGTGACAGATACATAAAACATTTGAACGCCACTTTCCTAGTTTTTATTTTTTTATTTTATTAACTATAGTGTTAGATAATAGATAATAGTTCCCTATTTAACAAATTGCATGAATAGAACTTAACTTATTCGCTAAGAACAACGCGCAGCCTCATTATGTGTATTTTAATATCGTTCAACAAAGGTTTCTTTTACGTTGTTGAACCAAACGTGCATAATATGTATGTAAGAAAGTTGTGAACACTTGAATAGACAACAATGACATTATTAGCTAATTATTCAAAGTCGTGTCGCGGCGACTGTCGTGCATAACGCGAGTGTGTCGGCGGCCTTAGTTGGACCACCCGAACACTGCTTGCCGAGTTCCAATTCAAGCCAACACTTATTATTTTATTTTACGATCTAGGTGTGCCACTGAAGTTCGGATTACAGTATTCAAAATTATATTTTATTTGTGTTCTATGTCATTAAATAAATAAATAAGGGATTCCTAACCATTACTTTTTATGGTTATAATCTAATAGAAAATTTATTTTATTATTCTATATTCTACTAATCCTTTCTTTGTATCTCGTAAATAGATTATAGTTTACTGAATAGGGACACTGCTAGTGTGGTAGTTGACGGTACATGGCGAAACAAATTTATCAATATTATCGAAAATGGGCGTGCGGATGAAGAACCTTCTACTTCGCGGATTCGACGACAGACGGCGAGCGCCGCTGAGCCAGTCAGCCTGTGGCCACGGCCCGTGCAACCTGGTCGAATCGTCAGGCAAATCAGAGGTACGTAATACCTTTAAATAAGCAACCGCTTTAATTCCCGTGAAAATAATTATCATGTTATGATAACGCGAAAGTTTATAAGTTGGATCATAGTTTTACCTTAGTTAAAAAGATTTAAGCGAAAGTTTACATTTTTAGTTACAAATGTAAACTTTCTCTTAGCGCTCGTTAAAGCTTAACACTTGTATATTACATCTATATATAAATAAATCCCTATTTCCCTTGGGCACGCCATCACGCGTAAACGGCTTTACAAATTTCGCTAATTGCTTTAGTGTTTAATAGCTCTGTTATCGAGAAATGCTTTCGGCTATATTTTATAACGCTAAGACCTATAGGAGCCGAGCATCGACGAAAAATATAACGAAAACGGAGAAAATTCATCCCTTTTCAGAGACGCTGATAAAGTTGCAAGGGTTAGTGTATTATATTTTCCGTCATGAATCTGTGCAAAGCTGGAGCGGGTGCTAGTATGTATATAATCGTAAAGTTGCCAGAAGCTGAAATAAACCATGAGTTAATATTTCACATAAAAATACTTTATTATTTAAAAAAATATTGTCTTATTACCTTTACATTGCAATAATATTAATTGATCATTATAATGAACATACTTATTTAATTATTCATTCTGATGTATGTTGAGAAACATTATAAAGACATGAAAGTAAAATACTAACAAATTAATTACTAAATAAAAATTTACAGAATAAATAGACATTTTATGTTGAACTACAATTTTATTATAAGTCAACCGAGAGTAAAAAGCACCTGTCCACCATAAAGCAAGAAAATAATTGAAAATTGCTAATATAGTCCGTAAATAATACTGCAGCCGCTGTGCCATGACATTTTAATGTTTTATGCAAACGTTACAATACGTGTTAATGGTTCTCGATGAGTCCCAAACATAAATTTTGGTGCTTTTATCCCATTTTTGTGGCATTTTGTTGAACAATTTCCTTCGCAGGATCAACCCGAATGTTTAATGACAGCGCTGTGCCCCAAGATTGTCGTAAAACACACATAATATGTCGTTATAGCTTGAAAATTTTCCAAGTGCGTGAAAATTATAAGTAATCTTGATAAGATTGGAGACAATTATATGATTAAAAATCGAGGATAATATTATACTAAGCATTGAACTTTAAAATAGTATTTCAATTAAAATCGTATTATATTCAAACAAAAGACGAATAAAACTTATATCACGTTAATATGTATATCTACGTTCATTTTTACAGTGTGCTACTTCTTACAGGGCCCAGATGCATGGATGCAACACCCGGAGGATATTAAATATTTTACTAGCTCAGGATGGATGTTTCATGGTAGCTTTTACAAAGAGTTTTAGTTCAATTGTTTCTCTTCTACCGATAAAATAGGAGATAAAAAGAAAATCTTTTATGCTACTTTTACGTACAATAAAGTATCAAAGAAAATAAACGGCCATCGCTTCTTCCGCGATTTAAATAAGTTACGGTCAATCATTTCGTTTACACAAAGGTAAAAATATCGGTTTGAATTGGTGGAGAAGTAAAATTTACTCTCAAATAACCGTTTGAGTCCTAAATATACCGAAGTATAAAATTTACAACATGTTTTGGGCAAACGACGTGTTAGTCTGTTTTAAGTATCGATTTTACGATAAATAGCGCCATTTGTTGGTGCCCATTAAGGCTTGACGACGCATAGAATGGGTACTTGAGATTGTATGCGTCGTTCAATGTGGATAAACTGCAGTTTCTATCCGTAACAGTCGTCGTAGCTGTGATACATTTGAGGCGTGAAAACAAAGAGTTTTACACTATGTACACAACTGCCCCAAGTGCCGCATGCATGTTATTAGATATTTATACTAAAGGTATTATGAGCCGGCTTTAGAATTTATGTTAATGCATTTTCTGACCGCATATGTTCCGTCTACAGCTACAGCTAAGAATGATTAAAGGAAGAAAACAAGGAAGAAAAAAGAAGTTTATAAAAGCTAACGCATAATTTGTAAACATATAAGTACTTTTTTTTTGTTGTAATAAAAATCACATTTTCATAACTAAAATATGAAATGTCTGAGCTTTGACTAATAGTTACGATTGCGTTGCAGTTCTTTATTATTTAAATTTAACTAAATATTGAGGCCACCAAATTCATATTTCTATGACATGCTTAGTAAAAACGAAAATATAGAAATGAAATTCCAGAAATATATCAAGGACCAGTCAATAACGTCAGTCAGCATCACCGCCAATTGTCACGTTTATATGTTGTAATTTTTTCTTTTTTTCTATCTTTTAAGTGTGTACAATAAAGTTAAATAAATGATTGTTCCGTTCTTTACGAAATATCAATTTAGGTAGACCTAAAAAATTCATGTGCTAGACATTAATAGAAAACAAATACACAGTGATTAATTGCGCAGTTATATTATACATCTAAAAACTCTATGGAGCCCCTCGTAAATCAACAGTGAGTCGCATTATTTATTATAATTTAGACCCAGGATATTACACAGCTCCAAATTACGGACTGTAAAATTCTAACAGCTAGCTTAAGTGTGAAAATGCCTTAGCTGCAATTGTTTCAAGATTTATTACGCATAAACATTTGGCTTAAGCTGCGAGCAGGTACTGCATAAAATGCAGTTTCAGCGCATTATTGTTCCAAAAGTTATAGCTAAGTACTGTAAATTAAAATAATTGCTTTGTCGGACCGAATAATGCTTTATATTTGTCTTAACTGTACTATATTTGAAATGGTTATTTTGTTTCAGTAAATAATTTACTGCCAGCATTATGTACTAAGCGTTAAGGAGACTATATAAATTCCTTTCGCTCATAACTAAGACCGTTTCATCAAAGTCATACTCTGATGAAGAGAGTGGTTTGATGATTAGTGTTGAGGATCTTCCTAGTTCACCCAGAATAGGGTATGGCTATGCGCAGCGTCGATTCATGACTGAAATAACTGGTCTGTGTTCTCTTCAAAATAAGGCACCTAAATCCTTCTGATGGTTTTATCTAAGCTTCACTGATATTAATTTATGGTATCTACTTTGAATGAACATTAAATTACAATGGGCTTAGTTTAACACCAAACACAACCAAAGTGTGTTATAATGTTCTGGTCTAATCAGATAATATTAGTTATTCTTTGCAGGTTTTCTTTCTTTCTTTGTTTCTCTTCCTTTTTTTTTCTTTCTTTCCCACTTTTTTAATTATTTCTAGTTGTTATTATTCCTATTATTTCTACTACCGTTTATACCATCGGCAATATTGAAGCTACCGGTAGCAGAGAATTGTTACTACGTAGGTTGGTTCTTAATAGGGTTTTATTCTCAGTTTTTCCTGTCTAACAATAATATTATTTGATAGTTTTCCTCAATTAATAGAATCTTACAAATAATCTTGTAAATTAAAGCCAAAGCAAGTATGTAATCTTAAGGCGGCAATACGAGTACATCGTGAATTATCATACGGACGTTTTGCGTAGTCTAAAATTTGCACTTAAAATGTAAGTGTAGGTTAAGTAATGTCACTAGTTAAGTGTAGCTTAACTTAAACGTTTACATACTCTTAACCAGTTAACGAAGTATGTGTCACTTACTTTGGTAAGCTTTGGTAAGTGGTGACTTAAGTAATATGATAAAGAGCACTGATGTATATTGATACGTAGCGACTTTCACATACAATGAAACAAAAACTTACCCAAGGGTCATGTCCCAACACAACTGCAGTAAGACGCAATTTAAAAATTAAATACTGTCATAAACATTGGAAATTATGGAATGCATGTCTATTGTAAAGAAGACACATTGTTTTAACGTGCAAAATAAATAAATATTTCGGATATTTAAGCCACAACGCCATCTAATCCCGACCTAAGCAGAGCTTGTGTTATGGGTACTAGATAACTCGCGGCTGGAGGCTCCACGTGCTGGTTTCGCCACCGTGGAGGCGCTCCAGCCGGTCATCCTCGAGTGGGCAGGGCGGCAGCACGGGACCCTTTCCTTCCGACTGACGCAGGTGCTTTCCTGGCACGGTTGCTTCGGGAAGTACCTGCACTCGGTCACGCGGAGGGAATTGAGTCCCGCCTGCCACCACTGCGACTGCAGTGAGGACTCGGCCCTGCACGTGCTGGTGGTGTGCCCCACTTGGGCGCCGCAGCGTCGGGCCCTCACTGCAGTCATCGGAGGAGATCTCTCGCTGCCGGCCGTCGTACGCTCCATGGCCGGTGGCGAGAGCAGTTTTACCGCGGTCGCGACCTTCTGCGAGGAAGTCATCTCGCGGAAGGAGGCGGCGGAGAAGGCCCGGGAGGACNATGAGGACTCGACCCAGCACACGCTGGCGGTGTGCCCCGCTTGGGCCCCGCAGCGTCGGGCCCTCACTGCAGTCATCGGAGGAGATCTCTCGCTGCCGGCCGTCGTACGCTCCATGGCCGGCGGCGAGAGCAGTTTTACAGCGGTCGCGACCTTCTGCGAGAAAGTCATCTCGCAGAAAGAGGCGGCGGAGAAGGTCCGGGAGGACGATCTCTACTCGGACCCGATCCACCGCCGGCGAACCGGTTGGCGGAGGCGCGCCTATCAGCGCCTCATGCCGCCCTGAGTGTGGCCGCGGATGGGCGGGACGGGTTTTCCCCCCCATCCGCTTTACAGGCCACCCGCGAGGGGGGCGACGTTACGCGTGTGCCGTACGTCGCCCACATTGAGAGGTCTTAACATCTAGAGAAGGTGCCCGCTTCAGTGCGGGCAGGCGCTGGGAGGGGTCCGGATGGCGTAAGAAAGCGGTTCCCGGATCTCTCCCGTCCCGGACCCCTCCCATCCCGGCTCTCTCCCGTCCCGGATCTCTCCCGTCTCAGGTGCAGAGGGGCACACCGTGTGGTTTTAATCGGTTCGATTCTGACACACCGCCCCGCCGCAATCGCCGGTGGGGTGAAGGCCCGAGGGGGTTTCCACACGTTAAATAAAAAAAAAAACGGGTACTAGATAACTGATATAAATACATATTTACTTTTTTTGTTAATACAGCTTATTATAAATAGGTAACACCCAAACTCTGAAACAAATATTTGCAGATCATACAAACATTTGGTCCGCCTCGAGCCTTGAAACCGAGACCTCAACCACAGCAGTTGCATACGTTACCACTGTTTCACCGAGGCAGTCAAAATGTTTGAAATATACAAACATTAATCCGCGGTTTGAGCAAATACAAAGACGATAGCGGATAGGCTCCGTGACAACATCATTATATAACGATCCAAGTAGTTTTGCTATTGTTTGGTAGATGGAAAAAAAACATAGTAACACACCGTCACATCCGCAAATTGTCACGCATTGCTTCATTCAAAAATTTCATTAGGGCATCTCCTCTTTGTGTTTGCTCCGTGCTTAAAAACATATATTTTGTAAATATTGTCAAATATAGTATTTGGAATCATATTTTCTACTAAATAATAGGTTATTTGTCTCCGTGTGCGTTGAGATAACCTTCCTAGAGAGCAAACAAAGTCTGATTGACATTCAAATGTACTGACAAAACAAACGTAACTGCTTTGCTTACAAAAATTCAGAATTGTAATGGGTTGACAGCCTACAGCAAAATTATGAGAATTAAATTGTTGGAACATAACACTGCTAGAATAAACAGATTCTCAGTAATTTTTCAATGCAAAGGATATAATATACAGCTATAAACATTGCCACGACTACTTACTAAAACTCAAGCTCCATAATGCAGAGGTTACTTACTTTTTCATTAAACAGGATAAGCCCTCCAGTATTTGATTGGCAAATAACATCTAATAGACTGTAATAAAGCTCTGTCTGGCTGTCGTGATTTTAGCTCAACCACTGAATTGTCATTAAGTGCAGAATTGGTACCAATTTATTTCCTGTCGCTTTTATCACCATTTGCTGTGTTAATTGAGACATTTGCACAGATATTACCAACGATTACAATCCCTGTGAATGGGCACCTTTATAAGTATCTCTTTTAAAGAGAAAAGTGTTACTAGCTTTCGTCTGTTAATTTGTTACAGTACGTGAGGTTAAAGAGTCTTTTAGATAATTATAAAGTGATCACTGACTATTTTTGATGACTAATGAAATTGACTCCGCTGACACGACAAAGTTTATATTACATCTTGTTGCTGTTAATGTTATATACGCACTTGCATTCAGCACATTACTGATGAGACGTAAACGTCACCCTTTCTAACCTAACTTGCTTGCTTTTCTAACAAATAAATCAATAATAATTGATTACTTTTACAAGTTATCGAGTTAATCATCAACATAGGTTTTTTGTATTCAATAGCTCGCTATACGTGTTAAGCAATTTATTAATGTAGTGAACAGTTGACCAATTAAATAAATAGATAAATAAAAAATAAAAAAATAAATAAAAATATAGTAACCATCATCCATCATCAGCCTATCACAGTCCACTGCTGGACATAGACCTTTTCAATTTCACGTTACTTGGTTCGATTTTCGGCTTCTCGCATCCAGCTCCTGCCGGACGTATTGCGCAGACCATTACTTCATCTGACCTGTGGACTGTATATATAACTGTGGAATATATAATATAGCACATATATAACACACTGTAGTATGCATATTTCATAAATATTTGTAGTTAAGAAAAGAAAAGTTTTATACTATATTTATTAGATTTCGTTTCAGATTAGAAGATTTTATTATGGTTGAATGTTTCCAGACCATGCTAAAATGTGGTTTATCTGATTTTTTATAGTAATTCATAAAATAATTATTGTCGCTTATCTTTCAATTAAACTTTCTCTTTAAGCTACTGCTAACTATTTTGAACACAAAACTCTTTCCACAAAACTTTTGCGACACTAATTATCTTTCTTTAGTATCATCGTTAATTTTCCCTCCCTTATAAAACCACCCTTAATATATTTCTTTATATTATTAAAGAAAATAACCTTAATATCTGCTTTCATTTTAATTAGCCTCGACATCATTATCATCTCTAAATGACAGTTATCATTGGAGATTTAATTATGGTCCTTTCTTCTTAAATTTTTGTCCTTCTTAATAAAAAAATATTTAAGTACTTTGTCTAAATAATGAGTATTTTATGAGATTGTATGCTTCTTAAATTACTTTTTTAATTTCATAGTACACAAGCGGCATCGAACCAGGTTCAAAAGAAAAGATACGAACCATTTTGAGATCCTTTCGATTCGTTCACAACTCATGAACTGTTTAATCTACGAGTACATTCTTGAAATTTGGCACATTTATTTGAACTCCCTAACTGGTAAAGAAGTTAAGACAATAGTTTAGTTCAAACAGTGATTGATATATTTAAAAACTTCCATTTTTTTACTAACTAACTCATTCATCAAAAACTCAACTCACTCACAAAACTCAATCCAACTCAATAAACTTAATATTGGGTGCCAAGGTACACTAATTCTGTCTGAAAACTGTAAATATCTTTTTTGGTATTTTTGTTAACTTGCAAACATGGTATTTAAGATACACATCAGTAAGGCAAGTAGACGCCAGACAAGTAAATTAAATTTATAGTGATAGTCCGTGGGCGAATTCTAAGTATATTTAGGGATATGTGGGCGGGTTGGTACGCTGGGAATATAGTAGATTTGTTTCAGATAAAGAGATTGATATTAAATGTGTTATCAATTAAGTTTCATTACAAATTAAAACACTAAAGAAGTTAAAAAATACAATATTATACTCATATATTTTACAGTATTCATGAAATTTACCGTATGTTGTAAATAATTGCTGCAGAAATTAATAAGATAGTTGTTTAATTTAATTTTTAATTCAATCAAGGATTATTTCATTGAATTAGTTATAATATGCAAACATTATTTAAAGCAAATGAAACATCTAATTAATACCTACACGGAAAGTAAAAATTGGTGCTTATGAGTATTCGTCTTATTGTCTATCTATTCACCAAAGATCCCGACCTTAAGACGGTATCTCACTTTAGAAGGTCTAGAATAAAACAAACTTTATGATATAAAAAATTTACAATGTTAATTCAACCATAAACATAATATCCGATTACATGTTCAGTTTAAAACAATTTTTATGAAGCTGTCATATATTCATTCAAGAAACTATTTGCCATAAAGTGACTGTGCCAACTTTTAAGTACCTCTCTTATAAATTTATATGAAGATCAGGGAGTTATGGAGACAGTTTATATTTGACCTACTATTCCAGTTTATCTTATATAACAGAGTTTTGTTTAAGAGAAGTTTAATATTAAATAAATTTGTACATAAACTTAAACCTGCTGTGCCGAGAGCAACTCTTAGTCACGAATTAGGGGCTCGCCCGGAGTGATATCACGGCCTCGCTGGAAACCGGTGGGAAACAGCGCTTGCGCTGTATTATACCGAGTGAGTGGCGATACCCGAGGCCCTTTTTTTACGTATCGAAACCCCCCTCCTTCACCCCACCTTCACCCGGGGTTTGCGACGGGGCGGTGAGTCAGAATCGAACCGACTAAAACCACACGGTGTGCCACTCTGCGCTTGAGACGGGAGGGATCCGGGAACCGCTTTCTTTCGCCATCCGAACCCCTCTCAGCGCCTGTCCGCATTGAAGCGTGCACCGTCTTTGGATTTTAAACTCTCAATATAGGCAACGTACGGCACTCGCGTGACGTCGCCTCCTCGCGGCTGGCCTGTGAAGCGGATGGATGGGAAAACCCGTCCCGACCCTTCCGCGCCCACACTCAGGGCAGCATGAGGCGCTGGTAGGCGCGCCTCCGCCGCCAGAGTGTGCTGGGTGGAGTCCTCACTGCAGTTGCAGTGGTGGCAAGCGGGACTCAATTCCCTCCTGGCGACCGAGCGTAGGTACTTCTCGAAGCAATCGTGCCCGGAAAGCACCTGTATCGGTCGGAAGGAAAGGGTCTCGTGCTACCGCCCTGCCCACTCGAGAATGACCGGCTGGAGCGCCTCCACGGTGGCGAAACCAGCACGTGGAGCCTCCGCCATTACCCTCTGAGGGCAACAGAGGCGCGCCTTATTCTGGACGGTCAGAGCCGACACCCACACCGGTGCGCCGTACAGCGCCATCGACTGGACAACCCTCGTGTAGAGGTTTCTCGTAGCAAGGCTGGCTCCACCCAAATTGAGCAAAAATCGCTGAAGGGCAGAGGCAGTGTCGACTAGCTTCGAAACAAGCTGTTGGAAGCGCTCATCGAAGATTCACCTGCCATCGAGGATCAGGCCTAGATACTACATCTAGGCCCGAACCAGTGCGAGGACTGAGTTGACCACTATGGAGGCGTCGGGGGGCGGCACGCAACGAGGCCCATGAAATAACAGGTCCTCCGTCTTATCCAGGGCCACCCGCAAGCCCAGCGCCTCGATTCACCCGACCACCAGAGAGACATCCCTGGAGCCAGGCACGCTACCTCCTAGAAGTTCAATGTGTCATCATCGTTACAGATTACGCCCAGCCCGGAGGGGAGACGCTCTCGATGGACCCAGTCGTATCTCGATCCTCGTACACGACGGTACGCTCCTCCAAATAGTCTGCCACCAGTCGCCTCAAGTACTCTGGTACCCCGTGGTAATGGAGTGCTTCCCTGATGCAGCTGAATGGCAGATTATTAAACGCGTTGGCGATGTCTAATGACACCGCCAACAGCACGCCGCCACAGCTCACCGCCTCTTCGATCACAGCCCTCAGGCGCATCACGGCATCGACCGTCGAACGCCCCTAGAGGAACCCAAATTGGGCATTTGACAGGTCGGGACCCTCTTCGCTGAGATGCCGGATGATGCGGGCATAGATCACCCTCTCGAACATTTCCCCGCCTCGTCCAGCATCACGATGGGCCTGTAGGCAATAGGACAAACTTCCCGCACTTCCAGTACTCAAGGAAGCGTCCGGATGCTAAGCTAGCGTCCAACACCTCCCCGAGGCAGCTTAACATTTGGTCGAGTCTCGGGCCATCACTCGGGCAGGAATCCCGTCCGGCCCAGAGGCGCTGTTCTTCGAACTAATCCGCAGAATAGGCCATCGACGGGGGCGTGTGCTCCGCCCGCTGCGGAAATAGGCCCTCGACCACTTCCTGCAGGAAGCTGGGCTGGAGAGTCTTGGTAAGGGGGGGGGTGCTGTGCGGAGCTTTTGACGCACCGCACGATATGGGCGAACCCAGGGGTCATGAGACCCTCCAGCATCTCCTTTCTCTTTTCCTCTTTGGCGTGGTGAATGGCCAGCTTCAGAGTTTTCAGCACTTCGCGATACACCTAATGAAACTGGTCCTCCAGTCGTCTCTACGGTGTACATACCGGGCCGCACGGAGGTCCGCCAACTCCTGGGACCACCAGTTGACCACCTTCCGTGGAGGCCGACAACCTCGAATCCGGGGCATAGCCGCATCGCAAATCTGTGTAATTGCATCGCGAAAGCGGCCAGCCCCCATGTCTACCTCTTCGTTCGGGGCCTGCGGAGATGGCCAAGAGTGAAGATTGGCCGCCTACTCTAGCAGATCCCTGTCGAGCTTGGTGACAGCCCACCGTGGAAAACGGGAAGAGCGCAACGCCACGTAACCCCTACTGGGGCCCTGGGACTGGTAGAGCTCAAATCTTATATACAAATGGTCCGAGAGCGTCTCAACCTCATCCAGGACACACCAGTTCCTTACTCACGAGTAACGCTACTGCAGGGGTAGCGAACGCAGTTCCACTATCGACCCTCCCTGCTGTCGCACGCACCTGTTGATGGAGCCTCTATTCAGGTGACAGAGGCCCACCGAGGCTGCCCACTCCACGACAGCCTCGCCCTTGGCGTCCGTCACTGGGGAACCCCACGCAATGGATTTCGCGTTGAAGTTCCCCAGCACGAGGACATGCCTAGACGCTAACCGCGGCATCAAGGTCTCCAGGCTGTTAAGGAAGATCTCGAATTCTCTCAAACTTCAATTAGGGGCGAAGTATACAACGTATGGGGTAATCCCCCCCCCCTTCAAGGGGCACAAGGACAGGGACAAGGGCGGGGAATGAGCCGCTGTGGAACCGATAACTGCCACGGAGCTTTCCCAGTCACCCATTCAATTTGGACGGGAGGAACGTGGTAGGGCTCCGCGACTACGGCAACACCGATCGACCACTACGCCATGCTCCGCGGCGCAGTGGTTGAGGTTCGTCTGGACAAGGAGGCTGGAGAGGTTGTCCATTACTTGATCGTCCCTAGAACCTCCTCCATGGGCGTCGATGTTGACGGACGGACAACGTCGGTGGCAGAACAGAGACCGCTGCAATCGAAGCAATTCTCGCACTTTGTGCGTGTGTGTCCCGCGACAAGGCATTTGTAACACCTCATCGATCGCGCCGTCAGGACTGTTATCCTGGCGCTTACGAAGCTGATAAGGATTCTGCCGGCGTTGCCCAAAAGTTTAGCCGACGCTACGGGACAGCTCACCCAAACTGAGCCGAACCCTCCTGCACCGGGGCGGACGGTGCTGACTCTGATGTTGTCCGCATTGCACTTCGTCTTCTCCTGAATTGCAACGCGGACATCATCAACAGTTACGGAGTCGTCCAGGCCCGAAATGCGCAACTCTGCGCACTTCCTGGGCCTGAAGATCTTAACACCATCCGTAACTGCGAAGACCTCCCTCAACTTCTCAGCGAATGTGTCCGCCATCGGCCCCACGAAACTCGAGCACTCGAGCTCCCATTTGGGCGTCCCATCGACCTCTGGGAGCCCCACCTATATAGGCGTTCCAGACGCCGCTTCCTCTTCGGTAGACGACAGATAGTCTATCTTTCGGAACTGCCCCTTGGCGTTCTTCTTTTCATTCCTTTTCTTTACCTTTTACTGTTTCAATCCTTTACTTATCCTTTAGGCTTGCCATTAGTCGTTAAAGCCCTGGCAAGCCCTTACCCTGCCCAGAATGAAAATAAATGTAAGTAGCCCCGCCCACTTCGTTCGCTTTTCTTCGACTTAATTTACAAATATATTTTAAACTGATTTTTTTTCAATGACAATAACATTTGGCCTATCGGATTCGTAGCCATCTATCACAGATATCTAGTTATGTATTTAAAGGTTGTATAGTGAATTTCTAACATTATGGATGATATGCAATGAAAATATTGCATAATTCCGGATTCTTTATGAGCCTGTGGTAACACCACAATCCATCCGATCATCATACAATTCTAAGACTGGTCACACACGCTACCATTTACCGGAGAGGTCTGCCAGTATCAGTGCCAGTGCATAGAAAAATTAATCTGTCTTGGACCCCGCCACGTAAAAAATTAAATCAAATTGGGTGGACACCTTTTCATAACGGGAAGCACCATAAGCATAAAATGTTATTGTTGGTCGTAAGTTAGAGCTATAATTAATTTCTATATTTTTCATGGGAGGATCGCCTAAACGCATGGAATGTCAGTACCAGTATAGGGCATGCTTGGGTTACGTTAATCTCACTCACTTGCTGAAAGGCAATGAAATTCCTAATACCGGTTTTAGTGCCAGCATTACCCTTGAATCAGCTAAGTTGGGCCAGGGAACGGCTTTTATTTTATCGTTTTATTTTAAACGAACTGTTCACTATATAATTTTACATTAATAGAACGAATCCCTCTCAGACATTTACGTTTCTGTAATTCTGTGTTACACTTACATTGTCATCGAATAAACAATGCGAACACCAGAACTGAGGAAACGAGTTTTTTCGCTTTCGCACGTGAAAATCGGATTTGTTTAATTTATTGCCTTGTCTCGAGGCAGTGGGGAATGCCACGGTTACTTAGTTCTTGACACCTCATTGTAATAATAGGATCTCTAGATGGATTTAAATTGAATTCTGTTGTGCAAGAATGTATTCAATTGTATTTAAGTCTCTACTACTGAGAATCATGATGGAAAGTGTTTTGTTTTGAACACCTTTAGTGTCTTTTGACTTTTCAGTCAGAGTCAACAAATTATATTTAAAAAAAATAAGAAACTCTATCAAAGTTGTGCAGTGACATAACACAAGACAGTGACTTAAGAGATAAAGATATTGATATAGTTGTATAGCAATGACATGTTCATGTCCAAATGATTAACTCATATTGCTTCTGTTTACTCTTATGTATTCATTACCAAAACTAAAAAAAAACTTTGACGGGGCTTCCACAATAAAAATAACTTATCAACTGAAATTTCATTTAAGTAAATGTAGAACACTACGTACAAATGCTAAAATAAGTAGGCAAAAGTCACTACATAGGTATTTCGCCCACGTTTCTCTGTTTCACATGTCAGGTCAAACTGAAGGGTCTAAGCGATCGCTCAACGTTTGTTTTTGCTCCAAAGTCAGCTCTTTTGCACCCTTGTCTACACTTGATTCATTGTTGAGGGGCAAATGAAATAAACTCTACTTTTGGCTTTTATTAAAAAATAAAGCTGTCCCACGAAGAGTATTATTAATAATTTTGTAAAAGTATGCGCATATTGTAGACAATATGTATATTGAGCTCGTAAAGTAAGCAACTCAAAAGCTTGTTTCAACCATGTTTTTCATTAAGATCCTACATATTCTACCGCTATTTTTCACTTTGTTATTCATTAGGCATGTATTTTGGACTATAAGTAATTAAATAACATTCGTCGCTCTGTCGTTAAGCGATAACATTCGCCTCCCTCCTCTTGAAGGGCTAGCGACAAACAATAGTAAGACGCTTTGCTAATTCCTTCTACACAATAATATCACTAAGAAACTCAAATATAGGTAACAGAGCTCCAAAATGTAGCCACTGTATTACACTATGCGCATGTAGGTTTATAACTGCGTAATCGCGACGTAAGTACTATAATCTGCATACTTAAATTACAGTAGTTACGCGGCTTTAGAACCACTTTCAAGCACTAATAAGTGGTTTCTTCAAATTAAGATCCACCAAAAGTCGTAAACTTCAAGAAATATGACAACAGCTTATGAAGTCACACCCTACCATGAAGCAATGTAGAAAAATGAGAAAATGAAAAAGAAAAAACCAGTAAGTAAGCTATGCCAAACACGTCCATAAGAGCCGGCCGATTTCTTCGTCACGTACACAGAAAAGAGAAACTTTTATTACTTCCGAGTGGCGTAATTGTTATGGAGAAGGTTTCTCTCATTACTCAAGTTTGTCCTGAGCTGATAACGAGTCTAGCTCATCGAACCACACGAGTTGCATTTGTTCTATAGTCTCAGTAAACAACTATGGTTGATAGATCCAAAACCATAAATGATTTTGCTCTAAGGATGTATTAAAACTCAATACGGTTTGACATTCTTGTCTGTATAAAATTAGGCCTTAATTTTTTTACTTCGAAGAACAACGACGACAACTGGGCGTGCCAAGTTGAATTATATAACGTAAATATTGCACGTTTTAAAATGTTTCGTTGTTTGGCAACTATAGTTAATAGAAATACTTTTTAAGCAAAATGCTAATGACTCTTGAATTTTAAACAATCCAGCGTTCTTGGCCTGCGGTCGTCATTTTCATTCAGGCAATTCGTCTGCCAGTTTGTCCATAAAGGAATTATCATTTGTGGAGTCAAAAGTATTGTGTAATTTACTTATTGCGGAACTTATTGCAGAAACGATACTTTACAGGGTGCCTGTCTATATAATCCTCCTATCTATATAAATAAAAATGAATCACCGAAGTGTATATACGCGCATAACTTCCGATCGGTTGCACCAAATTGGGTAATTCTTTTTTCTATGTGTTCGTTATTATTAGGACAAGGTTTTATAGAAAAAAACTAAAAGACAGGTTATTTTTATAGATAGATAAAATTGTTTTTTTTATTATTTTTCACTGCCTATACGAAACTAAAGTGGGCATAATTACTAAAACTAATTTTAGAAAATTAAAAAAAAACAGCAAATCAAAACAAATTTATTTTTAAAAATTTAGAAAATATTTACGAAAGAAAAATATGGCGATACGAATTTTGCCGGATCAACTAGTTTTTAATATTTTTTTACTCCAATCTACTTAAATTTATTGTCATATATTATTTTACGAATTAATATTAACTATTAGGTATTTAGTATCTCATATTAATATATTGTATAAAGGGAAAACTTTTGTCTAGTATTACGAACGAAGAATGGCCTCAGGCGCAGGGTCTGAGTAAACTTTGTTTCGCTCATTACATCTCAGAAGAAACCAGCTGTAACAACTAAGCTGTAATGGTATATACACAAGACCAAATGTAATAGTAAATTACTTTTGATAACTCTTGTGTCAGACTTATTTTAATTAAACTACCCGTTTGGAAAATCTAGTTAGCATTAACAGGCTCAAATTACAAAGAGATAGTTAATTTTACAAATTGTTGCGAAACTAAGACTTTGTGAAAGATTGTTTGAGATTAAGATTGTCTTTAAATGTACTAACTTTATATGTAGAAATATTCATTAGATGGGTATGTGTATATATTTAGATTTTTATATGTACGTATGTATATATATATATATATATATATATATATATATATATATATATATATATATATATATATATATGGATGTAGTTAATATATTGATTAGCACAACTACCACTGTCTCTCCTACATACTTCGATCCATCTTAAGATTGCCTGGAAGAGATTGCTTTAGGCAATATGGCCGTCCTTTGCTCTCACATTTTTTTTACTCTCTTCTAACTCTGTAATATTATAGTGTGCAAATAAAGAGTTTTCTATTTATATAGCTATCTAACTATACTCATACGTGTATCGTGTATAGGTTTTAATATTTTTTTCAGATAGCTACGAAAGTTGCATTTGATGATTTAAATGCCTTAAATTACCTATGAATAAAAACGGACTTTATTCACGAACCATTTTTTTATCACTCGCACATATTTTCTCTATACGAAAAGTACTGTTTGAGACATTTGCTTTGTTTATGCTGATTTCGTAATGATAAAAAATCATTCTTTTAAAAAACGCTGGGGGTAAAATTTTATAGACGGTAGAAATAAAAACGTCAAATCAAACCAAAAATATTTTTTAAAGGGTAACTAGTTTTAAATCTACAATAATAATGTATATTATTATATCAAGACAATTACACAAGTCTAAAGCGCTTTCTACAATGCTTTACAATATTTTTAATTTGTTTTATAAACTATTAAAATATAAAACTCTAATAAAGCCATCAAGTTACATCTACGAGTATATGGTGGTTACAAGTAAGGCGCAAACACGCAGACCTATAACGAAAGCCCTCAGTTAAAAAATATTTACTAAAATGTTCAACAACTTTCATAATTACTGGTGAAGTACTTTCTACTGTTATCAGAAGCTATAAATATTCAAGTAGTGAAAAGCTAATAGGTCAATAAGCTGTTCTTTGGATGGTTATTACATTGTTATGGGGTAAGTCACGCTTGACCTGGCGACTTTGATTGAGCAATTTTCTTCTACAGCAAGCTCACATTATTATAGGATTAACATATCGATCTACACAGAACAAGTTGTTATTTGTAATGTTTGAGGTAGATTAATTGGCAGGTTTCGTTGGGAAGTGTTTTTGTAGTCGTTTATCCACACGCTACAAGATGGTCGTTATCAAACGATTGTAAGTCATGAAAACTGTGTCAAATAAATAAATTTAAACGTAGTCATTTATCCTATATGTTTTGAGGTACGTAAAATTATTTGCTACAAAAATAGGAATATTAACTTTATCATTTCTCTCAATACAGGTGAGAGAATCAGAAATTAAGATTCGTCTGCTAACCAATAAAATAAAGTTGATCAACTAAATTTTAAAAGTACGCTATTTAGTTGTTCAATAGTCGGCCAACTTACCATTGTATGTCTGCGGGAGCCCTACTTCTGGAAAAACTTTATGTGTTGTTAGGAACTGCTAAGGGGGTAATAAATTATTCTTTTACATCTAGCAACACTAATACATTACTGAACATGAACCTCACACGTAGACAAAAACATAGAGTAATACTGTTTAATTTTATTTATTTATTTATTCTCGGAAAACTTACAGCTACAAATGTTAGTAAAAAAATAAAGCAGATTAGTCATCAGAGAGCGAATTACAAGTTTTCAGTTCTAGTTTTAGACTAAAATAAAATATTGTAAGCATATAGGTTAGAAATAAAACATAAACAAAAAGAAAAGTCTCACACAATACGCAAGTGCCTGATTAATAATAAATAATTGCTTCAACGCAAATTTAGGCACTATGTCCGCTCAAAAAAACTAAGGGCTAGACGACTTCTTACTGAGGATACACTCATAAAAAAATATAAAAAATACTATAATGAGAATGCCTGTTGAAATCGTTAAGCTAGTATTCAAAGTAGCATTGTATTTAAAGTACGAGCCAGGCATTACTTTAATCACACTTAACAACTCACGCAGCAACTTTAAGCTAAGAACATGGGAAAAAGTTTATTACAAACGGTATAAACTAATGAGTATTAGTAAGTATCTTACACAAGAGCCAAGTGGAAATTGAATTCGAATTGTTAAAGAACTTTACAGCTAATTAAGGAAGAAATGATAGAATACAAATTCAACATCTATTATAATTTCCTAGTAAAAATATTTCAACAAAGGCGTCATTTATTAACATTGGGACTTAAGTCATAGATAGGAAACACATGTTTAATTATATGCGAATAGTCAGTACTTCTTTTAAATTTGAGATTTTGTTAAGATTATTTACATAATTGTCGTAGAAAAAACCATCATAGGTATGCAAATTAAAGAATTGGAACGTGCGTTTATCAGTAAATTATTCATGTTAGGAACTGTCTTATTCAAAAGCGTTATTAACTACAATAACAAAACCGCTGCTTCAAGCTATATAACGTTTATGAATAAAGTCACTAGTGTTTACTATTGATAGGTAAGCTGAACGTCTTTGTTCAATTTCTTATTTCTATTTTTCTATTTATTGATAAGCAAGTATAGGCTTAATACATTAAAGTAAAGTTTTGAAAAAGGAGTAAAAAGTAACTTAAAGTAAAAAGGAGCTGAAAACAAATATTTTTACAATTTACTGCATACCTACTTACATTTTTTCAATGAAATTTAAGAAAGCCATTGCTGTTGTGATAGCCGTCTAATGGTAGATTATATTACAATACAATTTGTTTACAAAGCATAATCAAATCTAACTATAACTAGTATCCCAGATACGAACGTTACCTGTCTGAAATTTCAGCCATGCAGCTCTGAAGACATTTTAGATATCCAAAACTTCGTGTAGTGCACGATCCACACTTATCTCTTACATGTAAACTATGTTGTACTTTTATAGCTACGAACGAAATCCAATCACATGCCGTGGACTATAGTGCTCTGAACAAACTCTTGGAGTTCTACCCGACCAAATGCAGTGCCACTAGTGGATTCCCTATCCGAATAATAGAATTCCTGATCAGATAGAATACTTCTTACAGTGCTTTCGTCAGTGTTTGTTTATTTACTATACAAGGTAGGAATTTGTTTTTATAGTTTTTTTCGGTTATATAGAGTAGTCGTAGAATAATCTCTTATTTTTTACACACAACATATTAGTATTTCTTAAAACAAACTTCAACATAATGGAATAATTTATTTATTACAATGTATTATCATTCAAATCAAAATCAAATCATATATTATGATCAACCAATTTGTTTCACAATTTTCTGTTATTTTCAATTTATATACAGATTTAAAAAAAACCAGACAATTCACTGACACACACACACACAATATCAAGACGAAATATTAACAAAAAAAAAACTACTGTACTAATGATAACATATTTGATTCATATACTTTTTTTGTATTTCTTTTTCTCGTTTTCTTTATGAACTCTTTTAGAACTTAGTTACAAATCAATTAACAAAAAGTCTACACGAATTTTTTAGTTTTTACAAACACTTCCACAACACATCCGCATTTTCCTTTTTTTTTATAATTATAGCCGCGACTCGAGATTAACGAATGCCCCAACAATACCTTACACATCTAAATCTGTTAATTTAGAAATCATTTAGAAACATTATGATCCGCTTTGGGCAGCGATGTAAAAAACTTGTAAACAATTAGTATTATTGAATCTTATACATTTACAAAGTTGCTAAAAGAGAGATTTCAAAGAACAAACAAATCATTTTTTGCCTATTAATAGTATCCATGAGAAACATGCAGTATGTAGTAACGTTCTTCTTTGAATCAAAATGTATTCTTTAAATAGTGTTTGGAGCATAGTTTTTTAGTAAAGGTTTTTACATCGTACTACAAATAAAACCGGATAGCACAAGACTATGATTCACGGACTCTTGAACTTTTATGACATAAACAACATTGATGAACAACATAAACCATTAATGCCACCGATTTCATTTTATGATATTATTATAGAGATTGAGCGATGATCCTTTATGAGACCGCTTTTATAGAATAATAATTGCATAAAAGTGTTTTGGTATTTATACTAAGATATATTTATACCGGTCAAGTGCATATCGACCTACACCCAATGTTGATGTTGATGATGTTCCGTAGGAAGGGCGTTTTTTCCTTCATATTAGAAAGATGTCTCATTAAGGGTTTCGGCGGCCTATAAGTTCGAATGTGTTAAATGACTATTACTCGTAAACTACTCAAGCCTCAAGACTTTGCTGTGATATTTTTAATCCTTTGTCTATGAGGAGGGAAGGGACGCTTGACAGTTGCAAAAATTTGCACGAGATAGCTTGATTATCTAAACATAAGATATCCTATGGCTAGATATAATATGAAAAATTAAATTAAGGACTTCTTTGTCGTTACATTTTCGAAAGCAAAAAGTATACTATTCAAAGTTACGCCTACGGTTGGGATCTTTATTTTATCTTTCTTACACATAAATGGGGAAAAATGTTAAAAATATTGTACTCATAAATTTTAAATGTTAAAAAACTTTTAAGCGTCGAAACAAAGATAGTTCCATATAACCACGTATAACCACGTGGAAAAGCCACGCTTCGGTATGAATGGATCGGCTCTACCAGAATCACATGACGACCTCACAGAAAACTGATGAGTGAGTGATCGAGTGAGTGAGGATACCGTGGGCCCATATCCCAACCCCTCTCTCCACCCCCATCGCCATTTAGTATTGCGGGTGTCCATGGACGGTGGTAAACGCTTACCATCAGGCGATATATCTGATCTTTTGCCCCCTGTTCCATAAAAAAAATATATGAAAATAGGTATTTTACATGTACAGACATTTTAAAGTTATTTATACTCATTTAGCTTCGTTTTGTAATTAGAAATAAGTTGGATTTCATATAAGGTAACTAAAACTTATAACCAATTCCAATTAAACCTTTTTTCTAAGATTTTTGTAATAGGAAGGAGTATGGCTTATATTCAATTATTCACATTATTAACTTGCTAACTGCCACCGCTCTTTGGCCTTTTAAGTGGGGGAACTGTTCCTGGTAAAGTGTTTTTGCATAAATACGACTGCGATATCTGATAAGTTCTATATCTACCTAATACCTTCAAACGAGCAATTCTTGCATTTGTATATAATCTGAAAATCGGAAACGGTTCCAACGACTTTCATGAAATTTAGTAAAATTTAGGGGGGTTTGAGGGCGATAAATCGGTCTAGCTAGGATTCAAATTTAGAAAATTTACCAAAAATGAATACCGAGCAAAGCTCGGTTATCCAGGTACTTCAAAATATCAACCTGAATAATCCTGTGATTGTGGTTTTATAATGATATATTAATGATAATGATTTCACACAATTTCCAAACGGTCGTCGGACACCAAACTAGGTAGTGTGGTAACTGAAAGACATTTTGTATATATTCCTATTGATGATGATAAAAGTGATGACCACGATCATTTGTTTCGTGATTGATGTATATTTTTTATGTTATGCACTACTAGCTGAGCCATGAGGTACCTGCGGTACAACAACAACCGCGGATTACGCCACAGGGCAAAGCTAGTCTAAAAAAGTCTAGGTCCTTATATTTATTTATTTATTTATTATACATCATGCACTTAACGTACATTGGGGGACTTAATGCCTAAGGCATTCTCTACCAGTCAACCTTTAGGTGATGCAGAGAAAATAAGAAGTAGGTGCAATTAGGTTTATTTGTAAAGTTTTAAATACACATACATATATATACTTACCATAAACTACACATAATACATAGATGCATATACACATACTCTTACTAAAATAAAAATAAATTATCAGCTATCTACCAGTAAAAGTCCCGTCAAAATTGGCTAAGCCGTTCCAGAAATTGGCCGGAACAAACAGAGACAAAAAAATGTTATTTTGGTATGTCGTGTATACAAACACATGCATTTAGTAAAAAGCGGTTATTTTAATACTCGAATTTTATATATTTCTCGGAATAAGTGATCGCTCTCATCACCCAATTATGATTTCTCCTGAGTAGAAATCGAGCATTCGATCTCTGACTTAGCAGGTAGGATCACAAACCAGTAGACCAACAGTCCGTGCGTCATAATAATTTAAACTTTATCGCTTATGGTTTTATAGGAAATTATAATTATGTTTCCTAACTAATACTTACAGTTGGGAAGATATATAACTTTGATTTAAGTAGTCAGCAGACCATTTTTGGTGAGACTATTATTCATTTATTTAATAAGTAAAATCTCATTTTATGAAACTTCGAAAGAACTTTGTTCCACGGAGTCCTACCTTTTGACCCCCTGTTTCTAATCGATTTATTTTCGAAAGCCCACGTACTACAAAATAAAAATATAATTACTATTTCGTGCAATAATATGCTGCTTAAATTTTTCAATACACATTCCTGTTCAGTGGATTTTTTTATTAATAACTTCACAAAGCCACCTTGTGTGCCGACAACTGCAAATCGGCTAAAACCAGTCGTGTGCGTGAGTCCTAACAATACACGACCCTTCAGTGTTTAATATTCCGATCACAGTACACTATAATTTTAAAATTCAATTTAACTCCATTACGACCATTTTGATATTCTTTTTTTAATCAGCTCATTGATCAATGTTAATTACTTTTATAAAGTAAGCGATACGTATGCAGGAGACAGGTCACTGGCCACTTGAGACATGCTGTCAGATCGTATCTGAAGGCTATGCACAGAGAATATGACGACTTTACTTTTTGCAGCAAAAAAAAACTACTGCGAAAGATGTCTGAAGAGCGCTGCCATGCGATAGAGAGGCGCGCCGAAAAAAATTTAACGACGCTTTGGTACTAACTTTGATGACATTTTTTGGTTCAAATTGATGTCGCATTTTTAATCACAGGCTTAAGAAAATATTTTTGCACGATAATCTCAGGCATCCAATTATAAGTCTTTTGTTTCATTTAGTAAATTATACTTTACTAATAGGCATTGTCATATAAATGTACTTATTTTTTTGTGTATGAGCCAGTCAAAGTGACTCGAGTCTGTCCGATGGGCAGAATCGTGAAATGCTGGTCAGCATACCATTGCGAATGCAGGCAATACAACAATGCATATTGACCCACACTATGGCGGCCTATTAAAATGCTTCTACATCACTGGGCCTCCGCCCGCACTCATCAAAGAACGGAAACCACCACTGCATAGAATTGTTAAATGTATTTAACTAAGGAATGTCTATAATGCTAATCTCTTAGTATTGAAGTTCCAATATCAATGGCTACATATTAAATTATCTTGGCACTTATACATACGTCTTACTTTAAAAATATATAAAAGTCAGTGTTCAATATAGAACATCTATCATTTTAACTTTAATAACTATTGTAAACATGTGCAAATTTAATAAATAGTAATATATGTACTGGACTAAAAAGTAAATACACTTTTGTAACTGAAATTCCCTATTGTAATAAAGATGTTTTTTATATTATTTTTTCAATTTGTAAAAGGAAATTACGGGTCTGTTTGTTTCTCAAGGCGGCACTTAAAGTATTTATTCTAAGCCTTATTGAGCCGACTTCATCTTATCTACGGCTATGACAAAGTCGACTTTGTCAAAGGTATTTAAATATTCTTTTTTTTATTTTTGAGCTTTCTCTTTTGTAAATCCTTAATCAACATTTTCCCGGTCGCTTTAATATTATAAAATTAGCTCCAGTTCTATAGATATTAAGAAAGCTATAAGGTAAAATTGAGGTGGCGCGCGCCTGATTTGATTCCCTTGACTAAGGAAGTAGCTATTACAAAAGACTTAAGATTACTATCAAATAATTATTAAAATGTCAGAATTACTTTACCTACTTAATACTTAGAAAGGGTTGTTAATAACTTCATACTCCTTGGCTGATTAATTTATATCAAAGTAGAAGAATATAAAATAAGAGATTTACTAAGCTTATTTAAATTAGCAAGTAAGTGTTAACTTCTATTAACACTTACTTACTAATTTAATTTACAAATTTTATTTACCATTTCATGAATTACAATTTGAAGAACTTTACTAGTAACTAAGTTAATAGCTATACCGAGAACGTTATTTTGATACTCACCCTAGATGTACTGGTAAATCTTAATTTCCATTAGAGTTCCATTTTTTCATTTCATTTTCAATTCATATTTCATTCTAAAAATTATAAGACCAAATCAAATGATCGCTAAACGAGCAAGACATAAGATTTTATCTAAAATTGTGAGCCTCTTAAACAGCACAATATATACCGTGATAATATGAAATGAAACATGATGAGAGGAAAAAATATTGGACTAGGTGGAGTCGTTTAAGAAGAGTACGAACACGAGGATTGTGACTGTGTGGGATATTTATGATATTTAAGTATTAAATTATAAATTTAAAGGTTGTCTGTAAGAGATAGCAGACCACCATAAAATTGCACAGTTAGTTAATTTGAATATTCCTAGTCTGTACAATACTTTTAATGTGCAATAACGTGTAATCTATATATTTATCTGCTCATAAATTACAAACAGAATTTCAATATCTTAGCTTATCTTTCATTTTCAAGGAAACCATTCACTGATTTTATCTGCAAAATATTTCTGAAATGAAATGAAATTTTCTAAAATCTTTCCCGAATCAAAAT
Source organism: Hyphantria cunea (assembly GCA_003709505.1). NCBI lineage: Eukaryota > Metazoa > Arthropoda > Insecta > Lepidoptera > Erebidae > Hyphantria > Hyphantria cunea. The sequence goes on from PKRV01001461.1 coordinate 1,674,309, forward strand.
TCATTCCGTAATAAAATACGTTATTACAATGTCGTAGATTGCTTTATTTACAGTAAGTCATCGGCCTGAAATACGATCTTAAATTGTCAGCTACCGAATCGCAAAAGTAAATTAGGCAAAAAAATATTCTTCGATCGTCCAGATCGGGGGCTACAGTCGACGTTTTGCGTCTTAAAATGCTCTTAAGAATCTTTCAATGCTTACGGAACTCTGATCTACCGATTTTTACCTATTTAATAATCGATTATTGAGCGAGTATAGGAAGATATTACCATATCAAAAGAATGCATGATCTCATGCTGAACTTCAATTTGGCAAAGCATTTGGTTCGTAAAGGAGAGGCGTGAGCAGTTATATTGCAGATTCTATAGAATATTACGATTTCTCATGTAATTTGGTACATTTTTTCTTTTTACTTACATGTCACGTGCCGAAAAATTATCTTCAGAAAATTTTTGGGCTTTGGATGACAGCCATAAACCTTACTACCTTTTCCTTGAACGATAATGTTCATAGCTCTAGCTGAATCATATACGTAACTACTGACGCGTAGCCTTTTTGTGCGCTAGCACATGTTCATGAAATCTGACTAAGTTAAGTAGATACATATTGGAATATTTGAAAACAGTATATGGTGTAGTATATGTTGGTTATTATGTGTTTTACATGATGAAAATTTTGTGTGTGTGTAGTGTCTCAGAAATGGTATTGCTATTCTAGTATTGCTTAGAAATGTCTTTGAAAGATATAGATACACATTTTCTAAATATTTATATCTGTTCTTTAATTGACCAACTTGCAAAACTGAAAGGTAGTTTTGTTTATATGTTAACTTTTTACTACCGAAACATCTAACTGCCCAATAAGCGAACAAAACTTACGAGAAGATTCCTTATCTCATGTCAAGAACTCTAAGAAAGGTTACTCATACTCAAAGTTGCTTTCCAGATATCGTGATTCATCGGAACATCAGTGACTACCCTTTTGAATTAAACTAGCCATTCATTGCAAGAGTGCAATGTTTTAAATCTTCCTCTTGAATCATAATCTCTATTGGTTAAAACCGTACAATAAAAGAAAACGACTTCGCTTTATACCTTGTAAAGATTACCAAGTGATAAAATGTCGTTATATACACAAACAACTTAGTCCATCATAATTAAAATGAAACTCATAATCGTTGATGCATTTAAATATATGGTTCATTTGCCACAGCATAATATATATATCTTAACGTCAGTGACTTGTTCATTTCATACGAAAATATTAATAGTTCTTTACTCTTGAAATGGCGTTATAAATCAGAACAAATTTCTCATTAGTGTCATCTGGTAATTTGTTGTTGAATTCGTTTGGAGCCAAAATTATGACTAAACTTTTTTATCTATAAATTCAACATATTTGAATCGTATGTTATTAATCTTTCTGAGATAAATAGAAGTCGTTAAATTCAGTTTTAGAAAATTCTTAGTCAAATATAAGTTTTGAGATGTTTTTATTAAAACGACGAAAGATTTGTTTATTAAACGTAAGGTTTTATTATTTCTGAATAAAGCTAATTTATTTTAAATGAATGCTATAATATAATCTAAGAAATTAAAATACAAGAAAATATTTTTTTTATAGAAGTACACAGAATTTTGAAAGTACAACAAGTACTCTAATTCATGCATTGCATTGCATTGCATTTTTATAGACGTTTACAATCTATAAAAATGACAATGACAATGGTTGAGATCACATCAACGCCTCTTACGATATCCATACATATATAAAGTATGTGACCGTGGGTGAGCCATGCTTCCAGAAATTTGGGATGGCTCAATCATGTGCATTCTCACAGAGAACTATCATCAACATCATTTTTAAACCGTTGCAGTCCACTGCAGGACATAGGCCTCTCGTGAGGCACACCACAGAACCCGGTTAGAGAACCGCGGTTAAACTATTCTTCCTTTGCTTTTCACCGAGTTAGTGATATCAAATAAGATTGCACTTGGTCATACAAGTAAACAAATGATAAACTTTTAAGAAAATCATAGATTCATTTGTATTTACATTCAAGAAAGTTTTAAGCGTGCAAAAAAGTAAATGAAGAAACTGAAAAAATCTAATACTTTATGTAACCCTATATTGTCACACACTACCATATTAAATATCTAACCATTTTATACAAACTTTCATGGCGGTCGTTGCTAACTATATGAAAACTACTTATTTATGAAAATTTCAGCTCCCTACAGATACCACGGTTGTCTTCCGTTTAGGTTATCCACATCCTTTGTGAGTTGGAAATTTCAGGAGTATGGCTTAAAAGGCTGTGTTCGGCCGGAAGTTGTAACCGCCAACTATTATGGTTACGTAATGTTAATCCCTGAAGATTACGCTTAATAGATACTTTGAGGCAAATCTTTATGTTTCCTGGAATAGTAAGTATGTGTTAGATTCTACTACCACTACCTATGTTATATGAGATAAAGTTTAATAATCTACGTCTGAAAATACCCCTTACATTTTTAGTTAAACATTTTTTAAGGTTTATAGAAAGGACATTTTACTTACTCATATTTTATTTATACGTTTGAAAGTAATTTAAAAAAAATAAGTTTCTGGAAAATTAAAAATATGTAGTATTAGCTATAGCTAATACTACATATTTATTGTTTACCTTTTTACTGGTTATTACCTGGCAAGGTATACCTTGCCAGGTTTTCTGTGGCGTATTGCGGTTCTATAGGTGACAAATAAGGAACAAGTATAAATAAAGAACAATCCTTGATACCATGTGTATATCCTTGAGCTCAATTTTACGAGGTCGGACTTACTGGAAAACAAATTACATCTATTATTTTTAAACGTTTACTCGATATTAACTTAGAATCGCAGCATGGGTAAAGGAATGAATTAAATCTATTTATGAAAAGAAATCCAATGCTAAATTTGGCTTAAATTTCTAAGTGTTAAGAAAGATGGTACCTTTCTTTATCCATAATCGTAAATTTCATAGGTGAAGGACTCAATATAAGAAGGATTTAGTCTGAAAGCTTAGGGTATCGACCTCTCTTTTCATATAAATATTTTGTGTTCGTTTTCGTAAGATTGAGTTTTATTTTGATTTGCATTACATACAACATACACTTTTTATGGATAGTACATTATTTATTTTTTTAAATATAAAATGTTCTAAATAAGATGCAGCAGGGTAAAACAAAAAAAAATCCTTTAGAACATAAATGATTGACGAACACAAAGCGTCATCGACAACTTTTATTTAAATATTAAAAGTCTTTTGAAGTCTTTATAACGTTAGTCAATATATACGCTTAGTATTGTAGGTTCAAATCCCATTCAGGTCAACATTTTGTGTGATCCACAAATTATTTCTCTAAGTCTGGGCGTTCTTTGTGTCCGTTTCATGTATGTTTGTTAAGACCTCCACGACACAGGATGTATATTCCTGTGTCGTGGAGGTCGGGATGTCGTGATCTGTCTTTTATAAATATAAATAAAAATGAATACACTTACATACTTGTACGTATCCCAGCGTAGAATTTAACCATCGCATCAATTTCGTTAAATTATCAATAGATTTATTTATATAAACAATTCAGGTAATACAAGCTATATAAATTCCTTTTAATATGGTGTACTTTAATAATAATTAATTATTAATTTAATAATAATTATTATTTTATTATTAATTTAATATAAATAAAATAAATGATATATTATAATAATGTATGCAAAGTATATATACATAATATAATCTATTAAATTTAATCATTACATTTAAACAACAACAACAAACAAACGTGCCACGTACGGAGGCTATCCATTTAATAACGAAAATACAGTAAAGCATCATAAATGACTCTAGTGGTCTTTTAATTATGCTTTTATTTAAACAGGTAAGCAAAACATAAGCAATAAAAATAAGTTTCATTGCTTTAGTCAATACAAATACAATAGTAAACCCAAACTTTATAGTTCGTCTTTATATTTATGAATGACCACTAGGGTAAAAGAAAACTATTAAAAAGCAGAGGGAGGCAATTGGTTGATTTGAAAAAAAATATCATATCAGGTTCTCTCAATAAGGAGTTATGAATTCAGCGGTCTATATGTATATACTATTGTATACCTTGTCCAGATTAACTACTGCAACGATTTTGTTAAATGAATGCATCGATAAATTTATAAATCCAAGTAAAATGTAAGTCCAGGCAAAATTGGCTTCTAAATTCTCTTTCAATATGGTGCACTTCACAAGTTACTGCCCGATTTCTCATGATATTATTGTATTTCTCTAAATATTAAATTGAAAATTAAATGTTTTGTATTTGTAACGAACTACGTATGACGCAGCTCTACAACTATTATCAAAAACACAATAAAATCATCATTATTTAATTTTAATTTAATTAATACTACTAGTACGGTTATAATAATTTTATAGTTTCATTATTTTACTCGTTATTTTAGTGCAGGGGCTAGAATAATCTTTCTTTATTAGGCACTAGATGGCACTGTATTTCAAGATATATTTTTTGAATCTTAGTACTTCGGATAAAATTTTTTAAATAAGCTAAAATTAAAAATACAATCGAGTAATCATACGCCAAAAACAACTTACATCATTTTGGAAAAGAGCTGATACTCTCACACTGATAATCCGTTGTTAACCGAAAATAGCTAAGAACTAACGCAAGAAAACTAACTTTCAAATGAAAAAAACCGCATCGAAATCAATCTATCTGCTTGAAAGCTACAATGCGACAGACAGACACATAGGGAGCGAGAAAGACTAACATCGACTTCAAAGTTAAAACATCCCTCATTTTGCGTCAGGGATTTAACAGGAGTGGAGCTCATATAAACAAAGTTAGTCAACGGCAATAGGCTGAAGAAGAAAAAAGAAGAAGAAACAAAGTTATATAGATGTATTATCATGATCGTCATTATTACTTTATCTAAATAAAAGTACTAAAATAAAACTAGCAGAGTATGCTTGAGATGAGAGTATGTCGTGATTACTACCCATTTCAATCTTAAAGGGCAATTTTATTTCCTTCAGAGAATCTTCCTTATCCGTAGAAACTCATTTTTTTATGATATAGGTGACACATGAGCAGACTTATCGCCTGATGGTAAGCGATTACCGCCGCCCATGGACACACGCAACACCGTACACGCGTACATTTATATATATATATATGTTCACAGAATGCAGTCATATTAGATCTATTTGATCTCTAGGTGGTTTGCTATAAATTACTTTAACATAATAATGTTCATTCACCTGTCGAAAAGAATAAGATGAAGAAAAAAACTTAAGTGAAAACTAAGTTTCGTATATTACTCTCTGTCTCTCTCGAGAATTTTTTTTAAAATTAAACCTTAAAATTAAAACTATCATAACGGCAAAGTCAAATACAATATTTAGATGCAACAGCTCGCATTAATAAACATAAATAGTAATTTTCGCCACAGAATTTAAAATTAAAATATCCAACAAAGGAACGTTTTCTCCAGAAACATAATAAAATTCGCTCTTTAAATCCATTTCATAAATATACAGACGTTATGTTACTTAAACAAACATTGAACAGACAAGCTTTTGAATTTAAAACATTGAATTTATACAAGAACCTTCGTTCAGGTGCACTGAGGTTCCAAAGAAAATATCTCCGTTATTTAAATAGCAAAGGCAACCACTCGAAGATGAAATCCCCGGAGTATTCGATGGAGGAACTTAAAGACAAGCTTACACTATAACGAGTATTGTTAACGTTTACCCGGAATGCTTTGACCCAACACCGCACCGACCTTTTAACAATTCCTTTCCTATTAAAATTCTTTACCCCAACTTGGGAAAACTTTATCTTAAATATAACAGGGCCATCTAAATACGAAAATAATGGGAAACTCCGTTGCTTATAATTAAACGAACTCTGAGCATTTTTGTTGAGTGAACTTACTTTTATACACAAGACTTTTCTTTATCCAAGTTCTGAAAGTATTTTTACCTCGCTTGGAAAGCGGCACAATTTCAAGGTGTATAGATTTCTATTTTATTATAGCACATTATTTTATATTATGAGAATCAGTAAATATATGATTGTGAATTATTAAGATGCCAACACATAAAAGTAAAAACCCATTACATCTATATGATACATTGGTTTTGTCCTGGAGGGGAATTTACAAATACCATGAATCATTATTTCAGCCAATTCAATGTTTTAAATGTAGTTACATATTGTATATTTTTTCTTTTTTATGGAATAGGGGGCAAACGAGCAGACGTATCGCTGATGGTAAGCGATTACTGCTGCCCATGGATACCCGTAACACCAGAGGCGTCAGAAGTGCGTTGCCGGCCTTGGAGGATGGGAAGGGGGATAAGGAGAAGGGTTTGATTATGGGCCTTCGGTATCCTCACTCAGTCTGTGAAACACAGCGCAGGCGCTGTTTCACACCGGTTTTCTGTGAGGCTGTCTCACTCCGGTCGAGCCAGCCCATGCATGCGAAACGTGGCTCTCCTATGGTTGTTCTTATGTGTGTTCAACATTTTCTAATTGCCCGCTGCGGGACAAAGGCCTCTTCTTTAAGAAAAGGTATTGGCCTACTATACCACGCTGGCTGGACGGTTTTGTAGAGAATCCGCGTCATGTTTTTCTTGTCTTTGCGGTACACTATCCTGCATAGCCACCTTTAGTTGGCCCTTATGACTCCGAGCAGGTAAATACAAAATTTAATTCAAGGGGCTTATTTAAGAAATTTATAGTAAAACTTATATAGCTTGAGATTAATCACTTCTAAAAATTCAGTATCTACTTAGTATAGAAAGAAGTATGACAGTACGGTAAATATAATACTGTCACTCGGTACTTCACAGTTTAAGGAACAATAATTGTTTATGATCCGATGTAGATGTTACTAGATGATTGGTTGCTTTACAAAACAATAATAATGTGCTTAAAAACTAGTATGATAATTATTATATATTTCTACCTAAATGTTTAAAGTTTAAGTTACTATGTGGCGAATTAACAAGTAAACTGCATCATCTGCCCGATTTCTTTACAGAAGCCGTTTCATGAGGGAGTAGAAGATTGACCACTAACATGATTATCACTACATGAAAAATTAAATTAATTGAAAATATTATCGTAATATTTTCTTTAAGATGGTTTGCCCGACGTTGTAAACAATAATCTATTCCAAATAGAGGAAAATTCCCATTCCAAAATAAAATAAACAAAATTTCCTTAATATTAAACATAATAGAAACAGCCGCACATTTACACAGTATCTTTTATATCGCGAAAGTAAATAAAATGTGTGAGATAGGTAAGTAAATTTATATTCATAAGCATAGTAACATGTTTCGGGGTTGGAAATTCAGAATATTATCGCAGCGCCACCCCTCAGGTAATCGACTGACAAATGTCTTAGATATTTTACCAACTTCATTTTGTGGATGTTCAAAATTGTGATGGGTAAGCCCCTTAGAGGGTGAACATACCCTTATATTGAAATTGAAAAAACACTTAATTTTTTTATATTATAAAATATTGGAGTTTATAGTATATGGGATGCGCTTCTAAATTTCTTCTTGACTTATATCGGTATATACTATTTAATCACAAAAGATTTGTAGTTATTATGTTACATATGTAATGTTAATATAAGTTTAATGTGTGATGCTACACGATTGATTAAAGCCTAGCTCACATAGATCTTGTACCTACACAGTCGCTAATGGTATAAGGAATATAATAAGAACAAAAACACACCCATAAACTGACTTTTATATTCTTGCGCTAAAATGAATAATAAATATGTTTTACAGCGTAGGGGGGTAAAAGAACAGATGGTTCAGAAGCTGGCAAGTGACTACAGCCTCCTACGTACAATTGAAAAGTAAGAAGTGCGTTGAGATCCCCTTCTTTTGGAGTTCCCTCCGTCCAGAATTAGTTAGGCTCCCTATGCCAATCAGTCCAAACCTGGAATTCACTACCAGCATACTTGTCCGACTATGATTCCTATTATTACTACGATTTGAAAATCAAACGTCCATAATTTTATCTTTAATTTGAATCGTTGTGAAATCCAACAGTGTGATGTGATTGGTTGTTGTGGGTGTGTTTGTTGATGTGTATTTGGTTTAAAAAAGGAATCAAATGATAATTTAATGTAAAAATGATTTGCATAGAGCAAATTGCTATTATTGCAAAATATATTATGCATGCATTATGTTGAAAAGAGTATCTGCGTGTGTTTTTTTATATGTATGGCCCAGCCAAAATCACTCTACTTTGCCTGATGGAAAGCATAAGCAGAATCGAAAAATGGTAGTCACGATACTCGTTGCGAATGCAGACATTGCAAAAACGCAGCATGGTGCCCCATACTATGGCGGCCTAGTAATGCTTCTGCATCATTGGGCCTCCGGTCTTGTATTCACCAACGAAACACGACAGCACGAAAGCTGTCATTTTACGTTGATCTTCTGTGCGAGGGTAGAGCCGGCGCCCCGGGCGAGCCGGCCTGTTCATGCTGAAATCAGTATAGCTCTACTACCTGTACCTGTATCGAATCACAGGTAGGTGTAAAGAAATCATACAATGCTAAAACAGTATAAACATTTTTTTAAAGACTGTCTTAGTATCGTCATGATAAGATAAAATGTATCTTTATACTATCATTATTACGAATGCCTGGAAAAAGAAGAAAATTATAAACACGTTATGTCATTGACATCCAATTTTCTTTGTACTATTTATTCAAAGCCTTCGAGCTTGTTACCGCCTAATGCTAAAACAGTATAAACATTTTTTTAAAGACTGTCTCAGTATCGTCATGATAAGATAAAATGTATCTTTATACTATCATTATTACGAATGCCTGGAAAAAGAAGAAAATTATAAAGACGTAATGTCATTGACGTCCAATTTTCTTTGTACTATTTATTCAAAGCCTTCGAGCTTGTTACCGCCTATTGTTCACACTAGCTATTTGTAAGGAACAAAGTACACGAGTAATAAACGGGTAATAAAAGTTCATAGACCTGTAAGCGTGGTCTCGAATTTATATCAAAAATACCCATTTTCTTACCACCCGCCGACAATAAGGTGCGAAATTAGGAGAAGAATTAGGTTCCCCCGACGGCGAAGCGTGCTCCGAATCGCGATGCAGCGGGGTGCAGAACACGGAATAAAATATCCCACCCCTTCTACGATAACAATATATCAGACGACTATTGATTTATGCGCTGAAAGGTATTTCTTAATTTAGTCCCTGAAGATAAACGCTGTAGGCATTAATAAAGGTGACAAAGGTGCTATTATGAAACTTTATAGACACCCGTGGCTACGTTAAAGGAATAACAATGTATTGAAATACTTTTGTATACACAACGGTCTATTTCAGGGAAGCGAGACCGGTATTGGATGATATTTATGGAAGAGTTTTCTGTTATCGAAGTACCTATACCGGGAGATAGGAGTACTATCAGTATAATTAAATATCATAAGGGTTTGATTCATGTTATATCGTGATTCACTTTGGAGATACTCACTGAGATATTTTAGAAGAATTTTCTCATCATTATATTTCTGCTAAGGATGTAAGTTATTCATTTTATATAAACAAGTTAATCAATAAAATTATAGCAAATACAAAAGTAAAATAAAATGTTCATCATTTCGATCTCGAAATCAATTATGCCCATAAACTTAGAATGTGCTTAAACCATTTAAATATAATGCATTATTAAAATACCCTAAAAATAAACATTACATTTTAATTTTAAGGGTTTTTAAGGTTATCTTTTAATTTTCTTCTATACAAACTTTGACCTAAAAATAACGAACACGTAGAAAAAAGAATTACCCAATTTGGTGGAGCCAATCGAAAGTTATGCGCGTACATACATTTCACAAACTTTTTTGCTACCTTTTTCATAGAAAAGTAGCAGTATTTTTTTATTTTACTAAATAATACCGCTCTGCAGAAAAAATATATCAGTGTAAAATTACTGTTGGAAAGGATATCATTTTGTTACGGCTACGTTACATTTCAATATAATTATTTCTAAACAGAAGACAAAAATATTCAATTTCATTCCGAGATACAACGAAATTTGTAACTATAAATGTCTACGACAAAGATTACGAGACGGTTCTGCGTGAACAAATAGTGAATACCAGTACAAAGCCTGCTCTAGAATCTTTGAATTACAAAACACTGTTTTAAACCAAGAGATAGATCAAGGCTAACATATAAGTTGGAGACTTTACAACGCTGAGTAACTTTAACAAGGAATGCTAGTAACCAAAGATCCCTGAGGACAAGGTTGATTTCATTTTACGATTTCTTATCTTACTTGCTTTTCAAGTCACTCCGAATTCTTACTCAAACTGAAGTGAGATAAGTTACGTAATATCTTAACTTTGTGAGCTTATACAATCTAAGACACTATCATAGAAAATTCTAGAGGCACATCTTATAGCTCTTTGTCTTAAAAGTTCTGAATATTTTTCTTCAAGAATGGGTTTTAAGATAGTGAAAATCGCAGCTGTGTACTCAGTATATTTAAGGTATAAAAATAAAATATTTTGCAGCGAAACAAAGCAGAGTTGTCCATCTCCGAATTATAGCCACAAAGTTATGTCAAAATATAAAGAAATCCTTGGAAAACAAAAGCATTTTTCTTACTGTAACCTCGTGTTTACTGCCAAGTGTTTGCCGTCCTCGAGCCCCAGATGTTATTCGCCATAAGCCTCCCTTATTAGGGATTCCGTATGTTCAGCGGTAAGAACAAACTGAACTATATCTTTTTATTTTAGTGACATTATTAATATTTTCTCTCAGAAAATTCTAAGCAAAGAAAGGTCTTGATGTTTGTACAAGGCCAGAAACAATAGTTAAACAGAATTTGACCTTCAGGCAAGGATCGTTAATGTATCCTGTTTTATTTACCTGTATTAGCGTGGTCGTCGGTTTTATTTTACTTCAAGCTCATTCAGAACCTTGAAGAGAAATAAATGTTGTATTTATCGATATTAGTGGGTGCAGTGCTAGCTTTTGCGATTGCTGTTTTGAAGTCTCAGGTTCGATTCTTAGGTCGGGAGAAATATTTGTATGATCTGCAAATATTTGTTTTGGAATTTAGGTGTTTATCTATAATTTATAAGTTTTTGCTCTGCTTAATATAAGCTCTGACTAATTTGAAACTAGATGGCGTAACGGTTCACATGTCTTAAGTATTTTAATAAAGAAGATACGTAGCACACTACATTTATTACAACTATATTATAAATTCAATGTCAGTTTAATAATAACAATAACTTAGAGCATTATCCACATAAAGTTCATTTCACAATGTTCCAAAAGATCTTCTATTTATACAATAATATTGTTTTGCAAGCACTCGCACTGAATTATCATTGTACATTATACTATATCATATATACATAATTACTATCCCACTGGGCGATTCATGTTGTGCATAGAATTGAGAAACTACTTTACCACTATTTATAAATAAATTTTATAAAAAAATCTACGTTTAGTAAAGTTCGCACAGAAGATCATCATAAAAAGCATTGGTGCTCGTGTTTCGTTGGTGATTGCGAGACCAGCGGCCCAATAGTGTAAGGGCATCACTAGGTCACCATGATGAGGGTCACTATGTTGCGTTGTTGCATGTTCTGCATTAGCAAAGAGTATAATGACCACCACTGTTGGATTCTGCTTACGATTTCCATCAGGTAGAGTAGGGTCACACACATGGGGTCACAGGCCCATACATAAGCTAAAAGAAAAAGTAGTCAAAATTCAAGAACTCAAATTTAATTTAATGTTAAAATAATCTGATTTCTTATTGAATTAGGTACATGGAACACAAATATTTTTTGTACGAAAAAAGCTTCATATCAAACATATTTATCAATTTGTTATCATTACATTTTTTATCGTAATATAAAATTTTATACCCTACCTTTTTACTCGTAGCCCACATTCTTCCTTGTACTATAATTATCACGAATATATTTTTAATTATTTTATTTATTTATTCATATACCTATTGCACAAGTTGTACAATGGCAGATTTAATGCCATGAGGCATTTTCTCCCAGCCAACCAGTCAAGTCAATTAAGTGTTGTAGAAATGTGATGCGGTAGGTACAAGGAAAGGGATTATATTTTTTTACAATACAGGTGGCAAACGAGCAGACGTATCGCCTGATAGTAAGCGATTACCGCCGCCCGTGGACACCCACAACACCAGAGGCGTCACAAGTGCGTTGCCGGCCTTTTAAGACGGAGTTCGCTCTTTTCTTTAGGGGAGGTCGTATTGTTTTGGAAATACCGCAGGCGACATTTCATTCCACAGCTTTGTTGTTCGAGGCAGAAAGTTCCTTGAAAAGCGCACAGTTGTGAACTGCCAACCATCTAGATGATGGGGATGAAATTTCTGTCGCGAAGGACGATGGCTGAAAGAGGTGGTAGGAATCGGCACTCGGAGCACTCCCCATGGTAAATGCGGTAGAAGATGCACAGTAAAGCTACATCTTTACGCAGCGCCAAAGAGTCTAGTCGAATTGAAAGTTCTTGGGAATCGACGATTCGAGTCACTCTCCGTTTAATGCGGTTCAAAGGGAGGAGTTGGTATTGCTCTCATCCAAAGATGGGGACAGTATACCACGTGAGGCTGGACCTGCGCCTTATAAATCAAAAAGTGGTGGGCCGGAGTGAAATACTGTCTTGATCTGTTCAGCACACCAAGCTTCGTCGAGGCCAATTCGGTCTTACCCTTCAAATGGTCACGAATTCTATGAAGTTCATAATAATATCATAATAACAACATACAAACCTATTCATATAATAAAGCACAAATACTGCACAGATGGCGTAGTGGATGGCGGTCGCGACGGGGAGTTTTCAACTGCGCTGAGCGTTCTTTATAAGAATATTCATAAAGTCTCTCGCGACACAGGACTCATTCCCAGTACTGAATTTGGCTTTAAAAAAATAGTTTATTTGGATAAGACTTGCTTTCAGGAACCTCTTCAGAAGAAAGTGAAGGTTGAAAAAGAAGTCCTACAGAATTCTTTTTTAACCTCGACAAAAACCCTCCGCCGCATCGGTAAACTTAAACTTTTTTATAAAAATACGATTACTGGGTTTTGAGCTGCGACGTACCTAACTTTATGTTACTCAGAAGCAATATGTCAGAACCATTCTCTCCATCATAATTACTACAGGTACATTTATTAACTCTTGCTTCATTGCTTGCGATGAGCTTCCCGCTACTTACTATTAACATTTTATTAGCTATTAAGCTGATTTTATTCCTTCTAGAACTTCTCCAAGGTACCATGTCAAATCATAGTAAATGAACTTATTCAGGTCTTGCAAAACAATTTTCTTTCTCCTAATCTAAAAGATTATGTCTGACCGCGGCTCTGGCCGTATGTATCTTATATGTCGGTTACCGCTATAAAATGTAGTTTACATATGTCCTTGCTCAAGATCCAATGGATGTCCACGCGAAAAAAGCAACAATAGACAAACAGACATTACTTTCGAATTTATAATATTAAGTGTGGATTTTTATGTGACTTCGAAACGGTTTGGTATTAGTATTGATAGCCTTAGGTTTCCGTAATTATACTCAGAAATGGACCTTTATCCGTCGACGTAAGATTGGCTAGGTAAGCCTTCCAAAAGCACAGAATCTTACCAGAGCGTTCAGAGGTTTTTTGAAACGATTTAAGATCAAATTAGATACTAGTCTGTTGTGTGGCCACACACTCGGATTTCTTACTTATTTGTGGCCGTTTTTACTGCTTTGAGACTCTTTATATAATTTATTTTTACTGTCGAGGTTTGCTAACTCCAATTTATTTTTCTCTAAAGCTAGAAAATTAAGAGTAAAGATCAGACTTTAATAGCTTAACATAATTTGACCACATTGAAATTGTCAAAATTATTTTTAAAACTAAAATATGCCATACATTCGTCGTGCATTCTTATGTAGGTCAAAAACACACACATAACAAAAACCACAACTGGAGACTAGTCGATATATTTGCGAAGACTCTTATCGTATATTGACTACGCTCAATCCAGATATATGTACTTAAAACCTATACGAAATATTCCATACGGAATAAAAGGTTAAACACAACACTATATATCATTTTAATAAACAGCTGTCTATATAAAACAGAAAACATTGCTTACATAGTCCTAATCCATCATTTTAGGAGTCGAAAAAATTGAGAATATATATTACATTCGGTCAGGTGTCGCGGCAGTCCTCGGGGAAATCTAACTTTCCCGGAGGCGTAGACACCAATCGATTCTATTCAAATTTATGACAGAGAGAAACGGCTCATGTTATAGTAACTTGGTGTTGATAATACCTAGCCAAAAAAACACAGTAAAAATGATTCGCAATATTCTTTTGTTTTGTTTTAGCTTTAGTGGTAGGTAAGTAATCAACGGTCATTAAAATCAAAGATATATAGTTGAAATATATAATTATAAAGTAAAATATAAATATTTAAATCATTCACCTATGCTTTTTGAAACGAATTTATGATAACCAACCAGTACATATGAAACCTTATTTTACGTAGAGTTTAATACTGCACAAACTATTGCAAATTAGGCATGCATTAAATCTCTACCATCATATTGTAAGGCCCTGCATTCTTTAATATTTTATTATCTTCATATTCACAAAATCTATTTATAAGTCGGGCTTAATAGGTAATTTTAAAAGTTTTGAGAGGCTAAACTAGTTATTAAATATGAAAAAACCGCTACGTCAAGGAACTTCAAAACAGTTGACAAAGAAAGATTCATGATAGCAACCACATTTATCTATATAGATCTAAAAAAGGAAGGTTGAATGACTGACTAAGGTACCCAGAACACACAGCCATACCGCTGAACGTAGAAACCTGAAATTTTGCATGAAGGTTCTTTGTATAACGTGAGTACTAAAAAAGGATTTTGGTAATGCCACCCCTAAAGAGGTAAAATAAGGGATGATAATATCTACTTCTGCGTGAGCGAAGCCGCGGGCAAAAGCTAGTTGCTAATAAAATTTTAGCCTTAAGAACGTACCTTCAGCCTTAAAAAACCATTAAAGTTATTGCTCTCAAATACGCTTAAATTTCTATTAAAATATGGCAATATAAAAGGAAAAACACACACGCCTTGTATTAATAGTTTAATATTATTAATAATATATACCAATTTCTATAAGTCTAACTATTCCATAAGTCTAACTGTTTTACACTAGTATGCAAAACAAATCTTGGATTGCAATCACGTTTGACACGAATTGGCTCCGATTACAACAAAGAAGTTTTCAAAAATAAAAATACTATTCATTATAAATTTTATCTCACTGTACTAATACCGGTGTGAATGTTATGTACACCATAAATGTTGTATATATCAGATTAAATGCTTACCAACAAGTTATAACATTATGTGAACTGTGTAACTTAAACAAAGAGGTTATACTAGTAAATAAATGAATATAATAGTTACAATGTTAAAACATAATAAAAATATAGCAATATATAAATCTCAACAGGTATCAACAGCTCTAGTTAGGTGACACCACATTCGGAACCCTATCGATAGCTGTCTGCAACTGGCAGGCTTGGCGCCGACTTCTTGCGAAATTCTCGCCCTTATTTTATTGCCTTCTGTCCAAGATTAAACTTTCCTTCACCGTTTTTTAACAAACCATTCACTCAAATACACACCGATATAAAACATGCGAATATAACTTTGCTTGTGCGGCAGTTTTAAACAGAGCAGTGGATAAATCTGCTATATTTTTTCACTTGTGTTTTGTGGGTATGTTTTAAATAGTTTCAATTAGACTTCTTTAATCTGGATTCTTAGTAAAATTGATAAAGTTCTTTATGTTTCGAAGTAGGTGTAGTATTACACACAATATTTTGTGTGTTTACATACCAATATTTTTTTATTTATGAGCCTGTCAAAGTGGCTCTACTCTGCCTGATGGATAGCGTGAGTAGAAATCAAGAGTAGTGGTCACCATACTCATTGTGAATGCAGACAACGTAGTATGGGAACCCGCACTACAGCGGCCTATTGAGATAATATTGTTACATGTTAAGGTTTGAGGAAATTGATAAAACTAAACTAAACTTCCTACGCGTTAAAAAAAATTATTATAAATACTCTTAAAACCACAGAATAACTCAGAATAATAGAGATAGCTGGGTGACTTGTATCTTTCAGATGTTTGACCTACTGTAGCTCCAACTAAACTGAACTACTTTCGACTAATCGATCTTTTTATATTCGATGCTACAGGTACTGGAACGTTCTAGACGATTTCGAAGACTATGTAACAGCTATAAAACCATACCGAACATGACGTTGCCGAGAAATGTGAACAAGTCAAACGCGCGACAGTCAATCCATATTCGAATATAGTAGTAAGGTTCAGTGTTCTGTGTCTCAAGAAATCAACTAGAGCTTTCATGGTTAAACCCATTTTTGAGACTTTTTCTGGAATTTTCCTTCTTCGTAGCAATATATATCCATTAATATTTTAACCTATTATTTTATAATGTTTCCGCTTAAGAAGCGCCTATCAGTAATTGTGACATCATTACGGCTAGGGTATTAACAGTGGTCGTCTGTAACGCATCAGCTAATATTTACGAACATGAATTATTACTAAAACAGTGAATCTTTGATATTCTGAAATAACTTTTTCATATTTATTTCCAAAGGAGCTTCAAAAAAATTATTACCTTCTCCCCGAGGCCTGTAAGCAGAACATTCGCTGTTTTGAAATTATATATTATTAAATAACAGGAACATACCTAACTACACAAATTAAGACAGTAAAAATGTTGTATATTTTACTGAAAGGTAGGATTTTATACCTTAATTATATGCCTATCGGCTTACTTATTTGCCACACAGATTTTTAAGGACCTAATATATAGGTTTTGGTAGAAAAATATCTAGGATAGTCCTGTACAAGTGGGTGCAGAATCTTTTTCAGAAGGCGATCGTACAAACAATTCATTTTGCACCTTAGCAGGAGAATTTCAGTTATAATGTTTAGTAGTTCACTATTGGAGGTAGGTCTTAGAAAGAAGGTTATGTTCTACTCTTCCACGCTAGACATTCTAGATGATATAAGTTCTAAGTTTTCGAAACTTTGCAGTACAGTTTAATTTTTTCCCTCTTATGACACCCATTTTTTTCTACAATATACGGTCATCGTCATGAACAATAGAAAGGAAATACTATTACCATGATCTCTGGCCCAGAATATAAACGTTCTTAACTAATATTCTGTCATTAAACTATGACGTGTATCTCTCTATCTATGCTACGCTATTATACAGCCACAACGTTATTCTAATATTTAGGCAGAATCGTGTAGGCATATAGTATCCTAGACTCAATATAATATAGCATGAAAGTAATATTTCTGGTATCACAATAGGACCAAAAAAAATGAATTGCGTTTCGTCTTTACGGGTCTCACGAACAAAATCTATGATAAATAAATGATTAAGCCCGTCACAAAAGAGGCTTTATTGGAATAGATTTTATTGATACCGTGTCGACATGTGGCAAAAGATAGATATTAGAATTTGATATTGCCGAATATCCAACAATGTGATAGAAGATATTAAACATCGAGCCCTGTGGAGATTATTCCAGAACATTATTACACGGCATTCTCTTTGTGGATTAACATTTTTAGGACATAACATTTTTTGATAAAGGAAATAACTTACATATCTCGCAAATGATATTGCAAATACTTTTATGAATATATAAAGGGACAAACAAGGACGAAACTTTGTTAAAAAAATCAGAGTAGTCATTGTATAATATATACAGTGTGTTTGACAAAAGTGTGAACGCTACATTTTTAAATTTAAAAAACATCAATATTAAACTGAAGAGAACTATTCTATGCCAATAAAGCATTGTAATAACGTAGTTTTCCCTCCAGTAATTTCGTAAAAAATATTATTTTTAACCATGAGTTCCGCGTACGCTTCCCGCTTTGAAGCGTGTTTGTGTTTTTCTGTACCCATTCGAAACTACCTAAAATGTCCCGCGACCAGGCCACCCATTACATGAAAAAGTCCAAGGGCTTCGTAAACAACTGGGTAAAGAGATAGCCACAAACAAAAACCATCGATGACTTACCAGATCGTGGCAAATCGAAACAGACGTCTGTCGCAGGGGATAAACAGTCTGTACAGCTGTTTGCCAAGAATCCTTTATTATTGCTTCGCTTTGGGTAAGAACAGTTGAAGAAAAATGATTTAGTTATATCACTTGACACCATCAAAAGCCGTTAAGTTGTAAATGGCGTAAAGAAACCTCTCCTTACTAAATCACGTATTAAAAAAAACTGCAGTGCGAAAACATAGATCGAGATGGAACAAGATCATTTTATCGATGAAGGCTCATTTTAGACAGCTGGTTATAATTTCTGGCTTCTGCAAGAGGATAATAACCCTGATGATGAAAAGGATGATGATCGAAGTTGACTCTGCAGCACTTGGAAAGCAGAACATGGTTTTAACGTATTGGATTGGCCGTCACAGTCCCCTGATGCCAATCCAATTGAAAATGTTTGGGTATAGATAAAACTTAAACTAAGGACGAAATGCAATGATCGTCACTAACCTCACTCGTAAACTGAAGTCCGCGTGGAAGTCTTTACCTGCCGAAGTATGCCGTGAAGATGCCGAGCTAATGTGGAAAATAATGGAGATTAGGCTATCGTAAAGTATCAAACAGCAATAAAAGACTTAATTGATTACAATTTATCGTTTGATATTTCTGAGATTTTAGTTAAATTTTGCGGTCAAGCTCTTCTCTTATATAGTAAACATGGTACAAGTACATATATACAAAGATACGTTAAGTAGTGTACAAGGAATATTAAAAATACATTTTAAACAATTCCAGTTTGACTGCGTAGCAACCGATTTGCAATTTTTTTCTTATTACATTTAATTTATGAGATTGTTAAAAGCGCTAAAAGTTAGAAATGTGTGACTAATCGTTTTATAGAATGTGACGTTAGCTGTGACAACAATTATCAGTCAATAATGATAGACAACACTTTCAGATGTCAGTGATTTCTCTTTTAACCCTTAACATTGTGTTAATTCTTCAACTTAATAGGATCAAATATAAAATTTGATTTTAAAACTAGTCTAACTAGAGGTGATAATAGCATTCTGTTTTTGTTATCACTTGATGTAAAACATGAGATAGCTAAGCTTAATATCTTTACTGTTGGATAGAGAGGACCAATTTCCCATACTTTACACGAGTAATTATGACAAACTTACAATATGTAAACAAAATTCTTCACTAAGTTTAATGTTGAACAAATTTAAAACTTAGACGACCACTACAAATTGCGACACTAATTAAAACTATCAATCGAGTCAAACTTATGAACAAATTCACGTCTTTACCAGAGAAGACTTAAAAAGACTTAGTAAAATTTACAAACAAGTAATTAGACTGAACCAAATTAAGATTGTCTTAAGATGCAAGTGGTGGCAGACAAAACACGGTCAGAGCAAGTTGAGAGTTAACAACAAACTTGTAAAGTTAAAGTTACAAACTTCTTCCATAATTCCTTTTGAAGTTGCATCCTCTTTGTATTTATGGTTGAAATTAAAAAGCACCGCATCGACTTGTGGTTAGAAAAATGTATTTATATTAAGGACTTGGTATGGTTGAAAATGTTACAGAGTACTCGAACTTCAATGGTCGACTTTAGTTTGACACAAATTCTTAACTTTATGTTTAAATTAAAATATAAATGAAACCTTTTACGAGTTGAGTATTATCTATACTAAGTAATATTATAAAGAGGTAAAGTTTGTGAGGTTGTATGGGCAGTTTCCGGAACTACTGAATCGATTTTCAAAATTATTTTATCAATAGTGTTTAGTGTAGCTATATTATATATTTGTGAGCGTCATAAGCTAGAGTGACAAAAAATGGACTTTTTCCTTTGAGTATAATTTTCAATCTACAATATTAAGAATAATTTCCCCTAAGGTGGTATTACTGAATCCACCCTGAATAATTATCCGAAAATGATTACCACGATGTCTGACAAAAGCGCTAGCGGAGACGCGGGAAAAGCTAGTTTCGGTATTGTTTTTTTTTTCAAGTTACGTTTACGTTTATTTCCACATTTCCACCATAAAAAACTCATTGTAGTTAGTATAGATAATCATTGAAGTTAGGACAGAGACAATATTTATAGGTTGGGTTAGACTGGAGCCTAGTCCGGATGTGTAAGAAAGCGGTTCCCGGACCCCTCCCGTCTCAGGCGCAGAGTGGCACACCGTGTGGTTTTTGTCGGTTCAATTCCGATACACCGCCTCGCTGCAAGCCCCGGTGGGGTGAAGGCTCGAGGGGGTTTCCACGCGTATAAAAAAAAGGACTGGAGCCTAAACTAGGTCAAGACCTATATTTCAGGACTCCAGGATTCACACTAGCTCAGTTTACTGGGTCGAATAACAATTAAAACAACATTTAAATTTACAAATGGTCAATGTTTTATTTCTGCAATTCTCTTTTAATTTTTACAATTAAAAAAGTCTATGTTACACAGTCTTGGTTGTAACTGTACTTGCGACGAGTCAACGAGTAACAGGTTGTTAATTAATTCATTTAGATTCCATCTTCCGGGTTCCTTGATTCTTGTATTGACTGAATACAATGAAGTCCAAGATATAAACTGCAATACACTCTATAATAATCCCAACGGATATGAATGTTATTTTTTAACACGAGTTCTACTACTATAGCTTATATGACGAATAGTGGAAAAAATATTTTCAGGGGAATTAACGCGATCACTTATATAAAGGTATTAAATCAATGAACAACCCATAAAAGTCTCCTCTCAGGAGAGGGTTAAGGCCATACGTCCCCACGCTGGCCAAGTGCGGGTTGGGGACTGGTATTAAATACCTGGTCGAATATTATAACATACATTTTGTTATAAGGCGCGAAAGTTTAGTTTAGAAAGTTAGAATAGTGGACAAGTCTTATTGCATGTACATACGTAAGGCTTACTTACTTACACAAGAGTACTTACTTATATGATAAATTTGCCTTAGTAGTGGGACTGAGAAATAGTAGTACTATATAAACAATATAATGTGATGTAATGTAAACAGAAAGAAAGACCACTATTCTATTTATTATTACTGTGATGTCGTAATAAGTTTTTTGTATGTTATAAGAGTAAAAATAATAAAATAACACTTTCGAATACATCTTATTGTGGATAAGTTTGAAAATATCACACTTAATAATTACAAAAAATATAAGTATGGCTTGATAAAAAAAAAGCGCAACACTTGAATCCCTACAAAATTAAACAGTACACAATGACCTAATTTCCTGAAATTATACATGTATACTATTAAACACAATCTGTAATTGCAATATTGTAATTGGAAATAACAAACCTCATTCCACAACGCCATTTCAATTTAATGTTATCCTTCAATTTCCAAACACTACAAATTCGAATTTCGAAATTAATATTATTATAGACAGACTATCAACCCGATCATATTCGAAAACATAATAACAATATCTGCGCGGGTCCAATTTACTCAATTTACTTTTAACTTACCTCATAACCGAATACGAGCGCTGGCAAACACTGATATTAGTTTTCTATATAAGCAATTTTCGTAAGTGTCCCCTGTTATTTGTTCGTAATACCTCTCGGTATTGGTCCCATAGTTGCCCCTTGCCCCGTATCACATGTTACACTATTATTGAATCATAATAAAAGGCTACAGAGTATAAATAAATCTTTATTGTTATGCCACACCCGACTACGAAGTTCAGATAGAATAGAGCTGCTTTAGAAAAAATACCTTTGTTACTACATTTTTCGGGCCGTTCTTGTGAAAATCTAAGAAACATATTTGGTTTTATTCTTTTCCAAAGACACTATAAAATTAACATGCCTTCGCAAATACGAGAAGTTTTCGAAATAGAAACACAACAACACAACTTATTGAAATAGAATTACAAACAAAAGACAACAATGTAACACTGCAGACATATTTTCTAATACTCTTTATACACTAATATTGCACAAATATATGAGAAAAATATTATCAAATACAGTTCAAAAGAGCAGCTTACTTACCTACATACATTATATAAGCAGGAAGAAATTTTATGAACTAATTTCCCAGAGACAACGTTCTTTATATGCGAGAGAGACGCCGCTGGCTGTGTAGGCATTTTTGGACAAAAACCGAGCGCTGTGTTTAATGAAAACTGTGTACCCACAATATGCCTCAGGGGAACGCTTTCACTGATTGTAGAATTTTTTTCATACTTCGTATGAATATTTTTATAGCACGAAACGGCGCTTCGTACGAACTCAGTGATGTTAACTTTGACTGGCCAGTGATGAAAAGGTTTATGGGTCGTTTATTTTTTTAAAGCATACGCGAAAAACTTTTCTGAACATCATAGACCGTTTTATTGCATAACTCGTAATTTGAAAACAGAGATTTGCTCGATATTGAACGTATCAAACGTAATAAATGATATATTATTCTTGTAAAGAATGTAGTACACAACAATGTATACTATAACAATGGTGTGCAATCAAAAGTGTTATTAACTATTTTATATTAAATGGAATGCAATACAATAAATCTCATTGTTTATATTTATATAAAATATATTATTATTTCATTAATTTAATTGTGATTTTATGAAAATTAAAACAATTCAACAAAAAATATCTTATGCAACAAAATTTATGGTTTAATAATGTCATAATAGTTTTATTAATAAATAAATTAATGTCATAATGGTTTAAATATGTCAATTTAGTTATGTTAAGATAATTTACAGACGTCAACAGAGTAAATAATATAAAAAAGGATTAATATAATATTTCTATCAAATCATGTCACAAACTCCTATATAACTGCTATTAAAGTATATAACAAATTACCAAATGTATTCAAGGATGAACCTTTAAATCTTTTTAAAAGTAAACTAACCAAATGGCTTCTCGAAAAATATTTTGACAATTTAAATGATTACATGACAAACAGAGAATGAATGCCTATTCATTCTTTAATGGCAGTTATATAGGAGTTTATTTTATGTATTTCTAGATTGTTTCTTGGTTGAAGGATTATATGAGAGAAAAAAAGATATTCTGAAACCTTATTTCAAATCAACCTATCGACGTCCACTGCTGAACGAAACGCAGTTGGCCTGGTATGGTCAGTACACATCGATCCGCTACCAGAAATCCAATTATCGATTCTAAATACATACCTAGTATTACTAAGACTGTCAAAAAGTACCAAAATCTCATATTAATAATTTCAATCTAATATTTACCATCATTAATGAGATTTAAATCATTAAAAGCACTTAATATTTTTTGCGTACAGTAAAGATACTAAAAATAGGAATAAACTGCTTCATACAACAAAAAATCTTTAGTGCTAGAAACCGTGAAATAAGTTCAATAAGGAAAGTAATCTGATTTGAAAGTATTAATAGACCTCTTAACTAAACGCACTGTATTAAATAAAAATGTACATCCACAACAATAATTGTTCTCAAATTACTTGAAGACGAAGTTTTGGTAGGGTTATCACCAGATGGAAACCGTTGGATGTGGGCAACACAAGACTGGTTAAAGTTTCCTTGGGCACTAGCTGCCCCAAAAGACTTCATTCTGTTGATATTATTAATTGATCTTTAATTACATTATGGTTTATATGTGAAAAGGAAAGTGTTTTTTTAATATTTGTTTGCAATTTTTACATTTTTTCTCTCCATAAAAACCTTACATGTGCCTTCACGAATATTCAAAAAATTAACCGGAATTTTCAAGCAGTTCCCGTGTTCTCTGTTTGGCAACACACTTTGTCATTAGTTTTTACACATATAGATATAAACATAACCTCAATAGAAGGCTAATTTGGTGGTTTATGGTCTAGACTATCATAAAGATATTTTTTGCTGTTTAAATTTACAGTATTTTGCTGTTTAAGTCAAAGCTCAGGATACATCCACTTTATAATAGCGTAATTCTAGCACGTATGTATTTTAACAAGAAAAAAAAATCAACGATTGAAAAGCTGAAATAGACGCCAGCCCGATGTTATAGGCAACGCGCATGTTACAATTTGTTGGTCACAGTTAGAGTTTTAATCCCGTGCAGTTATTGAATTTTTATGTTTTTGTTTTTACGCGCACTGAAATCCTGGATTTAGAGAATCACTTTTCACGAGACTGAAAAAGATACAATTTCTACGAATGAAAAATCGTATATCTTCTGATACAGATATTTATTAAAATTTGAATCATTATCTCCTTCGCTCTGTACAAATATATTGACATGTTTATTATATACAGACGAAATTTTTCAAAATATACTTATAAAGACACGAAATTTCTACATGCTCGTATATTTAAAACTGAAATCGAAGAAAATAATCTCAATGTTGTTGATATACTCCCATAATACGGGGTATTAGAACACCCAAGGGAAATCAAAGGGTAAGATATATTCCCCATGAAAACGAAATGACTCTTTTATGTTTTGAAAAGCAATTATTACATTTGTTGTATGTTATCTTCATAGACAAATAACCGGCTTTGTGTGAACAATAATAAACGACAATACGCGACAAACAACGGGGATTGATAAGGCAACACTAAAGTACTTGTGTGTTCATGTGAGAGGGATTTACAAACATTATATTGCAGTATCGCAAAGGAGGTTTAATAGCGACTCAAGGTGAGCGTAGGAATTTGCAATAAGCTCCACCTTTGTCTCGCCTAGCAGCCCCTTTATTTCCCAAGTTCCCTGAATTTCACCCACTATGTACATAGTGTAGCAACACCGAATTGTTCAAACACATTTTTCTTCCAACGTGACATTTTCTCGTTTTGTCGCCAAAAGTTCTAGATATCTAGTGATAAACCTGATGTAGTGGCTGTTGTAAATACACTCTTAGCCAGCTATTTTATGTACTTAGGACGATTTACGACGACAACTTAAAACAATAACTTATCTACCTATCTGTTTGCCATCGAACTCACTGCCAAAAGTAGTTGAGTTAAAATTTCGAAGGATTGAATACACAGCACTTTAAATTTCACTTCATTGTTCTCATTCTTACCTTTTTCAAGGATAAAATGACCCATTATAATATGTATATTTATGATTAATAATCCATGGTACACTAAGATGGATGTGATAGTATAATAATATACTGATACAATTTTAATCGCACTATTTTATTTAGGTAAGTAATAATAATAATCTATACATCTATACAAATAAATAAATCTGTTAGCAATTTCGAATTAACAGCTTTTGACGATATTGACGAAAAATTAACATATCAACAATTAAGAAACTCAGCCTTGGGTTAAGTTCGTCTTTGTACATGTAATTTCCTTGTCATATAACTAATTTAAACTACACTGACTCAGTCATTTCAGCACGAACGGGCCGGCTCGACCGGGGAGGTACTACCCTCGTACAGAAGATCAACCTAAAATGACATTCGTCCTGTCGAGTTTCGTTGGCTGAGTATGAGACCAGAGGCCTAATGATGCAAAAGCATCACTAGACTGCCATGGTGTGGGTCACCATGCTGCATTGTTGCATTCGCAATGAGTATGGTGACCATTACTCCTTAATTCTACTTATGCTTTCCATCAGGCAGAGTAGAGTCATTGGGGCAGGGCCATATGTTAAATAACTAATCATAATGGGAACTTTTAAATAAGTTGGAAACTACTGGCGTCAGGGGTCTGTCGTTGAAGCTCGGGGACTATTTGAATGATAGGAGGCAATGCATGAAGATTGGTGATTAGGTTAGTGGTCTACTCTCTGTACATTCAGTGCAGTGTGTCCGGTCCACAATGCAGTGTGGTCCCAGCCTTTTCCTTGTATATATTAATGAGCTGAAGTATGGAAAATTACTATCATTTCCAGACGAAACAGCACTTATATTCGTTGGTGATACCTGAAAACAAGCCTTACGTAGCCCAGGTTTCAACCAGGTCTGTTTATGGTTAAATTATTTTATAATGTGGCAACACTAATCGATATAAAACCAAATATCTTACTTTTGCGCCCAGGATCAAACCTCTTTCACCAGTAACCCTAAACATCACAGCGCACACAGGTTACAAACAGGACGTGTCAGTGACATACAGACAGATCAGACACCATTAATTATCATGGAGTATACATTGACCAAACTCCAACTTTTAGAGCCCACATTAATGTTCTTGCTACCAGAATACCCGAATATTTTTAAAATTCTCAGACATGTAGCGAAAACTAGAACTGCAAAAATGGCGTACTCTGCTCTATGCCAATTAATAGTTAACTATTGCATAAGATGGCTGCGAGTCTACCTTTTCCAACCACTGCTCTATACAAACGATAGGAACCTTACGGTAAGACAGACCTTTATTCTATTAGTAGTTCTGAAAAAAACATACCAAACTGCAATACGACCCAAATAATTTAACAAGAACTATCAATAAAAACAAACGAAGGAAGTGTAACGTCTGTCTGATCAAAACCTTTAACACCAGACTTGCAGAAAATATTATTGCTTTCCTGAGGGAGATCTCTATAACAAAATAAACACATCGTAATGGATTCCTACATATATCCTATGCTTACTCTAGTATTCTATCTCATCATTCATTGATTGTGTCATTCATGTTGCACGTGATGATCTAATAACCCTGTTCTATAATTTCGTTTGGGGCCTAGTTACCCGTAACACAGGTATTCCAATCTCGGACACTAGCCACTCGCAAATGTTTGTTGTAAATGTATTTTTAGATGCACCATTCTACACGGTATTCCATACATCTGTGATGAGAAAATTAAGATTATTATTATTATAAAAATAAAAGGGTAAGAATGACAATGCGATTTTTGCGCAACATTACATGCAAATATTTTATATTGAAACATTCACAAGAGATACTGACTAGTTATCAAAAAAAAAAGAAAGAAAAAGCCTAACTTAGAAACAGGCAAACGGCTACTTAGTCCCTACAAATACTTCCTTTATTTACCGTAATTATATAACAAGATACATCTTAGAACCAACAGTTTTTAGATCATAAATTTAACTATTAAAACGTTGCAACCTAATAGAATATTCAAGAGTTAATTGCGAACAACACAGTTATTACTTTCAGCTTTTGATTGCTTTGAGTCAAATTCCTTTATCATTCTATAGTAAGTAATCGTTGCCTACGGCAAAACTGATTCTCCCCTGACGGTTTACGGTTCGTTAGAAATGTAAAAACTTCTCTCTTCTAGATCAATATTGAGGGTAAGATTAAACTCTGACGCACGAGTCCTATTCAAATTAACTAAATTTTGGAAACCAATGTTACAAATTCACTGAAGTTTGTGGTCAAAGTTACATTGGTGCCGCTTAGAATACTGATCACATTCCGTGAAGTTATGCATGTGAAATGAAAACAAATATTTTTCTCATTTAACTGGTACTGCTTACAAGGTTGAAGTATGTCAACTGTTAGAGACATTTCTAACGATCATATCTTGCACAACGCAGAGTACGGTCATAAAAATGTAATTATAACTCAAAGTACTTCAGTTGACAATGATGTTTCCACAGCAGCACTACAGAAAATATTTTCGCCCCAACTTCTATCTTTTTAAATGCGATAAAACACAAGCATTGGGCTCTTACAAAATATTAATCGATACTTTCTACGTTGTTTAACATTGGTGACCGTTTCAAAAGCTTGTAGTGATGCATTAACTGGGTCTCGTTAAATTCCATCAGTTATAAGTATACCAATCGAGTCGACCACATATATCCAATATCGTTTTCCGATAAGGGAAACTTTGGTCGATATTACTCAAGTAAATCTTTTCAGGGTTTAGAAAAATAATTGGATTGCTACATTGAAGGAAAGCAATTACATTCGGCAAGAGAAGCAATTTCGATTTACTCAACAACGACGATTTAGGTAAACTTCCCGTATTAAATTGTACTACCCCATTTTATATATATTATTTGGTTCATAAATCCCATTTAAAGGTTCGATTACGATTTTCCCTATACTTATTTAAATTAGATCAAAATTTGTAGGTATGCTTCTGGCGCTTTTCAAAATAACTTCAAATAAAGAAGGTTTCAATACGTTAATTCATATACTTCGGCCTTTTTCATTATTTTTATATGAGAATTAATTACACGCTTCACTAGCACCGTAAGTGATTCACAATTTGAACAGAAATATCCGGTTATTTGAAGAGGATAATTATAAAACCAAATGTACAGCTCTAGTCTTATTCAATACAGGGTGAAAGAATTACTTTGAAAGACGTTTTTATATGGGACGCGCTTTAGGAAAGTCGATCTAGTAATTTGTATACTTTGACTAGACTCTCCAGAATACATACCGACTGATTTCAGCGACCATGTGTTTTGAACTAATGGTTTCTTCTGAGTTACATGAGGTTTACAGGTTACAGTAACATCAGAAGAGGCAGATATTGTGCGTACTAATAAGAATTTAACACTACTTTACAACTTTTTACTTTATAACTAAATAAATTAAGTAAAATGACAGACAGCTTTTTGAAACAAGATCTTTTAATAAATAATAAATCTTGATATATTTTGATATAATCAAACGTAGTTAAAGAATGTAAAAAGCTCGTTCACAAAAGTCGATTAAAAACAAATAAACGAACCAACAATCAGAATAAAAGTGTGATAAAAAGTTCAATATTGATCGCGTGCCCAGTGATAATTCATATTAAACCTCAATTAATTTACGTAGTCCACAATAACTATATAAATATTAATACACACCCAAATAAACCAGACTTGCTATTTTCCACTCTCTACTCTGCAAGATTAAAAAAGCAGAAAAGCCGTTTCACAAAATATATAATTTGATAATTTTATATACAAACGTATATTTATTTTAAATTCTGTTATGAGATGAAAATGTCAAAAACAAATAACATTTTCTTAGATTCCTTGTACTAAAAGATAAAGTTGCTCTCAGTTCCAATCAAGCCGCAGGGCTTGTACAATGAAATCAAAGACAAGTGCCTTGAAATACACTCGTCGCTAAGTTTAGATTCATACTGTTCTCTGATATCTTTGTATGGATATGCTCAGTTATAATCCTTAAATCTTAACGTACTCCAACTATTTAACCAAGTAATTATAACGTAGCAAATACAGCAGGCAACTTCATATCTCACAGCTTCTTAATGTATTATTCTACTTATTGTTGTGTTATTATTTCTCAGTTAGATAATCAGGGGAAATCTCATTGGCTATATATTCAAAATTTCTTTGTCGTGGTAAATTTTATGTTCACTTTCTTAGCCTTATTTGTATTTATATTATAACATTTATTTTGTTGAAGTTCTCGAATGTTTTTAGAATAAACTTAGTTAAAATTTTAATATTAAAATTTCACCACTTAACATTAAAACTCTAAAAATTTGATACGCTGTAGATACGAATAGCCAATTAAGTGTTTAAGTCTACAATTCGTATTAAAGAAATTAAATCGCAATAATTTTAAGAAATAGAATCGCCTGAATATGTTTTCACGAGGATTTTAAGTGATGGATATACTGGTAAGATAAATTCAGTCATTCAAACACTCATCAACCCGTAATGTCCCACTGCTGGGCTCAGGTCTCCTCTCAGGAGAGGGTTAAGGTCATACGTCCCCACGCCGGCCAAGTGCGGGTTAGGGACTGGCAAGACAACGTTGTGGCTATGTAATCTTCTTACCGTTGGATGTTTTTAAGTCGCACAAAGGCCTCCAACTAAGCTTCAAGATTGTTATCCTAAGATAACAACCGGAACCGACTGTTTAACGTGACCTCCAAATCATTCAAATGCTAACTACATCAAAATCAACAACCAAAGAGCTTCTCGTAGTTTACTTAGAGCAACGGTAATTTTTATTTACATATTTTTCTTAAAGAACGGTGGTCCTCTGATACTTTTCTGTTGTGACAAAAGTGATTCTTGTTTTCAACCCCTTGACATCTCCAATCCCTCAGTGAGCCAAGATTTAAGCTGAGAAGAGAAAGTTATGAAGTTAAACTGTTGAAAAATAACACCAATTTGTTTTTTTTTAATATAGACGCTCTTCCAGAACATAATTAAATATATGGACAATAAAAACCAATGTAGTCAGTTCTATTTTTGTTATATATCATCGATGCATTGACTTCACGGATAACAGAGTAGTTGTAGTTCTGAGTCTGAGTTTTCTCTATGTCCATTTCATTTTTTTTTCCCGGTTACACAGAATATATTCATAATGCAGGCATTGTCTTAATTAAAAGAAACAGAAGAAAGATGTCATTGCCATGCTAAGCTAACATTAAACATCGAACTGAAATTGTATTTGAAGGTTTTCAGAAACTTAGACATTAGTGAGTAACTTTTTCTCGTAACGCACATGGGGTGGGTTGCCACTAATGGAGGACAGTCTTACCAACTTCTAGCCGAGAGGACGATACAAAAAGTTTTTCTTAACTGAAAATGACTAAAGACCGGTCTTATGCTTGCTCAAAACACACAGTTTCGCAAAAAAACTAGCCAGTTTGTTGTAGTGTTTAAAAGAGAAAATGAACAAATAAACCGCTAAAAAATAGCTTTTTAATAGCTTACTGATATTTGTCTCCAGGTTTTTAACAATGACTTACCAAGCTTTGGTACAGAATTCTGATTTTTTTCCAAAAGTTTAAGTCAAAAATTTTTATACCATACAACTTGAATCAAACTTTTTAAATATACTTTTAAAGTGCTTATAAAAAAAGTTATTTATATGCATTTAAACACTCTACGTCAGTAAACAAGCAAGTAACCAGTGCGCTATTATATACGTAAAAGTTCCATCGTGCTGCAGTATTATACCCAATTCCACATATCAATACTTTTTTTTCTAATCATCGTGATATCGAGCATGCACTAATGGCATTATATACAGGTTCTCTGTTCTGTGTCTGTTCTCCAAACTAAGATATTAGTGAGATTTAACAGATAGGTGAAAAGTGTCGACATCCTCTTACCGATTTATTTATTTAAAATATCGACTGACTTGTTGGCTCAGTCTAGCTGTTAAAACAAGGTTAATGTTAGTCAAGGCACAACTAGAAAAGTTCCTATGTATAATAATTAACATTAACAAATGATCAAAGCAATCATTTGTTCGGTCCAGGTGTAATTCATATATAAAAAAAATTAGTAGACATTACAATCATGTAAGTATATTATCAGCGTATGTGAGATATGGGAAGTTATTTTTATTGTTATAACAACAAAGTTTGCTATCAACAACTTTCATACACTGACATACCGAACATGATATACATTATTATACCGCGAAGGATAGCAGCAGACTCTAGACCAATATTAACTTGCCGACGTTAGTTCGTGTACGATAACAGAATAAGAATATTTAGGGTTCTTGAAATTGCGGCACTGAGCCAAATTCTCGTAGCTTTACTTCCTTACTCGTTCTTCACAATCCTGTTTTCTATACCACCAAGTGAACCACCTTCTTATGTTGCGTCCTTGATAAATATATATCGATCAACTTATTAGTTAACTCATAGACAGAACGGTTGTCAACGATACTATCCTGTTGTAAATTGTATACTTGAAATTAGTGACCGACTGAAAGTTTTGCTCAGTTCACTGCGATCCATTGCTAATCGTATTGAGTTTATAACACAAGATCAGTAATCATCGAAAATCCAATGCAACTTTAAAAAAATATGGTTACCGGCTTACTTTTATTTCAAGGTTAAATTAGATACAGGCCGAAAGTTCAATTTCAGTTTTGGTTTCGGCTGAAGAGTCAGTTTCGGTCGAACACTTCTTTAATTTAAAAAATAACGCCCGTAAATGGTCAGCGAAATCTTTCGACTAAAGCTTAAATAAATGATCAGAGTTTTTCACGTACACGTGTACTTTTTTTGCACTGTACTGTTTAATGGGATATTGGATGTAAAATATTTACTACAATAGATCATGAAAATCTCTTCACTTAAAAACAAATAGAAATCCGAAGATCTGAAGATTTTAGCAAATGTAAAAGTTATACAAAAACGCAAAACTATTCCTTCAAGTGATGTTAGGATCAAGAACAGATAATATGTAAAATTTGTATGCAAATAAGGGAACTGTATCGACTCTACGAGGTCGATAGCATCAAACTCAGAGTGGGTTCAGATGCTATGTTGATGAACACGTTTGATATTCAAACAAGCCGTTATTTAATGACTTTACACGCGTCATATTTTTCATACGTTTACAGAATGTTCAATGCTTATCTTTTCGTTTTCTTCTTATTTTTTGGTATTCCAACATAAATTGTTTCTTTAAATAATTCATTTAAAGCTGCTATTTAAAGGCGTGCACTTTACACGTCTCATATTATTTACACAGTTCAGTACTTATGTTTTTGCTCCAGCCATATTTTTTTATTGAACTAGGGTACTAAATGCACTTTTTGTTTCCTTATTATATTTTTAAGAGTGAATTTAGATGAAGGGGCTTTACAAATTAACAATGATTGTGATAGTGTAATGCAACATATTCCGTATTTCATTTCAGAAGCAGTAGTGGCTAAATAACATTAGCTATCTCGTCTTCTAATGAAACAACCATATACACATGCTTACCTAGTATAGGGATAATTTCACTAACTCAATTACCATTGTGTACACAACGGGATTGAGTTGTGACAGGTAACGAGATAACAAGCCAAAAGGAATCGCGTTCAATCGCGCATTGACTGGAAATCGTGAAACATTCATTTTCTAGAAAGTCACTCCGAGATGTTGTATACGAGTATTAGAAGACTGTATTTTACACGACATATTTTAGAATGTAATTTTTTTGACTGTGGTTATTTGAATGTTACCCTTCATGAAAGAGCAAATTTAAGTTTGAGATTATTTTAACAAAAACAAATATTATCTTAGAGGTAACTTTAAACAGGTAACACTACCTTTTTGGTAAGTATTTAATTCTTAACAGTCGATCAGCTGGACATAGATGGAAGTAGGGGAAACCCTAGGCTCTCTACAACAATTGTTTTAGCTATGTTCAAGCAGTGGACCTCTATCGACTGAGTTGATGATGATGGCCGATATAAGCAGAAAGCACCGATCAAAAGACAAAGTGATACAAACAAAATCAACATTAACGTTCAAGATCATAACTTGGCATAAAATATGTAAATAAATAAAAAACGAAATTTCTTAAGAGATATACTTACACATATGTATTTAATAGACCTAATAGGCCAATCACACCTAAGAATAAAATTAAAAACATGACCAAATAACAACAGATTTAGCTCCATTAAGTACAAATAATGAATAGCGATGTCATAACATCTTAAAGGGTCCAAGAAAGTGATAGTTCTGTATGCAGAAGATCAGAATACCGTCTAATGACTGTTAAATGTCATCTTTTGTTAATAATAAATAATAAAATCAGTAGGCGAGTGCGTCAAAAAAAGAGATCAACTTTAGGATAAAAAAAAATTTGATGTATAGAAAAATGTAATCATATGTATTTTATTTAACATACGAACAAATAGCTTACAAATAATCATAGGGTTTAATGAAATAAATTCAATTATTGCATACTTATTTAGTAATTTAAACATAAGTTATGAAAATTCAACAAAAGGAAACCTCGACACTAGTTCAACATGTTTTATTATTGTGTAAATTCATTGAATAGAAAGAAATTGGGTCTATAGGTAGATAGAAATCTCTTTATTTGCACACTATAATATTACAGTTAGAAGAGAGTACATAAAATGTGAGGCGGAGTGTACAAAGGGCGGCCTTATTGCCTAAAGCAATCTTTTCCAGGCAACCTTAAATAATTGGTCTTGGTCAATTAGCCCGGTCTATCAATAATTAATTAACAAAGCGAACAAGAATAGTTTTAGATTTCTAAAACTATTGTTGTCAATTTTCTAACCCGTCGTCATTTTTTATTCATACTTAGAATATTATCCAAGTTATCAGGTTAACTTAAAAGTATAATAGTTACTAAAGATTAATATCTTAAAATTTGAACATTAATTAAATTGCAAACGCAAAGTTAGTCAAAAAATTAGATATCTTGTTCATATACACCGATAAGTAAATAAAGACTAAAGCGTTCTTAATGGATTATAAGCAAAAATGAGTAAATTTTCATGTGCGTTTAGGATATTAAGTAATTTGAAGGGTTGAACCTACCCCTGAGAGTTCCATCCATCACGGGTGCTGCTCAATTGACATTGACGTCAACGCTTAAACCCTAGCTGTTTGACCTTGGCTTACATGCCCCTAAGAGGTCACGTTGCAATGTTCGAACTGTCACAAGAAAATATAATGTAATTTGTTTGTAGAGATAAGAATCGGGCACAAATAAACATTATGTTATGTGTAATATACAGCTGAGGAAATGTGTTATGCGGTGATTTGCATTCAATAATATCTGTAAAAATATTATTTTGTTGTTATAACTTAAGTAATTCATAGTTGTTTACTTCAAATACATAAAACGTCTGCAATCATAACATGCAATCTCATTGATTTTGTTAAATGAAAGAGTAAAACATGTCAGACATAAGTAAATCTACGTAAATATGTAAATACATAGGACGGTTCGAAACCTATTTACATAAACGCTACAAATAAAACCTTAGCATATAAATTATTTTATTCACACTTATATTATAAATCGAAAGTAACTCTATCTGCCTATCACGCTTTCATGCCCAAAACGTATCACCGATTTCAATGAAATTTGGCATGGAGATACTTTGATTCCTGAGAAAGCAAATAGGCTACTCTTGGCCGCGATAAATATTTTTCGGACATCTAACACACAATGGCATCTAATCCTTAACCAAGCAGAGTTTGTATTATGGGTACTAGGCAACTGAAACATACATACTTTTTTTTTAAATACATAAAAGGAACACCCACACACCTAACAATATATTTGCAGAACTCACAAAAATATGGTCCGACCCGGGAATAGAACTCTAGAAGCAGAACAGCAATTGCATACGCTACCATTGCACCACCACGCCTGTCGATGATTTCATAGTTAAGTGAAAATTTGAATACTAAGAAATTAGAAAATTTGCTATACTTGAAACACTGGTCGTTAGAACTTATTTAATTTTAAATATATATTTCAAATCATCTTTATAGTTTCATCTTGCACACATTCAAATAAAATTTCTGCCATTCTGGAGCATTTTAATGGCAGTTGATTGGATCATTACAAACATGTAAACCCAGTCTAAACAAAGATTTATGAGCGAATTCTGCTCTTACGTTCCCGTACGTCAAGCGAGATGGCTCATGTCAATCAATCCTGAAATCGTCGTTCAAAACAACATCTTGCACCATTCACGAGAACCCGTATTAGATTGCATTCGAAACCATTCATTGGTCAGTCATGTGGTGATGTAGTGTAGCCAAAGATCTAAAGCGCATTTTGATCATCGATTAACGAAAGGAAAGCCGAGGATCAAACGAAGTGGCGTGCAATTGGCGAGGCCTGTGTCCAGCAATGGACTGTGGTAGTCTGATGATGTTTTTTTATGTTGTAGGAGGCAAACGAACTAACGTATCGCCTGTTAGTAAGCGATTACCGCCGCCCATGGCCACCCACAACACCAGAGGCATCACAAGCGCCTTGCCGGCCTTTTATGAAGGAGTACGATCTTTTCTTGAAGGTTTGTAGGTCTAAATAATGATGATGAAACAAAAGGAAGGAATTGAATTCAGTAAATAGTACACAAGCCTATTCGAAGTATTTGTGTACTGTTGGATTCATTCTACTCGTAATATTTACGAGGCAGGATAATAATTATTTAAATAATAATGGTTGAAATTTTATGTACTTTTATATTTACTTTTAGCTTTGGCCACTGCTCCGCCCGCGTACATGTAGGTTATAACTACAAGTAGTAGCCTTTGTCCTTCTTCAAGGTCTAATCTATCTGTACACCGAAATTTATCCAAAACAGTTTCAGCGGTTTAGTCGTGAAAACGTATCAGAAAGGCAGAATCCCTTTCGAATTTATAACATTAGTATAGACATATGTAGATTAAGATTGGGTAGATTAAGACAGAGTATTAAACAAAAGGTTACTTTAACTATGATTTTTAAAGTATTTCAACATTTTAATAACTCAAAATTTAAAGTTAGTTAAATGAAGTTAGTTATAAAAACATTACAACTACCTACAGTCCTTACCCATAATGTATATCATTGATACAATGTATGTAATATAAATTTATTTTATACTAAATAGTTTGTTTGTTCAAGAACAAAACAAATAGTCTTAATAACTGGAGGTAAATATTTGAAACTTAATCCTTCAGCTACATATCTCAGTAATATTATATAATCCGTACATACGAATATTCCAGTGTTAGGTGCTCAAAATGTAAATAAACATTAAAAGCTGTGGCATTAAACTGCTTTCACTTCGACAAGTAAAAACCAACGGTCTCCACATACAAAGTGACATGTCAAAAGTAGTGGTTTAAAGGAGAGAGTTTTGAACTTTCGAATTGCTCTGACGCTGTAAAAAATATGAAATGAAATGGGCTAGGAAAATTTTTCACAGTTGTAGAGAAAAAAAATCGTACCCTGAGAGCAGTAGGAAAATCATTTGGACTGTAGTTATTACGATTTAGTTTACGTTTATCTCGGCAAAAAAAAATCAGTACGAAAAAACTGCTTTGGAAAATAACATAATTTCTATTAAAATAAAGTGAAAATATTCAGAGTATTGCTAGGTTCCCTGAAGTACCCTAACTTGATATGATAAAATTAGTAAATAAAGAGCTACAACAGTTCCTGGAGGGCTAGATCCCCTATTCATTTAAGGAGTAAACCCCAAGTTGCACTTTCGAAACTCATTAAAAGTAAATCTAGGTGCATTTTCTAAAGACGTCGAATTAAAGCTTCTTTAAAGAAATTTTCTTAAAACTGCAAGCGGTGAGCGTGCCTCATTTGCCACTATTGAGGCGTTTCCTTATAGTCCACTGCTCCGAGTTCCGTTTAAATGAAGCTAAAGATTGAATCGTTCCGGATTCGTCTCTTTGAAAAACTCTGCTTCATCCCACGACTATGCATTTCATATAACTTAAGAATCCTTTTAGCTGCATCAT
Source organism: Hyphantria cunea (assembly GCA_003709505.1). NCBI lineage: Eukaryota > Metazoa > Arthropoda > Insecta > Lepidoptera > Erebidae > Hyphantria > Hyphantria cunea. The sequence goes on from PKRV01001461.1 coordinate 1,711,678, forward strand.
TCGTAATTTCTATTTGAAAAACTGAATTCGCTCATTACACTCTTATTTAGAAAAACTGAGTGTGCTCTTATGAAATACTGACTAAAGTGAATATAGATTGAGCTATCTCCTTTTGAAATCGAAATAGAACTTAGATACATAGCACATAACAGTATTTTAAGGTTATTCCTACTGACTAACGGCCGTTTTTAATAACCTATCTCCAGTTTTAACTAGAGATGAAAAAGATATTAAAAAGAGTATTTGTTCTTTTTTTGACAGTTAAAACCAGACAAAATAATTAATCCTGCATTATGACGGAAGTATTGATCCTGCATATTGAAAAAGGTTGAAAGGAATAAGAACAGAGCTAGTATATAACTAGATATTGGTTATTGAAAACGGCTGTTACATTAGCTACAAAATCAATTGATGGTTTCTACGGACTTAACAAAAGGTTTCAAATTCTTTATCAATATCTTTTATAGTTATGATAAAAAGATTTCAGCTCTGACTGAAATATTTTTATAAAACAATAACGATCAATAGTACCAACTCTAATTACTACAATACGTATATCTCAAGAGGACAAACGACAAATCTTTGTAATAATCTTGCTGTTGCAGATGTTTCTGCAGCTATCGGCAAATTTCAATAATTTAGCGAAGCGCCACGGTGCCGCTGTCTACAATCGTCCTCGGGGCACAGACAGCGACTTGTCGTGTGAAGTTGTTGTTTATTTAATAAGGCTGCTTGTGTTGACTTTCATCCTTCACTTGTGTGTGAATTTTGTAGACTTTGAAAACATATTATTATGTAAAATAATATGTTTATATGAGGCTAGTTCTCAATCCTCTTTGTTTTCGCTTAAGTAACCATTCTGCATCTCGGTGTAGTTATGAATATTCTATCTAGTGCCGTATTGCTAATCCACCTTTAGACGACAAAGGTCTTTATTGACCGCTTGTGGCAAAAATATTTCAAAGTCTCACTATTATTTGAAGACAACATGTTCAAACTTTGTAAGTGTGAGTATAATAAAAATAAAATCAAACGAGGAAAGACCAAATTTTATTCAGTATTTTAAAGGGAAATTTTGACTTTAAAAATAATATACAAAACAAAGAATATAAATTAATACTATCATAAGGTAAATAATGTCAAGATGCCAGTACCTATCGAGAAAAAGCCATGGCTGTAAATTTTATTGATATCTATCTATGTTGTACGGTTTAGCATAGGATATATTGATGGTCCTTTACTTTGTAATTTATTGCGTCCAATTTGGGGACTAAAATGGGGTGCATAACAATCGCACGAATAAACCAACCGTAATTTATTCAGTCGATAATTCTAGTACTATTTTATAAAAAGTCCTTCATGTAAACATTATTTACACATTTAGTATCAATAGTTTAGTTTTAAGTAGTATAATTTATCAACCAAATTAAATAACATTAAATATAGTAATCCTCTTAAATAGAAGGCAATTCTTGCTGTTTGCTAACAGTAATAGTAATTTGTGGTATCGTAAAATTAAGCGTGCTGCAATTATATTGTACATAAACGACAATAGCCAATCAGGTATTAGCAGGGCTATTGCTATAAGCAAATTGTTTTAGTAGAAAGTTTGATATTGAAGATATATGTTTGAAAAAAATATTCAAATAGCCTACACTAGGAATATTTATAGATAAGACACGCAGACTTCTGAATATAATAAGAAACAGATAATTTTGCAATTTGACTATGATGTGTAATAAGAATGCAACTAGACTTGCTTCGTAAATACGTAGAAAAGTAGTATTTAATATTCTATTTCTGTAGATCTATTTTCAGGGTTATCTTATCCAGCTTTAAACTAACGTTTCATTTACTATTCCAACAAAATAATAATAGTGTTTGTTCTTTCCTGCAAACGAAGGAGCGGGTCACACGATATTAAGTAGCCTGCGCAATTCATGATTATTTAAGTTTGAGATCTAAATAAAGGGTTGACAGATATATTTTGTTTTTATATCCTTAACCCAATATTGGATTTTGGCATAAGCAAAGTAAACATTTCAAATATTGTCTACTCTATGGGTTAAATTGTCTATGCTGTCACCCCAATTTCCGAAATGCGAACTGGTTGGCAAACACTGATATTAGTTTTCTGCAAAAGTACTCATCTTAAGTGTTTCCTTCTATATATCATTTAGAACATAACATTGTTATAACTTATACAGTATTATTTATATTCACATCGTTATCTCTCAATGTATTTAGAATAAAAATTTGTCTTAGAATTTAGTGTGAAGTTTTTCTTTTATCTTGACACCCTTTTTGATTAAAGAAAAAGCTTTTATTGTTTGAGTTAACTAGTTACGTAGTGAGAGGAAGCTTATCTATATATTAATACGTGAGATGAATTCTTTGTTAGCATTTTAAGAGAAATGCGCAGGGACTCGAATGTTTTATTTCGAATATCTAGAGTACAAACATATTAAAACTGCAATAATTCAACACTTTAAACAATACTGTTTCAAAATAAAAGCGGCTACTTTATAGTCAAAGGTTACCGTATATATTTTGATTTGTTTTGGTAAAACATCTTTAAGGGTAACAAAACAAATTACTTATAGCGGCAATTGCAATAAAACAAGATATGCCTAACCACCAGAATTTGACCGCGGTCTCTAGCTTTTACTGCATAGATTGAATCAACGCCATATTATATTTATACTTAGAACGGTCTTCGGTTTATTTTATAGCTATCAATAATGATAAGTGTAAATATCTGTAATTTATTTTTAACTCTTTTGTAGTGTAAAAGAAGCCACGCTAATTTTTCAATTCATATGAATTCAAATTTTACCTGACAACATATGACCCAGTTTAAAAGCCTTCAAATGATTGGCAGCGAAACTTAAAGATACTGTTTCCACAGAAAAATTCTCATTTTCTTTTAGGAATTGTATAATTGTATAAATAAAATACTTTAAATCGAAAAAAACACTAATAGAGCACATACTTAACCACTTTCTTCAAAAACATATGTGGAAACTCCCCACGGAATTTGTTACTAATCACTACCAGTTACTATACTATAATCGAACTCTGTTTAACCTTTTCAGGTATGATTCCATGCAAAAATTAAAATCAAAATCAAAAATGCTTATTGGCACTGCAAAAATTACACATTCGTGTCTCTTAACCTTCAAACTATAAACTTGTTATTGGAAATGAAATCATTTCATCAATAACCACAAAACTAAATAAGCGAAGCGACTCTTAACAAGACTCTAAATAAAGAAAACTTTAAGTAACTATTCTTGTTTTTTAGCAGTAATAACTTAAAATAATTATTTCTGACCATATTGTTTGCAACAAGAAAGACTTAATATCCGAAAGAATGCTTTTCAAGTTATGGAAACAAATTAAACGTCTTTTTTCGACATCTATTTATCACGCCCATAAAGTTTGACCCTGACTTAGTCCAAGGCTCTTATAAAAAATTACCTTAAAGTTAAATCCTAAAGACACATTTACCTTTCTGAATGACAAGTTGCCCTCAAATTCAACGTTGATGTTCATCCTACCGGAAAATGGCCGTCTTCAATGTTAATGGACATTTTATTACATTACAAGTTAAATTATGCGTGAACGCGTAAAATCCCTCAAATATATCCCGAATATCTTTTATACTGACATGTCCATTTGCATCGTAAGCAAAATAATAGAGGCGCCGATCGCTTCGAACGTATTCAATAAGCCAAAACCACACTAAAGGATTTTCCAACGCATCTTTAAAGAGCGAAATTGATTCTGACATTATGTTTCACAGATAAAATTGAGATGCTTTTTAAGACTTCGTATCTTTCTGTTACGATAGCAATCAAATCAAGAATGAAATAACTTGACGTTAAAGTAAAATACGTTTCTATGACAGAAAAATATAAAGTTAAGAAATTAGTTTTCAGTCTTCTAGCAAATTTATTAAATCACATTGTAGATAAATTTTTTTTTTTTTAGTTTTGTGTAACTATTGTATGTATATAGAATATAGTATTTCTACAAACAAGAATTTAATGTATTCTATATTTTTATATATTATATATTTTGATTATTGGATACTTTGAAATTAGTCCCATGTAAATTTGAAAAAAAAAATACCCTAAGGGCGGAAAAAATTATAAAATGAAAACTTAAAAAAAAAAAAAAATTACCACCGCAAAAATATAAAAGCAATTTTTGTTTTGTTTATCCTTAATGACTAAGTTCTTAAACTAATGTTAAATATACTTATATAATTTTGTAAACAAAATTATTATGCCGACAGTTTATTCCGTAATTCCAATGGATACACTCAATGAATGATAATATTCAAACATATTTTAATTAAATACATCAATATCAACAACCCATGATGTCCCACTGCTGGGCTCGGGGTCTCCTCTCAGGAAAGGGTTAAGGCCATACGTCCCCATGCTGGCCGAGTGCGGGTTGGGGACTGGCAAGACAATGTTGTAGCTACGTAATCTTACCGTTGGATGTTTTTAAGCCGCCTAAAAGCCTCCAACTAAGCTTCACGACTGTTATCCTATGATAACAACCGGGACCGACTACTTAACGTGACCTCCAAATCACGGAATACATAATTAAATACATAATATACATATATTTGATTTCAAAATACGATATCAAATTTAATTTTGAATCAATAACGAAATCGATTAAAAAACAAAATGCAATCCTTCTACTTCAAGATGTGTCTTAAATGTGTAATGGTTGCTGGTATATCTATAAAATGATACACTAAACGTTGACTTAGTTAACTTAGTTTTATCTATAAAAACACAAACTCAACTAGTTACTACACTAACCTCACCAGACCGAACAAAAAACGCGTAATGAAATTTTTAAACAAGTAACGCGCAGTACATAAACTGCAAAATACTAACGTAACTAAAATACTAATTTGTAATGATAATACATATTTACGACATTCGAATTTAAAATAACTTAAAACTTTCGAACTAAAATAGCTTTATTTCATTGTAGTTTGCAGAGGGTAATGAAAGAAGAGTGTAATTTTATAGCAAATAGATAATCATACTTCGCACTCGTCTTTTTCCACAATGTATGTGAATTGAAGAGAGTGTTAAAATTTTATGGAAGAAGATATATATATATTAGATGGTCTAAAATTCTACGTTTATTTTCATATTTTAAGTATTATATTGACTTAATGATCGAATTTAACTGATAAAAAAGATGATTATTGTTTAATTGCGTATTTATGGACATGAAAAATGACTGTGCATGAAATAATACGTTTGTAATTAAAAAAAATATTATTATCATAGATAGGGAGAGTAAATCTATCTACACTCCGAGAATCAAACTCAGAAATTCAAAATTATAAAATGAGATCGACGAAGTAGCCTAAATCGAAAAACCTGAAGGTTTAATAAAAAAACTTAAATAAAGAACACTGTCAGCTCCTGATATTCAATCTAAAGCTACAAATATATATAAAATCAGAAACCATCCAATAGCATTAATACCCAGTCTCATTGTCAGCCAGCCAAACCGTTCAAACAGAATTAAATCTCCCACTTCATGTTTGCTCAAGCAAAATTCAAATGCCATTATTCGCAACACCATTACGATTCCATAGCACTTTTCCTACTGAATGGGACGAAATGGGACGAAATCGTCCTCGCTCTGTAATAGTTCCACTGGTTCAAATTTGTGCAAGTAAGTGCACTTTGCGTAAGAATGGATGAATAGAACTCACAGAATACTTCATGGCACTACTTTGCTCATAGTCAAATGACATAGTGCTTTGCTACTGAAGCGGCACTTAATTGGTTATATATTAACAAACTTCTTTAGTGTAAAGTTACGGACACGTAAATATAAATAACAAATAAATATTTCGGACATTTAACACACAACACCGTCTAGTCCCAAGCTAAGCAGAGCTTGTGTTATGGATTTTTGACAACTGACATAAATGAATATTATACTTTATTGTAAATACATAATTATTATTCATAGAAAACACCCAAACTCCGAAACAAATATTTGCTCAAATCAGGAATCGAACCCGACACCTCAAGCGCAGCAGTTACCTACTCTACCACTGCGCCACCGAGGCAGGCAAATATCTAGTTATTGATATTTTATAAGTAAATCGCATCGAGGAACCTTCATTATATTTGCATCTAGATGTGTGAGGTTTTTTTTATATATATATATTTAAGCTGCCAAAATGACTCTGCCCTGCCTGATGGAAAGCATGAGCAGAATCCAAGAGTGGTGGTCACCATCCTCAATGCGAAAAAGAACAATGCAGCATGGTGACCCACACTATGGCGGCCTGGGGGGAAGGGGGATGGTGAGAGGGATAGGGGGCGTTGGATTGGGGTATGGGCCTCCGGTATCCTCACTCACTCGATGAAACATCGGCCCATTCATGCCGAAGCGTGGCTCTCCCACGGTTGATATAGGAGGAGATATGATATATGAGGTATACCTAATATAAAGAGACATTGTTAATAAAAATCAACATCACCTCTACAGCCTTAAATAGTCCCCTGTTGGATATAGGTCTCTTCTTTTATTGCAGATTTGGCATATTATACCACGATGTCCAGAGTGTAGGGTTTGGTTCAAGGTTTTCTCCTCTTCGCAGTGTAGGTTTTCTGCGTAGCTTGCTGCATGAATTAGCTCTCTAAAAACGTAAAAATACTTTTTGCAAAACTTAAATAAAACTTATTTTAACATTATTGACAATAATGATCAAAATAAAATAAACGTTTTGTTTTATTTAACTTCGCTTTGCAGTAGAACAATCAACACTAGAAATTAAAGGCAATAAAATATCTAGAACTCTGAGTTTATTACACACAAGCTGTCTATTACTCATCACAGTACTAAATAAGACTTACTTGCTCTTAAACAGTTAATGTGCTTTTACTTTACTGCTCTTAGACTTTTACAACATAATCGTTACATTATTATTTATTTATATATCATACTGAAGGAAACCATAATTAAAATATAACAAATTAAAAAGACAAAATTACCGCTTTATTGTAAAAATGCGTCCTTAAATTATTCCCATACCCAAAATAGGCCTTCCCTTCATTTTGAATGCTAAGACTTACGAAACACAGGATTGTATCCGGAGATATATTAACAATCTGTTTACTCGACGGGGCGTTACACGATCTCGTTAGTATACGTCCTGGTGCCGACAAAATATTGCCACAGAAATATAATAAAAGCGATTTGTAGTATGAGTCTGCTCAGCTGGTTTTACGACAATAAAGGTTGTCGTACGAAAAATTGCTAGTCGATACGTTTTGAGTAATAAGTTTGAATGACTTTTATCTGACAGTCGGAAGGGTAGACAAAAAATATATTCGAGGTTTACTTCTGAAAAACTTTCGAATTTGTAGTTCGAATTTTACTTATTCATTCTGATAGATTGTTCTATTACTGATACTGAAATTTTGCTATTAGTTTCTTTTAGGACCTATTTTGACTATAGATAGAGCACTTCTCATTATTTTGCTTAGAGTTTCAATTCGTTCATTAGTTCTCTTCTGGTTGCTCATATTTTGTCAAGTCTTAAATCTCAATTTCCTCTAAGAAACAGCGCGCGCCCCGGTCCCTGGTTCTATCGGAGTCCACAAAAAGACAAAGGGATCTTTAAAGTTTAAGTTTTATGTATGTACTTGTGGAAATATGTCATGAATATTATATTGCTTCAGACCGTAAGGAAAGTCTTTTCTTTTCACACAACGCCGTCCAGTCTCAAGCTAGGCAGAGCTTGTGTTATGGGTACCAGACAACTGATATAAATACATTACGTTTTTTAATACATACATATTATACATAAAACACTCAAACTCCGAAACAAATATTTGCAGAACATACAAGCGTTTGGTTTGATCCGAGAATTCAACTCGAGATTTCAAGTACAGTAAACCGTCACCGTCAGCAGTGCGTCACCAAGGCAGTTAATTAGAAGGCTGTTTAGTATGTTGCAGAATGTTGTTGCAGATTAAAATGAACGAATTATAATATCCTTACATATAAACATATTTAGAATTTCATGCCTCCTTTTATGGTTCACAGCTTAGCCAAAGATAATTACTAGGTAATCAGTCTTTGCATAGTAAAACGGTCACTTAGCAATTAATAAAAGTATTAGTCAGCGTAGCCGACGTTGATTAATGTACTTACCCTGGAGTTAATAATGCTAGAGATCTTATTGTAGATTTTTTTACTGATTTTCTTTTTTTTTAATTATAGCTAGCACTTGTGACACGAGTTGAAACATAGTTGTTTATAATCTATTTATATTCTTAATGCACAAGTATTTTGTCCGCAATCTTCACTCGGCCAGCGTGGAGACGCATGGCCTTAAACCCTTTCCTGAGAGGTGACCCTTTTTTTTTTTGACGTGGTGGAATGCCTTTACGCACTTCGCTCCCCCCTGCGGGTACAGGAGGTTCACTTCGTGTGGGACTCCTGACTGACACCAGCCAGACTACCCACTAAACCACCACGGTGTGCCACTCTGCGCCTGAGACGGGAGGGATCCGGGAACCGCTTTCTTACGCCATCCGGACCCCTCCCAGCGCCAGCCCGCACTGAAGCGGGCTCCGTCATCTGATGTTAACTCTTCAGGTGGGCGACGTACGGCACACGCAACGTCGCCCCCCTCGCGGGTAAATCATAAAAATTATACTGAGAGGAGACCCTAGCCCAACAGTGGGACATTATGGGTTGTTGATGATGATGATTTTGTATTTTATTTATCAAATCTTTAACCTGTTGATACTAAAGTTAAATGAAGTAGTATCTATACCTAATGTTATTGTTCGAAAGTAACTCTATCTGTATTTGTTTTCTGCCTTTCACAGCTAAACGACTGCACCGATTTCAATGAAAATGAGCACGGAAATACTTTAATTCCTAATTAAAAACATGATACCATTTACTGCGATAATCGACATACACGGAAGTGGTGCCGCGGGCATAAGCTTGTAGACTATAAGAATGGAGATAGGTCGCATTCGTCATTAATATCTATATTCTAAACTTAAGAGATAAATAAAACAATTCTGCAGTAGAATTGCCTCTCTTATATATATGTACTGTTGTCTTATATATGTCTATTATTGTCTTGTATATTTGTAAATCTCTTCAGTCTTACGTAAATAAAGACACAATAATATTACTTAATGTTCATAATCTCACCTACAAAGTTCATCGGACTACACCGTTTTACGTAAATGAAGCCAAGTCTCTCTTTAAATTCTAAGACTTTTGCTCTCAAACTTTGTCCAGCTTTTCCATTTGACATTCAAGCGGTTTAATTGTTCACGAGTTCAGAATTTGTTTCAAAATTATCACTTCCATTCCTTTGAAACTGGAATCCTTCAACCGAACTACTAAAAATGCAAGTTATTTTAATTATAAAATATTACTTTTTCATTTCTAATTCAAAACACATTGTTCATTTTTAATTTAATGTAAAGCTACTTTTATTATACTTTACTCACATCGTACTGTTACTCCATTATTCGAACCAAGAGAATTCCGCCAGGCGGACGAAGAAAAAAAGTCACGTTAATTAGGATGTCAGCTACGCAAATAATAATCCCAGTGTGGCTCATTTCGTATGCGGCTCCGGCTCTCGGCCAAAAAAATTTATCTTCGCATTTTTTAGACAACGCAATTACAGGAATATTTACTTAATGTGAGCCCACGGTCCTACAGAAAACATGTATAGGGCAGGGTTTTTAATCCAACATTATAATACCCAGGTCGTCGTTATTAAAGTAATAAATACCTCTTTCACAGTAATATGTTGAGGTTTTCTTTACATACTTAGTAGTCTTTTACATTTCTGGGAATAAAAGTACCATAGCATAGTAACATTGTTTTACTACACTAGATTATTTTTATTTTTATAAATAATAGTACCTACAGTAATACCTACAGTATTTACTTTTTAAGTTTAATCTAGGTGAATCCCATGGACAGTGTTGGTCGTATCCGTATCTTAACAAAATACAGAAGTGAATAAATTTTCCATAATACTTTTCCTCCGGTTCCTTCTACGGAATCTCTGTGAGCAAAAATAATAAAATAAATATTCTAGTATTATGTAGTACCTCATTGATATTCGCAGGTTCACTAAGCATAAACTGCACACTCCTTCAAGATCAATAGAAAAGCTCATTTTGTTTTATTCCACCACTCCAAGGGAACGCCCGAACCCTTTCAAGGGTGCTGTGTTTACTTACATTTCGCTATAGTTCAGTGAGTTCCAAACTTTTAGCTTATCCTCGTAGGGGAATCATGATATGAAAAATGCAAAGATTTTTTTGGGGGAAAAGACAGTTTATTGGAGCTTGAATAAAATTAGAGTTAGCAGCGCCTTATTAACACCAATAACGGAACACGTCGTTGAACTAAGATGACGAAGAATGACAGCAATCAAAGAAGGAATAAGTATTGTACAAATCTAGATTCAGACTTCATACTAGTTGTTGCTTTTCAGTCGATCATTTTATATTAAAAGTGACAGCGAAACAATTAATAACATTTTAACTTCCGTTTTTCTGACCAGTGTATTAACACACCTACAGCCTACAGAATTTGTTTTATACGTGTAATATTAACTTTTACCCTATCATAATATTTCGCATAGTTTAGTTTATATGGAGGAAGAAAGTTAAGTTTAATTATCCAAACTAACTAAATAATTTAATATAAAAATTATAATTCCCACACCAGGTAATGGGAATCAGGGAATGAAGATACGGGATATAAATGACTTCCGGGATATAACGTACTACTGCACTTCTTCATAACACAACTATTAACATGAATATTCACAATTCTAGATTTCATTTCAGAATCAATACATATATTTTATATATAAATTGTCATTTTCTTAACATTATTTAAAATCTATGATTTGAAACTTTGAGAACAATTGTGTACTAGATAGTGGGAGTGAAGATGCGGGAACGTAGGCAATTATCGTGGTTGAAACAAACAATCGGAGTGGTTTGAGAAGAATGGATTTTGGTAGAGTATCTATTTGGTGTTTAAAGATCCGAAGATTTACACTTAATATAGGGGTGGGGACTATTTAAACATCAATCTGTTTGCGTCTGTCTGACAAGCTAATACACATATGTGTTGTTACCAGATCACTGTTATTTAGAAATTTGTATTGAACATAAACTTATTTTAAATACGTCACCGTAAGATGTTAAATATCGTTAAATTATAATAAGTTTGGTTAGGTTAGAACTTCTTTCTGGGAGGGGTCCGGATGGCGTAAGAAAGCGGTTCCCGGACCCCTCCCGTCTCAGGCGCAGAGTGGCACAACGTGTGGTTTTAGTCGGTTCGATTACGACACACCGCCCCGCCGCAAACCCCGGTGGGGTGAAGGCCCAAGGGGGTTTCCATACGTAAAAAAAATGGTTAGAACTTCTTTGATACACATTTTCGTTTTAATGTCACTACAATTTTATGTAACTAATTCTAAATCCAGATGTGAAGAATTTTTAACATGAAATCAAATTACAATCACAAAAATACTTTACATTTGACAACAAACGAATTAACAAACAAACATCGATATATGCTGTTCAACCAATCAGCGAGATGCGATCCGTCGCTTACTATATCACAGTTCGGTAGTTTCACTTCGATAACAGAAAATAATACGTTAAATTGTAAGCAGTATGTTACCGTTCACAATCTTTTTAATTACTAACATTGTTACTGTATATAGACAATCTTAAACAAATGACCGCATTTTTCATAGAGTCTGAATTTGTTTATGAATCCGTACAAAACATAGCTATATTATTTTAATATACGGTATAGGAATGCTAAACGTATCCAGTGTACAAATACCGGATTATTTTAGCAATCAGAGATAGGGAAAGGGATAAGGAAACAATTCGCTAAAGTTGTTGCCTTATCTCGACTGAATTTCAAGTGCTAGAATATCGAGAATATTTCGAAATAAGAATACTAATTTTCTCAATTGAAGTGGTAAGTAAGGCAAGTACCTAACCATATTGGTTGCCAATGTAATTCCTTGAAGTATCGTTTTTAAAATGATATGGCAAGTTTGCGAGACGCGTTACGCGTATTGGCAGAAGATTTCAATAATACGAACTGTCTTAATAGCTAAAAAAATATGAAAAAAAAGTGACTTTATTGCTATAGGTACCTGAGCTTTTTAAATATTTTGGCGTGTAATTTTGAAAGAGGTCTATATTCTTCACAAAAGTCCAATAAGTGAAGAATCTCATTTAAAAGCAAAGAATCCAACGACAGAAAGACACTGCAATATCTAGACTTATTCAACCTAAGCCTTTGAAAGAAATAGCTCGTGACTACGAGTAGGTATGTTGTTAGGTACTTACCTACTTAGAAAATGCCTGCTCCGCGCCACACTTGAGCATAGCCTCGTAAGGATTTCGCGAATAATAAAGTTCGCTAAGGTTTTTCGGTGTTATGACGCGACTGACAAAAACGTGTAAACAGGGACACGCTCGTAAATTCTTTTGACATGGTAATCTGCTACTTGGTTCATGAAACGCAGAGTTTCTCATATCACGTATGTGTATATATTTATATGATGTTTGTGAAGAGTTTGTGACACATAGAAAATGAAGTTCCAATAAAAAAAAATGTCTCGATGATATTTTGTTAATTTTATGCTCCTTGATAAAAATAAGATATAAACTTCTCTAAACGTTATCGTTTTTTTCTTAAGCCATCACACAACAAATCAAGATTTATTAAAATTAATGCTATATTAAAATATACTCCAAAAGCTGTCTGAATCGTGTTATAAGTGACGCTGTGTATCAGAGCTGAGACGGCCATTGTAGCTACCTTAATCTGACTGACCTTAAAGGGGAAATTAAATTTTAATTTTCGCAATAGATCAGGACAATCAATTTCATCTATGTCTATGCGATACTAGGTATATCTATTCATAGATATTTATATAATAAGAAGTATTTAGATCTATACATCTTATCTTACAAATCTTACTAATTACCACTAATACATACATAATTATGTATGTAAGTATACACCGCACATATAGCAAAACAACATTTTTCTTAATTTTTGTCTGTCTGCCTGTTTGGTCCGGCTATCTCTAGAATGGCTGGACCGATTTTGATGAGACTTTCACTGTCAGATAGCTGATGTATTAGAATTAGATATGTAGAAGTAACTTAGGCTTTTTTTAGACTAGTTTTGCCCCGCGGTGTTACCCGCATTTGTAAAGGTACAATAATAACCACGGGTTAAACAGCGGGGCAGCTAGTTAGAAATAATTTTCAAAAAACAGCAACAACCTGCTAATTGATATCAATTTACAATTGGCTAAAAATGGAATCTTATTAGGGTGGGAATTATTTTTAAAAGTTTTGTCCACCCAGGGTGGACTTGGATATGGTGGCCACTGGGCATAATCGTAGTAAAGTTTAAAGCCATTTTGTGTGTAGGTGTCTACACCTCAGCAGGTGTCACAAACTCGCAACGTCTTGCGTCACCGCGACCCGAATATTATATACCTCGTAAGTCGATGGAATGAAATATGAGTACTAAAGTTGACCTGATACCTAGGTCTCGAGCACTATGCTTGAAACGAAATAATAATAATTTCAAATTGAAAAGTTATTTCATAATGTAATGGAATCCTTAATTTTGGTTAGCGCCATCTAACGGATTGCGATTGAAGTATTTCAGGAAAAATAAGAGAATAATTAAGCACTTGTGTGTTTTAAAATATGAAAAACTTATGCCCTATTTTACACTCAGTACATATTACTTGAAATGTCGTTTAGAATAAGGACAAAAGTTAGAAGAAAACTTAGTTTTAATTATTTTCTTTTATAATATCAAAACAAGATAACGCAAAATAAATTCACTAGACATGGCTATGACCATAGCCAATAATTTGAGGATGACTTGTCAAGTTCGGGAGTTTGTTCTCTTTGTAACTGTTGGGTTGTTATTTTAATTAATGTTCCATTACGAGCAGTATTTTATAACAGCGGTCTTTCGAATTTCAATTATTTGTACAGCATTTCATACAATCTTTCATTTTTCAACTTTAAACATATTTTTTAAGTTTTATTAAAATACTACCTATATTGATATTTTTTTTTTATTCATAGAAAATAAAATATTTGTATCTTTTGGTTTTTACGAAAGTGGAACAGAACGTAATCCTGCTATAACGCTGTAATATAAAACATGCCAATGACAAAGTAAAGTAAACTGACTTGAGTTGCTTGTCATCGCCGGGGCAAACTTAAAAATATTGTTACGTTATAAATGCTAAAGTGGTAAAACCGCATTTAGATTCAGCACTTAGAAATAGAAATAACTTAAAACATGAGTTCTATTGGAACAGGTGTAAGTATTTATTTAAATTTAGTGACACCGCATAGGTTATATCGTAATTTCTGGTGTACAATTTTTACCATTAGAAAATAAAGTAAACTAGAATTCCATACTAAATTACAAGTAAAATAAATAAAGATGAATGGTTGTTAAACGTTTTTAAAATTTCTCAAAATTATTAAGGTGCTAATGGTCTGTTTCAGTATGATCTTTCTGCTTCACAATTCTCACCAGACGGCCGGGTATTCCAAGTGGAATATGCCAGTAAAGCTGTAGAAAACTCTGGCACTGTCATTGGCCTGCGAGGTAAAGACGGCGTAGTATTTGCTGTGGAGAAGCTGGTCACTTCTAAATTGTATGAACCGGGTGCTAACAAAAGGATATTCCATGTTGATGAACATGTTGGCATGGTAAGGATTTTCTTATACCCTTTTATTGTCCTCCTTTACTATATATTGCCCTACAAAATGTGACTGTAAAGAGTATGTTGTTTAATACTATACTTTTTTAGTAATTATCTAATATAGTTGAATGGTTTGTTTAATAAGAGTAATAATGCTTTCTTGTTTGTGGTGATTCTGACACTATAGGCTTAATTCACAGACAAGAAAAATACTTATGTGATGAGCATAATCTTGGTTCTGTGTTTGTGTCTATGGTATATAATTCTTGTGTTTTGATGGCATGCCTGTGATAAGATAGCTGACACGTATAAATCAAAAGGAGCCAAACATGATAGAAAAAATACAGTAATTTCTGTAGGTCTGCTAGTCTGTATGTACATAGGCATACTTTGATATCTAAAACCTGTGTGTGAGGATGCCAGGTGTTATTAAAAAAAACTACCAATATTAATTACAGGCAGTAGCTGGTCTCATATCCGATGCAAGACAAATTGTAGAAACAGCCCGTACTGAAGCCTCCAACTACAGATCGCAATATGGTGCCCCAGTACCTCTGAAGTACTTGAATGAGCGTGTATCCATGTACATGCATGCATACACTTTGTACAGTGCCGTCCGACCCTATGGATGCTCATTAGTGATGGGAACATGGAACAGCTATGATGGACCCCAAATGTACATGCTGGATCCTAGTGGAGTTTCATTTGTAAGTTGTTTCTTTAAACTAATATAAAGAGTTCTTTAATATTGAAGTGAAATTGTTGATTTATTTTGATAAATTTATTCCATATGAACAAAAACTCGTTTCGCAGATGTATATAAAACAAATACTTGTAACAGATTTGGTTACTTGACTCATTTTCTACAAAGACAGAAAAAAGACTTGCAGAATTGTTAAGCTTTTAAATATTTTTTCATTACATATATATCATGTATATGAATGAAAAAGAAGACTTTTAAAGGAATATTATTTCTAATTTTATTCCTAGAACATTGGCAACTAGTTCGAACATGAATGGTTATCATTTACATGTACATTTTTATTGTGTACTATTGATTATTTCATTTCAAGTGGAAACAAATGAATACCAAGTTTTAAAAACCTTTAATGTTCTTTTGACTAATAAAAAATATCTCACAACCTGCAAGTAATGATTTCTTTTAATTTTTGCTTCCAGTCTTACTTTGGGTGTGCAGTTGGCAAAGCAAAACAAGCTGCTAAGACAGAGATTGAAAAACTCAAGCTTGCTGATATGACTGTCAGGGAGCTTGTAAAGGAGGCTGCTAGGATGTAAGTAGTCAACTAAAACTTATTCTTATTTCCAAAAATTGTACTGGTAATGGTGAAGGAGTCTTTTCATATTAAAACAGCTGGTCTACTTTGCGTCGGATAAGGCTGAGACATAAATATGTCTTAATATCTGCAAGAAGTGCATTCCTCCCTTTTGCCCATACTATTTCCCTCACACTCTAAGAGTTATGTGTGACTGTCGTCTCCCTATGGAAACATTCTCTGCATAGAAGGTATATATTGGTTTAGGGTCAGGTTAATTAATTATGGCTTTTAATATTACCCTGAAGACAAATTTAGACTATCATATTGCAAATTAAATGTGATGAAACCACAATAACTGCAAGATTGCAAGCCTGTGGCCAGATAATCTGATCTCAGTAACCATTTTGCACTTTACGAGTCCATTCTGTTACCTTTTAGTAAACATTTAACATTCTCCTAATCTAACTTGTCTTCATTCCCCATTTTTAAACCCCGACGCCAAAATGATGCGTACATGCGTGCGTGTGTGTGGCACAGTAGCTCTCAAATGGATGGACCGATTTCGATGCGAATCAAAGTGAAAGTCAATTTCCTTGAGGTGGCTCTTAGCTATATTTGGTTAATATCGATCCAACAGTAAGAGTGTCAACTCTTTTCCGAAACGATATAAGGCATTATTGTCGTATGATTAATCGATTATATAAGCACAGAGAAGGGGGCTATTTTAATTTTTTTATTTTATTGCATTGACTTTACCTTTTTTATCCATTCATCTGCAGTGTTGTTCAGTATCTAATATGACTATGTTGCTGTGATATATTAAAGGAATACTATATTTGCTAGAGTTTAACACTAGCATTTCATGTTTCTCAATATTTTGCCTGAAGTTCAGGATAGTGCCCTAAAAAGCCTAATTGTATTACTGACAGTGCAACAACTGTTGTTTGTTGTCTTTTATCCCTCTTGACATAAGAGCAGTAATTACTAGTAAGTATTACTTATATTATCACATTTGTTATTGCAACACATGCACAATCGAAATATGTTACTAACTATTTATACTGTTTAAACTATAATTCTATATATACTATAATATTTCAGTGTTATTAGAAATCTCTGGCTACAGATAAGGTAATACTTTTATGTCAGAACCAAACATCTGAATTCGTGCT
This sequence comes from Hyphantria cunea, assembly GCA_003709505.1. Taxonomy (NCBI): domain Eukaryota; kingdom Metazoa; phylum Arthropoda; class Insecta; order Lepidoptera; family Erebidae; genus Hyphantria; species Hyphantria cunea. Next base: position 1,728,972 of record PKRV01001461.1, read on the forward strand.
ATCTTCTTATGTCGTGATTTAAATTATAACATCCTTTTTTTATTTTATTTGAATGCCTGCTAAAATGTCTTCTCCAGCCCGATAAAAAGCTTGAGTAGAATCTAAAAATGAGGCTGCTAGCGAATATAGATAATGCAGTATGGCCAGACACACTATGGTAGCCTAGTGAGATGCTTGTCGTGATGTACTTTTACTTATTTTCTTTCCCCAAGAGGTCTTTGCCTTAACTTAACTTTATCATCGCTAGTGAACTACACAACTAGTTAAGTTTTGGGCCCTTATGCTACCTGTTTTAGACAAAGTTCAGTACATTGTTGGTTTAGGTGTGATTGTTGTCTATGATCTTGTCTACATGGTCATCATACCACCATATAAAGCCATTAGACAGTTATATGTTTTTAACTCTAACTGCTTTATGTTGTGTATAGTCAGGATTCAACAATGTAATGAAAAACGTTGTCAAGATACAGCCTTGTATTACATGCTTTAGCTGACGAGCAAATACAAGCGATTTTTGAAAAAAAAAAATAACTACATGGCAGACATAGACAAGACCTATAGCAGCCCCACACCTTAACAAATCTGCGCCAAATGAATGACTAAGGTGTGGGGACTTATTCCCAGAGAAAGAAGCATTCATGATTGTTATTCAAGATCAAGTCATTGATACCCGAAACTACCAAAAGCACATAATAGGCGCACAAAATCTCCCCACAGACTCTTGTAAACACTGCCCTGCCTGAAACCATTCAACATGTAACCTCAGCTTGCAAATCTCTAGTTCAAACAGGCTACAAACATCGACACGACCTAGTAGCCACCATAGTTCACCAATACCTTGCTCACAAACATCAATTTATAGACAAAAAGATACTGTATTATAAATATAGGCCGGAAACAGTGTTAGTAAACAAGAACCTCAAAATATACTGGGGCAGAACTATTATAATGGACAAGACCATTCATTTCAATAGATCAGGCATCACACTTCATGACAAAGTAAACAAAGCTATATATCTTATAGATATAGCAGCCCTGAACACCCATAATGTCCAATCTACGATAGCTGAAAAACTTACCAAGTGTCAAGATCTGGCAATAGAATTGAAAAGGCAGTGGCAAGCCTTAAATATCCATATAGTTCCAATAGTTATATCCGCAACCGGAATAATACCTTCAACATACATTAGACATTTTAGAAATGCCACAACGCTCATTACACTTGCTTCAAAAAGCAGTTTTATTAAACACCTGTAGACTTACTCGAATATTCCTAACCACATCTTCAAGTACAGTTCAGGGAGATTAATAAAAAGAAAAATAATAATAAATATTTCGGACACACAACGCCATCTAGTCCCAAACTAAGTAGAGCTTGTGTTATGGGTACAAACACAACTGATGTTTACACATATATACATTTTTGTAAATGCATACATAGAAAAAACCATACAAACTCCGAAAAATGAAACAATGTGTGAAAAATTGTGGGGATATGGGGGTTATTTTACCCTTTTCCATCTACCAAACAATAGCAAATCTACTCGCATCGTTATGTTAAGGTTGCTTTGTAGTTTAACTACCTGACACTGATTGTGTGATGTAAGGTACATACTCTACATTTACCAGGAAGTAGTTTTTTGAAAGTCAATTTTGTAAACTATTTTAACATGTATTACAAAAATTTCATTCATCACATTAACAATGGGTATTACAAAAGTGCAAGTTTGTGTACGTTTATGATTGTGGACATTCCTCTTGCAAGGATTCGGTCGGATGTCTGGCACAGTCATCTTTATTAAAATCATATTAAGCAATATCTATTGCAACTATATGATTTTAACAATATGGAATGGATAGTCATATAGATTGCTAAAGAAAATTCTTATTACTCATATTTAAACAAAGCTATTATTAATAATGTCTTAAAGATAAGATAATAGATCTTGTTTACGTTCTACCCTATATGGAAACGTTAATACGTTTAACTGTGTCTACACATACTGCTCTTTAGTACAATGTCACTTAAAAATGTAACAACTTCGCTGCTTTACTTCTTTATTGCATTTATTAAAGGAGCATTCGATATTTAATACAGATGAACATTATTCCTTTTTTCAGCATATACATCGTGCATGATGAGTTAAAAGACAAGCAATTTGAGCTGGAGCTATCCTGGGTATCAAAGGACACGAAAGGACGTCATCAATTGGTACCAAAAGAGATCGCAATAGAATCTGAGAATTTGGCGCAACAGGCTCTTGCCGATATCGAAGACTCCGATGAGGGAGACATGTAAATGTGGTTAGATAATAAATTTTTGTAATATTACACAGAAAGTGGTTTTATTTGTATGCGTAACACCAGCAACATGTTTCAAAAGTTGTGCTTTACAGGCGAAAATATAACAGAAAATTAGTGCATCGTAAGGAGTGATTAATGACAAATAGCTAAATTTTTGTGAACTAGGGACATTTTATGTTGAAACTGTGCCAAAAAGTCTGCCTGGTCACTAAAACTGTCTTGATTCGATCCTTGAACTAACAAATCGCCAGATAAAAGAATAGGTTCCACTAAAACTAATTCGGCAGCTGTAGCTTTAATATCCTCTTTGAAAACTTACTCCATAAAGTAAAAAAGGTAGCGCGTGACCCAGAAATCATAGTGGTATGAGAGCGCAACCTTGAGTTGTCTATGAACACGCTCAATCATACCTTTTTTTTTTGACATGGTGGAATGCATTTACGCACTTCGCTCCCCCCCCGCGGGCACAGGGGGTTCGCTTTGTGTGGGACTCCTGAGTGACTCGCCAGACTACCCACTAAACGACCACGGTGTGCCACTCTGCGCCTGAGACGGGAGAGATCCGGGAACCGCTTTCTTACGCCATCCGGACCCCTCCCAGCGCCTGCCCGCACTGAAGCGGGCCCGGTTCGCCGGCGGCGGATCGGGTCCGAGTGGAGATCGTCCTCCCGGGCCTTCTCCGGCGCCTCCTTCTGCGAGATGACTTCCTCGCAGAAGGTCGCGACCGCGGTAAAACTGCTCTCGCCGCCAGCCATGGAGCGTACGACGGCCGGCAGCGAGAGATCTCCTCCGATGACTGCAGTGAGGGCACGACGCTGCGGCGCCCAAGCGGGGCACACCGCCAGCGTGTGCTGGGCCGAGTCCTCGCTGCAGTCGCAGTGGTGGCAGGCGGGACTCAATTCCCTCCTGGCGACCGAGTGCAGGTACTTCCCGAAGCAACCGTGCCCGGAAAGCACCTGCGTCAGTCAGAAGGAAAGGGTCCCGTGCTGCCGCCCTGCCCACTCGAGGATGACGGGCTGGAGCGCCTCCACGGTGGCGAAGCCAGCACGTGGAGCCTCCAGCCGCGACGACCACCGAACCATAGTGGCTCGACGGGCGGCTTCACGCCACTCGCGTACCTCTTCGGGCGGAGGGCGCATGCCACTCTCCGCCCGGAATTCAGCCACCCGTCGATAAACTTCGGCGAGCACTTCCGCCTCCAAATCCCACGGGGGTGTTCCGGCCAAGGCGCACGCCGCCTCGGTTGACACCGTGCGGTATCCGCGTATGGCTCTGACCGCCAATACCCTCTAAGGGCGCCAGAGGCGCGCCTTATTCTGGGCGGTCAGAGTTGACACCTACACCTGTGCGCCGTACAGCGTCATCGACCGGACGACCCCCGTGAAGAGGCCTCGCGTTGCGACACTAGCTCCACCCAGATTGGGCAAAAGTCGCCCTAGGGCGGAGGCAGTGTCGACCAGCTTGGGAGCAAGCTGTCGGAAGTGCTCGTCGAAGAGCCACCTACCGTCGAGGATCAGGCCCAGATACTTCATCTGGGCCCGAACCGGTACGAGGACCGAGTTGACCACGATGGAGGCGCCGGGGGGCGGCCCGCGACGGGACTCGTGGAAGACGCTCAATCATACCTTTGGCGCAACCATGATAAGAGGTTGTCCTGCGTTTAGTGGCAATTTGTATCATTAAGCGGTTGAACAAGTCAGGTTCGAATTGAGTACCTTGGTCAGTTACCCCATAACGAGATATCCACTTACGTGTGAAAGTTTTAGACACTTCTGCAGCAATAGAACGCATAGGCCAAACCTTAGCCAATCGACCCCCAGACAGTAACGGTATTCATTAAAAATTAGCAAGGGGCCGACTATGTCTATGTGGACATGCCATAAACGACCGGAGAGCAGGTCAACATTTCCGAGCAGAGCGAAGTTATAGCAAATACTTCAGCACGTTGACATTCCTAACAAGTGCTGGCCTACTACTTTCAGTCTATTCACAGATGGCCAAACGTAACGCTCAGTCACGAAGCGCCTAGTAGCTCGTGCACCGGGGTGGCTTAGATCGTGAAGCTTTCTAATTGTGAACCTACGGAAGGCAGGTGTCACATATGAGCGCGGCTTCCTAGTAGATACCTATTGGTACCAGGTATCAATACGTTAGTCAAATGCATGGTGTAAGAGCATTGTTGACGTAAATTTGAAAACTCTTGGTCTGCTTATTGTCATTTAGCAATATGATGTTGAGGAGGTCAAGTTCCTTCAGAGCTGATACGGTATCCCAGAAAAGTAACTTCACGAGCACCGAAAATACATTTGGAAAAGTTGATCAGGATACCATAATTTTGTAGTTGTCGGAATAAAATTCTTAGATGTTCACGAAGGAGAAACTCGTCTGCTGACAAAACCAAAATGTCATACACATTTCTGAGACCGAAAGTCATGGGAATTCGAAGAGGCCTAACGGGGTAACGATGGCCTTCAGAACATCCTCTTCGGACACTAGAATTTTATGGTAGGCTTTTACGAAATCGATGGTACTGAAGATTTTGTTACTAGTGAGGTTGTGTGCGAAATCGTATATAACCCAAGACGCTACTAAGGCTATAGGCGCTATGGTAGGAGTGCCAGAAAATGTACTAATCCCTGCAGTTAGAAGGCGGAAAACCACCCGAGCACTTAGTAGTGCGGCGGGTGTTGTAATTGCCAAACTTGCGTGTAATGACGAAAAGTTTCTTTAATTCGATTTTATGATTTCAGCATTAAAATACATCGGTTTATTCGATCTATATACTTTTTGCACTTGTATATGGTTGAAATATAGGGAACAGGTGATAAATCTTGGTTAAGTAGGCATTCACGCAGAAAATGCTGCATCGATGTCTAACTTGTGAATTGAGTGTAAGTTCAGGTGAACGTTGCTGTGAATAGTGGTGTATAGCTTCGATAGGCAGGTTCCGGAGTGTAGCGAATCGCCTCAGTTTAGATGATGTCCACCAAGCAAATCGAAGTCATAGGGGCAATGTTTTGTGATAACGTCGGGTTGTAGGTGCGGGTAATTACTATGACCAGCATCAGTTTTAACTTTTGAACGCTCATACAATTATAACCATATGGCTTATTATATATACCTTAAACATTATAACAATTCACATTCCAATATCTCATAGTTTTCATAATCATAAAACCAGTCTAAAACAGCAACACGATTTTTAACTTAGATTACACCATCTTATCAATGTTTTGATTTTGATTACATCAACACCGATGTGTTGATGTAATCATGTGAAACATCAACTTAATCTCATCTACAGTGCAGGAATAAACGAATTATATATGCCACTGAAAATATCGAAATATTTAAACATCGATGTTTTTCTAATCGATAATACTAGAGATGATCAACATAAAAATATTTCGTATTGACACAATCATGAGGTAGAATTCGGGTAGAAAATTAAATTCTCCGCGACGTATATCTACTAAAATAGTGTAAATGCCAAGAACATCTTCAATAAATAAAGAGTCATGGTGGATACACTATAGGCCTAACCACGGATCCACCCTGATCAGTTTATTTTACTAATACTGAGCTCTTAATACCAGGGGTGTATCTTGACTTTATGGGGCCATAGGCTAATTCTACTTGGGGACCCCATTTTTTACTGGCGGGATGGAAAATATCTTCGGATATCCAGTGCCTTAAAGACACAGGAGCTAACTCCTGTGTCTTTAAGGCACTGGATATCCGATTGTTGTAAGAAGCCGCCAGTTCATTCGCCACTTGACACTACCCTTATATACCTAAGTCGCCAGAAGCCACAATGTTTCATCTGCTTATTATTTATTTTACTGTCTTATTATTTAACTGTCTACGTGCTGTGGCCCGATCGCGTTCTAATGTGTTAGCGCCCTGGTGCAAACTGATTCAAAAGGCCAGAAAGAGATCAAAAGAAGAAAGAGATATTTGATACCAACCGATTCGATCGGCCAGACCCTCCGTTCAGACATCAGATTTTCAGCGCAAGTTGGGCTGTTGTCGGGGCTGATGTTGCCAATGCAAGCTACGCTTGATTTAGTGAAACCCGGCAGCGAGTGCCAGACAGGCGTTTGTCCCACATCAGCGGTCCAGCCATTGACTTTCAACTGTGCAGTAGGGGCGGTAAACGCTCTACGAATTCTCTAGATTAGACAGCAGTTTCTATAAGAGACCCGTAACCTTGTAGATTTGGGGTATCATTAGCTCAAAATCCTCCCATCTGCGGTAACCTCAGTAGCAGAATTACTTCTGGGGGCCGACTAGGTTTCAAGGTCGCATTATGAGTGAGGTTATATAGAAGGTGTCTTAAGATCGACGCCTAAGGAACACTTAATAATCGAACATCCCTTTTGAAAACCGAACTGAATGTCTAACCCTACATTTAAAGAATTGCCAAACCTCGACAAGTCTCCACAAACATAAGCGTGTAAATAGCGTACTTGGCTCTGGACTTACCGAACGGGGCTGGTGTCTATTTCTGAACACACTTTGTGATTCTGACAATTTCTGATGCAAAAACAAAAATGATTTCAAGTAGGCCTTTTCAGGTACTCTTAAAATTATTACGTCGATGGCTTTAGAAAAACAAAAATATTGACTTTTTCCTCTTTTAAATTTTCAGAGAGACAATGTTTAGGGTGTCAAAGAGCAACGAAAAAAACGTTACTTTTTAAGTTAAGATGTCATCTTAAGTTCAAACACTTTCCTTAGTAAAGCACTTTACATAGCACATATGTTCTTCAACGTATATATTACGATTATTTACAATGATTACTTATCCTGTGAAGCTTCAATGAAACGACACACTCAGATAGCCAATGACGATGTTTGAACTTAATAGATTATTAGATGCTCTGTTTCAGAGATATGGTGACAATATATGCAAATGTAGGTCACACTAGTATTATAAGACTGTCAGAAAACTTCAAGGACACAAAAACATGGACTTTTATGCTTTATTATAACTTAGGTTAGTTTATACTTTATCTGGTAAATAAAACTCCACATGTAATTCTTCAGAATTATTTGTATTGTCAGTTTATGTGTAATAGTTCACAACATTTGCAGAACTAAGATATACAAATATTATGACCAATAATATCGGTGATGACTCAAAATATTTATAAAATGTACAATATAATCTCATTCATTTGACTTACACAGTTAAATATTTACAAAATATTATAGATTTGATAAAATTGTATACAGCGTCGTTACTTTTAGATTACACTGATATAAATACATAAAAAATAAAAGTAACTAATAGATATTTACAAATTAATCAGGTCATATTTTAAGCCTTCATTCTTGCTGTGCGGTTACTCGTGGGTATAACTGTAACAAATAAAAGGATCAACATTATTTTCAGACTTTAAAGTAGAATTATTACTGATTTCCCTGCTTTAGCACTGCTCAATGGAGATTGTTTTTAGACACACTAATGAAAACTCAATGCAGTATGTCCTGTAGGATTCTAAAAATTTACCATTATGAATCGTTGTTTTCTCTTTTCTACTTGGTAGGTACAAACAAAATTCATCAATTTTCAATATTCAATTGAATGTATTTGAATAACTTATAAGCATTGATATTCAAGGAATACCCATAACAATAAATAGCAAAAATATTATTTGTGTAATGATGGTTTTGACTGATGAAGCTACTAGTTTGCTTAACTTAATTATACTATATTTTAAAAAGTATTCATAGAAAAATCATAGGTGTAGGCCAGCACTATCTGAGGGTCTAGTTAGAGTTTATTATTCATAAACTCCTTACCAACCTCAACACAGAACTCGATTACCGTCGACGATCGAGTTATAAATAATAAATAAATAATAAAATTTATTCCGTACTCAATGTACAAGATTTAGCTGTTTTGAAAGAGTAGACTTAACTTAAAATAAGCAAAATATTAATTATTAAGTGCTTATATACTATGAAATTACAATTGTTAAACTCATTATTAAGTAAGGTCAACATTTCAAACTAGTGATCTGCCTGATGTAGGTAAGACCTGTTTTTCAGGTTCTGTTTTTCGTATGAACTCACCCCAAGCAAGTTCCTGGGCACGTAGCCCTCGTTCCCAGAATCGTCCCGACACCACCACCACTCCCGCTCGTTGTCGTCGCCCTTCCTCAACACCTGCAGCCTCGCGCCCGTGTCGAACGACAGCTCGTCGTTACGTGATGCCGCGTAGGAGAACACCGCGTACACCAAACCGTTGTTCATTATACCAAGCTTTTCTTGGACACCTGCGAATAGACAAACAATTATATTAAGTTAATAATGTTTTAACACCGCGTACACTATACCGTTATACATTATACCGAGCTTTTACTTTATTTTTCTTTATTTATTATTCACAAATTAAATTAATTATTAGTTAAAGGTGACTAGGCCTTTCTAATACAACACGCAAATGCTACATTTTTTTAATTTTAGTAAAAAATTAGCCTATGTGCCATTCGAGACTATAATCGATCTCAGTGCTAAATTTTATCCAAAACTCTTAAACCGTTTTTGCGTAAAATAGTAACAAACATCAACACATCCGTTCTCAACAACTGTCACATTTTTAATAATAGTAGGATTTTAACGACAAAATGTAATTACTATAATAAATTATTCTTATAGACTTACTCTGTCAATTTTATGCGCTATTTAATTTGATGTATTTAAAAAGAGGTTGCAAAGAAACACATTTATTTCACTATAATGCAAATTGTAACGCAAATATGAAAATCAGGTTGTAGTTAACTGTTAAAAAATCTTTACAATGCAAGTGCAGGATTCCTTTAATTTCATAATGAAATAAAACGCAAAATATTTTTTTGCATGTAGCAGTGCCATCTGTCATAATTTTAGTTACACTAGCATAACCTAAATGTATCAACTGAATAGAAAACTCACTGTAGAGGTACTCCGAGCATCCGTCGAACCCTTCCTCGTCTTCTTCGCATTTCTCAGCCGCTGTCTCGTGATCAGACAGGGTCGTTGCGAATATACAGGCACCTGGAAGTTATCGTAAAAATGCCGTTAGATGGCGTTCTAAGTAACTATATTTTTAAAAGAGGATCTTCAGCAGCCCATTGCTTAACATAGGCCTCTTTTCTCTTTTCTTTCATATTATCTTATTATGGAATAGGGAGCAAACGAGCAGATGTATCGCCTGATGGTAAACGATTACTGCCGCCCAAGGCCACCCGCAACCCCAGAGTCGTCATAAGTGAGTTGCCGGCCTTTGGGAGATAGGGGAGGGGTTGGGGTATGGGCCTCCGGTATCCTCACTCACTCGGTGAAAGACAGCTTAAGCGCTGTTTTACACCTGTTCTCTGTGAGGCCGTAGTATCACTCTTGGTTCTCTTTGCAGTACTGTTGATCTTTAATGCTCTCTTAGTCGGCATTTACGACCCCCACGGGATGGATAGATGCAGTCACAGTGCGTACTTTAAAACCACGACTACACAGAAATTTAGAAGGACAGATGTATGTATGTATATGGACATAGTACGAGACTTACCATTGTCAACAAGGAAGCGGACCATGGCCAAGTTGTTACATGAGGCGGCGCAATGTAACGGCGTCCAACCGTCTGAGTCTTGCGCGTTCACATCACATCCCAACTCCACAAGAAATCTGAAAATAAAAGACACATACTGATTGAGTAAAAAACACAGATTGACTGAGGCGAAAATATACATGTTGGTACCTTCAGGTACATGCTTGTGGTTTCGATCATAAACTCATCTAAGAAGAAGAATGTTTACCTAATATTTTTCTATTGAATTACATGACTTCGATCTTCAAGGTCTTAATAGAGCTTATGTTATGGACACTAAATAAGTATTTGCAGATCATGCAAGCAATTGGTCCGACCCGGTAATACAACCCGAGACCTCAAGCACAGCAGTCGCATACGCTACCACTACGCCAGCGAGGCAGTTAGAGATATGTAGCTTATGCTCACAGCTCCGCCTGCGTATATATCGGTTGCAGCGACAAAAAGTATCCTATGTTCTATAGACTTATAATTCCTATCTATATTTTTACAGAGATACATCAAAACCAGTTCAGCAGACATACAGTTACTTTCGATTTTAATATATTAGTATGAATCCTTACTAATATTATATTAGTTTAACTAATGGTTCTCCTTTGTTAGAAGAATACATCATAAAAATGTCGGATGTTACTAAAACATTCCAAACTTGACTTAACTAAATACCCTAGAGGTTATGGACAACATTTATATTATATTTAATTTTGAATAATTAAAGATTGATTCAGAAAAATTAAAGATATGAATTGAAATAACTCACTTGACAATTTCAAAGTGTCCCGCACAAATGGCGTTGTGCAGGGCTGTGATCCCTTCGTCATTTGCAGCGCTTGCATTCTGCACCTGAAATTTAAATATTTCAAATTTAAAAACTAATAATGGTTGACTTGACAGTTTACCTATATTTTCAGTCAGCTACGAATATTAAAATAAATAAACTTATATGACTCTGAATGAGCATTCTCGTAAATAAACTATTTGTGTTTACTTATTTTTCTAGATACCCCCAATTGAGATGTTTTCTCTTCTTAAATTTTACACATCATTTTTAATGGTAAATTTAACTTGGTGTACAAACAACATGGTGTTTTAATTAGTTACATAAGGAAAAACTGTAATACATTCTATACACTCCACATCCTATTACATTCCACTGCTGGACGTAGGTCTCTACAAATGAGTAGACATTCATTTGTATGTGTACCTATGGCCAGCAAGGGACTTTTCAAACACACACATAATGTGGACAGATTTTAGGTAAATTTTAGTATAGTAGGTAGTGTACCTCCTAAAATTTTTCATATATTACCTGTGTTGCTGTTTTCTTGACGAGTTCTAACTCTCCTTCTAAACTAGCATCCAACAGAAGCGCGAGGGGATCGAAGCTAACCCGCCTGGCCAGTGGCGCTTTGCCGCCTTGCTTCAAATTGCCCTTTTTTGTCCGCCTCAGAACATTCTCAGAACCCTGAGAATCCTGACCGTTCAAATCCACAGAACTGATCTGTTCCGTGATATCGGACACTAAGTTATCCTTACTATCGTCCTGTTTATCTATTGATATGTTATTGTTATTGAAAGCCCTATCGACTTCGTCTTTTTGTTTCTTCTCTTTAAGGCCGTTTTCATTGGGCATGTTTTCTAAGTGATCCATTTCAGGAAATAGGAAAGCTGGAGGCATTTCTATTCGTCTGTTTATACTGACGCTTATTCCATTCTTGGAATTGCTAACGTTTCTAAGTTTAGGCTGTTCGCTCATTGGTGGTTTTCTAATCGTGAGTGGGCGTGCTTTTATGATCATTTCGTTGCTACTCGCACTACTGACAGATTCTTTCTGCTGTGTTTCACTATCGTTGGATATATCGGAAGGCAAGGGTATGGTGGGCATTGGTGTAATGTTGTCACCGGATTGGTTGAAGCCCACGTCATTGTTCACTGATTGTCTTGGTGGTGTCTGTAATGCAACACATAAATAGATTATCATGTGGTCAAATTAAATAAATTATCTGACATGCATAATACCTATGTAATACTATGTACATAGGAAAAATTTGGTAGCCATCTAAACTATAATGATGAACTTTTTGTTGTATAATACCCTTTTAAATAGGTAATTTTATTGCAAATAAGCCCCGCTAAACAACAAATTATATGTGAATGTGTAAAAATCATGAAAGTAAAAAGTTTTACACAGCTTTAACTGTAGTCATGGTCACTCATTATCAGCTCAATTACAAAGTATCATGTTTAAAATCGCCGGAAATTGATTAGATGTTAGCGAGACCTAGGCTCAGCTGGATCTAAGGACAAGAAGCTTATGGCAATATCGTTTTAAACACTGAACATACTCTACCTACTCTTTTAATTTTTACAACTTTCTAAAACTTCTAAATCAATATAAATCTATCATTTGGTTCTTGTGTGAATACTTATTCTAAGATTAAGTACAATATGGTAACATACCTTGATAGTGGGTTTTGGAGGTAGGGCAGGTTTAGGAGATTTGTCTGTACTGACATCAGGAGTAGACAATGGTGTGCTGGCACTCTGTGGTGGTGATAACAGGATACTCTGTGATGATGCATTCTGTCCAGCAAACGTTGAACTTCCAGTACTAGTTGACAGCCCTGATGCAGTGTTTCTAACGATCTGGGGTTGGGAGGTCACCACATTACAAGCTACATGATTTGATGATGATACAGTGATGCTTTGGGTTTGAACGGTCTGCGGTTGGACCGGTTGGATCTTTGTGGAGGATGTCTGGTATATGGGTGATGGTTTCCCACTTGAGACCTGAACTGATGTGGGTGCTACACTCGATACAGGTTTCTGTAATGAATGAATGATGATGATATTTACAGGTGTGATGGTGTGAAGTGAACAAAATGAAGTGTGTACATTGATTACGGAATATAAATATGATTACTTATTTAGGTAGGTAGGTATATGATTTCTTGTTTAGGTAAGTAGGAAGTTAGTTTACTGACCTTTCTACAAAATTTAAATGAAATCCTTAAAGTTGGATGTGCTATTTTTTATGGGACTTGCTGTTTAAAGTCACTCAATGTAAATAATTTTAAATAATAAATTAAGTAGTATTTTTGTATGCAGACATTTACACCCCACGAATTAGATTTTTAGCCATCTACTAATTTGTTGTAACCTCTCAAGAGGTTAAAACAGGAAATAAAGGTATAGAGCTATACTTCTATTTTTTTAATCCAATTATAGATTTTAACGCATCATATAGTGCACTAATGGTTTGGACATGGACGTGTACTTTGAATAATGATAAGGATTATTATCTAAGTTTTTAATTAAACAAAACTCACCCCAAATCCAATAGAACTGCTGGCAGAAGTTGCATTGGAACTTAAACTCGGTGAACTGCCCTTTAGCACCGACTGTTTAACATTTCCTTTTGAACCTTCACTGTTCTGACTATTATTCTGACTTAGCCTATTCTGTGGATATGCATGGTTTTCTTTTCCTTCTTGATTACATCTACCAGAGGAGTCAGATTTCTGCAATTGATATGCATTATCTTGCTGATATGTAGATTCCGTTTGACTTAGAGGTGTCGCTAAACTTTTATTCACAACTGAAAGTGGGGTAGAATGCACAGTCATGTGATTGACATTGATAGCATTCTTCTCCAAGTTTTCACTGTTTTTCCCGTTCACTTCAGGTTTTAGCTTTCCATTAGTGCTCTGTGGGAACTTGGTGTTATATGGCAAAGTTTGATATTTAGGGTCGGATTTACTTGCTGCAAATTCAGGAGGGAACTCTTGCTCATTTATCTTCAAATCTTTGCCAGTTTGATTGCTATTTGAACTACTAGTACTGTTCGGACTATATTGGGGCTGTTTCAAATAGTCCATATATTTATTTTGGTCGAGCATTGATTTCTGATCGTAAGCATTGCCGATTCCCTGTTGAACATGACTGAAATTGTCATGTTTGTTTGGATACTGTCCATGATATGGATTATCTTGTAAATGAGTGTTAGGATAGCCGTTGAACAATGGGTTTATCATTTGTTTTTGTTGCAAATAATGTGCTTCTTGCTGTGTCAAATGACTTTGAATGTTGTCGCTTTGTGTAAGCTGTTTTAATGGCACATTATTTTGAAGAAGATTCTGTTTCATGGGTGCCTGTAAATTCAAAATGTATAATGTGAATGTACAATTTTTAACACGAAGCGATTCGCTGGAATGATAATAAACTATGCATGCAATTCTTCTTCTTTTGATGATATGGCAATCAGCCGGATCAGCTATTTCTGCCAATGTCAAGTATTTCAAGTCTTCAATTCTAAGTCTTCGAGTCTTCAAGTCTTTGTCGTGATGGAATTAATGATAAAAAATATAAAAAATGTGGATGACATGAAATAGGGACCGTCTTTCGCAAAAACAAAAAACGATCCTATGCATGCAATTAATTTGGATTATTTCAATTGCCGCCAATGAGATGTATTGACATTTGACATATTTGACATTGGATTGATGTTTGTTTTTTTTTAATAGAGAGCTTATAATTAATAGTGTTTTATAGTGCATAATCAATTCAGTAATCCAATGTTATAAAATTATATTTTACCTTCGATACTTTCGACTTTGCAAATTTGATAAGGACAATAACATTAAAAGTATTTAAGTATTATATAAACGAAGGATTTAAACACTATTAATTATAAGCAGTTAAGCACCTAAGGTAAGCTCTTTTTATACTTAATTGGCAAGTCAAGAGCAAAAACCTCATTTATCATCACGTTAACTAAACAGCCTTGAATCTTATGTATTGCAGTATCATTAGTATCTAGCCGGCAACTTTTTTGATTGCAGTAACTTGATCAATGATGAGCAAAGTCAATTTGATCCTACTACGCTGAACAGATTGTCTATTTTATATTTATCAAAGGTGTTCTGTACATATCACAAGTAATTTCTCAAAGGAATTATATAAGACATTTAGTTTCCTTCTTGTATACTCTGATAGGGTTTATATTTATGAGACCAAATCTAAATGAAAATCTGATTATTTAGTGAACCGATTAAAAATCGGTTTGAAATCAAAGACTAGGTGTCCCTAGAAGACAAAAAAAAATTTAAAAATTTGAGCGTTGGAGATCGTTTTTTGTTTTTGCGAAAGACGGTCACCATTTCATGTCATCAAAATTTTTTTTTATCATTAATTCCATCACGACGAAGACTTAAGACTCGAAGACTTAGAATTGAAGAATTTAAATACTTGACATTGTCAGAAATAACTGATACGGCTGATTGCCATCTTTTCAAAAGAAGAAGAAGAAGAACTTTGAGCGTTATGATGATGCGACATTACGTTTAATTACTGCTTTTTTTTAAAAAGAGTTACTTAATTATACATTGAGAATATAAAATTTCAACTAGTAATAAAAAAATATTTTTACCTGAAAATTTGTGTTATGACTGACACTCTGAGCATGCGGTACGTGATTGTAAGGTTCAACAGCAGCTACATTGCCTCGAGGTTGTTGGTTCTTTGGTTGACTGTTAACCCCAGTGCTACCGGCAGAATAATTAGGTAACTGTTGCATAGGAGTCGGATTTGTTGCTCTGAAAATTTTTAAATAATATTCAATCGAAAGTCAAAACGAGAAGTGTGTTGATCTGCTGTGTATAATACTGTGTATTATCGAGTAAGCGATTTGGAAATGCTATTATAAAAAATAAAAAATATTATTTTCTTGTTCTGAACACATATTTATTATTAAATGTTTTTGTTGACCACAAATGATACTTCCTAATAACTAATGCCCAAATACTTAAAAGTACCCAAAGTCTGTAAGTAGGGATGCCTATAATAAGTACATGTATCCTACGATTTTCTAGTATACTGTCATTAGATCCAGTTCCAATGATATTGAGACCGGTGAAACGCACCTAGTTCTAGGTTTTTGTTTGAAAGGGTTCTAGTTACGAAATATGTTTGAAATATCAATTAAATTATTAATTCTCTAAATCAGTCGTGCATTTATTGGTCAGGTCATTATATGTTTTAAGTATTCTGCATAACATTCTGAATATACATAGTATCTTTATTCTGAAGTAATACTAATCCATCAACAGCTAGTGTCCTCTGTCGGAAAGTACAATGTTTTTTGTAAAACTAATGCATGCAAACCTTTGCTGCTGTTGCTGTTGTGGTTGCCGGTGTGCAGCAGCGAGTTGACGATTCAGCGCTCTCTTTCTGAGCAGCCTTGCTTGTAGCTCAGAGACGCGGCGGTCGATGCTTCTCATTTCTTCTTGCCGAGCGCCGAGCGCTGCCCGCTGCGCCGACAGCCTCCCGTTCTGTTGCTCGTTCAGTTTGTTGCGGTACTGTAGATTTAAAAAGGTAGGTTTATTCAATATTGTAAACGAAATTTAAACTTAAAAGGAATTAAGACACTTTTTTTACTTGAAAATGTCAACAGTAACAAATCATAAACTTTCTATCATAATTACTTTTCACTATAAACAGTTCTTTTGTAATTATTTATAAATATAAATTTTAAACTTTCCATCATAGTTATATTTTAATATAAACAGTCTTATTATTTATATTTATTTACTTAATGTATGTTTCATATTGTATGTCTTTTATATACGTAACTATTAAGGTGCCTTAATAAAAATTTAAAAAATCCAAAATTTCGCATCCATAGATCAGGGATGATCAGAGGTTCACAGAAAAAATCGGTTCGATGCAAGCAAAAATTAAAGCTATTAGTCATACACTTTCATACACATACTTTCCTACAAAATGAAACAAAAGCAGTGGTCTATATACGTTTGTATATGCATATACTAACGTATTTACGGCATAAGCAAGTTTTCCCAAGTGGCTGTCGACTGCAGTGCAATTAACGTGCATTTCAAATGAGCTCAGATGTCTTTGGTGTGGGACATAGCGTGTAGCTCGCGTGATTAATGTTAACTATAGCTGCATACCCCTAATGCTAGGTTATATTATTATGTTGCAATTATTATTATTATATATTATTATTATATTGTTGTAAATGTAAATATGTTGTAAATACCAACAATCAGTAGGTTTAGAAGCTACACATCTCAACAGCCTTTGAAAATTCATAGCTGGACTTTAAAAAAATATTATATTATGACATTAGTTATGGTTGTCTGGAAGAAATCGCCGAGGGTGATATGACCGCCAATTGTTATACATATTTTGTGACTATTCCTGTTGTACCGTTTCTTACTATGTGTTGTGTACACATAAATAAAATAAAGACAAATAAATTAAAAATAATTAGTCTTGTTTATTTTCTCTCATAAATGTCTTAAGTATTATTCAGTAACCCATAAAAAAACCTTTTCTACAAACGGAGGTTTCCAAATATAATAGGAATAAGGGCGTATGAACATAGAAGAGTATCTATTCTATCTCCACAACAAGGACGAAGTTGTTTATGATATGTAACTACTCTCCAAGTCCTAATTTTCATTAGCGACGGTATAAATTTCATACCTTGATTTTCAATTACATTATCTAATTACGTTAATGTAAATAAAATCTTTCAGACGAATGATTCCCAGAACAAAGGTTAATTAGTTTATTTCGTTACGCTCATACAGTTTTACTTAGTACAGGTCGTAAAAGTGGCCTGCGAGAATCGTCAGTTGTGTGTCCTATAAACATTTATAAAGCCATTAACAACGTGGGATCGCTAACGACTGAACGTGGAAACTGTTTTTCTTGTATAATTTACGCTATAGGAAAATCACAAAAGTATATTATTGTTCTGTATTATTCATTGCTGGTTTTAGAACAAAATATATAAATGAAACAATTTTTTTTTATCAGATTGGAAATATTCCAAGGAATATTGAGATACTATTATAATTTAAAACTTGGTAATATTATTTTGCGTTCTTAGTTGGTTTCGGTACCACTCTTCTTAACATAAATATTGTACGTAAAAACCGTTAAATATTTTTAAAATTTTAGCAAATCTATGGGTAAAGCTTGACAGTCTGTATTTTTGATTTCTTGAATTATTCTTAAGGTTCTGTACCCAAAGGGTAAAATGGAACCCTATTACTAAGACTTCGTTGTCCGTCTATACGTCCGTCTGTCACCAGGCTGTATTTCGTGAACCGTGATAGTTAGACAGTTGAAATTTTCAGAGATGATGTATTTCTGTCGCTACTATAATAACAAATACTAAAAAACAAACAACTATAAGGGGACTCTCAAACTACAAACATGATTTTTTTGATCGTTTTTGCGCGATATTGCTAACGGCAACAGGTAGACGCTTGTAATGTATAGACAAAGGTACAGAACCTTTCCTGTGCGAGTCCGACTCGTACATGGCCGATTTTTTGTTATAATGTTGCTATTTCGGATTCTTAATTCACTTTTTATAGTAGTATCATAGAGAAACCAGAGGTCGAGGGCTCCATTCATCAGAAGAATATTACAAATATTCATTTGTAATATTCTTCTGATGAATGATGATCTAACACGAATGAGAACAAATGAGCACGAATCATTTGTTCTGTATCTGGCTGCAATTTATGTAAAGGTTCTGTCGAGATAAAAATGAAATGCCGAGTGTGAGAACTGTAATGTTATTCTTAATTCTAGCTTTTGCCTGCGATTTCACCCCTTGTAAATCGGTCACCGCAGCAAAGAGTTAGTCTATGTCCTTCCTCAGGAATCAAATTACCTTTATGACAAGTTGGTTCAAATCCTACATGGTGATCAAAAACAGGTGTTCCGGGTCTGGGTGTTCTGTGTCCGTTTCATGTACATTTGTAAAGTCCCCCACGACGCAGGGTGCATATTCCTGATGTGGGTTTCATCAAAATCAGTATAGCGGTTTAGCCGTGAAGTGTAACAGACAGACAGACAGAGTTACTTTATAATTTGCCTACAATATTAGTATGGATTATTATTTGTATATAAGTATATATATATTCCTAGTTAACTATAACAGTTATACAATAAACAACAGTTGCCTTACATTGATATCCAAACATATTTCTGATTTATTTAACCTCGAATTCATTCTTGATCGTAAATCGATTCCGAGTGAATGAATATTTCCACGTCCCTCCCATTCTACATAGCATTTAGTCTTGTAAGTACATTTCTTTCGTTTTATACACGACAAAAAGATGCCAAAATAGGAAATTTACTGAGAAAGATGATAAAATGTGTACTCGTGTTTTCTTTTTACTGGAGGATTACAAACTATCAAAAAAATATGTGATGAAAGTTTGTATTAACTTGAGTTACTTCTATTTAAAAGAAACATTACTTTCCTCATATTCGTGTTATTCGGGTTACGCATTTGTGCATAGTGTGTTTATTCCTTGTGTCCTAAAGCAGAGTGTGGCTATAGGAATCTCGGGTTATTTCCCTTAGGGTTTGGCTATACGGAGATTGTTTGACGGTGGCTATATATAATCTACTATGCGATCAAAACCAACTTTTTTAATGGAATAGGTAGCAAACGAGCAGACGTATCGCCTTTACCGCCACCATGGACACCCGCAACACCAGAGGCGTCACAAGTGCGTTGCCGGCCTTTTAGGTTTGGGGAGGCGGATGAGGGGAGAGGTTGGGATATGGGATTTAATGTATGTAAAATAGACAGCTTTCCTTTTACATACTTAACATTTCTATAGTAGTTCCAGAATACTATTGCCATAAAGGTATTTAATCTAAGGTCTTATAATTATTTTTCTTCTCTGTTCTGAGTATAAACTAGTAACGTCTTAAAGTCAAATAGGTAAATTTGTAATATAATATGTTTTATAATGTACGACTGACATATACTCGTATGTGTTTAGAATTAAAAATCCAGCTAAGCCAAAATACCACGAAATACCTTTTGTAAGTTTAGTTTAACCAGATATAAGTATCTGGATAATCAAGTTCTGATCATTATCTTTTTATAGCAAATTTTTAAAAAAATTCATGAACGTGTTTTGAACCATTTCCGTGATTCAGATTATCTAAATACATATACAAGAATCGCTTTAAAGGTATTAAATAAGTTTTTTTTCGATGAAATCTCTTAGACTACTTCGATGAAAATTCTATTCTTTAACAAATTACTACCATCAAATTTAGTCACTCATCTTAGTAACTCAGAGCTAATCTACAGCTTATGTTCAGTCTGACACTCTTAACAAGTTCCATTTTGGAGATAATTTAGTAGATGACACCATCAATTTACACGAAGAGCGAATTAAACAGCTAAGTTCTAGAGTAATAACATTAATTTGATGTAGGTGTAGGGGCAGTACCCTTAGACCATCAGTACGTAATTACTGCAAAGGGGCATTGGGAATAGTCCCACGTATCAGTCGGTAATACAATTTTGTTAAGTCCGAAAAGAGAGCTATTCAAAGAAATAGGCGCTGTTAGTTTATTGGTTAGTTTTTGCCGTTACTCAGAATAAGAAGTTCCTATCAACAATTCTTTAAACATGCAATCCAAACGTAGTTAAAAAAATTCTTTATATGTATTATTATTACTTTCGTACATTTTCATTTTAGAGGTCAACTATACTTTTAAGATACATTTCAAACACAGTTCCAGTTAAAGCCAATTATATTCAATACACTTACATATTTCACAAGATTACTTTGAACTGAAACTATTTTAAAGAGCTATTTCTACCTTTAAGAAAAAAAAATCCTTGGTAATTGGTATTCAATTTACCTTGCATATATCATGAGTAGTTAAAAAGGGGTATAAAAGACCAGTTCACAAGGTATAGGACAAATATTGTTACGGGCTATGAGAGAGGAACCTGATTTACTCACATACAGACCTTTTGGCCTCGGCACTTAGAATTTTCAGTCACTTAACAAACAAAAACTAAATAATAGAAATACTTTCACTATCGATACACTTTAGTTTTTATACAAAGGTCAATGGAAGGGACATTAGATCGCTTGTATGTCGCGTCGGTAACTAAATAGTCAAATTGGAGCTTGAATCAAAATGTTGGCATTAGACGCACTAACGAAATTAGTGTCGTGACGTGGGCTTCATAGTAGTAGCTGCCTACAGGGTTGGTGAATCTTAGAAGTGCAGTTATATAAATGGAGTTAAGGAAAGCAATACGAGTATATACACATTTAACTCGTACCATGCAAGAGAATTTATTTAGAATGCTTGTTAGAATAGATTAAGAGTAATACACCATATTTTGTTGAACTTTGTTGCTTCACAATATCTAAAAAAGTAGATCAATATTATTCACCTGACAGAGCTCCTTCTGATTTTCACCTATTCCGTTCATGGACACATGGCCTAGCTGACCGGCGTTTTCATTCTTATGAAGAAGCTAAAAAATGGAACGTTTCATGGATAGCCTCAAGAGACATGTCCTTTTTCCGACGCGGAATTCATATACTGCCAGAAAGATGGGAAAAAGTAGTCGCTAGTGATGGGCAATACTTTGAATTATATGGTTTTGTTCCTTATAATTTAAATAAAAAAATGTACAAAAAATAGTGAGAACTTATTCAAGGTCCTACGTATTTTTTTGCTCAGTGCAGGAACCCGATATGATAAGATTTTTCTCTCTTTCATCTGTTAACAGCATTCGTTGCCGATATTTCCTTTATTGTTACATTATTCTGCATATAAATGAGTTATTTTATATAGATGTTCAAAGACTTCTTATCGATCACTGAACAGTAGCTTCAAAATTTAAATTTTGTTAAAACCCTGCGGGGATACCTCTTTTTGCATATTTAAAATAACAATAATTTTAACAAAAATAAAAACAAATTTCAAGAACTGGACAAAATTGAAATGGACAATAGCTTTCAGATATAAAAGAGTTATCCAAATCGGTTCACCCAGTCGATAGATCTGAGGTAATTAAAATAAAAAAATATAGTTGAATTGAGAATCTCCTCCTTTTTAGAAGTCAGTTAAAAATTACGCATTTTTCAGATTCTCGCTATATGGTCAAGTAACTAATAGATAGAATAACTAATGATCCCTGTGTAAAACTTATTAACAGAACCATTTCATTGAACTTGAATATATCTAATTGTAAACACTGTGTACCAATATACAGCGTGCTATAGAAAAGTTTAGTTATATTGCATATACTAAATGCAGGTAATATTTGTATAAAACGTAACCATATTCAATTATTGTTAGTTTTCTTTTCTAAATTTTTAGTATCTATCTGTGGAGATTTGTTAATGGCTTTTTGTTGCTATTTTTATAACCTACGTTAAGCGTATTATTGTAAGTTTTCCTAAGATTAATAAATAAAATAAAAAATAAAAATATTTTAGAGTAGTCTTTACTACAGAAAATCGTGCGTATGATTTTGAGTTATTGCACTGGTACATTTAATACGAAGAGCCCCGTGGAGATTGTGTTTGCAGTGACATGCAGCTCTCCAGAGAAAAGTGCATAATTTGTACACGTTAATTAAGTTTTAGATGTCCTACATTTGGGTTCTAGATTGCATGTAAAATTCTGAAATGTCTAATATTTCTATACTATTTTATATAAAAAAACTATGTAGATTTGAAAAATATATAAAATATATACTCGTATATCACACATCAAATAATAATTTTACAAGTTATATCCCAATTACAAGTTGTATTCCCATGTACATGCGTCATTAAAATATTTTCATAAGTTTCTTTTCTATATCCGATTCCAATTGCGATGCTTGTATTGATTTTAGAACACTTGTACTCTCAAATAAAAATAGGCAGGAACGAGCACTTTTATTTAGACTTTTCATCGCTTAAATTATTGGAGCTCGTGGGAAGCTTGGCTTAAATATTTAACAAAACATATGTGAAAAGCACTTTACTCGAATGAAAATTAATTGAAAGTACTCGTAGTATAAAGTAATAGAAACATCAGATTGGGAAAAAAATAAGTCAATTTTGATAACTTGAAAAATTGGAAAACAGTTTATAGAACTGTTGTGTTTTTACATAACTAAAAAACCAGTTCCAGACTATTTAACTGTACCCTTATTTATATATATATATTTATTTATTAAACAAGACCTACAACGTATGTAGGTCTTATTTAATAAATAACGTTTAATCAATTAAACCTCAAGCTTAATATTATAGCTAAAAAGCCAAGCATGGTTAATCGCTCCGTTTTTTATAAAATATTATGAAATGTATGAACTTTCTTTTCAAGAACGTAAATTTTTTTAAACAAAATTTAATAATTGATACGCTATTGTATTTAAATAGTATATAATGTTGATTCTTTACATCGAACCGGCATAAATTTTAGAAATTATCATAAGTCATATCATTTCTCATACAATTTTAACGACTTGCCTACCTAATTACGTATTGTACAACCGTTCACACTCCATCCCATCTCATGAATCCTCATCATAGCTCTAATTATTGCTGCTAATATTATTGTATTATATTATATGTATTACTACCTGATATTTTTAATTTATTTACCTCTAAATACTTTCTAGATTTGAAAGTATTTAGAGCTAAAAAAATCGCTATCTAGCAATCGCACGTTAAACTTTAGCGATTCCGTTGGAAACCCTTGTTCAAGTCAAGATTTTTAGTCCAAGATGGCCCATTGCTCAGGTTTGTGCAGTAACTATCACACTACACTAACTATCACAAGTGTCAAAATCCAAAATGTCATATGCTGCATCATAATTTAGTAGTAAATATTAATTGGCACTGTTAATGGCCAAATTAAGGGCTTGAAGACAACACTTCAAGCCCTTTGCGAGATTAACTAACCAAAAAAATGTTCTCACCCACATTACTTTTTGTCTTGTTATTCTATTTCAGGGCATTGTTATTTTATTATATCTGCATGTAATACACTAGGCGTCGGTTTTGTGGAAGGGAAATAGGCAGTCCGAGTGTCTAGTTAGGCGGATGTCTCATTATTTCAGTTCGATGAATCCAGTATCGCTTCTTTGGCAACAGATATCAGAACATAGCGCGAGTTTTATGTGGACTAATTCAAGAACTATTCCCTATCTAAAGTAAATTAATAGTATACTAGCTGACCCGAGCAATTTCGTATGCATCTCTTTTCAATCATAGTCGGCTCCTTTTGGTCTAAGCGTGATGTTAACTATTCTATCTTAGGCACGCCAACAAAACACACATTAGAAAAACACGAAACTTGGCTTATCTAGCCAATATTCGTGTTTTTTTAATGTGTGTTTCGATGTCATCGCGAGCAACAACCTGAAACCGAATTGTGTGTAATAGATTGTTTTGTGTTTTTTTAATATATATATAAAGGAATATAGGGTATGTTTATGGGGTATGAAAGGGATATGTTTTTGGAGTGTATTTATTTATTTATTTCTTTGGCATGCCCTAGAGCCTAAACGGCTTGGCTTACTTTTATGTTAGTGGTGTCAATAGATTTGTCTTAGCTTATATATATATNTTTTGTTAATTTGATTTCTGATGGAAATTCTTGAGTCAAATGTTTGATTACCCTGGCGAGAAATTAATAACCTGCATCGGGTGAGTGAGGAGTGAGAAGAGAAGTAGAAGTTCCAAATGCGGTACATCATCATTTGTGGGTCTAGAGACGCTGGTATCCATAAACGGCGAGAATCACACATCATATGTCTCGATTAGATAATTGTTAAAAAATAAAACCCGACTGCGTCAGTATCATATATAAAACATATAAGTTTTAACGGTGATAACGAACATATATATATATATATATATATGTTCGTTATCACCGTTAAAACTTATATGTTTTATATATGATACTGACGCAGTCGGGTTTTATTTTTTAACAATTATCTAATCGAGACATATGATGTGTGATTCTCGCCGTTTATGGATACCAGCGTCTCTAGACCCACAAATGATGATGTACCGCATTTGGAACTTCTACTTCTCTTCTCACTCCTCACTCACCCGATGCAGGTTATTAATTTCTCGCCAGGGTAATCAAACATTTGACTCAAGAATTTCCATCAGAAATCAAATTAACAAAAATACTGGAGTAAAATTTATGAAAATGTGGGTATCTAATATGTTAGCAATAGTCCGTACTGTAGAAATTACTTTTAACGCATAGAATAGGTCTCCGGTCATCAAGTCCAAGATACGTGTTCTAACGGCCGAGTGCCCGCAACCTAGTTGGCGTACGACACTCTCTACAAATATTACTGCCCATGTGTCAACAATCTTGTTTAGTAATCGTATATCTACCGTCCGTGTGGTGACGGATTAAGAAATCGGAGTGTCAGCGTCCCTATTCAAAACGTGGGTGTCTTAGAGCTTGCTAAGGGAGCAAATTACTTAAGACCATATCACTGCAATAAGAAGAAAAAATTGATACAAACCCGACCTCCCTGTCCAGCGAGCTGTACGAGTGGTATGCTAAACTCTTCTTGGTAAGGAGAAGGTTATATTTAGTAGTAAATCTATTAAAGTCTATTGATAATGATAGATAATCGATAGATAAATAACATTTAAATAAATGTGTTAGATGGATCTGTCACAAACCTTCATAAATTTTCTTAAATTTAAAAATTTAATGAAATTTTAATAAATTTTATAATCAACAAACTCAAAAGTAATCTTCTTCATATTTCCAATCACGTCGCAATTTTAGCTGTCTTATCTGTCAGAAGTTTATTTTTGCAATTTTTATAAAATTGATTAGAGCCCATTCAACCCTAGATTTTTCTCCGTCGTCCTGCCAACCATCGATTTTCACAATCTCCTAATTACTGTCAACGGCGTTCGTTTAGACATTGACAAGGATCTAGTCTGTGAGGAGGGACGATCACAAATAATTTTGTTTTCAAAATTGACGAGATTAGAACTTAGTAATATATGTATTTCATACCCCAGATCACTTAAAAATACTCATATTGAAAATCAATTTTCGTGTATGTGGATTATTTAAAGATTTTATGAAATTATATGCAATTGAACATGCATCTTTCCGCTTCATCTGTCTAACTATCGATATTAAAAGGACATAATTCAGGTGCATGTCCTTACTAAAATATAAAGTTAATTGAACTTCACTCAGTATTCGGTACTTCCTTCCTTCCTTTTGTGTTATTTATAAATACAACATTAATAATCTTAATGATAAACATGTATTCATCAATACTAAATCTTCTTTACTAAAATGGTATCATCATTATATATATCATCTTATTAGCTTTTATTATTCCCAAGATTATTTGACTATTAGTTCAACCGGTTTTATCTGAATATCATGTTTTCAATGGAGCGACTGGCATCCGACCTCCGCAACCCTGAGAGTAAAATCGAAGATTTAACTAGTTACCAGTGTATATAGGGCACTGACTTCCCAATAATTTTGCAATAGGGGATCATGGTCACCGACGGCTTAATGTGCTCTCCGAAGCACGAGCAGGAAACACCGTCATCTTCCATAACCCTGGACTGCTATTAAGATTTTTTTTAAATAAGAAGCCAACAGAAGTCCGACACGGTAATAAAGTCTTGATCTAAAGTCACTTACGCTAAATTATATTAATTATAATTAAGAAAATTATCTTCTTCTTATCCCATGTTGACTAAAGTGGTTTCAATTTCCAACCGACTATTGTATTATGAATAATTATGACAACAACACCTGGTCTTTCCCCTTTAAATTTGCCTGCCATCTCTTGCAGGTCCTCTTGGCTTATCTTAAATTCAACCATGCGGTTATCATCTCAATTTAATTAATTAAGATAAAATAAGCCGTTGTCGGAAGTTTCAACCCTCTCCTTTTAAACGAGACGGGGAAGCAATAAGTCAAGTTTAGAACCCTATAAATAGGTCATTGTTATCTAAATTATTTTGTAAGTAAATTGTTTAAGTTGTTTTAAAGTTGAATGAACTGACAGAGTTAAATGAAAAGTGTTGGAGCACAGTTAAAACTAATATAACATGGTCCATTACTATAACTTTCTTATTTTTTTTCTTTAAGCAAAGTCTAAAACGTACCTTTTTCAAGTATTCAATTTTAAATTGATATTTGAAATAAGCGTTTTAGGTTCCAAGAACATTTAATATATCTTCTGTTTTATAATACAGTTTAGTTTAACAAAAAAAATTGATCCCCTCTTAAAAAGCTTTTTTCATTGCTGTTGCAATTAATAGCTGTTTGAGAGTATCAACTTGTATAATAAACAACAAATAATTGTTTGACTTATACATAAACCTAACTAGTTTAATGAAGACCTCATGAGGTGTACCGAAAAATGTTAGTATATCCCCTATCTTAGAAAGATTCCTACCTTATTATTCAAGGGGTATCGTTCGTATTTTTATGACGCTCAGATAATTGATACTAGAATATTTCCTTACCACCAAAAGACCGGTCATTTAGGTAGCCAAAATGCTAAAATTGGATATAGTGATTATAAATCACAAGAAGAAGAGTTCTGTAATATTTGTTGAAAAAGGAACAATAATCCGGCAATAGATGCTTAGCTGGAAAACATTCTTCAGATCATCTAACCCAACACTAATAATAAAAGATCAGATATCGCAGATACCGAATGCTTTTAGTCAATTTGATGCCGATAGATATAGCCGTTACGTCATAACTTTGGCAGGGTGTGACAGGAAAACTCGATTTTCATTACATATGTTTAGAACTCGATAATTGATTACGATATACATAGATGTGCGTAACATTTTAACATTACTTTTGGCATAATAACAAGAAATACCAGCATATTTTGATTTATTGTTGATATCAAGCTTGATTTGTTATGTAGTCAGTGTAGGGTACCGTTACAACATTAGTGATAGACAAAATTCCTTAAGATATTTATAATTTTCATATAGTTTGTTATATTTTAATACCTTTACAAAGTTCATAATATACCTAATATGCAATTTTGCATAGCTTGCCAAGTCCTTTTGAGTTTAATTTTTGGGGTCACTAGTCACTTGCATGTATAATTAACCTGCAAATTTCGTCGTTACTTACGGTTGCAGTACACACAAAGGTTTAATCAGAAACAAGTTATGAATAATATGGTTAATAAATTGTTATTTATGTAGAATAAATTTACGTTAAGTAATTTCATGAAATTAGACCAAATTGACGTTTACTTACCCTACATTAGTTTTGACCTCTCTTCGATGAGATTTTAAGATCAGTTGGTTATAAATACTCACCATCAATTCCCTCCTAAGCTTGTCCAGCTCGTGCGCCGAAGGCGGTGCGGGTTGGACTCTGCCTCTTCTCAATTCCTCCAGCTGCCTTGTCAGCTCTTCCACCTTAGCCACCGCCACAGATAGCTCCTTCTCCTTTTCATTGAATAATGCTCGTATTGACTCAAGGTCACTTGCTGCAGACAAAAGGATTTCATAAGTACAACAGTTATAATTAAGAGTGTATTTACTATGCAAAATAATTTTGATCGTATTAGGAAGTTCTAGTGTTAGATATCATTTTTGAATACGGAGGTAAAAAACTAAAGTTAGGACTGTAACTGAGCAAAGGTTACTCTAGTCTAAAGTGAAACAATAGAAGAAATATTATGTATTAATATTTTTCCGGTTGTAAGAAAACCTGTAACTTCAAGCCACTAGATTCTAGCATTATACTCAAAGCTATGTGATTGTAGTTTAGGATAAGGAATATATAAAAATATTCTAAAACAAGCTTAATAACCTAACCTAGACGACTTAAAGAGAATACTGGTAATGTAGGCTCGTGTAACTAACAGTGAGCCCTTTGTGCGAAAATTGATATACTAATACACTCTGTTCCATACAATTTCAATACCTTCCCTTCTAATCCATTATTCCGAAACGCCGTACAAAAATCATGTGACAAGGAAGAAAAATCGAGGGTTGCATTAATTTTCGACACAGGCCCGTAGTATATAAATGTGTATCAATTTTCTAAATTACTTTACTTGTACACGTGTCTTTTTAAAAGGCCAATATAATGATTCAGAAAAAAACTTTTTAGGATTATCATCTCTCACGTAGGCAGGCAATAAGTAACCTTGTTGGCTTCTAGTTATTATTACAGGAAAACAATTTATATTTTCCCTGAAGCATTAACAAAAATGTGAAAATATAATATAACATTTTGGCCATGAGTAATATTCTCAACGAAGGTCGGTAGTATGATTAGCACCTGTCAAGTCAAAACAAATATATAAAAATCCTTATAACGAGGGTACTGCGGATTCCGGATGTCGAACATTTTATATAAACCGGTGACTCTTGATTAGTTTCATCAACTGTATTTTGCGACGACGTTAGGGAATATTAACGTATTATAACGAAATGGCGATTAAGCATAAATAGTTTAAATTCAACCATTTATCTTACAGATCTTTTACAGATCATACACCAAATACACAACGTAGTATGTACAAAATTAATATTATATGCCTTAATGTTGTAGTAATGTAAATGTTTCGTATTATATTGTTATTAAAAATAATGTTTTTTAATTCTATAAATAGTACATATAACAGAACACAGTTAAAAGCTATGAAACTACATATTGAAAGACAAAAATGCAATTTCAAAGAGACCCATCTGGGCGCGGGTGGGACACATTTAAGAGGTTACGAGAGGGAAATACGTCCGACCTTTCAATTACTATAGACAATAAATAGGACTCGATCTGTTTAAGGAGTTAGCACACGACGTTTCGAAGGAGTCGTATATTTTTTTAGTTTTGAAGGCGATTTAATATTTAAGTGGAATATCATTTAAATTTGTAAGTCATTTAGTTGTGTTGTAAATACGATATAACAGTCAAATTTTTAGAAAAACTTTGGCAAAGTGTTAAAGCATGGGTTTTGAAAAAGTTGTTATTCCGTATATTTCTTGAAAATTTTAATAATCTGTTAACATTTTG
Source organism: Hyphantria cunea (assembly GCA_003709505.1). Classification (NCBI taxonomy): domain Eukaryota; kingdom Metazoa; phylum Arthropoda; class Insecta; order Lepidoptera; family Erebidae; genus Hyphantria; species Hyphantria cunea. The sequence continues at coordinate 1,758,754 of PKRV01001461.1, forward strand.
AGTATTGAATACTCAGATTTTTATTTCTGGAAGTCATCTGTCTTACAAATTTATACCAGTATTAGTCGATTTAAAAATAATTGTAATTTTCAAAATATTTGTTTTAAAAAATCACGAATCGTCTAAAAATGTTAGTAGGTAATTTACTACTAAAATAACTAAACTTTTCCGAAAATCCTGTTTCATAGAAGTAACGATTCATTTTTATACGGGAAAGTGTCTAAGTATCTTATTGAGTTTGTATTACACTTTGTTTTTTTCGTCGTCGTTAGGAAACTTTAGCCAAAAGGTTAAGAGAAAACCTTCTGTAAAGAGGGATCTTAGATTAAATCAAACCGGATAAGTTACTTTGTAGAAACTTTGGAAATCCGTAATAAGGTTTTGTAACTATCCTTTTCTTAAATACATTTACCCTTAAGGGTAATAAGTTAAGATGTTATTATTACTTTACATATATCCTATACGAGCTGCAGAATACACCTACAATAAAAAAATTAAAATACCCCCACGCAAGCATTTAATCGAGTAGTCATATCTCAAAAATGCCTAACATCATTTTGGAAAACAGTTTATACTCTTACACTGCTAGGCCGATATTAACCAAACATATCTAGGAATCACCACAAAGAAACTGGCTTTTAAATAAAAATAACTGCATCGAAATCGGACCATTCGTTTGAGAACTACGATGCCACAGACAGATATCGACGTCCAACTTATAACACCCTTCTTCTTGCGTCGTGGGTTAAAAATAATAAATAAAATTAATATAGGTTAATTTTCTTGTCTTTTTCTGTTTTGTTGCTACTGAATTTCATATGCAAGTAATTTAACTAATTACCTACGTTGAGAAATTAATATATCCGTACTTATAATCTAAATAACTTTCACCCGTGGCTCCTACCCTGTGTATGTCACTTATAGTGCTAATAAGTAGTATATGTCCTTCCTCAAGAAAGGATCTTCAAAGGATCTCTATGTCATATTTAAAAAGCAGTGGTTAAGCCGTGTAAGCGTAGCAGACACGAACGATATTATAATATTCGTTATACATACAAGTATACAACAATCAACTGGTATCATTTTGTGAAGGTCATGAAAATATTGAGTTTAATTTTGTGACAAAGATAGCCAAAACAATTTAATACGATTCATGACTTAAATATATATAAAGAAATAAACCTATAAAGTCTGTGTTTAAAGTTTTGTTCTCGAGCTTTAGCTTTATTAAGTGTTAACTCAAAATTAAATTTATTCACTGGGCCTAACGGTTAGAACCTTTTGAATTTCTGGTAAAGGCGTATTTCCGAATTTCGAATAAACTGCTAAAGTAATGTATTTGGGGATCAAGTTAAACCTTTGCCAACACAAACAGATTATAAACTGTACTGTGACGCTCTAGGTGGAAAATCTAATAAATTATGGTATTTTTAGGACGTTACGTTAATGGTGAGTTCTTATGAAACGCATAGCATTAAATTTAAATGTTTTTCGTTTTGATAGTGAGCCCTCAGCTAGATAAACCTTTAAACGAGTCATCCAGTACTAGTACTTTAGAAAAGATATAACAAAAAAAGATCAGAGCTATATCTTTGAAATAGGTTCGCTTTCCAATCAACGAATCTTTCATTCCCAAAAAATGTAAAACGGCGTAGGTAGTTGAATCGGTCAGTCCTATCGGTGATTTGTTTCATACGTCACTACACAGCAATGGTTCGTCGAACTAAAGGTTCCGTATCGAAGCGTGAAATAAAGAGTGCGAATAATGTTATCAGCGAGCACACAAGCTGTTTTGGATACAATGGGATATTTCCGGATGTTCGGAAGACAGCGGGAAAATTGATTTCACGTTACGAAGTGTAATTATTTTGAGCAACCCTTCTTGAAGTATAATTTTGCTGGAATTTTCTATTAGTTAACTCTCAAATTTGGAATTCGCAACGTTGATTTTGAATACTGACACCTTAGTTTCGGCGTTCACATTTAAATACCTTTCTTATGTATAAAACAGTCCTAAATTTCATAATGTTTAGATAACAGACGCATCAGCTAAAATACCAAATTATTTGTTGTCTTTTTAAGAACTAATTTAATATTTGTTAGGCACATGAAGCCATTCTAACCCGTCAATGCAGTATTTTGAATATAAGCAATGAAACAATGTCTACTTCATAAAAATGCTATTACCCTATTCGGTACTATTTGTGTAATTAAATTCTTACGAGGCCGGTACTGCTTCATTGGCTGTGTACAATGCACAAGACTAATTCTAGCCCGGAGCTGTAAAGTTAAACCATTACGAACAACCTACCGTACCGTCCTCTTAAATAATATTTAAGTCTTAAGTCTAAACGGTATTATTTAATAAAAGAGGGTTATATAACAGTGGAAATTGTAATTGTTTGGTCCTTTTAATTTCACGGTCTTAGTTGTTCCTGTATCTGGCATTAAGTATCTTGATTAACGTTCTGTTGTAACAACAACGTAGGATATAATTTACATCTTACGGAATATTACCTTGCCTAGAGTTTACTATTAGGATGATAGTTTGTAAGCACGTCCTATTAGCTTAATTAAAAGAGTTTTAAAACGACTGATTATTGTAAAATTATCGATTAAAATGGGACCCTTTCGATGAAAACAAATAGAAATGACAAGAGTTTGTAGCCAATTACTAAATTCATACTATTGAGGTAGTAGAAATTTACAAATCGCTTCGCTAGTTCATGGATGAACGTGGTTTGAAATTTAATACTTTCAAAATCACGTTCATCTATGTGTTATACGCCCCAGTGAAAAAAGAAGTATCTGAGAACTAATAGTCTCAAGGTCGTAAGCTAAATAATTAAATATTCCTTCACAAAGCGAATGTATCGCAAGCCGCGCGACCCTCACAAATTGATTTAACAACGCGCTTCTAAAAGTACGTATTCCACTTTTAGTATCTAATCTACAAATACAAGGGACTCTGCCTTTTTTATAACAATTTACACGAAAAGGGCTGTTTCACTCGTTATCTCGCATCAAATATAATGTGCTTAACTTCAGGAAACAGCTACTTCACTATAGCACAGAGGACTTTTCTGTTCTTTGCCTAACAAGAATACATAAGTCAAGCATTTCACCGATTTACGTTGATTTTATTGAAAACCTTTCGGAAGGATCATTGCAGGAACTGTTCTTCAAAAACGGTTCCACAGAGTCATTGGTCAAGTTTATTGTAATAGCATACATTACTAGTATGTTCAACGAATTCAGTGGACATCACTTTCTTCAGTACTTTAGTTTTTAGAATAAATAAACAAACTTATTACATTGACTAATATGGGATAGTAAAGCAAGTCGAAACTGAATGGTGTCAATGTCAAATATTTTTAAAAATAAACGTTTATGATAAGATCGATATAAACCCTACGTAATAAAAACCCAAAGTAAACGCGGTTAATTCAGTCGTTCAGCATAAGTTTTTATTCATATTTTCGTAGCATTGAGTGCGTTAACTGTACCATGCAAGGGGAGTGCCTAAGTTTTATATCAGCGTCGTCTAAATTGCCATTGACCTAATTTTGTAAAGCAGAATAAAGGTGTGGTGCCCTTTGGAGGTTATTTATATTATTATTATCTAAAAAAATTGTTATATTAATGACAGTGATATATATATCCGACTGTTTTTTTCTATACTAAAGCTCTACAAGCAGGCCAAGTTATATTGGCTGTACAGAACTATGAACTAGTGCGGATCACAATCAGCTTAATGAGGCAAAACTTGTAAAGTGATTAGCCTCAACAGAGTGTAAGACCGCTACACTAAAACCCACATTTGTAGGAGCGTAGCTAATGTAGGTGCGACCGCAAAAACCTCCACGCTGACGCAGACTGATGTTTAGAGACGGAAACAAATGGAACTTTCAACTTTAACAACGATTAGGTCGAATGAAATATTACAACATGTAAATATGAATAACATTTTTCAGGGTACATTTTTGGTAAATGTTACAGTTCAATATTTGACAGCTTATCGTGTATATATCTGACAGTTGATGAAATGTCAAAGTCAGTTTTTTTTATATTTATAAGCATGTTGTTTTTTTTTTGCTTGCGATAGACGGGCCCCAATTTACGACATCCACATTTTTTATATTTTTTATTCATTAATTTCAGCACGACGAAGACTTAAGGACTCGAAGACTTAGAATTGAAGACTTTAAATAATTGCCATTGGCAGAAATAGCTGATCCGGCTGATTGCCATATCATCAACAGAAGAAGAAGAATAAGCAAGATGCTTTAATGAGTCCAATTGCATCGAATCTATCTCTACCTAACAATCAAATGAGAGAATTGTTTAAATATTATATATTTAAAATTCTGAACAGTTCTGAAACTACAAATGGAAAGTTTGGAAACTTTGTAAGTTAATGTTATTGTAGTACAAACTTATTCTTCAACTTAACAAGAGCTGGCTTCGTAGAACTATATGTATATATGAATAAAGCCATATCAAGTATTCGTTTTGTTTTAACAAAAACTCGCCAGTGAATAAAGCTGTATTGATTTTCTAATTTTAGTGAACACGGTACCTACGATAGTTGAAGGCCAGTACTACAGTTATTAGTAAAACAGCTGTAACATTTCATTTTCAAGCAAATCGATAAGCAACTGAATTTGAAGTTACCTAAAGCATTACTTAATGGATACATAAAGTAAAACTATTAAAGGCGAAATATAAAACAAATTGTTTTGTTACAATTTTTGTAACACGATACGTAAAAACAACTGTGTTAATAATCTTATAACTAAGCGCAGGTTCCACTAACTTAATAATATTATCGTTTCATTTGGTCAAAATTTTATCAAACTATCAAACCCATTAATTTAGAAAATTGAAAATGTAAGCAAATTTTCGATTTCTGGTTGTCATCACCTAAATCATAAATTTGCCTATTCACTGGTTTTGTTTAAGCCATGTTCCAAAATGGCGGGCCTTTGAGTTTTTATATTGTTAACAATATTTTTGTTACAACAAACAACAAATGTTGTTTTAGAATTTTCTTGTAGTGTTTTTTCGCGTATGAGAATAAGAAAATGCTGTATTAAAAGAAGTATATATTTTGGTACATAATTTTATAGTAGTATATAGTAATTTAGAAGCATAAAACATTTAATTAAGTGCATAATGTAAGCAGAAGCAACTAGTACTGCTCTGTTCATTTAAAGTTTAGTCTTAGTATATAGTGTTGTAATAGAGTCCTCTGGTTACTTTGATCTCTCCTGGCAACCTTTGTTTTAATTATATTATAATATTAACTTAAGTAACGTACCTGTACTTGTCCAAACAACCCAAAAGTTGTAGAATTTATGTTTAGAATCACTTTAGCTTCCTGCAATTCATTTTATTATTTTAAGGTCTTTTGTTTTAAAGTATTAGTCAAATTAATTATTCAAGTTTTTCAAAATTTTTGAAGTTATAAAAAAAAAACTACTTTTTCGAATTTTAAATGTTCCTCCCATTGTATGCAAGCTGCGTCATATTTATAATGTTTTAAAATCGATTTTGTTAAATCGTTTCTTGCTGCTACCAATTGCTAAAGGTGAAATCGTTATTATAATTTGTTAGTTACAGAAGTTGATAAGTACTTTAAAACTCAAGACTCACGCAGGAGAGTACAAAATGTAAAATTATCCGCCAAAAATAAACTGATAAAGTTTTATTATTATTCTAACGACTTTCATTCACAGAGAAGAAAACTGGATTCCTTAAGTAATTGGATATTTGCTTGAATGCGGGATAAAATCGAATGTCTACTCGATGTAAACCTTCTAAATCGAACAATCTGTGTGGAGAACGATTTTACCGATACCAATTGTAGAGAAAAAACCCAATATAATATATGGTTTTATCCTTTTTTATTTCTGTAAGTGGATAAGAAACAGATAAATATACTGTTGGTAGATCATTGAAGATTATATGGATAAGAAAATTAGTTCTGTATTGATAATAATAATATACCTTTTCATTGCCCCAAAAAATATATCAAAAAATAAAATAATGACATACATAAGTGAAAATGCTATCGTTTTAGGAAATTTTCTAATACTTGTACAATTTTTGTAACATATTTATGCATATCAATGGCAGAAGGGAGGCCTGAGAATCATACCAAGTGGCGTGCAATTAGAAAGGCATACATATAGGCCTTTCTGATTTTACGCAACTGGATATAGGTCCAGATGTGGACAATGGATATCAATAAGATAAAAATAGATAGATTATCAAGAACGGTAGGTATAACTATACTAGTTTGTACATGGCCATTATATTGTTAAGATTCACATGTAAACTGTATTAATTGGTGTCATCATCATCTGCCTAGCCTTTATTATTCCCAAGATTATTTGGGGTAGGCNTAACTAAATATCGGTTTTTACACAAAGCGAAAATTTAAAGATGAACTGAATTCGAAGGTTAAACTACTTGTGAGAGTATTTGAGGGCACTGACTTCCCAACAATGATTGCCGTAGTTATTTATAATAACTGGGACCGACGGCTTAACGTGCTCACCGAGGTACGGTCGGGAAACACCGTCATCTTCCAGACTCCGGGCTGCTATGAACAGTTTCTAGAAAGAAAAAACCCACCAGCAGTCCGACCGGAGAATCTAACTCGAGACCTCTTTATCTGCAGTCGCTTACACTAACCACTAGAACAACGAGGCAGTGTATTAATTGGTCAAATGTTATTATTTTCTACTTTAATAATAAATGTTTAACGGTAACTTACTTTCGACATTCATAGCTGAACTTATTTATTTCATAAGCCAATACCATTGATCGTTCGATTTCACGATTTAATCCTGTGAAATCATTGTAAATTGAGAGTACATTGCTTGACTGTATATAATATTATTAGCTACTTGAAAAAGCCTAGCAAAAACTACCTTCAACCACTTGATTTTCAGTCGTAAAAGATATCTATCTTTATTACTTCAGTAAAGTAACATGAGATTGAATGAAATGGCACCGACGCGCCCATTTAGAACCCTACATGAAGAAGAAGTGTATAACGTTACTGGTTTTAAATTCTTTGGATTGTTTGTTTTTTTATTATCTTCTTATCAGTCCAGGCCTTTTCTTGCAAATTGGCGGATCTGCCACGCCATTTGGGAGCACTCCCGTTACTGCTTCCGTCTCTCATTGAAAATATTTATAGGGGCCATATAAAATTTCATTTCATTAGAATTTTCATTAAAAAAGCTATGAGAAAATGAATAACTGATTATGAATTTACGTACAGTTAAATTAGTAAATGGAAGTTCAAAGTAGGTAACGTAAATTACATTATAATCTATAGTTAGTTGCACCGGTTTTTTAATTTAAGTGCATGTTACACTTATAATAAGTTATTTGATATACTAGCTTCAAAAATGAATCCAAGCTTGTTATAAATTTATCTTATCGATTTTCTTTATTAATAGGACAAGTATTAACTTTAGATATACAATCAACAAATTTATGGGGGATTCCTCATTTAATAAAAAAAAAATGATTTTTCTATTTTTCAAATGGTGCAATATTTGATTTCTCACAGTTGTAGAAACATCTTTTTGGACATAATTGTGGTTACAACAGGAATTTCACGCTCCACCGATTAATCAATGACCCATAAATTGTTGGCGTCTTTTATTTAGAAGCTAGAAGCAAGCCTTTCAATCTTATTTTATGTCTATCATATATCTACGAAAGTACAGGAAAAAAGTAAAACAATGTTTCACGGCTTTGATAACAATTAGTTTCAGTAAGAAGAAGTTACAGACTCAATGACAAGTTTACTTATTTTCGCATCTTCAGAAGTATTGCATAATATCAAGATTTCCAAGGGCATTTAATTAAACGATCATCTTGCCATATCTAAGCGTGATGTTAACTATTCTATAGTCTATATTCCAGTTCATTGTGAGCAACAATGTTACACGAGAATGATTTATAATATTCGATACAACGTATAATTCGTACCTATTTCCTACAAACGGTCAATTTATAGTTGGCCAATAATTAAGTATTCAAATGAAAATTAACTAAATACATACGTAAGTTGATGATAATTATCACCAAAGCTGGCTCAAATGTCACGCTAGCATTGGTAATAACCACAGCCAGTATGATATGCGTGGTTTGGAATTTATCCACAAATTAAAATATGTAATTATTGTTTAGTAGATGAGTTTATTTAAATCGAGGTTACTATGTTACACGTGATAGTAATTTAATATTACTACAAAAATACCGTAGTATTACAAAAATACGGTTTGTTTTTTTTATGTTATAGGGGGCAAACGAGCAGACGTATCGCCTGATGGTCAACGATTACCGCCGCCCATGGACACCCGCAACACCAGGGGCGTCACAAGTGCGTTGCCGCCCTTGGGGGATAGGAAGGGTGATTAGGGGAAGGGTTGGATTATGGGCCTCGGTATCCTCACTCACTCAGTTAAACACAGCGCAGGCGCTGTTTCAAAGCGGTTTTCTGTGAGACCGTGGTATCACTCCGGCCCATGCATGCCGAAGCGTGGCTCTCCCACGGTCATTTGGTTTTACGGGTTTGTAAGTGGTTACTATACTTGTATTATAAATACTGCCTGCATCTAAGAATTAACTTGCCAATTAGCATAGTGTATTTCTCCAAAACGGAACCTGCCTAATACCGTTTTTGTACTTATATCAAGTATACGTATCATATGCTGTTATAGTAAAATATTTGATCTGGAACTAGATTGCTGGTAGGTATCTCAATTTTGAGATAGGAAGTCAGTTACTTTATATTTACATTATTATTTTATAATTTAAAATCGAGACAGATTGGTATATGAACATAGGTAATTGAAATAAAGTGTAACAATATATTTGGATAGAAACGAAGACTATATCTAATTTATTAAGAAATGTATCGATGGGATTGATTTATCGTATTATATACGTTAGAACGTTTAACACGACTCTATTAACTGCCTTCGGGGTTCAATACTTGAAACATTTGTATGTTTCACGTTAAATATAAAACTGAATCAGTTTTATTAATACCTTTATATTTTAAAAGGTAGTAAAATGTTCTACTAATGTCACAATGTGACGAAATGAAAGGATTCATGGATCAATGAATAATAAAATAATTAAGAGCTATAAAATCCAAATATACCTTCAACTGTATGACATGAATTGACTTTTTATTGATATGCGTGACGAGGATAAAGGCTCGTAAATTAATAATGAATTATGAATTTCGGTTAAAAAGTATTAAAAATTCAAAGGGCAATTTGTAAAACTGCCATCAGAGCCACCTGAGCTTATGTAGTACGCCCTGACAAATCAGGAATGAACATTACACCGCTTTATTTACGCAGCGGTCTGTGCGAATAAAATAAGAAACTTAATTAAACTTCCCCGTGATAAAATACTTTTTAGAGGTAGTGATGTAGGCATAAATGTACCTAGCAATGAACAAAATGAAAATTTTATGGTAATGTAGGAGTTATTGTAATAATGAAGACTTAGTTTGTTTCGTTGTGATTTTGAAGCTGACTTATGTACTTAATTTTATGACAACTTTTGAAACCGTCATCATTATTGTTGTGTCAAATTATAGGCTAAGAAAAATAATTGCTTTTCTTCCTATCTACGTAATTAGAGTTTTATTTTGAAAAAAAAAATAAAGATAAACATATTTTATAATTTGAGTTCTTAAAAAAAATATGTATCTTGCAAAAGCAGAATATGCTCAGTTACTTATTTTATAAATAGAATAGACGCTAACTTTACTTTTAAACTAAGCGGATACCGCTTTGTTATTTTTCTTTTCGTGATCGCAGTTATTGAAACTTAATTGGCATACAAATTCAAGTCTACAATGTAGTGCAGTTATGATAACCTAGCAAACCGAACTGCGTTTGAATCAGCAGGAATGCTTTTAATTATCGACGTTCCAATTCTGGAATATTCTATCATAGATAGACAGAGTTCCAAGAGAATTAGGATTATAGGTAGTGATGGATGGATGCAATGGGTTTCGATGGGTATGAATAGAGATACTCGAGTTTATAGATTTTATATCAAATAAAAAGGTTTGAATGTTTCAATACCTTTAATAAGCCTAAAAAATTTTATTAAATTTTGTGTAAACGTTCATTTTGAGACGTAAGTACGTATCTATGAATGTATTATATAATTTTTTTTCCTTAAAGAAATTGTAGCAGGAAGCTCTGTTATAGCTCTCATCAAGTCTTTAAGGAGGGCTCCAGAATTTTTTCTCAAATAATTTTATGAGTGCCTTCTTAAGCCTATATTAGATACTTGGGTATCAAAACTCTACTAATTTATTTTTCATATATTCCTAGACGTACTTAATAATTATTTAAAAGCGTGTGCTTCCCTGCAATTTTAGGTGACATATAACACTTCAGTTGTTGCTATTCTATTATTATAAGTGCATTATTCTATTATTTACTTTAAATATAAAATGTAGCTAATCACATTTACAGGAACATAGGCTCCAATAAAATAGTATGGTCATGATTTTGTCCTAAAGAAAGAAACGTTTTCTACTTCAATAAAGGGGAAATCGCCTTTATACAAACTTCAGATACGAAAACTTGAAATAGATAAAGTAAATTATATTACATCGTTATACGAAATACAAAGCCTTAACCATGTTGACTCAGAATGAGACAATTGGACCGATTGCGCCTGGTCACTAAGAGATAAAACGACTAGACGTCCCACTTGGACTGTGGAACAGCGATATCGTGGATTGGTATTTCTATTAACGGTAATGATTTTTAAAAATGGAAACTATCTTCAATGTATTGTCGAAACTAAACCGGTAAACACATGATAGAAGTCAAAGGATTTTCTCCTTTGATTGATTGATTTTTTCCTCTTCTTTGTACTATTAAACTAAAAGAAGGAAATATATTTCAGCACAAATCCCTCAAACTTTGACAACGTTTGCTAGTTTTTTCGCTAACGAAAATAAACTATTTTGATTTTTAATTTTGAAAGGATTTCCTTAAACAATATGAAAAGATGAAATAGTGTAAAAACAAGTAGTGCTTGATGTGTGCCCTATTAATATTTACTTTCTATGAGCCTACCCAAGTGACCCTATTCTGTCTGATGGAAAGCATAAGCAGACTTTGTTTTTGTATTATTGATAAGGTTTATTGCTGTATAATACTTACGTTTATTATACTACTGTTTTATTTTAAGAAAAAAAGTGCGTGCGTACAAAGTACACATGTCAGAAGTGAAACTTCTTAGCTCTCTCCCACCTCTCGCTCCATGGCACTGTGCGTGATACGACAATAGCTCTATCTCACTTTTTCTCTCGATCTTTCTCACTTGCTTGCTCCTTACTCTCACACCATCGCTAGTTGCTTCATGCTACGTTCGCCCTGTCTTACTCTCTCTCAATCGGTCTCGATCGCTCTCTCTCTCTTTTTCGACACTTCCGTTGCATAGTTGCGTGACGTTACATTTGTGAAAATTATACCCTCATGCGCCTAAAGAAGTTTCACTTCAATAAAAAAGAGTGTGCGTATTTGCATATCATATCATGATTATAAAATGCAGTGTTTGTTCTCAGAATAGGCATTCTTTTTAATGAAAGCAATCAGTGCCTATATGGTAGTTTTGGTATCAATGCTCCAAATCTTATTTTTAATTCTACTAAAACTTTTTAACTAAAAAAAACAATGCAAAATAATGAAGAACAAATCCCGAACAAAAATAAACAAAAAATTAATTAAAAGTCCGGAATAGAAGAAAAGGTATCAAAACCATTGACACCGGAGTTTCATTATATTAAATATACCTTCTGTCGGGACATTTCCAAGTAAATGAGAGGTTTGATATTACAGAAATAATCTGATTATAACAAGCCCTTCAAAATAGGATCTCTAATCTAATTTACAGTTAATGAATGTTATTTTGTTAAATAATCACAGATTTTGTTAAAAATTAGTATGAAATACATCTTCTGAGGATTCCATTTTGAATAGAAATCATCCTTACCGAAACACAAACATTTTTAGTTGTATGTTTTCATTGGTGAAGGTGATCTTTTACCATCACGAGGTCAGTCAGTTTTCCCGTAAACCGTCTATGCAAATAAATAAAAATGATGTGTCTATTTATAATTTTAAATATAGAGCTTTTCACTAAATGCATATTAAATTATATACGGAGCTTACATAAAAAAAATGCTGTCTGTCTATTTGTTGCAATAAACTCTGGAACAGCTGGCCCGATTTAGACAAGGCTTTTACTGGCAGATAGCTGTTGATATAAAGTGTGTGGTGTTCCCCCGCGGTTCTTGTCGTAAGGGTTTAGCAACAACCACGGGTAACACTGCGGAGCGCGGCAAAAAAAATTAAATATTCAAATTTTTATACCAGCATACTTAATGTTGTCAAATTAATCATGAAATTATAAATTATATGCTGCATAATCATCATTAAAACTGTGGAATTAAAGGATTCGCCCAAATTTCCTTATATTGCGCGCCATCGGTAGACTTAAATTTTTTAATTCAACACTCGTAAAGCCTGCTTATTCAAGTTCATTCGCGTGGTTAATTTATGTGTGCGGGGATTAGATCTTAGTTACCATATAATACTGTACAAATATACATATGTGTATTCGTGTGTGGAAAAATCTTTGAAAATTTATTTTCATTACCACTTTTATAACATATTTATTTACAGGTCGTTTTAGTAATGGTCATATAGGCGAGCCATGCAATTTTTTACATAATATTTAAATAAAAACGAATAAGATTTTCCACCAGTAAATCACAGAAGCTGACAATTAATAACACAGCTCTACAAAAAAATCATTTTTTGTTGCCCTGGATATCTCGGTGGATTTCTATGTTTTCAAGTCTATAATTTTGGAATACATTCATGAAACTACTGAATTAGCTCTGGTTTTCATAATTTTAGCGTATTTTATATTTTTAATCTTACACTTCACATTGACTTTTTAGAACACAATTATTATGTTAAAATTAGGTTTATTTAACAATTTGGCGCATCATTCCCGTCCCCATGCCTCTCTCTCCCTGTAACTATCCAAGAACTCATTTAATTGACAAGGTTGGAGGATGCATATTTACTTTCGGGTATGTTAGGTGTGATAAAAACTTCATATCAAGTTAGGTATGGTATACACTACATAAGTTAGATATGAAAGAATAATTCGTCAAAACATTGGATAAGGAAGGACATTTTTTTAATAGATTTGTATAATATCTCTTAAGCCGAGTATGAAGAATTTGAAAGCGTTAACCGTGGAAGAGCCACGCTTCAGCATGAATGGGCTGGCTTGACCGAAGTGATACCACGACCTCACAGAAAGTCGGTGTGAAGTGCCTGCGTTGTGTTTAACCGAGTGAGTGAGGACACTGGATCTATCCACCAAATCCTTCTCCCATCACCCTCCTCCATTCCCTTCCCCACCCCAAAAGGCCGGCAACGCACTTGTTACGTCCATCAGGCGATACATCTGCTCGTTTGCCCACTATTCTATAAAAAAGCTGTATTTTTCGATGGCCCTCAAATTCGGACATTAATTAAAGATTCTAACTCTACAGAAGGTATGACTAATTTTGAAAGTGAGACTTGGAAAAGTTTTGTGTTGGTGGTGGAAAATTTTCCTGGCAATTATAAACATATCGTCATCTGTATCATTATATAATATCATCTGGATAGGATAGGACATTATAGAGTTCTTTACCAGGATCTAAAAGTTGACCGTCACATGATGGCAGATTACTGATGGTCTTCGAAAACAAATTGTTACGAAAAAAAAATTAGTGTAAGTGTAAGTTTTTCGGAAAAATGTGATTTAAAATTTTTTAAAAAATCCAGCGCCAATTTTCTGAAACCATCAATAGTTTCATGAATAGTTGACATAGAGATACTCGATACCGATCTTATAACAAGGGCATCAAAACCACTGTTGACCAGTGTAATAGATTAACGTAGTTATACAACAAGGAAATGATTTGATAAAAATAGAACTATGTAAAACTTTCATAAAATTGATTTACATAGCCATTTTTTTCCCTTGTTGGCAATATCCACAGGCCTTCACCATCCCATCAGGGTTTGCGGCGGGGCGGAGTGTCGGAATCGAACCGACTAAAACCACATGGAGTGCCACTCTGCGCCTGAGATGGGAGGGATCCAGTAATTGCTGTTATTGACACCTCCGGACCCCTCCCAGACATTTGCATAGCCTATATCAACCGGGAAATTTATACGAATCCATTGACACCTCGGTTACTAAAATCCGTTTGGTTTATCACCCTTCATTTTGGTTTCTTCTTTTGATGCATGTGATACTTTACAAAAAATTTCCATTTTTCTATATTTTTATTTGACACTAACATACCAGTACCTACCACTAACACCAGTAGTGTCTCTTGTGGAGCTATTATGATATCTTCAGAGAATAACCTAAAGACTTACCTATTAGTGTTGTTATGTTAAATACTATTTACCATCTATATTTGAGTAAATATTAAGCGAAGGCCTCCATAACTGAAAAACATCTGTATGGTTTGGGCTCACATTTGTCATAGTATATTTACAACATGCTTTAGAGATGGGTTATATCTATTTTTCGAGTTGTACACAATTAATGTTTATGCAAACGCAATATGTCACAAAGAACCGTGGCACTGACACAGCAAGTACAGCAGTAAGTTATATAAAAGTTAAGGCATGATGTGTATTTATTGAACAATAAGGTTTATTATTTTAAATTTAGTGAAATACGATCACAGAATGCTGCGTGGATGGAATATATCAAATATGCACCATCATTGGATGAAAAATTTAAATCTAAACCATTTGGACCGATTAATTGATAACTGCTAATCTTATGATTAAATTTCTGGCTTCCGATTTGAGGTTGTTTATCTTTCGCCGCTGCACTTTACTAATGATGGTAAGGGCATCTATAAATATTAAATACGTATCTTATTTGATTAATATTCAATGCCAAAGGTGCAATGCCAGAGTTGTAGTCGGCACTACAAATAGAATGTTCTTGATCTACTGTGACCTATTTACCGTTGTATGGATAGGTAAAAATATTATTACATCTAATATAATTGTGCAGATGTGGTAAAAATCTGAAGTTAAGTAGCATAATAATGCTACTTAACTCTACTAACCTAATAATTATTAAATAAAACAGGGTAATTTTATAAATAAGATATTCGTCTTAGAATTGTCGATAACCTGTCTCCCTATAGATATCATAAAAATTATGTGTAAAAAATTCGATTTTTTTTTCGAATAGTAAATTTTGTTATTTGTGAATAGAGCGGAAATGTTAGTATATATTTTTTTAAGACAGTTCCTGCGTTTGGAATGTACATCTTGTATCACGAGAGACTTTAAGAACATACATGAAACGGACACAAAAAACACCCAGACTCAGAACAATAATTTATGGATCACACAATGTGTTGTTCCATGTGAGATTTGAACCCAATACACTTGGCGCAGAAGGAAGTGGCGTGGCGACCGCTTTAACCACTAGATCAACCGTGCAATCATACACATACAACCGTGCTCATAACAGTTAGTTTTCCTCACTGCTGCCACACTGCTCACTGTTCCACACTGTGGACACTAAAATGATAACTTCTAACCAGGACGAATAACTGTGATGATATTTTCTCTTGCCTCTGAGTATATTCGTAATTTATCATGGCTGTCAGTCATTGAAAAAAAAATGCGGGTCAGTCTTTGGGGACTGACGAAAAGTGAAAACAATATATGTAGAGATATACTAGCTGATACGGCAAACGTAGTTTTGCCATTAAAATAAAACGAAAGTTTAGGAGTGGGTCACCCATATCGTTTAGGGGTACGAAAAATAGATGATAGCCGATTCTCAGACCAACCGTGCAGCTGTTTCTGAGGTGTTTGGTAATAAACACCGCGTCACAAGAATTTTATATCAAG
This sequence comes from Hyphantria cunea, assembly GCA_003709505.1. NCBI lineage: Eukaryota > Metazoa > Arthropoda > Insecta > Lepidoptera > Erebidae > Hyphantria > Hyphantria cunea. Next base: position 1,774,785 of record PKRV01001461.1, read on the forward strand.
GTATAAATTCTTATAATAACGCGTGGAGGTATATCTATAATATGAACATATATTCATATGCTATATACATATATATGAGTATACATAGTATACATATAGCTCATGGGAAGCGTGGGTGACAAATACGCAAGTTTCAAGCTTATTGTTTACCCAAAAAGTACACATATTATACACAGTATACGCTTAGCTCATTTAAGGCGTTCAAGAGGCGCTCATAGCCCAGTTGCACTCGGTGATTAGAAATAATCACCGAGGGTAAGCAACGACGGTGCGGTCAGTACCTGGATGGGTGACGGCTGGTGGCATGTTACCATGAGCGTCATCGTGATTCGGAGGTCACGTTAAGCAGTCGGTTCTGGTTATTATCATCATGATCAGGATAACAGTTGTGAACCAATGTTGGAGGCCCTTGGGCGGCTTAAAAACATCCAACGGTAAGATTATGTAGCCGTTGTCTTGCCAGTCCCCAACAGCACTTGGCTAGCGAGGAGACCCCAGCTCAGCAGTGGGACATTATGGGTTGTTGATGATTTAAAGCGTTCGGTGATGATAACGTGAGTTCCATGATTTTTGTTCACCCAAATAGTGTTCAAAGCTCCTAAAGAAGTTTTCATTTCAAAAACTAAACGCAAAACAAACATTTTAACGGTTTTAAACATTAAATAAAAAAAAAGTTCAGTTAAATGCTAGGTCCCTCATCTTTACGTTTGTATATCAGTCTTATGCTTGGGACAAATTATGTAAAAATACCTGAAAGTAATAAATAATACATTACAAATAGTGAGAGTTAAACTATATGTCTTTCATATTAATATTCTTCTTCGTTTTCAAGGCTTTAAAATTTCAACGTACCTCGGTAATAGTGTTTTAATCGAAAGGAATATAAATTGCAATATAAGAGCATTACCATTCGTAATCAAGGCGTGCCTCATTTATTCCTATCAGAGCCACGTTGAACGGAAACCGTTCAGTTTCAATAAAATCACACGATTCGGCGATCACAACAATACCTACTACAGTTTTATTTTGAGCGGAAAATCTTTTGACTTTATATGACTATTAAACTCGTCATGTTTTAACCAATATTAATGTTTGTTTTCTGATACGCATATTTTGTTTAAAGTTTATCATTTGTTGTTTTCGTATTGCAATTTACAATTTCAGAATTTCAATTATCGCTAGTTATACAGAATTTTCCCAAAATCTTCTAATTACCATGCCGTTCGCTATTTAACGAATATTCATAGAAAAACATTGTTACATTTGAATTTAAAAAAAATGTGAAAATAAAAAGAACATTCTACGAAGATGGATACCCCAGTTACATTTCTTAATAAAAAACTTCTACAAGAAATCCAAATTTACTCCTTCATTTAAACTTGAGCGTTCAAGTTCTTCCTTAATCACGGTGCTTTAATTCCTTTATTTCTTTACCCACGCCCTTTATCGAACATTCTTGTTAAGTTTTTAAGTAAGTTTTCTAGTTAACACTAACAAACGATTCCTTCGATCGATCGCTGTCCGGTTCATAATGTATTAACACTTATCGATTATATGCCACATACAATGTTCAACTTCACTACCTGTAAAATGAACATGCCTCTATTGTAAAGGCCGGTTATGAATATTGAGGTTTTTCAACATTTAGCACTACGTTATGACGTTCAATCATAATAAACAAACACAAATTGCTTCCTTTGTTTTGGGAAGTATTATAATTTGGACGCGATACGTGTATGCATTGATTTTCAAACATTTCCACGAAGTCGTTCGTTGTATGTTTACCTATACTCATCTGGAATAAACAACACGTAATACATGATATTGACTTGTAAACATTGAAATTGGCATTAACAGGTAGGAAAAATATGTTTCCTTTTCATAACTGATATGTATAATTAATTTTTGTTTGTGCGGCTGTTTTATTGGTTTCAAAATTTGTTACTTTAAAGGATAAGATGATGATTTGAAGAAAGTGGCTGGCAGCGGATGGATGTAGACTAAATAGTCTACATCCATCCGCTGCCAGCCACTTTCTTCAAATCGGATAGTTTTCTCTTAAATAAGAGAAAACTATCCGGGTAGTTGAATCTCCTTGGGGGAGACCTTCATTAAGTAGTGGACGGCGATGGATTTGTTTAAAAGGATATTATGAAGAAACATAATTTAAAAATCATCATTCACTATAAATTAAATGCTTGGCTGGAAATATTTTTCATTTTTTTTATTAACATTTATTTGAAACTTCAATGCAGTATCTTCATATGTTTTAAGAAAATGGGACGAAGCTGTATAAATAATAAATGATATTTATCACTATTCATTTATACATCACTTAATGGTTAGATTACTTCAATGACATATTTATTGACCAAATGCATAAAGCTTAAATTATAAATGTAGTAAGTTTCGGTGTTGGGACAGAAAATTGAAATAGACCTAAAATCGACTCACTATTTGAGTTCTGTGAGCCTTGCAGTAGCGTGGACTGGATACGTCATGAACTGTATCAAATATCATGTCAAACAAACGCGCCTAACTAATTATTGATGCGAAGGACGCTTCGGACGGAAAGCCAGCACCTCATAGTTACGTCATTTATACCAGATATGAGCTCACGAGTTCCATGTGCAGTATTAATTGTGTCTAAATACCCGTGAATGTGTCAATATTGTTTGATAGTCACGTTCAAATGGTAGCATTAATTGAATAGGCCACGATTGTTAACACAATCTCGCTCGTATTAATCCTGAACGAGACGTTATTAGCGTATATTCGATGAATCTGTATGTGGTTACTGTTATTTGCGGTGTAGATGTTGGCTTTAGAATGTAGGTTAATATATATTGTGAACAAATTGTATTTAGTACTGGTAGGTATCGAGGCAGATACGTTTTTTTGGAGTGTGAGGAAAGAAAGTATCGAGTTCCCTTACACTGTAAGTAGATCGTTCGGTAACAAATAAGTGATTAAAACACTACTATCTCACTAAAATCGTAGTTGCGATAGACTTTCAAAACATACTTGTATAATTAACAGACATGATGGACTGTATGTTGTATTATTGTATGTTGTGCAAGACTTGCTTCAAATATATAGTTGTGTATTGTTAATTTATATACCATTTGAAGTTGGTACGTAAGAAAATCAATTTTCCAACAGTACATATATCTATTTGTTAAAACTACCGTCAGACCTTACAAATTTCGATCTTCTACTATTAGGATAGAAAGAAAACCTAACGTTAAAGTAATGTCAAATATTATTCAGAGTTTATAGTATTAAAGTATAAGAAATAAATTGTAGATAGCGCCTATTATAAAGAAAGTAACTTGGACATATGTAAAGAACTACGATCATACATATTACAGGTCTTTTACAGATTACGCAAATTTAGGATGTACTTACTAAGAGCGATATTCGCTTGCTTGTTTCTGTCAAGCTGGCCCCGTAACGCCCGTAGTCGCCGTAACTTCAACTCCTGCGCCTCTACGCGCTCACGTAACCGTCGTAGACGCTCGCCTTCTACTGCCACCTACGAACAAAAATATTACTCAATTAAGATTTAACTTTATTTAACTATTATATACATTTTTAACCACTACCACAAAACTATAATTATCTAATCATCATCATTATCTTAATTTAATTATCCTCCAGCAGTTTATCTACAGATAATTATTAATGCTTTTCACAGAACGATTCCCATATTACGCTCTTTTAAAATGTACTATTTTTGGTACCATATTACGCTCTTTCAAATTGAACATTTCATCATAAAATAACCCTGTTTCAAAGCCTCACTATTAGTTGTTCTATCATTTACTGTTTATTTAATTCGAAAGACATCGAATACTGTATAAGAATACATTTTTATTTCAAAGTAGGTCAACGAAACAACACACGAAAAATGTTATGCATTTAAAATTAAATTTCAATAAAACTCGCGGTGGAAATATTTCTGTTTATTTTGTATCTGTGTTTATTGCGTCCGAAGAGTTTATTTATGTAAGGGAAGCGATAAATATCGCATTAAGCTAACGTTCGTCCTGCCCAACCTGGTAGATTTATTAAGACCGGAGAATATTTAATTTCTTAACTTCTTATCTTTTCACAATTTTTTCCAAAATGTTTCGACTTCGTTCATGATAAAAAAAACTTTTTGTTGTTTATACTGTATAATAAATAACTTCAAATAGAAACAAACTTTTAAGATTAGGAAGATAACACAGGAGTGGGAATGGTCATCAAGTCAACTGTAAGTCAATTAAATTCTATCATAATTAAACTACATTATGATGATGATGTTCTCCTAGCCAATTACGGCCACGACGGCCAGTCTCAACGGAAACCAGCCCACTACGCAGGAGATATTATAGTGCACAAGTGTGTGCGCAAACACAGGTGCACTCTCTGTTTCCTCATTCTCATAATCCAATGGGAGGGTTAACCAACACGATCAGGGAGAGATCAGGCGCAGGACCGACAGTTTTACTACTAAAACTAAACTACATTATACCGTGTTTGTGTATGTCGGTTATCAAGACAAAAAGTAGCCTATATATGTTCTTAAAAATCAAAGTATCTCCATGACAAATTTCATTGAAATCGGTACAGTGGTTTAGCCGTGAAGCTTATCAGAGAGATATATCGACTTTCGAATTCATAATATTAATATGGATTACATTAAAACGTAATGTTAAAACTTCTTTCTTTTGTTTTCAAATAAATAAACAATAAGTTCGGTGTAACATTAAAAGTTAAATCAAGAAACATGAAGAAGATTGCGAAGACATTTATAAATTGGACCCGAGAGCAAACTAAGACTGTTAAGTAGATCAAACTAATGAGAAAATATGTAGAAATACTTAGTCTTTACCTTTTATTTCAATAAGTCAAGTACGGAAAACTTATACGTAACTTCATGAGAAATGTTCTTAATGATTTCAATTAATATAAAAATTTTGACTGTTAACTTTTAGAGTTCTTAACTGTAAGAAAATAGTAATATTGAATTTATTAACTAAGTCTAAGTCAATTAGGAACTGAAAACAACTCAGATTTTAATTATGAATAACACTTATAATATTTCAAAAGTAATTTGAGAACTTCGATACAGAAGTCGTAATTGAGAATAAAAATTTTCATTTTGTTTTACAATGAATTCTTTTAAACTTCATTATAAAATCGTTGCTTTCTATTAGGAATTATTACAAAATTCTTTTAAGAAATTCACACTTGTGTTGTCATGTAAGTATAAAGTGGTAGCAAATATTTTCTTTTACTTAAAATAAAATAAGATTAGTTTTACTAAGCATTCAATTTACTAAAATATAATACTGTCATTATAGTCTTCTAGTTCTTTTTCTCGGCTCCAACCGCATGTAATTCTGTTATCACGGTAAATAGCAGCTTATGTATTATTCTGATATATAAGCTACATTATTGCAATCAAAATCCCTCAGTAGTTCTTGCGTGACAGAGTAACAAACATCCATTATCCTCACAAACTTTTGCATTTATAATACTGGAAGGATGCTAATAGTATAAAGGAATTTTCAGGGGCCTTAATGAATTATGTATTAAATATGAAATAACAAGAAACACAATGAAAATTTCAACTCATGACTTGAATGGTTGTGACGTCCTAAATGGTATCAGACAATTGTTCAATAAACACAGCATTTCTCAGTAGAAACTGAAACCTTTAACAACTGCAATTTGTTAAAGGTTTTTAGTTTCTGCTTTGCGACTTAATAAAAATTAGTTCTTAAATGGTAATAATCTTTTAACACAGCGGTCTGCAGCGGTATATTTCGTACAATCTATTTGTCAAATTTCTTTACCTCTCAGAGATTCTTTTCAGTTTATGACTTAACAACATTTGCGAATAAAATCAGATATATTACAAATAACTTCAAGTATCTCATAAATTTAAATTAAGCAACTGACGATTAAATTCCCCGAAAGCATGTGAATAATGATAAAAAAAGTAAATTAAATATTTTTGGTGTACATAAAGGAAATTGAAAGTGTATTTGATCTACGAAGTTGATTGATCACGCTGTGTGGTCCCCGAAATAGGACCAAAAACACATAGTTACTTTAACCTTGGAATATTATGTAGACGAGCTTGTTGTTGCTTCAAAGGTAAAGTAATTGAATGGACATTTAGAACATCTACCTACTGTTTGTTCTCCAATAAAGAGTATATTGCGTAATTCAGTGCTCTCTCTAAGGATATTAAAATGAGGCGCAATGGAGCGGCAACGTTAGAGGTATACGTACATGATGGGTAGCTTTATTTTTTATCTCGTACTTTTGGTATTCACTTTTTGGTTCTATGTAATATAAAAACAAAGTGTTCATTATGATTAGCTAATTACACGAAACGTATTGCACGTCTTGTATAGTATTTTACAATTTGGATGAATGACGAAATTATAAGAATTTGTTGAAATTCGTGTTCAATATTTTCTCTTTTTATATTTAAATAATAAAAAAAAAGAATCATTTCTGACCTGTTTCACTGATATCGTTTACAGAAAATGATTGCAAAAACGTAAATGTGCAAAAACGTGTTAGTTATCTTCATCAAAAAATGAGTAACAGAGTTAGAGCAGCCCTGGTAAGTAAGATTGAGAAAAAATTGTGTGAAAGAACTAGTAATAACATACAACTGTGATATATATATATATATATAATCCATATATATATATATAATCCATAAGTTCATGGTCCATGTAAGAGACTAAACAAGATTCTTAGTTGAACTTATTTACATTAGATGCGGTCGCTTCCTAACCACAATAATGTCAAGAAACCGGCGAGCTTTTCGAGAAAATAGTGTAATATTATTTTGCACATGCACTGAATTTTAAACCAATACCTATCAAAATAGACACGGAAAGAGACAGTAACTGAAGTGTGTCGTATTCAATAAACCGCCGAGCTACTCGTGCGACTGCGCTCTGATAACATGCTCTTCGGAGACTATTAAATTTCACTACCACTGAGTCTTACCTTCAGAAACTGAATCCGTCAAACATTCAATATAAAGCAATTTTGAGTCTTATATATATATATAT